>BPTQ01000005.1:131494672-131508333 GCA_019973895.1 Chrysanthemum seticuspe | reverse complement strand
TTGTTCGTTCTCCTCCACTGCGAAAACGACACTGAACATGAACCTGCCTCATCAGGGAAGTAACGGTTATAGAAGATAGTCCGAAACTCCGTCCAAGTACAAGTCACAGCAAAAGCGTCACCTCCTCTTGCTTGTTTGAGCGCCTTCCACCAACTCAAAGCATCACCTTCCAATTTGAATGAAGCCAAACGAGTCTTAAACTCGTCTCCACAACCCAGTACTTCAAACAGCTTCTCAATATGAGTGATCCAGTCCTCGGCCTCAGTAGGAGTAGCAGCAGTGCTAAACGAAAGAGGCTTCAGCTTACCGAAACGCTCGAGCCAAGTATGAATACCGACGGGTTGAGTACCTCCACCGCTTCCCGAAGGTTCACCAGTCCGATTCCGAATATTGTTGATCACCTGTTCCATCATCTCAGGTGTAGTCAAACCGGGGAAAAGAGAGTTGAGAGCATTCGCAATCGCAGCATCCATGTTAACAGCATCATCGTCTCCATCCGCGCCACCAGTAGTACGAGTTCGAACCATCTAAACGATTAGCAAGAGAACAAAGGTAAGATACGAAATGGAAGTACGAAGGAATCCTAAAGTCTACCCAAATCCTCACAGGTCAAATCCTAAGCTCTAAAGTCTCGAAACCTAGGCTCCATATGTCACAGGTCCTGACTACAAGTCGTAAACCTGGCTCTGATGCCATAAATTGTAACGCCCCGACCCCACAAGGGTAAAGGAATCACAAGTAATGGTGTCATATCAAAGCAAACATATAAACCAAAAGAAATCTTCAACATAAATATGGAAATAATCCAAATCAAAAGACTTCAATACATAGGTCCCAGCGGAAAAATAACTCCAAAAGAAATGTCTAAAACATAAGTCTAAATGGCATCATAATATCAAAGCTAAATTTCTAAGGTAAGTCCACTCAGCACTCATCCCAAAGCAATACCCAGCTCCAATGCTTAGATACCTGCCGCGGAAGAAAAGAAAAGTGCGGCTGAGCTTACAAAGCCCAGTGAACAGATATACAAAGCAAAAAGAATACGAAACGAAAATCGAATACGAAGCAAAGTAAAAGAAAAACAATGAAGTCATAGTCTTTTCAAAAGATAATTTCAGAAATATCAGAATAAGTTTTATAGCTTAACTACCTCAAAGCCCAGAACATATGCCATATCAGAAACATATCATAATCACATAAGGCAACATATTTGTAGGGGAGACCTACCAGAGTTATGAAGGACGTGCATGCACGCAGCATCAATCATCAGATAACAATTAACATATAACAGATAATATATGGCATATAACAGATCTAGGATGCATCCATACGCCCCACAGACAAATATTCATATCATAATTCAAATTGAGCTCATACAGATAACAGAAAGGGACGTGGCAGAACATCACTCTACTGCCCTAGAGTCATGTCAGAAAGTGCATTCGCTGACACGGACATGGAACCCCCATGACTAGTTATATTTGGCTTGGGTGTCAACTATCAGAAATCAAATAAGAATGTCATAACTGACATAGATCATATTTTATCAAATGTTTAAATCATATTTTCAAAATCAAAGCCTTCATATCATATAGATCAAAATCAGATGTTTTATGATTCAAAAATCAAAGTTCAGATAAGCAACAGCTCAAATAAACACATTAGGGTTCATAGCAAAGGTTTAGGAAATCCTAATATGAAAACGAAAAGAAAACTTCATACGAAACCTTTACTGAAAAGGTCAGAATATCCGTACCTTATTCGAAAGCAAAAGATCAAAAGTCGAAACAGGGAAACAAAGAATTACTCCTTCTTCACAGAACCTATATACATTAATGTCGTATATATTATTAATGATTCCGAAATCGTCACAATGGTCTTTTAATATTTTAGGGTTGCTATACTTAAATAAGACTTAAAGATTTTAATACTAATATAGTAAATTAGGGTTTATATATCTTTTATTAACGTTTAGGGTTTTCATTCTTTAATGTCTCATTAATATTCATTAGCTTACTTGTTACGTCTTTTAATGACTAATTACTTAACCTAACTCGTCACATAATACTCTTTACTTTTTATGTTTCAACGTACATGTTTATGATTTTATGTGACATATAAGTTACTCATTACTCGTATTAATTACGCATTTACTCTATTAGGGTTTAACATAACTTATTAAATTAGCATATCAAAACTAGGGTTTAGGTTTAACATAACCTTTACTTAATTAATGTGCCTTCAAAACTCATATGCAATTCAATTCAAATTAGGGTTTCGGTTATCTAGGGTTTACACTAGTATTAGCTCATCTTCTTACTTTACTTATTCAAGTCATTAAGTTATAATCATTACTCGAAAATTAAACATGGTTCAGTCCTATTTAATGTGGTTCGGCCCTAATCAAATCAACACAAACACGACTCGATTCAATAACACATCTTACGTACATGTCTCTTATTAGTTACAAGGTTAAATTAGTTAGGGTTTCTCCTTGTTTCGGTTCACACCTCTCGGCCACAAAAGAAAAACAAGAAAAACGCGACGAAACAAAATATAACTTAACATATACGTATAAGGTACGTTAAAGGAAAACAAATAAACGATATACCTTCACTTGGTTGAGCAAAATCGACACCAAGGGTATTTGTTTGAGTCTCGGCCGAGCAAGGAAGAAAAAGAAAAGAGAGAGCAAAATAACTAGGGTTCCAATTTAATGAATATGTGTTGTATTTATAGTTGTAGTATTTGAGTTAAACTAGGAAAGTAATTGGGTTTGGGTTTGGGTTTAGTCCAACCGGTCACACCATTCACACGCACCACCATGGGCTTCGGCCTTAGGCTCACGAATTAAACAAATGCGACCCAAATCATTTACGAAACTTTAACTCTTCGTCGTACCAAATCAATTACGCAATATACTTTAATTAGGTTTTTAAATATTCGCAAGTTAATCTTTTTATTTCTTTAAGTGTTAGAAATATATTTTTACGTATTTTATAATTCTTAATTCCAAGGGTATTTTAGTCTTTATTCGGATTTTAAATTTTCAGGTTTTACAAACTATATGTTTCCGTCCCTCGCATTAGGAGAAAAAAAGGTTGGAGATGGTTAATGGTGATGAAGACGAAAATCTTACTAATTTCATCACCAACGTGGTCTATAAAGAAGTGCTACACAATTTGTGATCACATCTACATGTACAAGTAACTCGGGTTAGTAGAAATAAAGGATCGAAAATGTTTATTTTAATTTTAGGGTTATTTAACTATTGTGTTTCATATAACGTGTGTTTCATTATTACCCAATTGCATACTTTACATTTGTTTACCTCTATGTGGTTCTTTCTAAATTATAACTTTATAATACGCAATGCCATTCACTACTTTTTGATGTTTCTTAAAAATACCCGTGAATTTCACGGGTCTTTTAGCTAGTTTCCTTTATAAAACTAACTTGAGAACACACCGAGGTTTTATAAAATACTCCATAATACACAAACTAAGAATTGGTAATTTGGTATCATTCTGTCCATATTTTTTTCTCTTTGATTTCACACTGAACGTACAATACGATTATTTATTAATTCATAAATATCCTTCTTCTCCTCCAGTTCACACACTATTTCGCCCTAATTTGTTCTTTAATTTAATTCGATAATGTTATGTTACTTTATGAATTTGTTGTACAATTCGTATATATTTGTGTTTCATCTACTTTTTTGAGTCAACGAGTTTAGTTGAGTTGATTGCCTCTTTGATTCTGACCTAATGCTGATGATAATAAGGTTTAGGGCTAAAATTGTGGTTATTTGATTGCTGGTTTGAGTTTAGAATGTGTAGGTTTAGCGGATTAGAATTTGATAAGATTTAGTTGCTCTGAATATAAGATATTTAAGCATTGCATGCCAAGTGTTCGATAAAATGTCTAGCAAAACTAATAACACTTTACATGCTTATTCTGTTTTGCGGACAATAAATGACTCATGGCATTCACTTGTTATTTTGGGGTAAGAGCTCACTCTTTTTTACAAATGCGTCAAATCATGAAGAGCGTGAGATGCTTCTAGATTTAAGTAGTTGGCTATTAATCTGTTAAATAGGTCTAGAGGAGTGTTGTTTCAGATTGCTGAGAATTATATTGCTTTAGCAAATCAGTATGTGTCTTGGTAAATTAGTATTGTCAAAAAACTAATGTGTTAGGTGTAAACAAGCCGTTGAAGTTAATGAGTGAGGTTTTGGTGTTGTGTGCAAAAGGGTTAGGTAAAGCAAAAAAAGTCAAAGGAAGTGTTGCATTGAAGGAGTTAAGGTTATGTCGCACCTCATTTGCAAAGAGATGATGAGTTTGAGAGTATTTTGAGGTGTGTGAATGTTTTGAGAGATGGTGAGAAAGGGGGAAATCATGCGAGTTTGTGTGTGTTAGCAATGAAGGTTAGGTTAGATTTAGGGAACTATGGTGAGGCAGAGAAGGACTTGAGTGGTGAAATAAATGGGTTTTGGACAGTGTTTGGGTATTGACAATGGGTTTATATTAGTGCTGGTGCAACGTTTAACCTCTGTTTTGACAAAACCACAATTCAATGTCTGATCATTTGCAACAAATGATTGTTCCCTTGGTCCTTTTGACACAGAACTTGGCTTTGTTTTTTCTAGATATTCGAGAAAATCCATAACCGCAGTATCACTCCAAGAAGCTCTAAAGGAAGCTTCATGGCCTGCAAAGCATGGTAAGTAAATCAGTTAGGTGTCAACATAAGTAAGGTCCCTATATTGGGTAACACTTAATCAACTCATAAATTATTAATACCTCGATATCTTCACGAGGGATTCCTTTATTAGGGGCAATGGGATCATTTGCAGCGTGTAAATCATAGAGCAATGCATTCAGTAACTTATAGTTTAATGAATATATGTGATATGTTAATAAACTTACTAATGTAAAACTTCCTGGATGCAAAGTAGAGGTGTGTGTACATGCTTTATAGAATCTGAGATACTTGATTAAAGTAAGTGTAAATAATGTCACGGAACTTGTATTTGTTAGATTACTTACTATAAATAAAATGATATGTACTGGTATGTGTTTATTGATTTGAAATTGTTTAGTTGTATGCTGTATATTAGTTTGTGTTAAATTTTGGGTTAGTAATATGTGGCAAACATATCATTCTATCAATTACTAATGACTTTCAAGGTGTGGCTTATTGCAGGATTAATTACAGGGGTTTAACCTGGACAAAGGATAAAAGATTTAAAGTTCCAAGAAGCTCATTTCTGCTGAAGCCTTTCTTCGTTTCTGCTGATGAGTCTCTACTAGCCGTTAGAGGGGTCTTAGTGTAACTTAATCTCCTATTTAATAAGTCCCTTTATCTAGGGTTATAAACACTTGAGTGTGCAGTCTTTAGTATCACTCTCTTCTCTTCTCTTAGATCATTTCACTGATCTTGTCTTGTCTTTACACTCATATGATTATTGTCTCATTGACATTAATCTAATCTTGTAACATTTGGATACATTAATCTAAGCTGACTATTGCAGCTTAGATCTGAATAAAGGTTCTGTTGTTTATCTACTGTTGCCTATACTTTCGTACATGGTATCAGAGCTTCAGGCTCATTGATTCTCTTTGGCAACAAAGGTGTGGTTTGGGGTTATTGCTATTGGCGTAATCACTGGTTATCTTCTGTTTACAATTTACCCTAGACTAAGTGAATCTAGGGTGATTGTGATTTGTTCTTCCGCTGCATATTTCTCTGTAAGTCTAAGTCTTATCTTCTCTTTAAACATACAGTACTTAAGTCTCTGTGGGTGCAAACGGGTAGACTAACATCTTGATCTACCACCTTGAGTGGTACGAATACCTGCTCTGGTTTGCCCTAGTCCACAGGCTTGGTGCTTGTTGGTTCTTATTGCTAAGTCTTATTTACTTGTCTATTTACCCTTATTATTGTATCTGTCTGGGCCCTCTGTCTGTCTTATTATCTCTGTCTTATTGTTTATATTATGGCTATTGGTGATGATAATGTTGGTGGTGGTGGTTCCACTGAGAAAAGCTTATCTTTTGGTGATGCTTTGTATTTACACCCCAATAACACCAATGGTACTCCCATTATTTCTATTAAACTCACTGGAACTGAAAATTATAAAATATGGAATATGGCCATGACATTTGCCTTAAGGAACCATAACAAGTTGGGGTTTATTGATGGTACTTGCATAAGAAATGATTCTAACCCCAGTCTTGCTAATCAGTGGGATACATGTAACTCTGTTGTGGTCACTTGGATCCTCAACTCTCTCAGCCCTGAATTATTTGCTGGTGCTATTTATTCTAAAACTGCTTATGAAATGTGGAATGATCTTAAAGATACCTATGATAAAGTTGATGGTTCAGCTATTTTTAATTTGCACAAAAACATAAATTCTCTTAGTCAAAATGGGTCCTCTCTTGCTGATTACTATAACAATCTTAACTCTTTATGGAAACAATTTGATTCTATGATTAGCTTGCCTCCCTGCACTTGTGAGGCTGCAAAACATTTTGAAAGACACAATCAGCTAATCAAGTTAATGCAATTTCTTATGGGTCTTGATGACTCCTATGTTCCCATCAGAAGCAATATTTTAACCAGAGATCCTTTACCTAATGTCAAAACTGCTTTCTCTGTTGTCTCTGGAGAAGAATCTCACAGAAACGTCTCATCTGGGAATAGCTCTGCTAAACCAAATGCTACAGCTTTTGCTACAAAAACTTCTGATGGTGGGAAATTCTTTGATAACAAAAGAGGTTTTAATAACAAAGTGTCTGGTTTTAATAATGGTAACAGCTCTAATAGCAGAGGACCAAACATGAACCTCAAATGTACTAATTGCAAAAAACCTGGTCATACTGTTGATAGATGTTATGACCTTGTTGGGTATCCTGCTGGATATGTTAAAAGAAATTTTAATGGTAAACCTTTCAGCAGTAACAATGTTTCTGCTGAAACCAATTGTGTCACTGATAATAGTGCTAGCAACTCTCCTGTCTCCTTGTCTAATGAACAGCTCTCGAGACTTATGAGTCTCCTCAATGACAACAATGTGTCATCTGCAAATGCCAACTTGGCAGGTAAAAATTTTTCAGGAACCTTCTTTAATGGCAGTGTCAAGTTTAATGTAAACTTCAACAAGTTTTTTAACAACAACACTAAAACCTTATCTGGAAACATCAGTCTGGGTTGGATTGTTGATTCTGGTGCAAATCAGCACATGACTGTGTCTGAAAAATTTTTAATCAATGTTGTTAACATTTCAAATCTTGGCTTAACTGTTGGACATCCCAATGGTACTCAAGCCTTAATTACTAAAATTGGTGATTTAAAGGTCAATAATGACCTAACTCTTTTTGATGTTCTTGTTGTTCCTGAATACAATGTTAGTTTACTATATGTTCATAAGATTGCTAGAGACAATAAGATGTTTGTTGGGTTTAATGAATCTAATTGCTATATACAGGATTTACATCAAAAAAGGATTGTGGGGATTGGTAAACAATACAATGGATTATATATATTTGATATAGATTCTACATGTAAGATTACTTCTAACAACTGCATATCTGTTTGTCATGTCTCTAAGAATCTATGGCATCAAAGACTTGGTCATCCCTCTGACCAAGTCCTACACATACTTAAACCCACTCTTAAATTTGATAGTTCTTCTGAAACTGATCATCTCTGTGATACTTGTAATAAAGCTAAACAAACCAGAGAACCATTTCCTTTAAGTGAACATAAATCCACTAAAATTGGTCAACTTGTTCACCTTGATGTTTGGGGACCATATAAAATCACTAGCAGAGATGGTTATAAATATTTTTTAACCATAGTTGATGACTATTCCAGGGCAGTGTGGGTCTATATGCTTAAGGGGAAGGATGATGTTTATGTTTCCATTGTTAACTTTACTCATATGCTATCAAATCAATTAGAACACAATGTCAAAGTTTTTAGAAGTGATAATGGGACAGAATTTGTCAATAATAAACTTCAACAATTCTTTCATGAAAAAGGAATTCTACATCAAACCTCTTGTGTTTATACACCACAACAAAATGGCATTGCAGAAAGGAAACATAGGCATCTCCTTAATGTTGCTAGATCCCTTATGTTTCAGGGGGAATTACCACTATATCTTTGGCCTGAATGTGTTCTAACTGCTGCTTATGTCATAAACAGGTTGCCCTCTTCAGTTCTGTCTGGCAAGTCCCCCTTCTTCTTTGTGTATGGGCATGACCCTTCACTCTCTCTCCTTAGAGTCTTTGGCTGCTTATGCTATGCCACTATTCTCAACATCTCTGACAAATTTGGTAGTAGGTCTGAAAAAAGTGTTCTTATTGGTTACTCAAATGAAAAAAAGGGTTATAAACTCTTGAGCCTAGAAACAAAAAATATCTTTTATTCCAGAGATGTCAAATTTTATGAAACTGTGTTTCCATTCAAAATGAAAAACTCTGTGTCAAAACCTTTTGTTGAAACTTATGTGCCTAAAGATTTAAACCACAAAAATTTCTTTGACTCACAAACAAGTCCCAATGATGAAGGGAGAGTGACATCCTATGATGATAGCACAGTGGTAAGTCATCCTACTAGGATTGATGAGCCAGTTGCAACATCTATAGATGATAATACACACCCTGAGGGCAACATATCACATGAATCACATCCTGCTGATGCATCTTCTGATTCTGCTGATACATCATCCGATTCTGCTGAACAAGAAAGAGGCTTGCCAGCCACTACTGCTAGAAGGTCAACTAGAGTTTCTAAGTTGCCCAGTAATCTAAATGACTTTATTGTTGAAGGAAAAGTCAAATATGGGGTTGAAAAAGTTGTTAATTACTCTAATCTTAACAAGGATAACTATTGCTTTGCTTCTAGTCTTAATAAAAGTATTGAACCTACCTGTTATGAAGAAGCTATCCTTGATAGCAATTGGGTAGATGCTATGAATTCTGAAATTGAGGCCCTAAATGAAAACCATGCTTGGGATATAACTGATCTACCTCCTAATAGAACTCCCATTGGTTACAAATGGATTTTTAAAATCAAATACAAAGCCAATGGTGAAGTTGATAGATACAAGGCTAGATTAGTTGTTAAAGGCTACAACCAAAGGGAAGGAATAGACTATGATGAAACTTTTTCCCCTGTTGTGAAAATGTCTACTGTTAGATGTCTTATTGCCTTAGCTGTAAAAAACAAATGGCCTCTTTTTCAACTTGATGTTAACAATGCTTTCTTGTATGGAGATCTTGATGAGGATATCTATATGACCATTCCCAAGGGGTTCTGTAATGAGAACAATAAAAATAAAGTCTGTAAACTTGTCAAGTCTCTATATGGCCTAAAACAAGCTCCCAGGAAATGGAATGAAAAACTTGTCAGTGTTTTAAAAGAAAATAACTTTGTTCAATCTGTTAATGATCACTCCCTGTTCACCAAAACAGAGAATAACAATTTTATTGCTCTGCTTGTCTATGTGGATGATATTGTTCTTACTGGAAACTGTATTGATGAAATAAATAATTTTAAAGAGTTTCTAAAATCCAAATTTCATATCAAAGACTTGGGAAATCTAAAATATTTTCTTGGCATTGAGGTTTTAAAAACTGGGAATGACATTTGCCTTTCTCAAAGAAAATACTGTCTTGAACTCCTCAAAGAATTTGGTCTTCTTGGGTGCAAACCTGTGTCCACTCCTATGGAACCCAACTCTGTGCTTCCATACATTCCCACTGCTGATGACCCCTTGCTCGTCAACATCACTGGTTATCAGAAGTTACTTGGGAAACTTATCTATCTCACCCATACAAGACCTGACATCTCATACTCAGTTCATTGTCTGGCACAATATATGCATTCTCCTTTAAAGTCTCATCTGGAATGTGCCCTCAATGTTCTGAGATATCTAAAAGGAGCTCCAGGAAAAGGTCTAAGGTACAATTTCAGCAACTCAGAAAATCATCTTGAAGGATATAGTGATGCTGATTGGGCCAAATGCAAGAAAACCAGAAAATCTGTCACAGGTTATTGTGTTTTCTTTAATAATTGTTTAATCTCATGGAAAAGTAAAAAGCAAAATACTCTTTCAAAATCTTCCACAGAAGCAGAATATAGATCTATGTCTACTGCTGCCTGTGAAATCATTTGGATTCAAAAAATCCTAAAAGACCTAAAAGTTGATATCAATCTTCCTGTCGATCTTTTTTGTGATAACAAATCTGCTTTACAACTTGCAGTCAACCCTGTTTTTCATGAAAGATCAAAACACTTTGAAATTGATGTTCACTTCATCAGGGAAAAAATTGCTAGAGGAGTTATAAATGCTAAAAAGATTGGCTCCTCAAACCAAACTGCAGACATACTCACAAAGAACCTCCCTGTCTATCAGCATAAATTTTTGTGTGAAAAATTGATATTGTTTGATATGTTTGCTCATCAGATTAAGGGGGAATGTTAAATTTTGGGTTAGTAATCTGTGGCAAACATATCATTCTATCAATTACTAATGACTTTCAAGGTGTGGCTTATTGCAGGATTAATTACAGGGGTTTAACCTGGACAAAGGATAAAAGATTTAAAGTTCCAAGAAGCTCATTTCTGCTGAAGCCTTTCTTCGTTTCTGCTGATGAGTCTCTACTAGCCGTTAGAGGGGTCTTAGTGTAACTTAATCTCCTATTTAATAAGTCCCTTTATCTAGGGTTATAAACACTTGAGTGTGCAGTCTTTAGTATCACTCTCTTCTCTTCTCTTAGATCATTTCACTGATCTTGTCTTGTCTTTACACTCATATGATTATTGTCTCATTGACATTAATCTAATCTTGTAACATTTGGATACATTAATCTAAGCTGACTATTGCAGCTTAGATCTGAATAAAGGTTCTGTTGTTTATCTACTGTTGCCTATACTTTCGTACAGTTTGAATGTATGCACTTCACTTATGTATGATTTCAAATCAATAAACAAAATGATATGTACTGGTTTGTGTTTATTGATCTGACTTGCATTTGTTAGATAGCTTATTATGTATGATTATCATATTTACAACTTTTTGTTTCTCGAAATCAAATTGTCTTGTAATGTAACTTCTTTCCAAATTGGTAATCAATTCAGTATTCATTGTGTAACCAAATGAAATGATCAAACTGTTCTACAATGTGATTAACCTCTGTTTTAGTTTGTTTATCATTTGATTTTGAGATTTTATGCGCAAAGAAATGAAGTTAGAAAGGCTATTTTTGTAATTGTTTTTTTCTTCTTAGATGTTTTTAACCGAGATCTGATGCATTCCTAAGAGTGTGTTTGGCACTTTGGCTTCATGATATGACTAGTTTTTGACACGGGAGTTGGAAGCTACGCCGAGGAGTTCAGGATATGAAGTATATAAGTGAGTAATTGCTAAATATGATTCAAGGTAAGAACTTGATTCCACTATCCTTATATATTTTAGATTGTTTGAACCGAATGGAGGACTAATTAGTGACTTAATACGTTTAACTAGAGGGTTTTTGGGTAACATGGGTTTCCGCCTTAAGAACTATTGATTTTGACCTTATTTTGTTTATGGGTAAAAATGACTTGTATATCACAAATGGAACACATCATAGATTCTTATGCAAACTGGTAGCTTGGATCAACACAGAGTACTGATTCTGTAAGATCCTGTAGTTCTGCAATAGATTTTTTTATAACTGTTAAACAAAGATTCTGCTAAACATTACCATATGAAATTTAATTTTTAATGAGAGTGTGATGGTTCTATATTTCACACCAGTTTGGTGTTTGTTATATTTATAAAATTTCTTTTTCTTTGTACTTTATAATCAGTCACTCAGTGTCAGTGTGTTCTAGATCTCTCGGGAAAATCCACCTAGGTGTTACGCTGCTTACGCATAAAGCATTAGCTTAGGCTTTGACTAATTAAGAGAACTAGCTAGTTTTCAAAGTCTCATAATAGCTAGTTTGTTCTTGCATTTACATACTTTTTATGTTGCAACATTATTGTACTCAGAAGCGCTATTAATATTCAAAGAATCTAACAGATATGATGACCCAACATCATAAGTAGCGCAATATTCATCACAACAATTGAATTTAACCAGAGGGAATCGAACCCAGGTCTGTAACATGGCAGAGTAGTATTCTACCACTAGACCACTGGTGACAGATAACAAGAAAGGCAAAAAAATAATGTTGTTGTTGCAACATTATTGTATTCTCACATGAATAATGGTTATTATGTCAACCAACAAGGTGGAAATTATGGTGTTGGTCTAGGAATAAGAAACATCTCATACATTTAGAAAGCAAGTGTCCTCGAGATATGCATTTGTAAAGCCCAAAATTTGACTCATTGTCTAATACTCTTACAGTTCAGTAAGGTTTCATGATAAAAGTTATTTTTATAGTCTTCAAGGTAAATTCTCAGCTGATATCATCTATTTATATAATACGTTTTTTTGTATTTATGTTCAGGCAAAAAGAAGAGAAGTTCCTGAACTGCTTGTAAAATCACGTGTTGTGATCACTAATAGGGAAAGAACGAGCGTCAGGTATCTATATCTGAAGTAATTTTACATACCTGTCGATATCAGATTGACAACTCCTTGGTGGTTTACATATTATTGGATTAGGAAGAAAATATGACAGTGCTTATTCACCTTTTTAGCATCCCCAATTTACTTGTACATATTGATTTAGGAGGAAGTAAGATACAGTCATGGATAGAACATTATCAAGTCATAACATATGTAGTTTAGAATCTGCATACCTAATATAAGATGTGTTTGCTGAGTGAGAAAGTATAATGAGTCCTATGTTCTTCACAAAGACTGTACATGGTTTTTAGTAGTCAAAATGTTATTGGGATTGATATCAGTGTCTACCATATGGTTTCGTTTATCGTAATCCGGTTAATAAGACTGATGTTGCCCTGTTCATGGCTGTAAATTGTACACTATTTCTCTGGTTTAAGTAGAATGGATAACTATATTGTGAATCTTAGGGTGGTCATGATGGTTTGTGAGATATAAAGGACAAAGACTTGGTGTTAAGATTTATGGTGGTCAGGTTGCTAAACCTGGTGCCATTATTATTCGACAACGTGGTACTAAGGTATATTGCTTTTTAGTCTGTTAATGTGGAATTTGGCCCAAATTTGTAAGTATGAATTCAATTTAGGCTAAATTCAATTGAAATGTGTGAGATTTGATGTGCGAAACTGAATTTTGTGAAGAATTTAAGTTAGTTTCAGAACTAGGTGGGAGCTATGGCTTGTAGTTGAATTGGCCTTTCCTATGTTTTGTTTTAGGCGAAATTTGCTACTTGAAGCTGGTTTATTTGGTCAAGGACTCAAGAATATATAATAGTTGGTTAAATTTAGTGGCTGAATTTAGTCAAAAATTGAGCAATTTGCAGCCTTGAATTAGATGCATGTTTCAATCACATTTCACTGGATTCTAAACGTTATGTTTGCTTAAGATAAAATGCTTGCTTAAGATAAAGTGCTTAGTTGTGAGGCTTCTGGCTATTAGAAACTTGTTCTGCTATATTAGAATTGGTAAAGTTAGTTAACCATACATCCTTTCTCGTCTGTGAAGTCAAATTAAACTAGCTT
>BPTQ01000005.1:131445455-131485336 GCA_019973895.1 Chrysanthemum seticuspe | reverse complement strand
AATATTTTTTTATTGACTACTTGTTATATTTTTTATCGACTACTTGCAATAAAAAAGCTTTTAACGACTTGTAATATTTTTTTGTTGATTACTTGACATATTTTTTACTGACTACTTGTTATAATTTTTATTAACAACTTGCAATAAAAATGCTTTTGACAACTTATAATATTTTTTATTGACTACTTGCAATATTTTTTATTGACAAATGTATTGGTTTTGTAATTAGTTGAATAGAAAAAAACGATGACAGAAGTAGGTAGAGTATAGATAGAGAGTATGGGTTAACTGTTTTGTGTACGTGATGATACAGAAAATGTGTTGGATCTTGAGAAGTGTTGTAGTATCTGCTTTTTTATATAGAATGTGCGTTGAGAAGTGTTGGAGCCGGGAAATAGCTAGTCTAGTTGAGGGGGAGCGAAATAGCTAGTCTAGACTTGTGATCATTCTATCATTGTCTAGAAGTCAATAACATAAACTAACTACACTAAAACTCTAGACAATCAAACTGAAGATCTGTTACTATCTTACTAGTGTTCAGATCTGATCGATAAAGCGAGGGGGAGTTGATCTGATCGATAAAGGGCCGAGGTTGTGAAGAGTTGCGTGTAAGATATATTTTTTCGTCTATGATGTTGTGAAGAGTTCTAGGTTGTGTAAAAGACATAGTAGTGCATGTGTTTTGTCAATTGGGTATGAGAGATAGATATGAGATGGATGAAGACAGTAGCAAAAAAAGATAAGTTGATTAATGTTTTGGTTATGTAAACAGTTATTTTTTATAACGTTCATCAGTTATTTTTTATAATATTCAACAGTTTTCGTAAAAATAACGTTCAACAATTATTTTTAATATTGTTCATCAGTCATTTTTTATACAGTTCATTAGTTGTTTTTTTATAATGTTCAGCAATTTTCGAAAAAATAACGTTCATCAGCTATTTTTTATATTGTTCATCAGTTATTTTTTTATAACATTCATCAGTTATTTTTGATAACGTTCATCAGTTATTTTTGATAACGTTCATCAGTTATTGTTCATCTTTAACATACGGTATCTCACTCATATCATGTCAGATTTGAGAGTGATTCAAATTTCTGGTAAAAAATGGCCAAAAAAAAAAATACAATTTTCGTGTTTTAAGTTTTGCAAAATTCGGCCTTTAAACTAGACAAAAATAGTGCCGAAAATCCCAAAAATTTCAAAAAAATCAACACCCACTTAAAAAATTGGAAAAAAAAAAATGCGATTTATATATCATGATGCATACCAAATTAAAGAGGATTAAATTTAAAAAATTATTATGAAATCGATTTTTGATAAAAATTTGTCGTTTGAAAATTATTTACGTTTGCAGATTTGAGGTGGAATAAAAAAAGATGTTAAAAAAACTAAAATGCCCCCTAACCAAATTTAATAAGAAAAAAAGAGGGAATGGGTGATGGACACTTGTCACATTGTGAGTGGCTTTCTAGCTTTTTTAATTTTCTTTAATTTGTAAAGGGATCGCACCTCATTAGATAAAATTGAGAAAACTAATCTTTAGCAAGCATGCTAATATCTTAAGAATACTAATACTGTTCTTGTAATTCAAATCAAGATACTTCTGTTGAATGAAATATTGCATATCCTGAACATGAACAAAATTGATCATTATCGTTTTGGTCACTGTTCATGAAAGCTGTGCACACGACGACTTACAATGTTTACATTGTTTGTTATAAGAACTTTTTTATGTTTAATCGTTTAGAAGTTTTTGAATAGATATAATTTTCAAATAAATGAACAAGCTGGATTCCATAAATTTGAATTTATAATAGCTTATCCTATCGTAATATATTGTTAGTAAATGAGAAGGAAAATGACAAACATATATATAATACAAGGAAGTCTGGCAATGGCAATACATGATCTATGAGCATACTTGTGTTATTTACATTGTAAACAATGGTATCAAAGAAAGTACGTGAGCTTGAATTTTAGATCTTGGATCCCCAGTTACGCAAATTTATAATCGTCTTGCACACTATCATGTAACTTGGTTAGAGAGAATTAACAGTCAGTTTCAACAGTGAGATCCTATCATGATCTGAACCAGCAATTGACCACTTATCAACACTCCCCTTGCGCAAATGTTCTGACACGAAAACTACAAAGAAGATGCAGCAAGATCTTTTGTTCCAATACTTCTTCACGTCCGAAAGCCTGTTAGCCCTGAAATCATGACCAAACAAGATCTAAGTTCTAGTGCTGCTAATTATTACTAGAGATGGACTCACTTAGAGGTGTAGGTCCAGCAATGCGTTACCCATTCGATTTGGCTGGTACGTTGCGGATGAAAGCTTGTAGAGAAGTTTAGTTGAGTCTGCAACTACTTACTTGTAAAAGTAGCTTCAAAACTTCCCCATAAATCAGGTGTCTCAGTCACGATCAAAACAAAACTGAACAATAATAACCATATCAAAGTTAACTTAAACAAGTTTACTGTACAAAGAAACTCTCGATATGCCGTAAATGGAAGTGAAGATAATCATTAGCTAGGTTAGGTACGTACCAGCTCAAAACACAAGAAACACGTGGTTGCTTGCCAAATTCAAATCTCTAATTTATAAAACGTACACCATATTAGTAAACATGTCAGTACATTGAATCATTATTCATTCAACTTAATGTAAGGTGAACTTAATCTAATAGTCAACAACTTACAATACTCTAAAGCTAAAAAACGTCTGATGATGCAGCTCCAAAATGATCGCTTAGCCTTGATATATACAACTCCTCTCCTACGTAATTCACTTCTTTTTACATTGACTGCAATAGATAGGAGTTTGTAGTTTATACATGATTGGCAAACCAAAATATTAACTTCAAATTGGATTTTGCAAATCAGATATTGTCTGAATATATAAATTTCAAGAAACATAAACCATATAAAATCCACGTATTGTCTGCACTGGTATCAACATTCGATGATAACCACCCACTGACTTGAGGTTTGACAGTAAAAAGGTTTTTATGACCTCGTTTGTTTCAGTTTTAAAATATACAATCAAAATCCTTGTTAATCATTAGTTTTGGAAATTGTAAAATAAACTGCTGTAATGAAATGAAATAAAAGCTTATTAGTTACTTATAGAATATATTAGTAAATAAAAGAAGTTAAACGGCATAGAGAGAACACACCTTCATATTATGTTTGTGATTCAAAGTCTATACTGATGCAGGGTATATGGGAGATTTGGGGCCAGTAGGAGCCTCGTCTACTGCATCTTTCTTTCAGATCTGGACATCTCCATATAACCAAACTCAAAAGTGAATGCAACAACGCTACTGGTAGTTCTTTCAAATCTGGGCAATCACTAATATACAATTTCAAAAGTGAAGGCAACAACGTGTGGTTGGAAACTTCTGTGGGCCCCATTCTGAGATGGGCTTCTTCAACTGCTCAATACTAAGTACACGCAAGTTGGGAGGCCAAAGCCCAGTTGCAACATCCATATCTGGACAATCCGATATACCCAGAACAGTTAACGAGGTCTGCAATTGAAGGTCTGCAAATAATGACTCCGCCGTACTTTGACAATTCCATATTATCAATCTGGTGAGGTGAATGAAGTTACCCCCAAAATCAATGATCGATGCCACATTTGGATGATATGATATTTCTACAGATTCAAGCATTGGCATGCTTTTGCTGTTGATACGTAACCTATTCTTCTCTCCTTCACCGAACTCCTCCTCTAACAATAGTTTCTTACAATCGTAAAACTCAAGTGACATAAGAGATATCTCTAACGACACAAGAGATGTTAGGAGGTTGCTCCCATAATGATACTCCTCATCTTTCTCCCCTAAACTCATCAAATTTTTACAATAACTTACATGCAACTTCCTTAAATTCACAAAAACCTTACTACTTGATTCCAAAAAGTATCTTATTTCATGACACGATTGGACATTCAAATCTTCAACTGCCTTAAGATTCAATATAACATCTCCCCACACCTTATTAGTAAGCCCTGAAATAGATGCTATAATCAACTTGGTGATTGATGGAGCTGCATGCACCAGACTTCTCAACAAACCAGCACAACATTGATCTAAACCCAAATCCCTCAATGAAAGTAGTGGTGCTTTAAGTGAGACTTTAACCAAATTTGGACAATATCCTATATGAAGCTCCTGAAGGCTTGGAAACACAGAATCTACTTCAAGTGAGAATTCAACCAAATTAGGACAAATTTCCATACGGAGCTTTTGAAGGCGTGGAAACACAGAATCTCCAACCCCACTTCTACTATTGGTTGACCATACCTCCCACCTCGGCATACATTGAAACGTTAGTGTTTCAAGTGAAGGAAATGCAACACCAGTCCCAAGAAACTCTAAACCCACATCTTTCACATCATCCATGTATGCGATAGATAACCCCTTAAGTGACGGTAGTTGCCCGAGTGGTGGTAGAGAAGTACACTTTTTACAACCATGTATAGACACACTAGCCAACCGGTGAAACGAGGGATCCCCAACCCATTTTGGAAACTCTAAACCCAGATACTTCACAATGCCTAGCCTCTTCAAACAATCATTATATGGCTTCAATGCGTCAAGGACATCGTTTTCAGCTGTGTCCTTTCGGGAAGCATCTGATACGTCGCTCCATTGCACATCTAACTCAGTAAGTCTCTTTTGAGATAAGTCTGCTTCTCGTGCTTCCATTGCGTTTTTTACTTTTTCGAGGCCCTCTATGGAAACTTTCCCACGAAGATTCTCAAAATCTTTAAGTTGGGTTATCGAAAAGTCATTTTCTCCTCCAATAACGATTTTTGAAAGAGTTTGTAGGCTTTTCAACTTAGTAACCCCTAATGGCAAGTCTTTTAACTGAGGAGTATCTCTAATGTCTAAATGCCGCAAATTCTTTAACTTTAAGAAGCTGTTACGTAAACTAGTTAAGCTAGAACACCCAAAAACAATTAAGGTCTCTAAATTATAGAGATCACAAACATTTTCAGGTAAATGTTTGATGTTAGTTCGAGATAAATTGAGATACCGCAAGTGCTTCAAACTACCAATCGACTCTGGTACCTCACTTATCTCATAACCACTCAAACTTATTACTCTTATCAATGGTAGCTGGGGAAGTAAATCAACTAGAACCTTATTCGACAAGTAGTGTCTTTGCCACCACTGGCGGAGCTATGTGAGGACCGGGGAGGGTCCCGGCCCCCCTAGGTCTAAGCCCGTTAGTGTATTTATTTGCGATTTCATGTGTATTTTCAGAAAAAAATTTATCCCGGCCCTCCCATTTAATGTATTTCTCGAAAAAAAAATTGTTTCGGCCCTCCCACGGAAATTTTTCTAGCTCCGCTACTGTTTGCCACCATTCTTTCACCCCTACAGACAAGAATGTTCTCAATCCTTTAGCTCTTTCAAATACCTCAAACTTCTTGTAAGCTACATATTCCTCACAAACAAATGACATATGACGACACTTATCCAAAGCTTGTTTCCTTACATTCTTTCCCAATTCCTTCTCTAACCTAAAATAGAAATCTCCAGCAACAGAGGTGGCCAAATCATTCATCAGATCATGCATAACAAACAAAGACTCGTCATTAGGTGAGCGTTGAAAAAATGACCGTGATAACAACTCATCAAAGCATTCATTACCCCAGCGTTCTACAGTTGACTTGCTTGGACGTACTTGGCGTAAAAATCCTTCCGCCATCCAGAGCAGAACCAAATCCTGCTTGTCAAACGCATAGTCCTTTGGGAACAAGGAGCAATATGCAAAGAGCTGCTTTAAGTAGGCAGGAAGTTCACGGTAGCTTAGTCTAAGAGCCGGAATGATTTTACCTTCCTCTTTTAAGCTCCATATCTCACTATCCTCTATTTCTTTCCATTCTTCTTCATCTTCTTTTGTCCTCAATAGCCTTCCAAGTGCTATTAAAGCCAAAGGCAAACCATCGCACTTTCTGACAATGCCTTCACCAGGTGCTTTAAGTCTCGGATGTGAATCAAAGTTATTTTCACCCAATGCGTGTTGAGCAAATAAACACATGGCATCGTCATGAGAGAGACTTTGCAAATGGTTTAATTTACCACAACCCAGTTCTCTGAGCAGCTTCTCCTTCCTAGTTGTCATGATTATTTTACTTCCGGGAGCACATGCTTTCAAAGGGGCCACTAGTGATTCCCAATCATCACTATTTTCGCTCCAGACATCATCCAACACTAATAGGAACAATTTATTTCTAAGTCGATCTCTAAGAGATACTTGAAGGAGATTTAGATCTTTAAATTCTTTTGTTTCACCGGTCACAGACTGAAAAATAATATTGCTCATACCGAAGGTGTCCCACTCATCAGACACACAAACCCACGCCTTAAATTCAAAGTGATCATTCACTTGTTCATCTTCATACAATAATTTAGCTAGAGTGGTTTTACCCACACCACCCATACCAACTATGGGCACGATGCTAAAGTTTTCACTATTACGTGGTTCATCATCTAACAGCTTGTGAACCAATGCATCTTTATCACCTTGTCGGCCAACAATCCTAGATGGGTCTACCAAAGAGGTATGGGATTGTCTATTTTTATCTTTTGGCCTATCATCCTTTACTTCTAAACTTCCACTCTTCACCGTTAAACCAAGAGATTCTTTTTCCTTTTCTAGATCTAGTAACTTGCTGGTGATATTATCTATCTTAGGATACAGCCTGCTACTTAGACAGAAGTTTTTGCAACAAGCTGGAATGAGCTTTCTTATCTTGCTGGTGCTGGTGCTGGCTCTGGATTGGTCGGTCAACTCCTTATGCATAGCCTCGGTTGCCAAGTCATCAAGTATGTCATCTATCTCATAAGCCAGATGCTGGAGATCATTGAGCCATACTTGAACAGCTTCATTAGCTATTTCTTTATCCGAAGCATCGTTGAGCAGTGCTTGGATCCTGGACAAAGTCCTCCCTAGTTTCTTCAGCTCAGAATGAATTCCCTTCGCTCGAACAACTTGCTTCACGGCTTCATTGGCCAGCTTCTGAAAAACGGCTTCAATAAGGGTAGAAGCAATGACTTCAGCCATTTTTTTGTAGTAATTACAGTAAACTTGAATCTCTTTTAATCTGAATAAATGGTAGGTATATGTGAATTGAGGGAGGTTGAAGAAAAGTATAGATCTTTACTTACAGCCAAAAGGAATTCAAGATTGTCCACCAACATCACCCAGCATTATGCCTGAATTGAGTGAGGTTGAAGAAAAGTATAGATCTTTACTTAAAGCCAAAAGGAATTCAAGATGGTCCACCAACATCACCCAGCATTATGCCACTTTAAAATGAATGGTAAGAATGCAATAGCTACGAAAGTGGATGGACCCAACAATAAATCTGCAGTTACTGGAATTTTATAAAATTTTATTTTTTTCAGAACAATTTTGTTCATCATAATACCAATGGCTGCTCTGGGTGTATCCTGTTCTGTCCAAGCGGAAGTGTTCAGTGTCATCTAGTATGTATGAACTTTCCTAGCCGCCTTAGCGGTAAGTCATAAAAATGGTGTTTGAATCAAAACATGGAAACACTTTTTCATGGCTTAAACCTATGAGAATATAACTGCTTTCAATTTACAAAGTTCAACAATATATACACATAGCTTACAACAAAACCTCAAAGAAAATGAGTATGATGCAAGTGATACAAAGAATGCTATGAAATGATGTCGTGAATTTCGTGTTCATTTTCAAGCGCTAGTGGCATATAGACAGCATCTACTAGTAAGCTATGTTTCCTTCCGTAGAATACATAAACCAATACTCCAATCACCAGCCACACTGAAACGCGTATCCATGTACCAACTCTGCATGTTTGAAAATGTTCCATTTAGCATATCATGGAATTGTAACATGGTTCATAGCATTTCACACAATGAAAAGAGACTTAAAAAGACTAAAATCAACGAACTCACCCGAGATTAATAAGAAGGTAGACATTCACAAGAATACACGCGACAGGCAAGAAAGGCACAAATGGACAGAGGAAACCTGAAAGACATGCTATGCAATTAGTGCAATAAAAATACTGATATAACACATTTAGCAGTTTCAACATAGTACATTAAAAACTTATATACAGAATAAAACATAAAATAGACTAATAATATTTCATCTCAGTTCTCAGATACGTATTAAAAACACTAGATTACAGAGATACCTCCGGTTTCTCCAAACGTGAGCCTAGCATCATCCTGATCTATACAAGTCAACACGGTCAAACCTGACAATAGAGCAACACCTCCTAGCCCACACAATATGAGGCGAGGAACACTGATACGATAGGATTTAAATTAGTTATATATGAGATGAAAATAACATAACCAACTTCAAGATTATAACATACCTGGGAATGCTTTTAGCCGAAGCAGCAGATGCAAGCACAAGCACTCCTGCACAAACAACAGTTATGCTCCAAGCAGCCATCTTCCGTCGTCTTGCCTCGTTTCCTATATCTACGCATCAAAATAGAGCAAGATTAGTATATAAAGATTACATTTGAAAAAAGATGCAACAGCAGAAAAGTATTGCACACAAAATTAATAGGAAAGACAATACTAGCATTGAAGCATACATTGGCTACACCTTTTTGAGTATGACAACTGGTCCCAAGATCTTTAAGATTTTCGCTGCTAATATCCATAATATCATTACTGAATTCTGACGAGACTAAATCAGCCGATTCCGAGGAAGGTGATTGCACGAGGGTGATTTCCGGGGGTATATATCTGAGTATCAAGATTGAAACTGCTACTGCTGTAAATGCCAACAATGTACCCACACTAACCTGCAGGAAGAAGTAGCAGAAGGAAAAATTAGTATAAACTATTACAAAATATATATTTTCCGTGTTTATCCGGAAATAACCCTGGTAACTAATGTGTAATAACTTCATATACAACCACTACACAGTTTCACGTTTCAACTTACCATGCCTGCTAATTGATCGACATTCATGGAAAATGATAGGAATGCAATAAAGATTCCTGTTGCAATTGTACTTTTGACTGGAACATGTGTGCGTTTATTTATATCTGAAAAGAAAGATGGTAATAAACCATCCCTAGCCATTGCCATCAGGATCCTTGGCTGTAAAAACAAGAAAGTATGATTATATCAACATAAGATGGGCAAACTATTTATAACCACAAACACACACAAGTTACATACCTGAGGAAGGATTCCACCAATTAAGGCAGCGCAGAGAGCAGTAACAGCTCCGATTGTTATAATGTATCTGCAATCATAATGGCGGTATAAATAAAATGCATGATGTGATGCAGCTTTTATGGACTGAACTGGAGGACGTAGAAAAATCTATCATACTTACACTGCCCAATTCATTCCATAACTAGCAAAAGCTGAGGCAATAGGGGTGTCTGGGTCTAATGCAGAACAGGGAACCAAGCCAACGACAACAGCTGACACAAGCATATACAAAACACAGCATGTAAACAATGATACACCTATACCAATTGGTAAGTCTCTTTGGGGATTCACCACCTGCAATAAAACAAAGAAATTATATTAGTAAAGAGACATGACCAATAGAAATAATAAATACACAGACTAGTTAGTAATTACCTCTTCAGCTGTGCTTGTGACTGCATCAAAACCGACATATGAGAAAAACACCGTTGCAGAGCCAGCAACTACCCCATTAGCTCCAAAAGGGAGATACCTGACAATTCAGAAGGATTTTGTACTTGGTATAGTATGAATCTTAAGGGTAAGATTATATTGTAATCAGACGGAACATTTTCAAATTATTACCCGCCAGGAATTTGATATCCAACCCATTGAGTCTTGAAACCAACGTATCCACCGGCTACTATGATAAAAAGCAAGGCTAGAACATTTATGGTTGTAATTACACCTTGTGCCAATGAACTCTACATAAGCAGCTAGTATATCAGTGTAACGTATGAAAACAACAACAATACCCAATCCCGCCAAAGTATGAAAACAAATAAGATGAAATCAAGTTAAATAGTTATAAAAATACTTAATCCAGAAGATTACCTCTTTGATTCCCGTACACAGTAGTCCAGTTATAATGAAGACTAAAAAAGCAGCAGAAGGATCAACTACAATTCCAAGAATGGTGGGACGAGCTAAAAAAGCAGGCAGGCTATCTTGACCACCAAAAAACAAGGCCTAAAGATATATTGGTTCAAAACAGAAACGAAATATTTTTTAGGATTGAATCTTATACTGATATTGTATCAGAGACACAATTTATAGATCTGAGACAACAAATTAACCGAACCATATTTGGAGATATGCCACGCGCAACAGCTGCTCCACCAAGTGAATACTCCAATATTAGAGACCAACCAATCAACCAAGCAACACTAAACGCGAATGCAATATAAACGTCCATAAGTCCATTAACAAAAGAACCAAATATCGAATTGAAGTAACATGTTTCAAAACTTAATGATATCATTAAAATTTTAAAATGAAAGATTTCGATATATGAACTTACCCTTCACCAACACATAGATATGAATAGTGATACGCACTACCAGCAGATGGACAACGACAAGCAAGTTCTGCATAACACAATGCAGAAAGCCCAGCGGCTATTCCAGCAATGAGAAATGATATCGTGATAGCCGGCCCTGTTTGCTCTTTAGCAACTGTTCCAACAAGAATATAAACTCCAGCTCCAATTGTTGCTCCAACTCCTAATAAGATTGGTTTCAAGTTAATAAAAAGAAGTATACACATCACCCGAACACCAGGAATACATATACACACTTTCTTATTATGTATAACTCAGACATGGTTTGAGAAATGTATTCGACTATTAGTCAAACTTCCCAAATTCAAATAAGCCCACAAAATACGCTAATCCAAACAGTCATACACCTACTATCCTCGTATATCAAAAACTTTTTATTCATCAAAATGGAAAAATAGATTTCATTAATCATTACAAGCATATGGATGACTTGGTGGGCCATGGCCACCCATGAAGGTTTGTAACAATGTATAGTATTTGTATTAGCCAATTACAAGTTAGACAAATTCATGTCATTTTAGCCCAACCCGAGGCAAATTTACATTAAAACTATTTGCTAATTTGTTTACCACCTATGTTGTATAAATGATGACCGGTTTTATTATTGTTTTATGGTACATCTCGGCCTACCCATAAGTGAAATCCTGATTACACGCAATGACAATGACATACAAGATCACTATCCTCTTTCAATTATTCAACAAAAAGGTGTAGATTGGCGGGAACACCCTGACCCCGAGTGCCTTTTGGCACCAGCCATTGTCCACCCCACAAGGAATAGCTCCGGCAACTCTCCTGGCCTAGTGGGGCACCAACCGGAGTGAGCACGAGTCAAGACTCGGACCCTTGAGCTCTTATTCCACAAAGTCTCTCCAGTGTTCCCATAGGTTTTGCGGAGGTGGGTACCTATATGAAGCAAATGCCAAAGATGAGACTTGAACCTGGGTCAATTGACTCAAACACAAGTACTCCAACCATTGGACTAATGGGGTGTTTGGAACCACCACCAAATGGCCTAGTGGTAAGGTCCTTGACTTTCAAACAAGAGGTCAAGGGTTCAAACCTCACTAGGTGTGTGCATTTGGGGGTCGCCACCCCCGGTAACCTTGGGAGAAGTTGTTTCCCTTGCAGGTCTCGGGTTCGAGGCTTGCCAATGGGGTTTTCCTCCTAGGCGAAGCGAAAAAAAGGAGTGGGGGTTTATTCCTCAAAGGCGAAGGTTCGAGGAAGGCATATTGCCCGCTTGGATGTCACTGCACGACTCGAACCACTAACTACTAACTAGGCGTTATAAAAAAAACTATGAGGTGTCTGGACTTTGGATTAGCTTATTTGACTATGAAAAAGTGAGCTCATAAGCTCACTTTTTTTTTTTTGGCTTATGAGCTTATCATTAGCTGGAAAAAATGACATTAGGAACTTTTGGAACTCAAATAAGCCCCCACTCCCCAGTAACACACAACAAAAATCAATATATATAACAGACAGAAATAAACAAATAAATTACCAATGGCAATAAGATCAATAACAGACAACCGCTTAGCCAACTGAATCCCATCAGCTTTATTAGCATCATCAACTTTCTTTCTTCTTACTAAACATCCCATAAACCCACCGCTCACTTTTTCCATAACTAACTTTCATTAATTATTATTATAACTGAATGTTTTTAGGGGATTAGAACCCTAAATCGCGTAATATGTGGAGGCTCAAATAGGATGTTTTATACTAACAGTAGTATTTTAGTATTTTATAAGATGGTACGTGTAGTGGCAGAATATGTCGTGTATGTTATTATTTGAAAATGATTGTGTGATACGTATCTCATCCAATCTTATCCTGCATATCATTATCACCGTTAATGTTATTTTTATATTCTTTTTTACTTGTGTTGTACTGTATTTATTTATTTATTTTAATAGTTTTGTGTAGTTATTTATTTTTTTCTAACTTTACTTAGCATCGTGTGATAGTTGTGTGAATTATTTGACCGATTTATTCTTAATCCGGTTAAGTAGGAGCGTGTACTGAAAGATAAAATGATCAATTAATATATGATCACACAATGGATTAGATTTTTTTTATTTTTTATTTTTTTAGGAAATTATATTAGTTTATTTTATTTCATCGAATTTATATAGAGTTTGAAGATAAACGAGCAACAAACTGCCCCGCTAGCTTTTTTTGGATTGTAAAACTAATTCCTTTAAAAACAACATTTGTGAATCTAGCTGTCATAACATTTATATGGATAACACGTTGAACTCTGTTGAGAAGCTCCACTGCCTCAGGTGCAAGAAAACCAAAAATATCAAACGCAAAAGGAATAAAAACATGTTAATTTTCAATGCACGCTTTCTCATGTTTCCATTTTAAAAGAGCCGACCTTTGACGGGTACCAGTTATATATGTAGATCTCTCAAAACCATGCCACCAGTGAGATTGATATCCGAATCAAGTTTAATGCTTTATGTAGTTACACGTGCTTCAAGAATAGTTTTTGGTGTCAACAGAGAGTTTATTGATGATGTTGATGGCTGGTGGATCAAATATTGGTAAAATTATGTAGGGGGTATAATTGTCAATTCACGTTAGAATTTTGTGGGTGTGAAGTACAATCTTTCCGTTAACAAAAAAAGGGAGAAATTATGGATTTAAGGAACACATACATGTGTTAAATGCCCAACAACAGATTTGTTAATCAAACTAGTGAATGAGTCGATACATATAAACATAAAAATTGTTCGCAACAAAATCACTTCGACATAGGAACGCCTTTTTTTCGACATATAGTTAGGCCTTTTAGTATACTCTTTGCTAACGGAATCACAAGTTTTTATTTTACTAGTTGAAAATATAAGGGATTTGATATTTTAGTATGAGCCTACTATGGGTTATAGAGTCCAAACTCATAATTAAGCTTTTGTAATTGTTATAGTGTCTGCCTTTTATTATGAGCCAAACTCATAGGAAGGAAATTACATAAGAGCACTCTCAACGGTAACGGTATAACGCCGTTATAGGCGTTTTAACGCCATAACGCGCGTTATACCCGTTGGAGGGCTTGATCTTCAACGGCGTTATTTTGCAACCGTTGGGTTGCTAACGCGCGTTAAGGGCGGGGAAAATTGAAAAACTTACACAATTAATCCCTCAACGTCTAGAAATTCAAAAAAATTTACAAAAAACCCCCTTAACGGCTAGTTTTTTTTAAAAAAAAAAAAAACAAACAAAAACATTTTTTTACCACTATAAATACCCAACTAAAACTCTATTTTTTTCACACTTCCATTCAAACTTTATATACTTCCTCTTTACACTTTCATATTTCAAAAATCAAATTCGTTCACAATGGATCCAAATCAAGCTGGTGATATTCCCCTGTCTTGGTCAGACGTTGATGACCAAGAGGACTTCCAATTTATGGCGGCCGCGTACGAGTATCACCTTCAGTTGGAACAACAAGAGGGTATTGAATCTCAACATCCTAGTCGTTCTCGTACCTATGTATATCGTGAACGTGAGCTTGCAGAAGAACGTCTGCGCAACGATTATTTCGTACAAGGTTGTAAGTATTCAAACCGGAATTTTCGTAGAAGATTTCGTATGAGCCGGAAACTATTCCTGCAAATAGTTGAAGGTATTGAATCTTATACTTCCGATAATATTCCATATCATTTTACCTTTTTTAGGCAAACACCCGATTGTACGGGTCGAATGAGTATAAGTGCTCTAATGAAGTGTACGTCTGCCATACGCCAATTGGCGTACGGCACCACACCTGATGCATTTGATGAATACTTGCAAATGGGTGAGAGTACTTCAAAGGTCTGCCTTGATAATTTTAACAAATGCATTATTGATTTGTTTATGCCGGAGTATTTAAGAAAACCAACATGGGCCGACATTCAAAAAATTTATCAACATCATGAAGAAAAACATGGTTTTCCGGGAATGCTTGGTAGCATTGACTGTATGCACTGGGAATGGAAAAATTGTCCAGTGGCTTGGCAAGGCCATTTTGCTAGGGGTGATAAAAAATACCCAACAATTATGCTTGAAGCTGTTGCTTCTCAAGATTTATGGATCTGGCATGTATTTTTTGGGATGGCGGGGGCAAATAACGATATCAATGTTTTAGATAACTCTCCGTTATTCGACGACCTTCTTGCTGACAATGCCCCAAAAGCACCTTATATGGTTAACGGAACTAGGTATGAACAGGGGTATTACTTGGCTGATGGAATTTATCCACAGTGGGCAACTTTCGTCAAATCCTTCACGGCAACAACTGATGAAAAACATACGTACTTTAAAAGGAGACAAGAAAGTGCCCGAAAAGATATTGAACGTGCTTTTGGTGTTCTTCAAGGCCGTTGGGGTATACTACAACAACCGGCACGTGCATTTGAAATTGCCACGATACGTAGAATCATGTATTGTTGCATTATTATGCATAACATGATTATAAAAGATCAAAAATTTGCTTTACGTGACTATAACGAACTGTGGGTGGATCCGTCAGCAAATTTGAGGCAACGAAGATGGGTTGAAAGATGTGATACGCACAGTCGTAAGGCAAAAGAAATACACGACCGACAAACGCATACCCAACTCCAACAGGACCTTATGGAGCATGTTTGGCAGAAGAATCTTGAACGACATGGACAACAACAAGAGAGCGACGAGGATGAATAAGTATTTGCTATGTTTTTTTTTAATTGCAGTGTGTGTGTGTGTGTGTTTTCGTTGTATTTTTTTTTAGTCTCGTATTGTAATATGTTTTAAGTTTTAATGAAATGTTTGTTTTAGTTTAAAAAATGAAGTGTATGATTTTGTTTAGGGGTTGAAATTGAAAATATGAAATATTAGTGGTGTTATGGTGTTATTGGGATGTTATTGTTGTGGGTGTTTTTTGAGGATGTTAATGTTAAATGGTAAAGCTGATGTGGCGCTGACGTGGACGGTGTTATTGGTGTTATTGTTGGGAGTGCTCTAAGGTTGATGAATACACTAAAAGATATAAAAGTGTCAAATCTAGACTTGATAAGTATCATCATTTCCGAATCTCTATACAGTGGATTACTTCACAATCTCTAGCTACATTAGCATGCACGACTTAAATCATACCCGTGTATGACATGTTTATAAAAGACAGTTTATAAAAACCTTCAATCCAAGTAGAAAACAAATCGTCCTGCTTTTAGCAGAAAATAACATTGTTATCGTTTTAACTTTTGCTTTTTTCTTTACGAACTACATGGTAAAGGTTCAATAACACCAAACTAAATACATTGTCACAAGAAAATGCGGTACCAAAATAAGATTTTTTCGCTACCAAAGTATGTACTTCATACATTCATATGCCAAATCCCTAACAAACAGCTCTTTTCAAAAAAAAAACAAAAAAACAAAAAAAATCTATCAAAACTTAAATACCTAATTGATTTTATATAAGATTACCGGCCGAGCCCTATAAATCTTGTTTAGTTTTACTAATCATAACAATTACAGTAAACATGTAAACATCATCAAAGCATGAAGCGGAAGTAATAGGAATAATACTTGTAAATTAATTAACCAAATTAAAAGTATATGCGTACCTTTTGCGAATCAATACAATTAGGGTTCATGAAAAATCCCAAATAAAGATCAAGAACCAAGAAAACCTAAAACCCTAATAAATTAGGGTTTCATACATTCGACTACACCAAAAGTCGAACACCCAAGTTACCAACACAAGTGCATTGGCCCTTCGTTCTTGTACACATGTATTAGTAGCGAATCAATGAGAAAAGCTAGGTTCTTGAATCACAAATAACCAAACACTAATACTTGAGCTATGGAAAATCGAATCCCTAGGGGTTAGGGATGTGGGACGATCGGCCAAAGCACAAGGGGAGGAGAGGAGAAGAAGTTAGGGTTCTTTGGTGATCCAAGATTAATTAGAATTGAATACAAGGGGTTTGTATTTATACTAATCAAAACTTGATGACCAAGTTAGGGCATGAATGGGTTATGGAAACCCATCCACAACCGGCCATCCAACCCAAAAGGGTTCTAGAACATTCCCGACTTCTATTTTCATCTCTAGTCCCTTAACATTATATTTAACGACCGTTAGCCAAACACCGTTAAATAATAACTCTCGTTAAGTGTTTATTTGTGAATAATAATTAAATATAACATTTTATATATTAATTATTATAACATTGATTCTCATACGTAATGTGTGCAATCCCGAAGTCTAGAGTTCGAATCCGGTCATACTTATATTAATAATTATCCATAAACCTTTCAGCTCCCACTTGGATATCACTTAATATAGTAATGACATTGGTTTAGTCTAGCCTAACACGCCAATGCCCCCAGATAGAACCGAGTGTGGTTTCCCTGGAAAAACCATTTTAATGATTCATCATTAATACTTATCCTTTTACTTCTAATACTTTATTAACTGTGAATATGGATCGAGTCATTTCACAAGTTAATATTTTTTGTTTCTCGTTATATCTGATTGAACAAGATTACCAAATCATCTGAACGTATTCCAGATAGATCTTGGGTAAGGCCTTACAAACATCTTGTCAACCCTACGAGGGGCCCAAACAGTATTATGCTTTGAAACAAATTCAAATGAGCAAATTCTCTTGACTACAAGACATAACTCATGAACTTTGCAACACTTCTGGAAATAACCCTTATAACCACCTTTTACGGATAGCGTTAGACTATTTCACACAAGTGTACTACATTCATAACAGTTATCTGGTATCTCAAGTCTAAGGATAAATATCCATGATTTACTTAATGACAAGGATCCATAAAGTACAATCATGTTAAGTTGGGATCTGTCCTATATTCAATTCATTGAATATCATGTGAATCTGGCATGTCCCACGCATCAATATACTTAAAGTATATTCTACCAAAACTCAGATTTGTCTTAATTCAATGACATTCCCGCATCATTGATCGACAACGGACTTTTAGAATAACATAAATTATTCACGGATTAAACATGCAAATATAGGATATAATATTAAGAAAATGAAAAATAAACATAACCAATATTTTATTTCATTTAAATAATATTTGTTCAAATCATCCCTTATCCAAATACTAAATAGATTAATGCATGATAATACTCGTTAATGAATTATGTCTCAAGTAATGACAATCATACTTGTTGACAAGGCATAATTTCATTGATCTATTGGAATTTTGAGAATACTTATTTCAAGAATTCAACTAGCGAAGTTCTTGTATGTGTGCATTCAAATAACTTGATATTGCCACATAATATTTCATAAAGTGTGTGACATCCTCAACCACCAATTTATGACAATCAAACTTTCAAACATTTTAAAGTTTAAAGTATTCTTATTCTTTATTGTATAGTGCAACTATGCTCGTAGTTGAGCACAACTAGTTCACATGGTCATTTACAAGAATGAAATCCTCCCATGACTAGTATTGCATGTCATCTCAATTAAACCAGCATCATTGTATTCAAAACAACAATATGCTCTTTAAAATCTTCGTAAACTTCAATATTTACAGTGTAATGTTTGATGCCTTCAAAACTTTCAAGTTTGTTGGCTATGACAATTACGCAACAATTGATATATTGCTCATCCATAGAATTTTGAGAGCAATTCCAGGCTGAGGAATGTAATTCTGGATTCAAACATATTCCATTAGAATATTCATTACACTAGTTATCTAATAACTTCATTAGATATCAATGTTGTCAAATCATCTTGCATTCAAGCATGATACAACAATAACATGATGTACATGAAAAATCCTTGTGTCAAACTAAGATTTCATTCATGTTCTACATATCCATTTTCCAAATGATATATCATGTTCTATTAGACTCATTTATTCACCGCACATGTTTATTAATAATAAACATATATTCCAAGGTTGTATGTCTTATTTTCTAAATCTTTCAAGTGATGTTCCATTCCAAACTAAAACTTAACATTTAGCTTAGATGGAATGTTACTATCCACAACATATAAGATTTAAAGAAAATAAACATAATACTCCCACTAGCTTTCAGGAATACTTAGAAATTATCTTATTTTAATTTTAAACCAAAACTTTGATTTAATAGTTAAACATAAGAATCATCTCCTAGATGCATGCATATATCCATTCATGGATTCTTCCAGTTTGTACATTTTCAAAGATAATGTGAATTCATAAAACTCCTTTCGATTGCTTATCGTCCTCGCAAAAGCAATCACACACAAATAGTTTTAATATTTCATTGTCATTTTTCATATCAATGAAAATAAGTATGACAATTATAATCATTATATATTTAATGTGCCAAGGAAAGAATATTCAATCACAATTAATTGCTTAAGTGTGATTAATAATCTTGTCATAAGTCATGCATTAAACACATGTACAATATTGTCCATATGATTCCTACACAAAGATTTAAACCACTAGGGTTTTCCTTCTTTTGAAGAAACCCGTCCTTATTAAGATAAACTAAGTTTTCAAAGTTGATTATCTTTATGGACAGCATCTTATCATTCATAGTATGAATAATTTACCACAATTCAATATTAGGTAATATTTCATTATGATTAACAGATTTACCATGATCTTGTAATTCATATTTCTTATCAAATATCTGAGATATCCTTGCGGATCTATGAATCAGAATTCCATCATCTTGAGGTTTATCATTTACATGTTTAGCCTCATCATATTATTCACTAGTGTGTTTTTGAAGATTATGTGTTTTGTAATTGTAATTTAATCTTTTCAAGATCTAAACAAAACTCCCACTTGCTTTTGTAATTTAAAGACTATCTATAAATACTTTAGAAATTAAAATTACACTAAATTATTTTCTTTTGGGATATTACAAATCACATTAACAGTTCGTAAATATTGTTTATTAATAACCTACTCCATAAGTAGTTTTAACAAAACAAAACTTCAATATAAGACTCAATGTGATTCATCACATTTCATACTAAAATGGTGTCTCAATAATCTTCTAGGTTTGAGTTTTATTAAGTATATCCAATCAATACTCAATTTTCTAACCTTGATAACTTTTGGAAGAAAAGGGGATTTAGTTATCTTGAATCAAACAATATGACAAAAGTTTGATTCTTCTAACTGAACATTTCATATACATACAATATTTCATTAGAATTAATATTGTAAGACAATCTAACAATATGTAAGACAAATATATTCCTTTTGGCCTACCTATTTACTAACTAAGTCATCTTAATGGTATAATAGAATATTCAAGCCAATTGCATGTTTTATAACATAAGTATTCTTTGACCAAGTCAAAAGACATAACAGTTATAATATCTTACTTTATATTATAAGTCTTTAAAAGACTTCATGTTTGTGAGTTTATACAGAACCACTTAACCATGTATAATTTAAAGTTATTATGAACACCATGCCATGGTTTCAATTAATTAATTTTCAAGTTAATATACTACTCCATCTATTTATGTCATTCTTCAAATACATAAATATTTAGGATAGTATTAAATTACTTTATTTATGTATGTCATTCCAAGAAGTGTCCAACTTAATAAACTGCAAAAGCATCCACGCTCTATCCCACGACAAGTGGAGATTTACCTTGAGATTACAATCTAGCTAAGATCTCACTTAACCTAAAATGTAACTTCAAGTGTTTCTATAATTTGAATGACATAAGACATAAAAGTAGTCTTTGCTATAATCTTGACACATGTTCTTTAAACAAGACAATCTTATTAGAACGTTAATCCCTTACCCTACGATCAAGATAATCCATTAATCATATTTGTATGTATTGTTCCTTTGCATACAATAAATACTTCTCCCACTTGTGCATAGAACAACATCATATAGTAGATAAACACCATGACATTCGTTTGTTTATGTGAGCAATATGATAGTGTCATAGATATATAAGCATTACAAGTAGATGTAAGACCACTTAATTTTCAAGGAAACGTTCATGACTATCCTTGAGAATATGAATGTCTACAGTTTTGAACGTAATGTATTATTTCAAGAAAATCTAGAAATAATCTGAGTTACTACCAAGATAATAAATCTTGTAACTCCCACTGAATTAGACAACGTTACAATAATGTCTTATTCAGTAATACACCATGCTCCCACTGGATTTGACAACATTGTAAGTGTTTCCGTAACCAGTGAAAATAGCGTGCTATTACGTTGTTACCCCTTTGTAGGACCATTCGTAACAATTACTTAGGTACTAAAAGAGTGTATTCTACTCAGTAGATGACGAATCATCCATCAATGCTATTAACTTGAAAAATTGAGCATGCAATTTCTTCCATAATAGGTCTACTATCCCCACAATAGTGTGTAGCACTTTTAATTGGTCAAAGCAAAACAACTAGATAAAATATACTAGTTTGTCTTTTACCAATTTTGCGATAATTAGTCTAGCTTCTAATTTAATAACTCATAAAATGTCAAACATGTTTTCTAGTTGACCAAAATGTCATATAAGAATTCAATCACCAACAGAGGGTAATGAAATCTCTTAAGGAAAACATGGTGTGCAATTTTCTTAACTATTAAAGTTGCTATGAGTTATATTAGAATTTAGACAATTATAATGTTCCTAAGTCCTAACATACCTTTCTCAATCATGAAAAGAAATAGGATTGAGTCTCACTCTTCTTCCATGGAAAAGAGTCTATGTTTGTCTTTTTAGTAAATTTTTCTTGATCAAACATTTGTTTGAAAAAAGAACTAGATCAATTTACCAAAGCCCAAACCACGTTTACGGTTTAATGTTGCATTAATACAATCAAAAGAATTAACAAAATTCAATTTTTAGTATTTTCGATAATTAAATCTTTCAAGAAAATTAAATACCCTTGGTAAATATTCATATTAACCATATAATTTTCCTTGAATCTAGGACCCTCATTATCATAGTTTCACCACATCAGTTGATCTGCTAGTGATGAAAATATAGAATAGGTAATTGTCGAAGAACAATAATTGACAAACAAGTTTTCAATTCCTAGAAAATATGGGATTTACAATTTTGCCAAACAATTATGCAAAAAGTATGCATGTTTTATCCCATCTTATACCTTAAGTTATAGGTCTCACTAACTAACTTAATTAAGTTGTTTAATTTAGAAACTGCAAATTATTTAAGTTGAGGTCTCACACAACATAAAGATTCACCTTGTTATCGTAATCTAGCTCAAGGTCTCACATAACTAAATTACAACTTCAAGTGTTTCATATCATTAGATGGCATAAACTTAAATTTTAAAGGGTACAAACTTTTTTGATGTGTAATCAAAACTTATGTATGAAGAAGCATGCACACATCTTCATAAAATTTTTTTTCCAAAACCTTACTCATAGTTTTAAATTGCTAAGATTAAATTCTACAAAGTTTTAATCGATGCGTTTAGAAACTTACAACTTTGCACTAAGATACTTCGTACATAGAATAGTTATACTAGGTAGCTCCAATCGAACACACAGGGAGGCAGAGGACCAGGTAAGCGCTGAAGCATAACCTTAGACATCCTTTCAGTGTGACTGTACGCACTTCTTTGAACCCCCTTTTGAGTTTGTTCTAGTGGGTGAGCCGTTCTAACCATTTAGTACAGTCGCATCAGTCGATTAAAAGTTCAAGATTTAATGCTTAGAAAACAAATCAAATTTCGCCATTATTTAGTCCATTTAATTTTATATTCTCAAAAAACCCTTTTTGCTTACTAACGTGTCATACAATATAAACAAAAAGCAATTTAATAAAAATTATAACGAACTCAAATAATGTACATATAACTTAACAATTAACATATGTAAAAAACAATTAGCCACATGCATAATTATTTTGATAAAACCGAATAAACAATTATAGGCGTAAAATAATGCATATATTAACTAGGGCTTTCACCTACAAGGTAGATGAGCCACATGCATCGACAAGTCGATTGCGTAAGCCAAAGCAATAATATACCATATAGCACATAACGAATTTTTATTAGATATATTGAGGTCTTCCCCAATTCAATAATTATCAAACAATAAACATGTGTATATAACTTAACAATTAATAAAACAATAATCCATGGCAAAACATGCATGTTCCACCATGGATTCCTCATAACAATTATAATCCCAAGATACGCATAATACATGGCACATAACAATTATTCATAATAGCCACATAAAATATACATGCAATCCTAGGGTTTCTACAAGTTTTACAAAAAATAAAACCTAAGTCGACCCTTATAATAAACAATTAGGGTTCCAATTTTCAAAACCCTAGAAACCAATAAAAGCATGTAATAACCAAAAAGATTCAATTTTTATGTGTTTCGGTAATTAATTATAACGTATTAACGGCTCGTGATGCCACTGTTGAGTTTTACTAATCATAACAATTACAGTAAACATGTAAACATCATCAAAGCATGCAACGGAAGTAATAGGAATAATACTTGTAAATAAATTAACCAAATTAAAAGTATATGCGTACCTTTTGCGAATCAATACAATTAGGGTTCATGAAAAATCCCAAATAAAGATCAAGAACCAAGAAAACCTAAAACCCTAATAAATTATGGTTTCATACATTCGACTACACCAAAATTCGAACACCCAAGTTACCAACACAAGTGCATTGGTCCTTCGTTCTTGTACACACGTATTAGTAGCGAATCAATGAGAAAAGCTAGGTTCTTGAATCACAAATAACCAAACACTAATACTTGAGCTATGGAAAATCGAATCCCTAGGGGTTAGGGATGTGGGACGATCGGCCAAAGCACAAGGGGAGGAGAGGAGAAGAAGTTATGGTTCTTTGGTGATCCAAGATTAATTAGAATTGAATACAAGGGGTTTGTATTTATACTAATCAAAACTTGATGACCAAGTTAGGGCATGAATGGGTTATGGAAACCCATCCACAACCGGCCATCCAACCCAAAAGGGTTCTAGAACATTCCCGACTTCTATTTTCATCTCTAGTCCCTTAACATTATATTTAACGACCGTTAGCCAAACACCGTTAAATAATAACTCTCGTTAAGTGTTTATTTGTGAATAATAATTAAATATAACATTTTATATATTAATTATTATAACATTGATTCTCATACGTAATTTGTGCAATCCTGAAGTCTCGAGTGCGAATCCGGTCATACTTATATTAATAATTATCCATAAACCTTTCAAATCTAGCACTAAATTTATTTTTAATAACAAATTTAAACTCATTCCAAACCTCAGGAAACAATGCATCAATATGCTCCCTCAATTGATACACCCACAAGAACTTCGGCCGTTTAAACTCTTTATACGACACACGAAAGTGTGTATTCACAAGCATTAACCGATCAGCAATGGAAGAACGACAAATAGGACATGTTTGCTTGAGATAAAGCCAGTTACAAATACGACTAGCATGGAACTTATGGTGACATGGAAATGTTTAATGTTGGTGTCGCCTTTGATGACGAGTTCTTCCATGCAGATCGTGCATGCTGAAACTGAAGGGGTTGTGACGGCTGTGCTGATGTGTCGAAAGATGTTTTTCATAGCAGCCATATTGTAATAGGAGGTCTCATGAGATAAAATATTTTTTATCGGATAACATTTGATCTTCAATGGGCCAAGGCCCATCAAACTGTACATATGATATCACATAAAAACCTAAATCATGAAACTATATATAGCATAAACGACAGTGGTGAAGATGATGAATTTAATGAAGAACCCATTCTCGAAAAATATAAAGCCACCAAATTAGCTCACTGATCTCAAGTTCTTCAAACTCTTTTGATGACGACTTTGATGATTCCGGTTTCCTCTAGATTTATTATTATCGGTTACATACTTTTCTATTTTTTTGACATCTTTAGAGCATGCCCAATGATAACGGCATAACGCCGTTGGAGGGCCTAATAACGCCGTTGGAGGCGTTACTCCGTTGGAAGAGGTGAGAAATGACGGTGTTAGAGGGCCGGCGTTACCCTCTTAACGCCCCTTTTTTTTTTTTTTTTTTTTTTTTGCCCATAAACGAGGGTTTGTTTTTGTAAATTGTTGGGAATGTTATTGATGTTATTGGGATGTTATTGTTGTGGGTGTTTTTTGGGGATGTTAAGGTGAAATGTTAAAGCTGATGTGGCGCTGACGTGGACGGTGTTATTGGTGTTATGGTGTTACGATTTTATATGCCCTTAGTTTCTTGTTCTTGTGTATACTATGTTATACACGTTATGTGTGTCAATGTGTCATAGTGATAAAAATGTAAAAGGTTAAAGGTCACCATCTCAAACTTATGTAAATCATCATTAGGTAGTTTCCTGTCCAAATTGTTTGTATAAATGTCAATAGTCATTGCATCATTTAATGACGATTTGGTCGGATTTAAGCTTACGAGCTACTCATGGCGTGCACAGCGCCTATACAATATCATTGAACCACTTTTTGTTTAAACTAGTAGTCCGTATATAACAAACTACATGAGTAGTTAATCGTGTTTGTTATGTCGCATGCTCATTAGTACATGTCAATATTGTGCTTGAGACCTTGAGTTAATCATTTTTGGGCATTTGCTGCAAGTTCATTACAAGAAAACAAACATCATCAAGTTTTAATTCTTGTACCGAGGTTAGCTATCCCACATCGCCCCTTTCATCAATGTTTACAATGAAGAGGTCATTATAAAATATTGACAAGGCCAGGCTCTTTTTTATGGAGTAATAATTTAGACTTGAACTATTATAGCTAGTTTTGTCATTAATGATTAAACAAGTTTTTGAGTTTACACTTAACCCTCTTTTACTTATAATTATGATTTATGAGTAGAAGTTGGTGAAGTATAAACTTTTTAATTGTTAAGTTAATTATTGTAATTTATTAGTTACAAAGTTGAGTTGAATAAATATTAAGGGGCTGTTTACTATGTGTTTTAGGGTAATAGGTTTGATTAAATACACTATGATTTATTCTTTTATTTATTGTTTTATTTTTAATTTTTTTATAAAGGCAATTTTTTCATACTTATATCACCTATCTCACAAATGACTTCAGCGAGACTTTAACCCACAACCTCTATTTGATAGGCAACTCACATACCACTAAAACAAATGCCTTGAGTGACCACTATAGCCTTATATTTACGTGTCCGAAATGAAATCAAATGGCCAAATTACCTTATAATGTTTTACAATAGTTTTGAGATGAACTTTAAAAACATAAAGATTACCACACATGCACAATCTATATGTCTCTATGTTTCGACATCTTTGACATCTATGTATTCTAATATAATGCACTTTTGTACCACCATATAAAGCTAAAAAATTAATCGCAATGATGTGTCCTTTATTTAACCCTTTTGTACAACACCCGCAATGCACCATTTTGTTTAACTCGTCATTTATAAACTCTTGGGTCTATTTTTGTAAACCATTAATCACATATACATTCACATCCCCTTATTCCTCTACACGGTTTCAATCAATTAATAACACAAGAATTCTTCTATACGCTTCATCTTCATCACATCTTTTTTTGAAATAACATTCAAAAACACCACTTATCAATTCAATCGTTCTTTGACTAAGATTAACTCAAAAACCCATTCCCATAGTATCCACACCGTGAATTTGGTCAGTATCGCATATATTCATTTTTTAGGGTTTCAATATAAATCCCATAGTACAACTATTTTGATGTGTTATTTTTATTAATAATCAATGTAATTGTGTTTCGATTTATTTTAGACTCGGCAACAAATATTGTTAGTAATTTTTACTTTAATATTGATGATTTTTTGTTCAATATGTGGATATAGGAACACTAGATACTAAACTTGTGAAAAATTTGTTAATTTTATATATTTTAATTTTATAAGTTTGTGGTTATTTTTTTTGGAATTTATTTTTATGTTGTTAATTTGTGTTATTGTCTAGGAAAATAGTTTATTTTATATATTTGTTTTCAAAGATGGATAGATACCATAAGGTGGAGAAACCAAGAGCAGGGCAAGCCATTGATGAGAACGATATGCGACTTACTAGCCGAGGGAGGATGCAAATCTATTGAATGTCATGACTTTGCTTCAGGTATGATGCAAATCTATATTGCCGTGTAATACACACCCTCATCAAAAGCTTCCTGAACGATTAAAAAAACTTTCTTAAAAATTTGTTCACGTTTTACCCGAAAAAACTTAGAATGAAATTTTAAATAAGTAAATGCGGTTTAGTAATAAAGCAAACACTAGAAAGTAACTCACTTCTAGATTAGAGAAGTTCCAGTTGTATTCATAAAGCTTATCAAGCCGGTCCAACTGTCACGAAAACAATCACCACGACTTGGTTTAAATGCTTAACTAGAAAATCTTGATTATCAAACTTGAACAAAGTTCCTACAGATAGACATATGTGAAGTCATCTAAGACGACTATACGCAAACAACACCTATCACAATAGCGTAATCAATGATAAAATTAAACTCGATAGAGAATCTCCTTGTCCAATTGCTTCACTAAAAAACTCTACTTGGCATGAAAGCCATCAATGAACACACAAATAACACTAAACTTTGGGTTAATATACAAAAAAGTTACTAAACTTTCAAAAAAATTTGTCCTAAGTCACTAATGTTTATCTTCTGTCATCTAGGTTACTATACTTTACGTAACCGGTTATCTAGGTCACTAAAGAGAGACAACCTTTTTTTACCGGTATTTTGGCTGACGTGTATACACACCAAGTTGTGGCACATGTTATCTAGGTCACTAAACTTTGCGAAAAATTTGTCTTAAGTCACTAATGTTTCATTCCTGTCATCTAAGGTACTAAACTTTGCGAAAAATTTGTCCTAAGTCACTAATGAAAATTTTGTCCTAAGTCACGAGTTGTGGCACATGTTACTGAACCTTTAAAATTATACGTTTTATAATTTTTTATACACCTTTTAAACGTTTTTATTCATTTTCATTCGTTTTTATACGTTTTTTTTTTGTTTTCTTACGTTTTTGTCCGTTTTTATACGTTTTCGTCCGTTTTTGTCCCATTTTTTACGTCCATTTTATACGTTTTTATGTTTTCATCCGTTTTTATACGTTTTTGTCCGTTTTTATATGGTTTTGTACAATTTTTATACGTTTTTATGTTTTCATCCGTTTTTATTCGTTTTTATATGGTTTTGTACTATTTTTATACGTTTTTATTCGTTTTTTACGTTTTCGTCCATTTTTCTTATGTTTTTGCCCGTTTTTCTATTTTTATACGTATAAAAACGGATGAAAACATATAAAAACGGATGAAAACGAATAAAAGTGTATAAAAAAATGTACAAAACCGTATAAAAACGGACAAAAACGTATAAAAACGGATGAAAACATAAAAACGTATAAAACAGACGTAAAAAATGGGACAAAAACGTATAAAAACGGACAAAAACGTAAGAAAACAAACAAAAACGTATAAAAACGAATGAAAATGAATAAAAACGTATAAAAACGAATGAAAATGAATAAAAACATATAATTTTAAAGGTTCAGTAACATGTGCCACAACTCGTGACTAAGGACAAAATTTTCATCAGTGACTTAGGACAAATTTTTCGCAAAGTTTAGTACCTTAGATGACAGGAATGAAACATTAGTGACTTAAGACAAATTTTTCGCAAAGTTTAGTGACTTGGGTGACACATATATTGAAAAAGTGTGCCACAACCGGTTGCCCTTCCATGTAGTGACTAGGGTGGCACATATAAAAAAATTTAGTAACATATGTGAAAAACCCGTGAAGTATAGTAACCTAGATGACAGAAGATAAACATTAGTGACTTAGGACAAATTTTTTTGAAAGTTTAGTAACTTTTTTGTATATTAACCCCTAAACTTTCACCAAACACCATTTAGGTACCTTATTAATTTTGTCTATAAGACCATTCAACCATACATCCCACATTGATTGAAGAAATGAAATGTTCTTGGGTTATATGCTATTGTGTATACAGATAATATAGGTTTAGAATAATATTATGTTTTGCTATATACTTTTGGGGATGAGGTTCATATTGTGACAACTCGTACTTTCAGGTCATTTCTCAAATGTACTATTCATCTCGGGAATTTACTATTCATCGGTTACTATTCATCATTTTACTATTCATCGTTTTTGAAGTCGATTTGATATTCTGAAAACATATTTCAAAATTTTACTATTCATGAAACACTATTCATTCCCTGAGAAAATCACTATTCATGATTCACTATTCATCATTTATCGTAAACTAGGTTTACGAGTATCAAATTCGCGTAACTTTAAAGGTTTAGCTGCGAATTCATGAACAATCATCAAGGACATTTCATATAGACTAGGTTTAGTCTACATATCATTAGCATCATTATCATCATATTAGTTCATGCATGGTTTTGCATTTTACATTAAACGCATAATTTCCTATTAAATAAACGCTATCGCGTAATTAATTATTTTGAACATTTGATCCGGTACTTCCAAAAATTATCCCGATATATTTTTATACTCATATTAAGGTTATAAAAATAATATTATAAGTTTACCCGGTGTTTTAAATTTATTTTGTATATAAAATGTTATATTTATATAATTATGACGATTTTCGTAACTACTATTCGATAATTATTAGTTCACTAAATTTTTGTAAGAAATGTATTTTTATAATTTTTATGACTTTGATATATTTTATTTTGTTCCGTTAAAATTTATTTTTAGTTAACGCTACCCTAAATGCTTAAATAAATACACAAGTTACTAATAATTCTTAACTAACTACACTTTACTTCAACAAATATGTATTTAGCTATTCAAAATGCATTTGGTCTCTTTTCTCTTTGTGAATGTCGACCAAATGGGATGACTCACACCATTTTGATGATACAAATATCTTGTACATTTATACATATATTATTAAAAGACTATTACTAAACACATACTTCTTATTATATCAAGTGTGAAAAAAATTTATCCTCCCTTCCTCTCTTGCTCAAGAACCGGCCATAGGAGACCAAGCACAAGGAAACCATTTTTTCTTCAAGTCAAGTTAAATTTACAATCTAGGCATACTCTTAAGTAAGGTTTTGAAATAAAAACCTAGGGTATTTAGGATAAACCCTTGTTCATTTAAACCTCATCAAGTAACTAGTAAGCATTTCATGATCATTTTCATCTTTCATATTCATTTTATGGTCATTTTATCATGCTTGAGAAAAACATGCAAGTTATATGGTTATCTATACCACTTTAATTGTTTTTAAGCACTACAAATATATATATATATATATATATATATATATATATATATATATATATATATATATATATATATATCATCCTAAAATTACTCCTTGAAACATATCACTTTTGGTGATGTCTAGGAACCCATGACACCCTAAGAAGGTGTATGGTAGGTTTAGAATAGCTTCGGCGTTGGTTTGAAGTGGTTAGAATAAGTTTTACGCGAGAAAAATCCATTTCGACAACTATATTAAAGGGTCTGATCATTTCTGTGAAATCTGGAATTTTCTACAGATGATAAAAATTTTTGGGCAAGATATTTGGAAAATATACTTTAAAACGAAAACGTGGCCGCTTGAATGGGTTAAAACGGAGTTATAACGAAGAAGTTATGCTATTTTCAAGTTTGACGACGAAAACTATAAAATTCAGAAAATTCAGCATATTATTTTAACTTTTTACGAGTCAAAAATGAGTCTTAAGCGCTATAAAATGTGTCGACTTATCAAAAATATATTAGTATACTTTAATACGAAGCTAAGGACATATAAAACGTAGAAAACGGAGTTGTAACGAATAAAATACGGTCACTTAAACTTTACCGAAAACCACCCTTAAACAATATTTTTGGTACAAGTACCATACTTTACATATGTTTTTCTCCATGATCGAGACCTCTATGATAAAAACTTAAATGCTAAAACTTTGAGATAATGATACAAGCTTTCCAAAACCATTGAGTTCGTTTCCTAACACTCGATGTGCACCATTTTACGACTAGCTTTTCGAGGCTATTTAGTCACTTTCATGAAATTGTCATATGACATTATTTAACGACGAAAAGTTATAATTTCATAATGAATCATTAAATAACAATTGTAGGATGTCATTTCAACATAAATACTTGCAAAGTAATTTATAAATTGTCAAGACGTTATACGATTATTTTTCGACGATAAGTGTTATTTTCAAAAATTCACAAGTGGTATAGATATCATACGAATTGCATGCATAACATTACATCATGACTTATTATATATCATATCATTCATAATAGGTCGCAGTTAGAGATTGCGCCTCATTTCAGTGTACTCACTTTTGTCATCGCATCATTGTACCAAGTGAGTTCATAGCCCCACTTTCTATTACTTATTTGTTTTACAAACTCTTGGGGGAGATACATGCTATATTTTTAATCGAACACAAATGCTTTGAACTGTATGCTATATCCAAATGTTTTATTGTCACTAAGTAATCAATTGCCATGTTTGAAGTCCCTACACCATGCACCATTAGTCACTTGCGAGTGAGCGCGAATATTGTGAATAGGCCTATTGGAATTAACACTCCCGTTCTTATTGACCCAGTTAGGGGAAATCGAACGCACTATATTTGAATCATTAAGGTAAATTGGCAAGTTTACCTATTAGGGCTGCGATGAAACGATTTTACCAATTTCTATTGGTACGAGGTTTACGCTTTGGTTGTCATGAACTTAGTGAAATAAATGATGTTTTGTTTTCAACAATGAGTGTGAAATAATGTAACTCACACTACGAATATTGTGTTCAAACGAATTAATTAAACCTATGGATTTCACTCAACCTTTGTGTTGACTGTTTTAAGCATGTTTTATCTCAGGTATCTAAGGCATACACTTCATGGCATGCATGTGGACTTATCATAGTCCGCACTTTAAAAACATCGTTTGGCTTGTAACAAACTTATTTCCGTACATGTTGATTTTCATTTGGGACCTACACTTTGTAAACTCTGATTGTTTTATTAAATCAAACGATGTGTTTTTCAAAAGACACTTTAGGTCGTTCAATATATCTGTAACTGTGATGCTATGACAGTCAATCCCCAGGAATTCCATTCCGCTGCAAAACAGGTAATTTGAGGGTGTGACAGATTGGCATCAGAGCTTCGGTTATAGAGAACTAGGTTGCATCATTGACCCTAGACTATAACTACATCATCATAGCATCTCATCATTTCATCATAAGTGCATATTCACTTTACATGCGGTTTATACGTACATTTTTCGAGTTATTTACTTTCATTTCAAATCGATTGTCACATGGATGCCTTTAAATACCCATCCCATTATCCTTTCTTTATACTCCAATGTGGAGAATGCCTTGTCATTCCCTATCACAATTTTAATATCAGTTGACTCATTACCGATAACGTCGAATGCCGAGATAAAACCTTTAAGTAGGGCAAAGTCACTCTCACTCCTTTGATCACCACCAACATGTTGAGTTACACGTTATTCACACATTAAGTCACTAAACCATCATACATTTGAAGCACTTAAGACATCTCATAACCCATCTTCTAGGAATCCGTCATTCATTTTTGAAAAATAACCTCAAATATATTATCTCATATCACATCTCTTTATAGCGCTTATTTTTAACATAGGACTTTGCTACGTCTCACCTTTCCTCTTATTTTGAAGAGTTATGGCGCCGAAGAAAGCTCCACAAGTTTTGACTCAAGCGGCTATGCAAAAGTATGTGAGGGATAGTATAGCCGAGGCATTAAGGACTGAAAGAGCAACAGTGGTAGCTGCCGCCGAGGCTGCGGCTACTGCCGAAGCCGCTAGACTTGCCACAGCTGCTCAGGCTGTGGCAACTGCTGAGGCTGCCAGGCTTGCTAATGCTGCCTAGGCTGCGGCAATTGCTGAAGCTACTAGAATTGCGGCTGCTGCTGAAGCTGCTAGACTTGCTGCTGCTGCAGGAATTGCAGGAGGGTCTGGGGTTCGGAGTTGTTCATATAAGGATTTTAAAAGCGGAGATCCCACTAAATTCAAGGGCACCGAAGGGGCCACTACTATGGTTCGATGGTTCGAGAAAATGGAGTATGTGTTTCTGTTATGCAATTGCCCTGAGGATAGCAAGGTTAAGTTCGCCACAAGTACACTACTTGATGGGGCAATGTCGTGGTGGAACTCGTATGCCCAGCCTATGGGAATGGAAAATGCTTACAAGCTCACCTGGGAGCAATTTAAAGGTTAGTGACTAAAAAGTATTGTCCGCGTACTGAGGTGAAAAAGTTGGAAACATAATTTTATGAGCTAGTGACTGTTGGGTACGACATCGAGACCTACATTCGAAGGTTTCAAGAATTGGCCGCTTTATGTCCATCTATGGTTTTGGACAACGAGAAACTACTGGAAGCTTTCATTGGAGGACTTCCCCAGATTATTCAAGGTGATGTGATTTCTTTTGATCCACAAACGATTGAAGAATCTATTCGAGTGTCTCAAAAACTCATGGCCCAAGTTGTGAAGGGGAAAACAATATCAACAATAACAACAACAACAACAACAACCACCAAACTAGCAACAACAAAAGAAAATGGGAAAATGACCAAAGAGGTTATAATAACAACAACCAAAACCGTAACACTAACCATCATCAACAACATAATAAAAGGCAAGAAGCTGCAATGGTTTATGTTTTTGCACCAATAGAAGGCAGAGGTTATGCTGGAACACACCCACTATGTAATCGATGTAAGTTTCATCACTCAGGTCCTTGCCCTGCCAAGTGCCACAAGTGCCAAAAATCGGGACATCTAGCCAGGGATTGTAGAGGTAAAGCCATAGTCACATGCTTCGGATGTGGGGAGCAAGGACACTATCGGAATCAATGTCCTCAAAACCAAGGTCAACAAGTTGAAGGTGCTCATGGGAAAGCATACATGTTAGAAGGAGGAGAAGCTCGCCATGGTCTCAACAACACGGAAGACTGAAGAAGTTTAGAAATTAACAGTCTTATTTCCCTATACACTATGTCGTACTAAGTATATGTCTTCCATCGTATCCGGATCTTTATAACTTAAGATGTACTACTGTTTGATAAACCACTCGTTGTAAAATATTCTCATCTATCGTACTTTATTTTCTTTCGATTCGATATCACTTACAAGGGTTTTACTTCCTTTTACTTTAACTGCCATTTTAACGATACAGTTTAAATCTATGTAAACATTGAGAGTTATAACAACTAAACCGAATGTCACATTATCGTTCCTTAATTATACATAGCCTAGCTAACTATGTCTAATTCTGGAGGGGTCATGTTATGTTGGGAGCAGTTATTTATAAATCTTAGTGCAAGCAGGATTTTCACATATTCCTAAAAATCAAAGTAATGCTCATCGGAGATGTTCTTCCAATATTTTCTCTATCGCGATGTCTGTACACACTCAATCATTGATAACCGTAACGACACTTCCTCATGTCTTCTCTCCTCGTTATTCATCACAAACTCAAAAATTCGATAGACCAACACGAACTGAATTCAGGGATTGAATTCCTTTTTGGGTGGGCGAATGTGACAACTCGTACTTTCAGGTCATTTCTCAAACGTACTATTCATCTCAGGAATTTACTATTCATCGGTTACTATTTATCATTTTACTATTCATCGTTTTTGAAGTCGATTTGATATTCTGAGAACGTATTTCAAAATTTTACTATTCATGAAACACTATTCATTCCCTGAGAAAAATCACTATTCATGATTCACTATTCATCATTTATCGTAAACTAGGTTTACGAGTATCAAATTCGCGTAACTTTAAAGGTTTAGCTGCGAATTCATGAACAATCATCAAGGACATTTCATATAGACTAGGTTTAGTCTACATATCATTAGCATCATTATCATCATATTAGTTCATGCATGGTTTTGCATTTTACATTAAACGCATAATTTCCTATTAAATAAACGCTATCGCGTAATTAATTATTTTGAACATTTGATCCGGTACTTCCAAAAATTATCCCGATATATTTTTATACTCATATTAAGGTTATAAAAATAATATTATAAGTTTACCCGGTGTTTTAAATTTATTTTGTATATAAAATGTTATATTTATATAATTATGACGATTTTCGTAACTACTATTCGATAATTATTAGTTCACTAAATTTTTGTAAGAAATGTATTTTTATAATTTTTATGACTTTGATATATTTTATTTTGTTCCGTTAAAATTTATTTTTAGTTAACGCTACCCTAAATGCTTAAATAAATACACAAGTTACTAATAATTCTTAACTAACTACACTTTACTTCAACAAATATGTATTTAGCTATTCAAAATGCATTTGGTCTCTTTTCTCTTTGTGAATGTCGACCAAATGGGATGACTCACACCATTTTGATGATACAAATATCTTGTACATTTATACATATATTATTAAAAGACTATTACTAAACACATACTTCTTATTATATCAAGTGTGAAAAAAATTTATCCTCCCTTCCTCTCTTGCTCAAGAACCGGCCATAGGAGACCAAGCACAAGGAAACCATTTTTTCTTCAAGTCAAGTTAAATTTACAATCTAGGCATACTCTTAAGTAAGGTTTTGAAATAAAAACCTATGGTATTTAGGATAAACCCTTGTTCATTTAAACCTCATCAAGTAATTAGTAAGCATTTCATGATCATTTTCATCTTTCATATTCATTTTATGGTCATTTTATCATGCTTGAGAAAAACATGCAAGTTATATGGTTATCTATACCACTTTAATTGTTTTTAAGCACTACAAATATATATATATATATCATCCTATAATTACTCCTTGAAACATATCACTTTTGGTGATGTATAGGAACCCATGACACCCTAAGAAGGTGTATGATAGGTTTAGAATAGCTTCGGCGTTGGTTTGAAGTGGTTAGAATAAGTTTTACTCGAGAAAAATCCATTTCGACAACTATATTAAAGGGTCTGATCATTTCTGTGAAATCTGGAATTTTCGACAGATGATAAAAATTTTTAGGCAAAATATTTGTAAAATATACTTTATTCAGAAAACGTGGCCGCTTGAATGGGTTAAAACGGAGTTATAACGAAGAAGTTATGCTATTTTCAAGTTTGACGACGAAAACTATAAAATTCAGAAAATTCAGCATATTATTTTAACTTTTTACGAGTCAAAAATGAGTCTTAAGCGCTATAAAATGTGTCGACTTATCAAAAATATATTAGTATACTTTAATACGAAGCTAAGGACATATAAAACTTAGAAAACGGAGTTGTAACGAATAAAATACGGTCACTTAAACACCGAAAACCACCCTTAAACAATATTTTTGGTACAAGTACCATACTTTACCTATGTTTTTCTCCATGATCGAGACCTCTATAATAAAAACTTAAAAGCTAAAACTTTGAGATAATGATACAAGCTTTCCAAAACCGTTGAGTTCGTTTCCTAACACTCGATGTACACCATTTTACGACTAGCTTTTCGAGGCTATTTAGTCACTTTCATGAAATTGTCATATGACATTATTTAACGACGAAAAGTTATAATTCCATAATGAATCATTAAATAACAATTGTAGGATGTCATTTCAACATAAATACTTGCAAAGTAATTTATAAATTGTCAAGACGTTATAAGATTATTTTTCGACGATAAGTGTTATTTTCAAAAATTCACAAGTGGTATAGATATCATACGTATTGCATGCATAACATTACATCATGACTTATTATATATCATATCATTCATAATAGGTCGCAGTTAGAGATTGCGCCTCATTTCAGTGTACTCACTTTTGTCATCGCATCATTGTACCAAGTGAGTTCATAGCCCCACTTTCTATTACTTATTTGTTTTAGAAACTCTTGGGCTGATGTCAATTTCTAGGGTTCAACCGCCGTGGTGGAGGTGAACAAGAGAAGATTGCTGATGTCAATTTCTTTAACTCATTTGAAGATGACTTTGATGATCTAGATCTCCTTTAAATTTTCATTTCTAGGGTTTTTTTATTTATTTACTTTTATGTCTAGTAATTAACAAAACAAGGCCTTATTATTAAGCTGCTGTTGCTACTGAATTATTATGTCTAGTAATGCATTTTCATCTATGGATAATGCTTATTAATTTTCTAGTGTTTTTTAGTTGTTCTAACCGCTTTGATTTGTTGGAATTGGGGAAAAAAAAATATTCTTCATTGTTTGGGGTTTGGAAGATGGATATTCTAGATGATTCTATATCTATTAGCTATCATACGAATTGCATGCATAACATTACATCATGACTTATTATATATCATATCATTCATAATAGGTCGCAGTTAGAGATTGCGCCTCATTTCAGTGTACTCACTTTTGTCATCGCATCATTGTACCAAGTGAGTTCATAGCCCCACTTTCTATTACTTATTTGTTTTACAAACTCTTGGGCTGATGTCAATTTCTAGGGTTCAACCGCCGTGGTGGAGGTGAACAAGAGAAGATGGCTGATGTCAATTTCTTTAACTCATTTGAAGATGACTTTGATGATCTAGATCTCCTTTAAATTTTCATTTCTAGGGTTTTTTTATTTATTTACTTTTATGTCTAGTAATTAACAAAACAAGGCCTTATTATTAAGCTGCTGTTGCTACTGAATTATTATGTCTAGTAATGCATTTTCATCTATGGATAATGCTTATTAATTTTCTAGTGTTTTTTAGTTGTTCTACCGCTTTGATTTGTGGAATTGGGGAAAAAAAATATTCTTCATTGTTTGGGGTTTGGAAGATGGATATTCTAGATGATTCTATATCTAAAATACTTTAGGGCATGTTTAGCTAAGCTTATTTATCATAAGCCGATTTGTGATTATTTTTTATAAGCCCTAATTTTAAGGTTTATTTTGAGACTTGACGGCTTTTATAAGTTTATCATATCATAATAAGCTTATATAAGCCGATAAGTCCCAAAATAAGCCACAAAATCGGAGTTAATAAAAAATAAGCCCAAATCGGCTTATGTTAAATAAGCTTAGCTAAACAGGACCTTAGTCCTTTAACTATCTATTCCAACTCTAAGATAACGGTGACCACAAACTTAACCAAACAGTCACAAATTATTGTCAACTCATGTAGACCAAAAGCATGGCCAAATATCCGTACTCACAAACAAAAACATACCTCATAAAAATACATAATAAAAAAACTCAAACTCACAAACACTTACAACTCATTCGGTCGGCTAACAGACCAAACCTTTCAAAATTAAAGGACGTGTTTGGTTTGTGCGAAGTAAGGGGAGGGGACAGTTCAACAAGGAGCCCGGCCGAATGATTTAGTCTTGGTACGAGTAGTCTAATTGCTAAAGATGCATAATGACAAGACAACACCTTTACAATTTGTGTATTAGAAAAGCTATTGGGTATGCTTTACAATTTCTTTTTTAACTTAATCAAACTATGTACATATTCAAAAATAGTTAGCGCTTCACAAATTCACTTTGACACAAATGTGTGTTGTTGTTAGAGCTCGAGCTCAACTAGTTTGTATTCTATAAAGCTCGAGTTCGACTTGTATTAACCCTTATGCACTTAACTTGATGTCAGTTTGTAACACATTGTATAAACTTGTGCTCAGTTAAGACTCGACTCGTTTATATGATTTGCCTAAACAAAGTAAAGCTCGAAGGTTCGTTAAGCACAATATGTTCCAGCTCGTTTATATATTTTGAGATTGTTTATATACATCTACATAAATAAACATACCATTTTCGTATATGTACTTGTATATATTTTTAAAGCTCGTTTAAATTTGCTAGCATAATCAATTATGAGGTATGAAGCTCGGGCTCATGCTCATTCTTAAATTATATTTAAAAAAAACTCGAACACGTTTAAGCTGGGCTCACGTCGAGCTTCTACAAAGCTAATCCCGAGTAATTTATGAGCGTCTTCAGCTCATTTACACAATTACACCTCCTAGTTATGAGCATGTCACTCTTGTATTTTTCTCAAAAATGCAAATATAACACTCAAAACTAATAAGTCACAATATAACAACAATATCTATCTTTTCTTGAACAAAGATCAAATTGTTAAAGTCAGTCACGATTATTGCAAAAACCTTTTCTTAGTTATAAACATTTGACGTGAAAAAATAACGCAAGTTTTATTAAAGTTTAACGATAGGTATAAAATCACATTGCTCCACAAATTAAATATTAATATTAATAATTAATAAAAAGGTATATTTGAGAGTACAAATTTATTTATAGTAAGAAAAACTGAAAAGTTAAAGTATATCCCGTATAAATATAGCAATTATATTAAAACAAGTCGATCCATCACTAGGATTGTATTCTATATAAAAGGTAAGCTGCAGGCATAGGGCTCGAACCACTTTTTTCATTCATATATCTAGCTATGTTGATTAACCAAGAAGATACCCAGAGAATGTTCATGAAGAAGGGGTTCCTTAATAAGCAAAAGCGTTACGAGATTAATCACATCGGCGAAAACATCTTTGAGTTAGAAGCAGATTCAGATGACACCTTTGGATACAACCTTCTCGATTTCAATGATCCAAAGATGCTGAGTAGATATACGGATCTGATTTCAATTTCTTCAACCGCTTCCAGGACGACTTTGACGACCAAGATTTCCTCTACACGTACTACTAGAGAACGGACTATATATGTGTTTATGTTTTGTGTTTTGTCGTACTAGGGTTTATGTTTTTTAAGTTTCCGTCTGTTAAAAAAAAACCTTATTATGGCTATTACTATTGCTACGATTGATACTTTGATCAAATGAGTATATAATATTATGTTTGCTTTGTGGTTCATATAATTTGAGAACTCATCTGAGTGAGCATCCATCATTTACAATTGCCATCTATGCATTTGTATGTCGTTTTAGTTGCATTGCTTGTAAAATCGTAAGATATTACATATATCCACGAGCAAATTCGATCAGATTTTCATTAATCTTTTAGTTTAGAAAGGCCTTTTTTATATGTGTAACCCTTCATAAGTTCATATGCCTCTTATGCACGTATTATCCATCTACCCTATTGACTGGTTTGTTTTAAAGCATCTTTCTCTCGTTCAAGCATACATACATGTTTTACGCGTACGTGAGGCTGGTATAAGACTTTCCAACAAGATCGAGATTAGCTATACACATATGGATGGCTCCTCCATGAGTATCTGCATAGGCTGTC
>BPTQ01000005.1:131231640-131437716 GCA_019973895.1 Chrysanthemum seticuspe | reverse complement strand
CTCTGTCTAAATTTAGAAAACCCTAGTGTTTAGAGTTTACCAAACTTTAAAAACTAGCCCCCTCTCTAGCACTAAATTTAGAGAATACAAATTTACCTTAACCAAAATCAGGAAATTTCCGTGAGGAAGGATGTACACGGTTTGCTAAAGTTATATACTACGTGTACTAACTCCTCCTCGTAAATAGGTTTTAGATCTACTCAAAAATTTAGTCCATGTGAACCCTAGGTTTTAGAGTTTCCCAAACTATAAAAACTAGCCCCCTCTTAAACACTAAATTATTACTTTAAACTCTTTTCCACTAGCAAAACTAAGTTCACACGTATGACGAGAGAGTATACACGATTTGCGAAAGCTTAGAGCTTCGTGTATAACTCCCCTTGTTTACCAAAGAATTACCGAAAACACTAGCACCTACATGAACTATTGCGATGTGCGCAGCAAGCCCCAGTTTCCTTGAAGGAAAAGAAGCTCGTTCAAAATATTGTGGGATCCGTCACTTGGATTAGCAACATCACATCATTAATCCCATTCGGTGCCCATAACTATAGCAAGAGATCCCCTTATCCTTACGATCATCCCTCAATGATGCGATTCCAATTCCAACTCCTTCTAATAAAAAATAGAAAAATATAAAATACTTTCACCTTTCAATAATCTTCCTCAACCTTAACCTTAGCGTAGTAACTCCCTACTAGCATTCCTATTCCCCTAGAGAACGATATCAATACCCGTGGCTTACCCTAATTACTACACTACAACGATTAGGTTCACTGCCTAGGGTGTTATAAAACTTGCTCGAAGAAAAGGAAGTTCCTTTGACCCCGAACGACGCGTGTAGCGTTATCAAGTACATCCACGATCACAAAAGCCATTAAGAAACCATTTGTTCCCCTCAATATGTGCTTCGAGATTCGAAAGCGTTTAGCACATATGAGAGAGCAGTATGCACACTTGAATCAAAACGATCACCTTTTCTCAAATTTCATTATTAAATCACAAATTCTCCCCCGATCAAAAATATCAAACCCTTTGAGATTTTGGATCCCAAGTGTACCTGATTTAAAAACTCATCTAGATTTTGGATAAATGCTCCTCCTCAATCATGTGCATCATATATTGAAATCGTTTGGCACATGTAGGAAGGAGTGCCTTTAAAGGACTAAAACCAATTCCATTTAAACATAAGAGATTTAAATCACGATCTCTCCCCCGATCAAAAATTTCAAACCATTTGAGATTTGTGATCCCAAAAGATTTAAATCATTTAGAAAATTTTGGGAAAAGACGTGGCAAGATTTGATTTTGAAAAATGACAGATAAGGACCATTTTAAGACATTACAGATTGTTAGTGTCAGGTATGATTGTTTTTAAGAGATCTTTAGTAAAATAAAACAATTTCACAATCGAACAAGAACAGAAAAAATTTCATTTTGTAAGATCTTTGAGTTTTAAAGAAAATCATACCATGACATAACATTAAATCTTTAGATCACCACTTTATGTTGTACAGACCGGACTTTTTATGAAGAAATATCGTTTGAAAATATTTTGTTTTAAATCACTCTCCCCCTCAATCGATGACCGTAGTCGATGATTGAGTGACTTAGGTTTTGATAAAATAAAGTCCGGTGATTTTCAAAATTAAGTCCAGTTTATTTTCAAAACAATATTTTCCATTTTCAAAACAATTTAATCAATTTTTTTTTCAAAATTGTTTAAAAATGGTATCCTGCACAAAGATACGTTTGGTGGTTGAGAAGCTTATGTTGTTGCTGTAGGGCTTGGAAGAAAAACCATCTGCTGATGCAGTGAGACTTCTTACGTTGCATTTTAATGCCAACTGAGGTCAAATTAAGCTCCGTTTCTTCATTTGCTGATGAAGAAAACCATCTGCTGATGCAGTGAGACCTCTTATGTTGCATTTCATGCCAACTCTCCATAGAAGTCCAATTAAGCTTTGTTTCTTCATTTGTCAACCCAAGAGATAGTTACCCTTTCCATTCGGCATCCAATCATCTTCATTTGTGGGATCCGGATCGGGAACATTCTTATTTACCAATATACCTGCATACGTTAGTAGACACAAATAGATATATGGTGGTCGACATCACCCAAACAGCAATCGACTAATAAAAGTCAATCCAACATAACAATCAGTTCATATAAGGTATGGGATTTATGTGTTTATCAAACTCTAATCATCTAATCCTAACAATCATATCCTCGGCACCTAGTCCTTCAACGTAGGTTAACATGATTTTTAATTGAGCATATAGGATAATTAAGAAAGTCCATTAGATGATGTTAATTTGAAAACATTCTCCCCCTCAATCAATGACTCAATTTTTGAAAAGTTTAAAATCGCTGAAGTCATTGATTGAGTTTGCAAATTTTATGAAAACTCTGAAGCTGATTGTTTTTAAAGTAACTCATTTACCACCATTTTGTTAAAACAAATATTTTTCTGAAGAATTTTTGAAAGAAAAATATTTGAGTAGGAACAGCAGTCCTTCGACATACTTTCCTCATTATGTTTTAGGATAAGTGCACGAAATATTTTGAAAATAGGTTTAGAGCAGCACTTTCCTTCCTTTGAAAAACGGGTTGCTATATGAAATAATAGCAAGCCATATTTTTTGACATGTTTAGAAAGAAATATTTACACCTCCTGCTCGAACTTCATCTATGGTCCCGTGCCATTATTGAATGACATTTCTAAGACCGCAGATGTTATCGATACCAGAAGACATGTCTTTAGAAAACAATATTTTTGGACTTTTTCAAATTTTTTGATTTTTATGGGTTTTAGAAGGTTTTATATTTTTCTATTTTCTTTTTGTTGGTTTTATATTTTTGTATTTTGCTTTTTGATAAATATATACAAAGATAGAGTAGATGATATAGTATAAGAGGATGATGATACGAGTACCGAGATAAGGATATCGAGCAGCACGTCGTAGAAGATAGAATTCGTCATCTCTTAAACTTCCACCACCAAAGCTTCTGAGGCTCCAGAATAGAAGATAGAACATGAGCCTTTGAGAAAAAGAGACTTTGGCAGCTTTCCCCCAAACCGAAAAACCATTAGATAAGCAGATTCGAGGCTCTATTTCAAGCTTGCTATAGCCAGGTGCACAAAGAAGCACGCCATTATCGTAAATCCCACTGCTCCTTTTAAGAACGATAACCGAGGTTCTCCGTTCGGGGTTATATCATCCAATAGAAGAACAGCAACGTTTGATCCCACACTTAAATAATCTTCTCATATTTCTTTTCAACTGACGTCTGAAGCGATCCATTCCAAAAGGTGTCAAGAGAACAATTCCCCCAAGTAGTTGAATTGATGCAGTCAGTCTCTTTGTATAATGCTCAAGAACTCTCCCGAATACACATCATGAGGGTAATGAAGAACACCTCCCCAATGTTCACATCTTTCGTCTCTGATGAATGTGTATGAAGCTCAAGAACCCGAAGTACACCAATACCCAAGAACTCTCTCGAATACACATCATGAGGGTAATGAAAAACACCTCCCCAATGTTCACATCTTTCGTCCCTCATGATCGTGTATGAAGCTCAAGAATCCGAAGTACACACATTCCCAACGAGAGAATAACTGATAACACCTCCCTCATGTTACACGTATTTCTCCCCTGAATATGTCATACTTGTGTACCTCTTTTATCTTCAGAAACTTTCTCTAACATCACTTCCCCCACTTAGTTGGAATAATAACACTAAAAGCTTTGATGAGTAAAACCTTGAGTTTCTCTGCGGTCATGACATTCGTCTTCCCGGGATATCTTCAATCACTTAGAAGAATTAAGTTCATCAAGTTTACTCTCGTTTAGATGCTTGTCTCCTTCCCCCTTGCTGGTTTTGACACTTTAGAATCATCAACATAATGTAAGCCCATATACTTGCTGAAGTTTGTGAGCAAGTCTGCGGTCATGACATTTCACTCTCCCCCAATTAGTGCTCTTCCCTAAACTGACAATCTTTCTGCAAAATGCCCGGAATATGAAGAAGTCTTTATATAATCAAATGCAACTCATCTTTAGTCTTCTAACATGCAGCAGAAAATGTAGAACAGACTGTAGACTCGACCTTCTTCAAGATTGTCTAGTTGGGAAATAAATAGTTAACATCTCCATCTCACCAAGAAGCATCCCAATTAACTTACCTCTTGCAAATCCCCTTAACTAAAATCCCTCCCAATCAAACAACAACATAAAGATTGTTCATCAAGGAAATTAGCAATCAGCCCGCAACGAACACACGAAATGGTAACACCAAGCAAACAATCACATCAAACAAGAGCAGAAGGTTGTTCGGAATCATCATGTCGATGTGCACGTGAAGCATTAACCAGAAGCACTTGTTGTTAAACTCATCAGTCCGTGAGAGGATGTTAACCAACGGCTTTTATAAGAAAAACTCCATGTGAAGATGACCCGATAAGAAGAAGCTCGGTTCTTACATGAGTTAGTAGCCGTATGACCATATATTCTCAAATATAAATCAACATGTAGAATTATCATACTTCTTCTCCCCCTCAAGAATTGCATATGATAGATGCCATTCTTGATTAAAGCAAGTGAATATCTTCAACAATGTAGTCTATTCACACTTCTCCCCCACAAAATTAGCACAGGATGTCTCCATCGTCATTATAGTTGAGCAAGTGGAATAAGAGAACAATCAACAGTAGTCCGGTTCACTTGATAATTGAAAGCGCATGGAAAAAGCATGAAGCATGTTGATGAGAATGGTCATAATAAGAAGATTTCTCTTCTTCCAAAGATAATGCGCACTGAAGCGTACACATTTATTTTCTTTAAAGAACGAGGCTTGAACTGTTGTGTTCAAACGTCATAATCTCTCTCTTTTCATCTCTCTTGGCAAAACTTGTAATCAACCCCATTATCATTCAGTAGGCTCTTTTTAGTGACAGCTGATGGAGAGAAACCCAATATGATGAATTTGACACTGAAGTAAACTATCCCGAACTCGTGACTTAAACTTGCACATATGTAACAAAGAGCGGTGCCGAGACTTCATCCTCCATTGAATCTCTAAGTACTCTATACTCTTCATCCAACCAACCATCAAGTATAAGACGTACATCACCTCTTGAAAATCTACAATTGAATGTGACACTGAGCACTACAACGTAACTCCTTAAAGTGATAGTTATCTTGTGGTGATAAGAGCCCAATTTCCCCAAGTGGTAAAAGAAAAGGTAAAAGTCACCCAACAATAACTAGATTTCCAAGTCTTTGTTTTTTGATAATAAGCTCGAACAAGGATCTTGAAGAATCTTCATCCAACCATCCCCGATACCTTTAGATACTAAGTACACTCGCCCATGAGATTTCACTTCAACCTCAAATAACTAATACTGAATTGACACCGTTGTCACATCTTCTTGTTAAAAGCTCAAATCTAGCCTCCTTTGACGTTTAAAGTTAACTATGATAATGGTTTTCATCCCGACCATGGTTTAATGAGCATAACCCCGTAAAACATTGAAATAACTAAACCGCCATGACGAATATCCAAACACACATCCAAATCATGAAGTACACTCTTTTATCCCTTCTTCGAAGTAGAAACCGTAGTACCAGCATCAGATGATATCTCGAAGTACGCTTTCCTTTCTCCAAGATGGTTCCATTGTTACGGGATTTTACAATTCTATGGTTTAAACCGAGAAATAGTTCCTTTCGAGGGATTTTACAAAATCAAGACAAAACCGTAAATAATGTCAGCTTGAATGTGTTATGAAAACTTTGGTTTCGGTGAATATCTATTTTTAAGGGAACATGCATCAGTACATCAGCGGTTCATTATCCAACATCAACAACATCATCAACAATTCTTTATCCATATGTAAACTACTTCACAAACCATACTAAGTCAAGTAGTATACACTACTTCACCCTGAAGGTTGACCACAAAGTACACGTTTCTCCCCCACGATGGTTTCAAACTTTCAAAAGCATCATAACGTGTACGACCATTTGCACGAGAAGTTCTTGTCATAAGCAATCATCCTTGAAAAATAATGACTAACGCTGAATATTCTTGAAAGATTTTGCTTAGACTGTGAAGTATCATTGACATTATGTAACGTCGAATATCTCATGGGAATTGCTGATCACATCTCATCCTTACACATCAAACCGCTTCAACAAATCTCATCAAACCACATAACATAAATCCGATCTCATATTGAGAAGCCCATCTGACCGTCATCCGAATCCAAGCTTCATGGCCCAATGTTCAAATGAACATGTAGATTAATCACTTATGCTCCCGTTATGATAAATTTGAAATTGTATATTAATCACCAAAGTGTATATCAACCTCCAAATGAAAAGTGTGATTTATCCATTCAAACTCCAAAGCCCAAGTGAGGTCACCGACTTCAATAATCTTATTCTCAAAAATTAAGCTCAAGCCATGATATTATGTATCTTTCCGTGAAAATTTATGAGACCAAATATACCACACATCAAATTTTATCAAAATTTGTTGAGCACATGTCAAGTTAGATTTGCTTCAGCCAAAAAATATATCACATATCAAATTCATTCTAAAACACACGAATTAGTATCACATTACAGTATTAATCTGATCCAAATTACTTCACCACTAGAGGCCCAATTAAATCAAAAACCTTTTCGGCCCAAGTAATCATATAAGCCACGGCCCTTCTTAAAACGAATAGTAAGCCAAATGTAGTCCAAGGTAACCGGTTACCCTAATTACTTGGGGTATAAAGCATCACTTAACTCCACATAGTATAACCCTAACATTACACACCCCTAAAAACCCTCATCTTTATCACAGCCAAAGCGCCTCTCCATCTCAGTCACCAAACCCTAATCTTCTTAATCAAAATAATCGCCTACCCCATCCTCAATATTTATCACAATCCAATATACATCTTCAAATCACACCACAACCTCTGATAAAGAAAAACGTATTATCATTTGAACAACAATCAGGTTGGTTGTATTGTTTTGGTCACCACACTCGCCACAGGGATGGCTTGAGTGTCTTAGATTCTCTACAGGGATGGCACGAGATGAATGGTATTAACGAGTTAAGTCACATGGATGGCTTTGACTAATTGTTAAGGATTTAAGATCTTCGAAAGGTCTAAGGTAGGTTTGTATGTGATTATTGTTGTGTCTTGTGTTGTTGAACGAAACAAGAAAGTGATTTTAACATGCTTGTTATAAGTCTTTTCTTACACATTTCGGATATTAATACGAAGAAAGGCTTCAAAATAAAATGATCGATGATGAATTTCGATCCGTGTGACAGTCCATGAATCCTTTTGATGATTCTTTTAATGCCACGAATTAAAGAACTGAGATCACGTTGTAATATAGCAGCTTGATGTTTCTTTAGATGTCCATTAATTGTTATTGAGGTTTTGACTGATGATGGGATAAGAACCAGAAGTAGTGATGTTTAGCATATGGTTTATGGTCATTTGTGGTTGAGTCAATTTGTAAGGTCAACAAGTCGCTATGTTTTCTTCACAAGTCGCTATATCTTTTTAGTCAAGAGTCAAGTCGCTAGCACTAAGTCGCTAGTCCAAGTTGCTAGACCAAGTTGCTACCATGAGTAAAGACTCATGGCAAGTCGCTACCTCATATACAAGTCTCTATAGTAAGGCACAAGTTGCTATACGATTTTCAAAACACAAGTTGCTAACCTGTTAAACAACAAGTCGCTAGTAGAAACATGCCAACTCGCTATGAAGAATGACTGCGAAACTTCTTCTGTTTTGACCTCTTGAAACTGACCAGAAAAGACCCACAAAAAAACAGCTAAAGGACATCCTTTAATACCTGTTTTGATCAAGAAGATATACCATTTATGACCATAACAATCACGGATAAAGATTTGTATCAGTCAAAAACATGAGAACCAAAACAAACTTGGACAAAAATTGACTTGAACAACACTTGACAAAAACAAAAACAGACTTGGACAAAACTTGACTTGGACAACACTTTAACACAAGACAGATTGAATCATTATAAAACATATGACATTTTGACCAATATCAAAAACTTGTACAAAACAGTTTTACCACAATACTCTCAAAAAACGTTTTCCAACCAAAAAATAGTACAAAACAGCCACGAACACGATACAAACCGCAATAAATGATCAAAACACAATAACCTTGGCTCTGGTACCATTTGTAGGATCGTAATATTTATTGTGTTGATGATTCGGGTGGTCTTGGATGATGGAAATACATGTTTGCCATAGTTAGAGAGAAAGAGATGAGAGGGAGTTTTCTTGGTAGAGACTTGGTTCACAAAATGCAAGGTTAGATTAAAATAAAAAGCTCCACCCATTCCATGGATGGAAGGGGTATTTATAGTAACATACAAATATGTCCTCCTGTCGGATTGTGGATCAGGCATACAGTGGGTAAAGACCCGTCCTTCCTCCACCGTGTTGCTCTAAACTAAACTATGCTAATAATTAACTAACTAACTACTAAATAACGTAAATATCGACACGTCTACGAGCTAACATATGCTAGACCTTAATTGGGGTAACCGACTGTCACACCCCCAATTTACCTGTTTTGCAGCGGAATGGAATTCCTGGGGGATTGACTGTCATAGCACCACAATCACAGTTATATTCAACGACCTAAAGTGTCGTTTAAAAACACATCGTTGGATATTTCATAAAAACATTCAGAGTACAACATCGGTCCCAAAAGGTTTACAAAGTTTGCGGAAATACAATTATGTTACAAATCCAAACGATGTTTTTGAAATAAAGTACCATAATGTACAATAATGTAAGTCGACGCCGCGACTCAAAATGTAGGTCCCTAAACCATGTCATGATGATAATGCCTCAGTTACCTGAAAATACATTGCTAAAAAGGTCAACAATAATGTTGGTGAGAAATCATAGGTTTATGTAAATGTTTTATACGACTACACAAGTATAGATCAGGCATGACAATTAAGTCACGTAAAAATGTTACAATTGCAATAAGTCCATGACACCGAAACTAGACAATTCATAATGTATGCCCCTGCAGAGTGTTTGCCAGACAACTCCGTAATGTTATAAAATGAAATGCATCCGTATGACTAGTTGGGATTCACCAACCCGGATGGAGGCGTCACCCTCGATAGATCTATCCACTCATCCTCGCTTCAAAGATTAACGGTTCATGTTCAGGTAATGGGAATGGGGACTTTCAATTGGCAAATACGGTAACTTAAGCAATGTAAATGAATTTAACATACTTGGTATCGTAATAAAAATGTTGTGCAATGTATTCTCCCCCGTAGGTTTGAAAATAATTAAAAGTGTATACGACGGGGCTATGAAAACTCACTTGGATAACTGGTGTGATGGCAAGAGTGAGTACACTGAGGTATAATGTGATGCGTTATCCGGGACCTATTACGAATGATATGATATGTCATGAGTTGCAATGAAATTTTATGTTATGCATGCATTATGTATGTTATTTATACCATTTGCGAGTTTTGAAAATATTACTTTTCGTCGAAAAAAACTCTTTTGATGTCTTGACCAATCAAAAATCACTTTACAAGTTTTTACGTCAAAATGTCATCCTACAATGGTTTTATAATGATTTATGGTGAAATTTTCACTTTTCGTCGTAAAACAATGTCGTCGGAATTTTTTTATAAAAGTAACAAAAATGGCTCCGAAAAACTAGTCGTAAAATGGTGTACGTCGATCGTTAGAGAACGAACTCGACTGTTTTGGAAAGTTTGTATCGAAATCTAGAAGTTTCAGTTCAGGATTTTTCGTCAAAAAGGTCTCGAACATAAAGATAATAAGGGTTAAAGATAGTGATTTTGGCTAATTGTTGTGCAAAAAGTGAGTTTCGGCCAAGTTTAGACATCCATAAGTAATTTATTACAACTCCGCTATACAAACGGCTTGTCGTTTTGAAAAATATGCTCGGTGATCTTGATTTTATTAGAAGATAATTCGTTCCAAAAAGTTCCACATCATGGTTAAAAACAGCCTCAAACATAGTCGTTACAGCTACCGTAACACTTGTATCGTAAAATAATATAGTTTTTCAGAAAATAATAGTTACGGCAATTTTATGAAAAAGTGCATATCTTTGTCGTTTCAAATCCATTTTCTACGTATAATATGTCCTTAGCTTCGTATCAAAGTATACTAATATAATTTTGATAAGTCGAAATAATTTGTGAAGCTTAAGGCTCATTTTTGACTCGGACAAATTAAAAACAGCATGCTGAAATTTCAGAAAACTATATATTTCGTCGTCAAACTTGTAAAATCCATAACTTCTTCGTTATAACTCCGTTTTTATCCGTTCAAGCGGCCACGGATTCGTTTTAAAGTATATTTTCTAAATATCAAGGCCAAAAGGTCGTGCCTACTGTCGGTTTTTTCAGAAAATCGAAACAAGGACAGAACACAATATATACTTATCAAAAATAGTTTTTCTCGGACAAAACCTATTCTAATCCCTTCAAATCAACTCCAAAGCTAATCTAATCCTACCATACACCTTCTTAGGGTGTCATGGGTTCCTAATCATCATCAAGACCATAGAATACCAAGGGGATAATTATAGGATGACCATATATATATAAAACTCCAAAAATCAAGTAAAAATGGTATAAATCACATATGTCTTGCATGTTTGCTCCAAAAATGAAAAGATTCATATGAAATGAAAAGGAAACATGAAAAATGATAGAAACATGCTTACAAGTGAATATGATGAGGTGCAAGTAACAAGGTTAAACCTAAACACCCTTGGTTTTTATTTCAAAACCTTATAAAGAGTGATATCTAGATTGTATAAAACACTTGAACTAGAAAAGTTTTTGATCCCTTTTTCTTGATGTAGAACCGGTTGAAGGAGACCCAAAAGAGAGGAAACAAATTTTCTAACACTTGGTAAATAATGTGGTGAATGAGATAAATGAAGTGTAGTAAGACTTTATGTATAAGTAACATTTATTAACAATCAAAAGCCATACACAATTTAATGCAAGCCCTCCCCCTTGGTCGGCCAAGGGGGAGGTATGCATAGATATTTTATTATTATTTTTTTTTTTCAATTATAATGCATAAGTTTATATTTACTTGTATACTTTGTAAGAAAGTGTTATAATTGTAGGAAAAATGTATAAGTAAGGTAAATGGAAATTTTTAAGTAAAATAGATGTTTAATAGATCAAAGTAGGATGTAATGAGATAATAAAAATTGTAAAAATACTTTCCTTGTGAAATTTGAGTGATAAAATAATTATCGTAAAATTTTTAAGAAAAACGTCGTAATAATATAACTTTGACGATTTATGTACCAAATAAATTTAAAACACTAGGAAAACTCAAAATATAGTTTTTATAAACTAAATGTAAGTTTAAAAATATATCGGGATCATTTTTGAAAGTAACGGATTAAATATTTAAAATAATAACTCACGCGATAACGTTTATTTAATATAAAAATTACGCGATACAAGTGAAATGCAATGTCGTGAATGAACTAATGAGATGCAAATGATGTCAATGAAATGTAGACTAATCTTAGTCCATATGAAATGTTCGTGATGTTATGATCATGAATTCGCCGCTAAACCATAAAGGTTACGCGAATTTGGAACACGTAAATCAAGTTTACGATAAATGTTGAAATAATGAGGCATAAATTGTGTCGAGAAATGACCTGAAAGTACGGGTTGTCACATTCGCCCATCCAAAAAGGAATTCAGTCCCTGAATTCAATCGTTGTTAGGTCTAACGGTGTCGGTGAAAAGATGAGGATACTTGCGTCGCATCTGGTCTTCCCGTTCCCAAGTAAACTCAGGACCTCTTCGAGAATTCCAACGAACTTTCACGATAGGAATACGACTCTGTTTCAACTGCTTGACCTCGCGGTCCATGATTTCTACAGGTTCCTCCACAAAGTTGAGTTTATCGTCGAGTTGAACTTCGTCCAATGGAATAACGAGCGATTCGTCCGAAAGACATTTCTTCAGGTTTGAAACGTGAAACGTGTTGTGCACATGACTAAGTTCTGACAGAAGATCAAGTCGATAAGCTACCGGACCAACTCTGCTCAAAATCTTGAATGGTCCAATGTACCTCGGGTTTAACTTTCCACGCTTTCCAAATCGTACCACGCCCTTCCAAGGCGATACTTTCAACATAACTTTGTCACCCACTTGAAATTCCAATGGTTTGCGCCTAACATCTGCATAACTTTTCTGTCGACTCCTGGCAGTTCTGAGTCTATCACGAATTTGAACTATCTTTTCCGTGGTTTCCCGTACCATTTCTGGACCAGTAAGTTGTGCGTCTCCTACCTCGGCCCAACAAACAGGTGATCGGCACTTTCGACCATAGAGTGCCTCGAATGGTGCCATCTTTATACTGGTGTGATAACTGTTGTTGTACGAGAATTCTATCAATGGCAAATGGTTAGCCCAACCATTTCCAAAATCAATCACACATGCCCTCAGCATATCTTCTAAAGTTTGAATTGTCCTTTCACTTTGACCGTCGGTTTGTGGGTGATATGCTGTGCTCATCTCTAATCTGGTTCCGAATGAATCTTGCAATGATTTCCAGAAGTTTGAAGTGAATCGACTATCTCTGTCGGAAATGATAGAAATTGGTGCGCCGTGCCTCGAGACTATTTCCTTGACATAAAGTCTAGTGAGTTGTTCCATGGAATAAGTCTCTCTAATTGGTATGAAATGGGCTGATTTGGTAAGGCGATCAACAATTACCCAAATAGCGTCGTAACCTCCCGATGCCTTAGGAAGTTTCGTAACAAAGTCCATTGTAATGCGTTCCCATTTCCATTGAGGAATTTCTGGTTGTTGGAGTAATCCTGACGGCTTCTGGTATTCGAATTTTACCTTAGAGCAGGTAAGGCATTTGCTAACGTACGTGGCAATCTCCGCTTTCATGTTCGGCCACCAATAAAGCTTCTTAAGATCTTGATACATCTTATCCGATCCTGGGTGAATAGAATACTTTGACTTATGCGACTCATGCATAATCAATTCTCGTATTCCGCCATACAATGGAACCCACATTCTATCCTTGAAACATAATACTCCATCTGCTCTCTTTACAAAACCATTTGCGCTTTCGGGCATACCATAAAGCTTTTCACTTGGTCGGTTTTCCTCCTTAAGTGCTTCGATTTGTGCTTCATGGATTTTCGATGGTAAAGGTGAATTAATCGTCATTCCCAATGATCGAACTCTTAAAGGTTTGGGCCTCTCTTTCCGACTAAGAGCATCGGCCACAACATTGGCTTTTCCCGGGTGATACTTGATTTCACAATCATAGTCGCTGAGTAACTCCAACCAACGACGTTGCCTCATATTAAGCTCCTTCTGATCAAGAATATATTGCAAACTCTTGTGGTCAGTAAACACTGTGCACTTTGTACCGTAGAGGTAGTGTCTCCAAATCTTGAGCGCAAAAACTACGGCTCCTAACTCGAGATCATGAGTTGTGTAATTCTTCTCATGAGTCTTAAGTTGTCGAGAAGCATACGCTATCACCTTCTCATTTTGCATTAAAACAGCCCCAAGTCCTTTATGCGAAGCGTCGCAATATACAACAAAGTTCTCAATTCCTTCGGGTAGTGCCAAAATTGGCGCACTGCAAAGCTTTTGTTTCAACAACTGAAAAGCAGCTTCTTGTTTCTTTCCCCACTCGTACTTCTTGTTTTTCTGTGTCAACTTGATCAAAGGTCTTGCTATCTTTGAAAAACCTTCGATGAACCTTCGGTAATACCCGGCAAGTCCTAGAAATTGTCGAATTTCTGTAGGATTCGTTGGAGTAGCCCAATCTTTTACGGCTTCAATCTTTGCGGGATCAACTTGTAGTACTTGACTATCAATGATGTGACCAAGAAATTGCACTTTGTGGTTCCAAAAATCACACTTCGAAAACTTGGCATACAACTTCTCATTCTTGAGTAGCCTTAAAATCGTCCTTAAATGCTCTTCGTGCTCTTCTTTGTTCTTGGAGTAAATCAATATGTCGTCGATGAACACTATCACAAACTTGTCCAAATACGGTTTACATACTCTATTCATGAGATCCATGAATACCGCAGGTGCATTAGTCAATCCGAACGGCATCACTTGAAACTCGTAGTGACCGTAACGTGTTCTAAATGCTGTTTTCGGAATATCTTCCTCCCGAACTCTAAGTTGATGATAACCCGACCGGAGATCAATCTTGGAGTAAATACTGGAACCTTGCAACTGATCGAACAAGTCATCAATTCTGGGGAGTGGGTAACGATTCTTCACCGTTAACTTGTTCAACTCTCTATAATCTATGCACATTCGGAAGGATCCATCTTTCTTCTTCACAAACAAGACCGGTGCTCCCCAAGGCGAGGAACTCGGCCTAATGAATCCTTTGTCTAGAAGTTCTTGCAATTGATTAGACAACTCTTGCATTTCGGATGGTGCTAAACGGTACGGTGCTCACGCAATTGGTGCAGCTCCGGGAACTAAGTCAATTTGAAATTCTACTTGTCGTGCCGGTGGAAGTCCCGGTAAATCCTCGGGAAAGACTTCAGAAAATTCTCGGACAATTGGTACATCTTCAAGTCGCTTCTCCTCCGACTTCTTCTCGGTTACATGGGCTAAGAAAGCAAAACAACCTTTCTTTATGTACTTCTCCGTTTTGATGCACGATATGATACTAAGTCTAGTTCCACTTCGTTCCCCACGAATAATCAAAGTTTCGCCGTTATAAGGAAGATGAACAACTTTTTCGTCACAAATGATCTTTGCACGATGTTTGGATAGCCAATCCATGCCGATGACGACGTCGAAACTACCAAGTTCTACGGACATGAGGTCTATGTTGAAAGGATGATTAAGAAAATTGAATGTGCAACCGCGGACAATGGTGTTGGTGCTAACTAAGTTACCATTAGCTAATTCGACAATGTATGATATGTCTAAGGTGGTTGGTTTAATGTTGAGCAAAGGCGCAAATGCATTGGACACAAAACTTTTATCGGCACCCGAATCAAATAAAACTGAAGCGTAACGATTATTGAGAAGGAACGTACCCGTAATAACATTCGGGTCCTCCCTATCTTCTCCGCCTCCTATAACGTAAACCCTTCCTTGTGCCGTACCTCTTTGATTCGGATTTCCTTGGTTCCTTCCCTTTTTACATTCCGACTTGTAGTGTCCACGTTCCCCGCAACCAAAACATGTAACTTGTGGCGACTTGCAATCCTTAGTTTGGTGACCAACTTTCTTACAATTTTCACATGGATCAGGACATCGACCCGGGTTATGATGACTCGAACACCTACCACATTTCGGCAAAACCCCCGAATACCCTTTTCCTTCCTTTTGACCCGCAGCATAAACCTTAGCAACCTCTTGCCTTTTGGGTGGTTGTTGGGTAGCATTTCTACCTCTAGTGTTGTCCCACTTCCGTTTGTTATTGTTGCTATTGTTGTTGTTGTAGTTGGCTCGGTTATTGTTGTAGTTGAAACGATTGTTGGGGTTATTGTTGTTGTTTCGGTTAGTGTTGGTGTATTTACCTCTCTTCACCACTTGTGCCATCAACTTCTGAGTCACTCGAATAGCTTCCTCAATTGTTTGTGGATCAAATGAAGTCACATCTCCTTGAATCACCTCGGGAAGTCCCCCGATGAAAGCCTCTAGCAACTTCTCGTTATCAGAAACCATGGACGGGCATAACGCAGCCAATTCCTGGAATCTCCGAATGTAAGTGTCAATATCGTACCCAATGGTTACTAGTTCATAGAACTCTGTCTCCAACTTTTTGATTTCCGTACGAGGACAAAACTTCTTAGTCACCAAACCCTTAAATTGCTCCCAAGTAAGCTTGAAAGCATTCTCCATCCCAATCGGTTGAGCATAAGAATTCCACCACGATAATGCTCCATCGAGTAATGTACTTGTAGCAAATTTGACCTTACTATCATCCGGACAGTTACAAAGCAAAAACACGGATTCCAACTTTTCAAACCATCGCACCATTGCTGTAGCTCCTTCAGTCCCTCTAAACTTGGTGGGTTCGCCACTTTTGAAATCCTTGTACGAACATTTCTTAACTCCGGATCCTCCGGTATTTCCAGTAGCAGCAGCTAGCCTAGCGGCTTCAGCAGCAGCCGCGGCCTCAGCAGCAGCAGCAGCCACTGTTTACCTTTCAACCCTTAAAGCATTAGCTATGCTATCATTCACCAACTTTTGAATTGCTGCTTGAGTCATTTCAACTGTAGCTTTCTTCGGTGCCATAACTCTTCAAAATCACAAGATGAAACAATCATGAGAACTCGTAAGTAGAAACAACCATCATACAAATATATCCACAACCACAACATGCATAAAGATAAATGGAGTCACAACGGAACAATAACGAAATATCACAAATATAATCACAACACACGTGGATAATATACATGAAAATTTCGGCCTACATGGACCGATATCATACATAATAAAAACCATTCCTACATAGTAGAGTCAATACTTGATATATTTGTTTGTACAACAATCAAAAGACAACAAGTTCTTTAAACTACGTCACACACCTTGTGACTAGGATAATAATGGTCAAAACTATACATGACAAAAGTCTACATAAGGCACCTCATGGTGCTCCGCCGGCTCGATCCTGGAGATCACGAACCTGAGTAGTCAAGCTGGCAACCAAACTCCTCAACTCTCCAATCTGACCCTGCAAAGTAGCAATACTCTCCCTGTCCTCTAACTGCCTATTCTGAATACTCTGATGAGATAAGTCAATCGAAACCCTGCCTAACACTAGACCCTCGACCTCCTCAGCAATGGGCTCAATCCTATCTACCGACAGTTCCTCCAACTGCCGTGACAAACTATCAATCTGGATCTGCTGACTATCAATACGGGCTCCTAATGCCTCGGTAGAAGGCTGTCGAGCAGCTGCAGCCTTAGAGCTCTCGCCTAACTCGAACCTAACAGGTGGCTCGGGTTCTGTAGATGGTGGTGTAGGGATATCAAAACGAGCACGCTTTTTGAGCGGCAAGTCTGATGCGGGTAAAGGATCTCTAAGAAAATATGATGATGATGGTGATGATGATGGTGCTAGTAGTGGTGATGGTGGGTGCATCTGGTAAGGAGCAGGGCTAACATGTGGAGTGGGTGCGACCTCGCCCTCTTCAAAGGGTTCGGTCTCCGTGTCAGTCATGATAGGTGGAAAGGCTGGAGTAGAGCCAATGGAGGATACGATCTCAGTGGAGTGTGATGAAACATCATCCATGATGGGGTTAGCTGGAACATCATCTGTGCTAGAGTCCGATGATATGGTGATGGGATGTGAATCTGAAGACATGTCTGTGACAACCGATGTGAAATGAAAGTAAATAACTCGGATAAAGTGTAAATGAACCCGCATAAAAAGTGAATATGTACTATGATGAAATGATGAGATGCTATGATAATGTAGCTATAGTCTAGGGTCAATGATGCACCCTAGTTCTCTATAACTGTAGCTCTGGTACCAATCTGTCACACCCCCAATTTACCTGTTTTGCAGCGGAATGGAATTCCTGGGGGATTGACTGTCATAGCACCACAATCACAGTTATATTGAACGACCTAAAGTGTCGTTTAAAAACACATCATTGGATATTTCATAAAAACATTCAGAGTACAACATCGGTCCCAAAAGGTTTACAAAGTTTGCGGAAATACAATTATGTTACAAATCCAAACGATGTTTTTGAAATAAAGTACCATAATGTACAATAATGTAAGTCGACGCCGCGACTCAAAATGTAGGTCCCTAAACCATGTCATGATGATAATGCCTCAGTTACCTGAAAATACATTGCTAAAAAGGTCAACAATAATGTTGGTGAGAAATCATAGGTTTATGTAAATGTTTTATACGACTACACAAGTATAGATCAGGCATGACAATTAAGTCACGTAAAAATGTTACAATTGCAATAAGTCCATGACACCGAAACTAGACAATTCATAATGTATGCCCCTGCAGAGTGTTTGCCAGACAACTCCGTAATGTTATAAAATGAAATGCATCCGTATGACTAGTTGGGATTCACCAACCCGGATGGAGGCGTCACCCTCGATAGATCTATCCACTCATCCTCGCTTCAAAGATTAACGGTTCATGTTCAGGTAATGGGAATGGGGACTTTCAATTGGCAAATACGGTAACTTAAGCAATGTAAATGAATTTAACATACTTGGTATCGTAATAAAAATGTTGTGCAATGTATTCTCCCCCGTAGGTTTGAAAATAATTAAAAGTGTATACGACGGGGCTATGAAAACTCACTTGGATAACTGGTGTGATGGCAAGAGTGAGTACACTGAGGTATAATGTGATGCGTTATCCGGGACCTATTACGAATGATATGATATGTCATGAGTTGCAATGAAATTTTATGTTATGCATGCATTACGTATGTTATTTATACCATTTGCGAGTTTTGAAAATATTACTTTTCGTCGAAAAAAAACTCTTTTGATGTCTTGACCAATCAAAAATCACTTTACAAGTTTTTACGTCAAAATGTCATCCTACAATGGTTTTATAATGATTTATGGTGAAATTTTCACTTTTCGTCGTAAAACAATGTCGTCGGAATTTTTTTATAAAAGTAACAAAAATGGCTCCGAAAAACTAGTCGTAAAATGGTGTACGTCGATCGTTAGAGAACGAACTCGACTGTTTTGGAAAGTTTGTATCGAAATCTAGAAGTTTCAGTTCAGGATTTTTCGTCAAAAAGGTCTCGAACATAAAGATAATAAGGGTTAAAGATAGTGATTTTGGCTAATTGTTGTGCAAAAAGTGAGTTTCGGCCAAGTTTAGACATCCATAAGTAATTTATTACAACTCCGCTATACAAACGGCTTGTCGTTTTGAAAAATATGCTCGGTGATCTTGATTTTATTAGAAGATAATTCGTTCCAAAAAGTTCCACATCATGGTTAAAAACAGCCTCAAACATAGTCGTTACAGCTACCGTAACACTTGTATCGTAAAATAATATAGTTTTTCAGAAAATAATAGTTACGGCAATTTTATGAAAAAGTGCATATCTTTGTCGTTTCAAATCCATTTTCTACGTATAATATGTCCTTAGCTTCGTATCAAAGTATACTAATATAATTTTGATAAGTCGAAATAATTTGTGAAGCTTAAGGCTCATTTTTGACTCGGACAAATTAAAAACAGCATGCTGAAATTTCAGAAAACTATATATTTCGTCGTCAAACTTGTAAAATCCATAACTTCTTCGTTATAACTCCGTTTTTATCCGTTCAAGCGGCCACGGATTCGTTTTAAAGTATATTTTCTAAATATCAAGGCCAAAAGGTCGTGCCTACTGTCGGTTTTTCCAGAAAATCGAAACAAGGACAGAACACAATATATACTTATCAAAAATAGTTTTTCTCGGACAAAACCTATTCTAATCCCTTCAAATCAACTCCAAAGCTAATCTAATCCTACCATACACCTTCTTAGGGTGTCATGGGTTCCTAATCATCATCAAGACCATAGAATACCAAGGGGATAATTATAGGATGACCATATATATATAAAACTCCAAAAATCAAGTAAAAATGGTATAAATCACATATGTCTTGCATGTTTGCTCCAAAAATGAAAAGATTCATATGAAATGAAAAGGAAACATGAAAAATGATAGAAACATGCTTACAAGTGAATATGATGAGGTGCAAGTAACAAGGTTAAACCTAAACACTCTTGGTTTTTATTTCAAAACCTTATAAAGAGTGATATCTAGATTGTATAAAACACTTGAACTAGAAAAGTTTTTGATCCCTTTTTCTTGATGTAGAACCGGTTGAAGGAGACCCAAAAGAGAGGAAACAAATTTTCTAACACTTGGTAAATAATGTGGTGAATGAGATAAATGAAGTGTAGTAAGACTTTATGTATAAGTAACATTTATTAACAATCAAAAGCCATACACAATTTAATGCAAGCCCTCCCCCTTGGTCGGCCAAGGGGGGAGGTATGCATAGATATTTTTTTTTTTTTTTTTTCAATTATAATGCATAAGTTTATATTTACTTGTATACTTTGTAAGAAAGTGTTATAATTGTAGGAAAAATGTATAAGTAAGGTAAATGGAAATTTTTAAGTAAAATAGATGTTTAATAGATCAAAGTAGGATGTAATGAGATAATAAAAATTGTAAAAATACTTTCCTTGTGAAATTTGAGTGATAAAATAATTATCGTAAAATTTTTAAGAAAAACGTCGTAATAATATAACTTTGACGATTTATGTACCAAATAAATTTAAAACACTAGGAAAACTCAAAATATAGTTTTTATAAACTAAATGTAGGTTTAAAAATATGTCGGGATCATTTTTGAAAGTAACGGATTAAATATTTAAAATAATAACTCACGCGATAACGTTTATTTAATATAAAAATTACGCGATACAAGTGAAATGCAATGTCGTGAATGAACTAATGAGATGCAAATGATATCAATGAAATGTAGACTAATCTTAGTCCATATGAAATGTTCGTGATGTTATGATCATGAATTCGCCGCTAAACCATAAAGGTTACGCGAATTTGGAACACGTAAATCAAGTTTACGATAAATGTTGAAATAATGAGGCATAAATTGTGTCGAGAAATGACCTGAAAGTACGGGTTGTCACACCGACACTTTAACATGGAATTTCCAATTCCTAACACTTTCTTTCTCCATAAGGCCCACGGTTGAAATTCCCACGGTACCCATTTCGATTGTCTCCGTAAAACGGTCGATTTTCTCCATATTTAGCTTCCTCAATTGTATTTTCTTCGTCGGTGTGAGGACAGTTTTTAGTGAGATGCCCCCCCCCCACAGCTTTCATAACCTACTTGGATGGCATGCACGGTTTCTCTGACTTTTAGCATATCTCGACTAAGATTTTCAATTTACTAGCGATTGCTGCAATTCTGTCGAAACTTCCGCCTTGGTTTCTTCTCCTTCCTTCGTCGTGCCATTTTTGAGAATGATCAGCCATTTTTTGAATGACATCAATAGAAAGAGTAGGAGTCATGTTCGGGATGGTTCCTTGATAGTCCAACATCTGCCTTGTAGTTACATTGATTCCTTTGTAGAAAATGTTGACCTTTTGCTGGTTGTTCATATCGTGAGTATGACATTTGTAAATCAGATCATTGTATCTATCCCAAGCTTGATACAACGTTTCATCGTCTTCTTGTTTAAAAATATGGATCTCTAAAAGCTGGTTAGAAATCTTCGACGGTGGACAATATCTTTGAATAAAGTGCTTCTTGAGTAGAGCCCAAGTGTTAATTGCCCCAGGAGGCAATCTTTCGATCCATCTTCTAGCAGCTCCAGTAAGAGTCATGGGGAATACCCTTAGGATAACAGCATCATGAGACACGCCTAGAATGTTGAAAAGGCTTGCGATATATAGGACATTTTCAACGTGCTTATATGCATCTTCGTCCATGTTTCCTGAAAAGGGTTAGCACGAAGCTCCCTCATAAATTGGTCTTTTATTTCGAAACGAACATTCGCTCCAATTGCCGGTCTTACGAGACCCGGCCCTTGTTCTGCTCTTGTCAACGCCAAATATTCCTCAAGAGTGAGGTCATCGATGTTAACAACTTCCATGGTACCTGAAAACTCGAATAATGATCGTGAGAAATATAGAAAAGTTTAAAACAAAATAAAAGACTTAATATTAATCCTAATATAACTCCCCGACAGCGGCACCAAAAACTTGATGCAGGTTTTACTGACCAGGTTTTAATATTTATAAAGTCTCGTTATACCTATGGTCTACCCTAATGCAATAACGGGCAGTATACCCGGTCGTGTGTAGTATAGTATTTGGTAAACCCGAGGTCATCCCAAGAGCTATGTGTGTTGGATTATTACTAAGTTTAGGTGTCACAGATTAATAATTGTTTCGATAAGGAATTAACTAATTAAACTACTAAAGCAGAATAAAGTAAATAAAGGCAGATAAAAGGTAAAGGATAAATCAATAGAGGAGAGTGGTGCTAACCTATTTAATCCTCCTAGCTAGTTATGTCTACGTCTACTTACTTCCAATTACTTCAGGTGGGGTCAAAGTCGAGAGGACAACATTTGGTCAATTCGCCCTAACCTATCAGCAAAGATGCCACCACAAGAGAAGTTAGGTGTCCCCTCATAAGTCTTGTTGTTCCTGGTCCCCTAAGCCAAGTCATTAAGTACCGCTACATGCTAGATTTATAATAGTGAGTGCCCGGGTGTTAGCAACTTAAACACTCACCCCCTAATGCTTAAGTTCATCCAAACGGTAGGTGATCAGTTGATCAAATCGCACAAGTAGAAAGGGTCATCAGTTGGTCATATCTTACCCTTCCCATCTCAGTCCGCTCACCTAGGGTCATTTGGTCATATCTCCTAGGCAATTGGCCTCTACCGCCATTCAAAACTACCGAACCAAAGGTAGCTACCAATAAACTATGCATGCATACACTTAGAAATAATTGTATGGAAGTAATGTAAACGCAAACAAAACAATTAAGGAATCATAACTAGGCTACCACCAAGAGGTGCTTAGCCGCTCATATTAATCATACAAACCAATTCAATATTCAAAGGTATGAAATACATGAATTGAAAGTAAAGAAAATATAAAATGCTAATGCTTATCATAGGGGAGTGATTTCTCCCTTGGAGACAGCTCCGTATGCTCTTCTGGACCTTCTTTTAGGTTTTTCCCACGTTCTCTGATTGTTGTGTGTGGAATGGGATGATTAGAAATGCTGGAATTCGTAGGGTATTTATAGGCCAGAAATGGGTTATGGCGTAACAATAACAAGAGTTACGCCGTAACCTTCAATTCCTTCATATTTTGCACTAGATCTGCTAGTTACGGCATAACCTTATTAGTTGTTACGCCGTAGTCTTCAATAAACTTGGTTACGCCGTAGTTGATGAAATAGTTACGGCGTAAGTATCAGCGGCGTGGAACCTCATTTGACCTAATATAGTTACGTCGTAGCATTTGGGAAGAGTTACGCCGTAACCTTCTGATGATTTGGTTTTCTGAGTCACGCAATAGTTATGGTATAATGTGAGAGACGAGTTACGCCGTAAGTTCTTCAAAATCAGCATACTATGATAAATCTTTAGATAATTCTCCAATTCCGCGTCTCTTTTAGCTCCAATGCTCGTAATTTACCTGAAAGTGGAAAAAAATGGAAAACAAGCGTAAATCTATATAAATGATATAAGTTACAAGCATTATCGGGGAAAATTGACACTTAATATTCATGACTATTTGATGTTATCAATGGTGTAAAATAAAAATCAAGCAGATAGTCTAAATCTATAACCAAGTCATCACCACTTACTGTCCGCCCAAAGTTTAAGCATCGAAGTTATGAAACCGAATCATGATATACTAGGTAGATGTATCATTAGAGGACGTCATGATGGGCACACTACCTTTTCTCCAACTGTTGGCGCAATTACCAACTCCAATCTTCAAATATGTCTGAGGTGGCCTCCTCGATACTAAATCTATAATAAGCTCATAACATAGTGCCTATAACATCGCACTTTACAATAAGCTAAATAGCATAACTATTATTATTATTATTATTATTATTATTATTATTATTATTATTATTATTATTATTATTATTATTATTATTATTATTATTATTATTATTATTATTATTATTTTTAATTATTATTATTATTATTATTATTATTATTATTATTATTATTATTATTATTTTTTGAATCATATATTTTCTTTTTTTTAAACATAAACATAACAACTAAACATAACATCCCCCCACTTGAGATGAACAATGGGAATTCGGGGGGTCTTCAATGATCTTTAAGAATATGTCATCGACGAGAGCGTAATTCCTGAACCTTTCCACTTGAACATTGAACATAGGCAAATGGTGACTTCCCAATCACAAATAAAGACTACATGGTAGGCTAAGGTGTATGGGTGTAACGAAACAATATATTGGGTTAACAAAACGAAAGGAATGGCTCAGATGGGTGTATATAGGGGTATCTTGCACTAAAGGTGAGTGCAACAAAAGGGTTTCACATGGGGGTCGAGAAGTCGAGGTGACTAATCAATAGACACACAATGGAAGGCTATTTGGGTGATAATCCTATAATACTGCCTTCTTAAACTGAAAAGTCCAAATACATCGAGCTAACTCAACATACCTCGTCTATGGTCTTGAAATGATGCTAAGGCCAAGTTTTAAAGTTTACAAGCTACCGGCACACTCATAATTTGGTGGATTTGGGGTAAAATTTTGGAAATGGATAAGGCTAATCTCACCATATAATATCAAGGGTTATATGTGCTCGGCTAAGGTATAATCTAGTTAGGTTAAGAAAAACATGTCAAAACTTAAAAAATGGCATAATTTTTCAAAATAAACTAGAAAAACGAGGACAAAATAAATTTCAAGAGACAATTGTACTCCCGTCCCCCCACTTGAATTGTACAAAGTCCCTTTTGTACTAAGCGTTAAATAAAGGTGAAGAGAAAAGTAGAATTAGAGCGAGAACTTCCCTGATATTTGCTTCAAAAAGAAAGAAGGCCCACGAAAAAGAGTCGTGCCTTCGCATAAGCATCCACGAGCAAAATTCAACCCCTGAAATCACACTACCAAAAAGCATAATTCTAAAAAAAGAAAAATGAAAAATGAAAAATAAACCTAACTCACTTTCGTAGGAATCACGGTTACATTTAGCATATGCAACAAGCCTTTTAAACCACTTGGTGTCCCAAGTGGACGAGTGAAGTTTCGTGAGGGTTTACAAGGTACAAACCTACAAAGTTCATTTAAAATACAAATACAAGGTTATTGTGTTTAAAATGAAAGAAGTAATGTAGAGGATAGTTACGTCGTAACTCTAGAAGGAGTTACGCCGTAACTAGGCAAAACCTGGCATATGCTGCAAAAGTGTAGCTACGGCGTAACCACTGAGATGAGATTACGCCGTAATCACTAGAACAAAAAGTGGATTTGGCTACACCGAATATGTGTGACGATATACATATAGTCACACATGATTTTTTGACCGTGTGTGACTAAAGGTCGCGCGACCAAAGGTACCCTATGGTCACGTGTTTGGCTTTTTTTTAGTCTCTATTACAAATAAGTAACCAAAACCTTAACATGTGTGACTAATTAGGTACAAATTTTGTTGGATTAATCCGTATTAGTGACCATAAACATTGTATAGTCACACAAAGCATTTTTCTTTTGGGTATTTAGTCACATACAATTAAGCATAAAGTGGCCAAAAGTGTTAATAAGTGTGACCATATGGTGTTTAAGGTGAAGAAATATGTCTTTTGTATGATTATTGATCAACCAATGGCCACTTGAATTTTATGTTTGTGTGGTCTTTTGTAACATTTAGTCACACAAAGCATGTTTGTTTTGTGTATTTAGTCACATACAATTAATCATAAAGTGGCCAAAAGTGTTAATAAGTGTGACCATATGGTGTTAAAGTGAAGAAATGTGTATTTTGTGTGACTATTGATCATCCAATGGCTACATTAAATTTATTTTTGTGTGGCCTTTTCTAACATTTAGTCACACAAAGAATGTTTGTTTTGGGTATTTAGTCACATACAATTAATCATAAAGTGGCTAAAAGTGTTAATAAGTGTGACCATATGATGAGTGTGTAAATACTCATCATTTTTGTACAAAATAAACTGCAAATTCATCTGAAAACACTCAGAAACACATCAAAATAATCAAAATATCACAAATCAGTGTTTTATGTGTTTTAAAAGCAAAAATATCAAAATCAGATGAAAAACATATCAAATTTGCAAAAATTGCAGTTTTAGTCCCCCAAGTATCAAAAGTTGTCAAAAACAGTCCCTGAGCACATAATTTCAAAAGTAAAGTCACCAAAGGTCCTTTTAAAATCATAAGTTGTCAAATTTAGTCCTTTGGTGAAAAATATTAAAAGTTTGAGAAAATTGCAAAAATGGTCCCTCAAGTTTAGAAATTGGCAGAATTGGTCCCTGGAAAATGTGAAAATGGCAACATTGGTCCTTATACTTATGAAGATTGTCACTTGTGGTCCCTTGAGATAACTTTTCAGAATTGGCAGCTTAGGCCCCTCAAGTTTCAGATTTTACAACAAAGGTCCTTGAAGTTTAAAACCCTTCTAAACCAATGTTGGACCCCTGCCCTATTTTTGACCCCCTGTCAATTTTCATTATGAACCCTTGGATTATTAACTCTCTGGTCAAATGGTTAGTCAAAACACCTCAACCCGCCAAAAAAGTCTACCATCCACCTGCTTTCTCTGCTACACATCTCCAACCCATCCTCCCTCCCCCTCACTCAACCTTATCTGTCAAACAAGGAATTTGGCGCCAAAAACATGTTTAAACGGCCATGATCAATTTGAAGCTATCCAAGGGCTAGGATTGGTGGGAAATATTCAGAAGTGAGAGAAGATGAGCTGGGTATAAAAAAGAAGCAAAGAGAAGAAGGAAAGTAGCAGATGTTTTAGTTTTATTTTACTCTTATGTCGTTTTTTATAATAATGTCTTAGTTTACTTCTAAAGCTGTAATCTTTTGTTTTTAATTACTAAATTCAAGTTATATTGTCAGTTTGATAAAGTTTTAAGCATTAATTCGAAGTTTCATTTCACTTCATCTTTATATGCTTACTGTTGAAAATTCTAATTTCCATTTCATAAACCCAAGCTTCAATAAGCTTGTTTATCAGTTTTAATAAGCTTATATAAGCTTTTTATAGCTTTTCATAAGCTTAAAGTAAAGTTTCAACTTATTTTGTATTCGGGTCAACAAAAGTCAACTGGGTACCAAAAATTGGAAATGGAGCTACAAATGGGTTGATGCAGTTGGAAATGGGTTGATTTGGATCCATTTGGGTTGATAATTAGGTTAGTGGATCTTGGGTCACAGTTTGCAAGCCATTGTGGCTTAGGACCACTTGTAAGTGAAACTTTTGAGCTTCTTTGCATTACTTTCAATTATGGTTAATACTGGTTAAAATCTGTTCAAAAAGCTGTAATTAGGTTAAGTGAACTTGGTTTGATCATTAACATCAGTTGGATCAGAGTTTTGATCATTTTTTATTGCATAATAATAGTTAAAGGGGTGTTTGGTTTGTCCTATCAATCTGAGTTCAAGACTGTTTTGGTATAAGATTGTTATTGCTTTAGTCTCTAATATCAGTAGCATACTCATTCAAGTCAAATTATTGCATCAAATAACACCAAAAGTCAACATGATTTGAAACTGATCTTGTATGCTTATCTGTTGGAATCTGTTAACTCAAAATCATTCAAATAGGTTCAAAACTTGTTAAGCTAGCTTGAATAACTTTCATTCCATCAAATTACATCTATATCAGTCTTACATTTGCTTTCAAAATCCACCAAAGTCAAACTTACAAACTGATTCAAAAGTCAAAAAATTGTGCCAAACTCAGTTTTTTGCAGAACTTGCAGAGTGTGCACAGGTCTCAATAAAGCTTTGTAGGGTCTGATATTTGGTCTATAAGTAGTCTACCAGGTGGTCTATAAGACCTCATTTCTGTTTTTGTCTAAAGTTCTCTGGATAAGCTGCTGAATAAGCTCAAAGTTAGGACCAGTTCACTGTGTGCTGTTCCATATCAGTTAAACCATTAAGTTGTCAAACTGCTTATCAAAGCTTAAGAGTAGTTGTATTTAGCTTATATTAGCTTATATTAGTATAATTTCAGGTCTGTAGAAGTTTGGTGGCTGATTGTTACTGTTTGCTTATTTTTAAGTGCTTATTTTAGCTTGAATTACACTGCAGCTCTTGATTCTGTCACATAAGCATTGAATTTCTCATTTTTCATAGGACCAGATATATATTTCAGAGTTTTCCTGAATTTTTCATTAATTTTGGTCACCATTTAGTATTTTTCTATATTTAAAATAGATTTTAATCACTTTTAAATAGGTTTTATTGCAAATAATTGAGAAAAAGTTCCAAAAAATAATTTTTCAATTTTATTAAGTTTAGATAAATATAAAAAGACAAAAAAGTATTTTTCTAGATTTTTCTTAGTTAAATTAGTATTTTCTAGCATTTTAATTAGTTTTAAATAGTTTTAAATTAATAATAAATACATAAAAAGTCAAAAAAAATATATTTTCAGTTTTAAAATTAGTTTTATCATATTTTAGATTTTTCTAAGTTTTAATTTTATTTTTCTAGACTTATTTCATATTTTCTTCTATTTTAGAGTATTATTAAATAGTTTAAATTAGTTTTTAATTAATAATAATTACATAAATAGTTGTAAAAATAATTTTCTTTTTCCAAATATTTTCTTTTATCATTAGGATTGTAAAAATGTATTTTTCATATTTTTAGGCTTAATATTGTGTAAGTTTCACTTTTTATTTTGTGCGTTTACGTATTTTTATTTTAAACGTAAGTTTTTAGTTCTATTTTTTAAACGTTCATCACTTTAAATATAGTGATAGCGTTTATTTAATAGGTTTTATCTTTTTAATTTTCTTTAATTTGCATTTAAGCCGTCTTTATTTGTTGATTTTTTCCGTAGTTAATATCATATTCAGAATCCTTTTCCCGTTCAAATTCCTCGATCACTAAACGTTTGATAATCCATTGCACAACTCGCTGGGACATAACGACCCGGGGAAACACTATACTCCTCAGATCTTCATTGCATTCGTGCTTAGGCAGTTTTAACCTGGTTACGGTCTGCCATTCACAAGTGGCGGGCTTGTGTGATTTAGCTTGACTGTTTGGCGCGCATCAAAATTTTGGCGCCGCTGCCGGGGAGCTGTGCTAATTGTCTTACGTCTAGCAGATTAGTTGTTTGAATCCTCACTCTTTGTTTATATCATCCATCTCTGTATATATATATATCCATATTTTCTTCTAAAAAAATCCAAAAACCCAAAAACAAGCAAAAACGTATAAAAAACAAAAATATTTTTCCTTTTGTTTATATATATGTATCAAATAATAAAAATACAAAAAGATTCGTCGTTTTCTTAATAATAAACAACTTAAAAGATTACCACCGAAAACCAAGGCAGTGCACTACCTAACTGGGGGTGCGACCATAATAAGTTCCCGAACTAAAGATTTAAAACTTGCCTTTGTGTCCTTGTGATTGGTGTACCTTTTTCAAAGAAGCCATTCATATTGTGATTATTGGTTAAGTTCACTGTTGTTTTGCCTCGATCTTGTGTTAATTGATTTTGTTGTGATATCGACGTTTCAGAACCAGAAAACCCTAAAGAATCTCCTCACCCCATTTTTATAAAACGTCTTCATAATTCTCATTCTCATCTGAAATATCTTCATAATTCCATTTCTCTCCTTAACTCTGAGAGTCCTTAGAGTTAACTCTAGTGCATGCGCACTCGTTCTTCTAGATCATTGAGTCCTTTGCGTGATCTAGCAGAAATTCCTAGAAGACGTTCTCGTAGACGTGCTGCCCAAATAGTCGAACCCGAGATTCGTACTATTTCAAGCAACAACATGGCAGACGAACGTACTATGGCGGAAATGCTCCAAGCACCCACCGAGGGTTATGGAGATGCCATCGTTTTACCGGTTATCAACTCTGATCACTTCGAATTGAAGACACATTTGATCACACTTGTGTCTACAAATCAATTCCGCGGGTCTGATCATGAAGACCCGTATGCACACATCCGTTGGTTTAACAAGTTGACTTCAACTATCAATTTCAAGGATGTACCTCAAAAAGTCATCAAGTTGATGCTTTTTCCATTCTCACTTGAGGGGGCAGCTCGGATTTGGCTGGAAAAAGAACCCCCTCGATCCATCGAAACTTGGGAGGATCTTGTTCAAAAGTTTGTCAACTATTTCTTTCCTCCATCAAAGACGACTAATCTGAAAAATGAAATTTCTGGATTTCGTCAAAATTTCAATGAAAATTTTGGAGAGGCATGGGAGAGATTCAAAGATCTCCTCAGGAAATGCCCCCATCATGAATTCACGGAGCTTCAACAAGTCAATATCTTTTACAATGGGTTGAACGGTAATGATCAAGATTCCTTAAATGCAGCCGCAGGCGGCAATATCTTGAATCGTAAACCTAAAGATGTGATTGAGATTTGCGAGCAAAAATCAAAAGTTCCTATTTCTCGCAACAAAGTCAATGTTCCGAACACTCCTGCTTCTTCATCCGGTAACTCTTCTGAGTTAGCAGCTCCGATAGCTGCTCTAACGGACATCATCCATTGTATGATAAAAGAGGTAAAGGAAATCAAAAGCGAAATTCATAAGCCGGAACCAATCAAAGCCGTAAACAAGGTGTGTGAAACTTGTAGTGGTCCACATGCGTATTATGATTGTCAAGCAACCGATGCTTCCTTTTACCAAGCTCCCGTAGCTTCGGTAAACCACAATCAATACCGACCACATGCTGATCCTCACTACCGTGCACCTAGCGGTATGACACCACCTGGTTTTCCTCCCGTGCAAAACCATGGCAATCAGAATCGTTTTGTTCTGAATCAAGGACAAAATTTTAATAACTCTCAAAATTTCAATCAAAACCGGAACAATTTCAACCAACCTCAACCATATCAAGCTCCAAATCATCAAAGTTATCAACCACCTCCTCAAGCTCCCATGCCAAATGACTTCATGAAAATGACTGAGTCAAACATGCGTTCAATGCAAACTCAGATCAATAACATGAGAGGTGAGCTAAAAAGGGAAATTGATACCACATTGTCTCGGCAGAAAAATGAGTTAAAGAATATGATGAGCAGTTTCATGAACATGAATATGAACAAAGCTTCACCATCTTCTGGAGGACTCCCAGGCAATACTATTCCCAATCCAAATGCCGAGTTGAAAGCCGTCACCACTCGTAGTGGTAAGACGCACAATGGACCTACGACTCCAATGCCCCCTCCTCCTGTGGCATTTAGTCAAGTTACCAAGGAGACAACGGACAAGGTGCATTATTCAAGCCCACGAAGTACCGCACACGTCCCACCTTCGGTAGTCCAAGCTTTAAGTCCGGAACCCGATGTTCCGAAGAAAAATCCTGAGCCAGAAAACACTTCCATCCCGGCTCAAAAGTCTAGTCAGCTTCCTTACCCATCAAGAATGAATGATGAAAAGCTCAAAGACAGAAACAAAGAGCAAATGGAAAAATTTTTCCAAATCTTCAATTAGCTTCACTTTGATATAAGCTTCGTTGATGCTCTCGTTCTAATGCCTAAATTTGCATCCACGCTTAAAGGCTTACTCACCAACAAAGATAAGCTATCAGAGATGGCGAAAAATCCTCTCAATGAGCAATGCTCAGCAGCCATTCTTAATAAGCTTCCTGAAAATCTTGAAGACCCTGGCCGGTTCTTAATCCAGTGTGATTTCTTGGGGATGTTTCAATGCTCCGCCTTGGCCGATCTTGGCGCTAGCATTAACCTCATGCCACTCTCAGTGTGGAAGAAACTGTCTCTTCCTGAACTTTCATCCACTCGTATGACACTCGAGCTAGCGGACCGTACCGTAACTCGTCCACTTGGGATAGCCGAGGACGTCGTGATGAAAGTGGGAAAATTTCACTTTCATGCTGACTTTGTTGTAGTAGACTTCGATGCAGATCCTAGAGTTCCCCTCATCTTAGGGAGAGCTTTCTTGAAAACGAGTCGTGCTCTGATTGATGTGTTTGTAGAAGAGTTGACCATAAGGGTTGACAACGAAGAGCTCACGTTAAATATTAACCAGAACTCCAAACCTCTATACAAAAAGAGTGTTGCCACAATTGATCAAAAATCTGAAAGAATCAATGCAACACTCTCAAATTTCACGGTTAAGAGTGTTCACCAAAAACGTGCTGAGCTCAAAGCTTTGAAAATTACCCCTGGTTCAAGCAAATGGTTTGAAAGCTGTACCAGGGATGTCAAGAGTGTTCTTGATGATGACGATGATCTAGAATCGGAGACTTCATCGGAAGTGGTGGAAACTGCTAGCTCTAAGAGCACACCACTTGTCCCACCTCCGGCATCAGTTTGTCGCATCGAGATTGTTAAGTCTGTGGATGAAACTAAACTCTCTTCAGTTTCATCTGAGTTGGATGATGATGTTTGTGATCCAATGGGAGACATTCTTCCCATGGATGATTTGCTCAAAAAGAATCCATCATCTTCTAGTCTTATTCCCGACTCTTCCATCCCTTCCCTCACTCCTGATGAGGAAGATGACAACTTTTGGAATGAAGTCGAGGCCTTTCTTAGTGATGAGTCAATTCCAATGGGAATTGATAACACTTACCTTGATCCGGAGGGAGACATCCTTTTTCTGGAAAGTCTGTTGATTGAAGTACCGTTTCCCACCCTCCCTCCCGGATATCTTCTTGACAATCACCATCTAAGCTTCAAGTTTAAGCTTAAAAATGTCAAAAATGGTGATTTGCTTCTTTCTGATGAGGAATGGACTTGCATTGTCATGCATATCTTTGTTCCATTCTTCACAGATGGTGTGGTTGCTCTTTCCCTTTTCTCTTTCGGGAATGAGGACACCATCTTTGACCCCGGTATCATTCTTAATAGTTTTTACTATTAACAATACCGCGGTTGTGTCTCGTCGGTGTGGAACTTTCTGATGTTCATATGTTTGTTAACACTGTGAACGAAAGTCCGACTGAGATTGGTTTTCCACGTTACTTTCCCCATGAACAAATGAATGCGGGGTCGAGTCAAGCTAGCGACTCGGGAATCAAAAACAGTAGCATGCCATATGGGTTTTCACCCATATTTCTGTCTTCTTACCTCTTTCTACCACCCTAGTGTGGGGGGGTTGCCCACATGTTTCAAAAAAAAAAAAATAAAAAAAAAAAAAATAAAAAAAAAAAAATTCTTCTTTCTAAATAATGGCCGTAGTATTTCCCTTTTACGTTCTTTGTTTCGACATAACCGCCGGTACTTTGAATATTGAGGGCAATATTCATTTCTAAGTGTGGGGGGGAATTCTCACGAATTTTATCATATAATTATACCAATTCCCCCGTTTTTGGCCAAAATTTTTTTTTGGAGTAAGTGTTTTACACTTTCTCATTTGGTTATCAGTCCGCCATGTCTGTAAGACAAAAGGATTGGCTAATCCAGGAGCAAACGGCTCTTGGTAAAGATTTCTCAAATCCGTTTATATGGCTTGCAATTTGCCCAAAATTGTATGGTTCTCAACTCGCCATATCCTAAAAAGTGAAGAGTTGGCTAGCCCGCAAGATTATGGCTTGTGGTAAAGGCAGTGGAAAAACCATAATTGGTAATCAGCTCACCAAAGATAATATTGATAATTTATCTAAGAGTTGGCTAGTCCAGAAGGGTACGGCTTCTGGTAAAGACAAATCAAATCCGTTGAAAGCTGGTGGTTTGCTCAAAATCACATGGTTATCGGTGTACCATGGTTCTTACTTGAACTGAAACATTTGGCTACTCCAGAAGTAATGGCTTTTGGTAAAGAGATTAAAATCCATTATGTTTTCTCAAATCATTGCTAGGGACTAGCAATATCTCAGTGTGGGGGATTGATGAGTGTGTAAATACTCATCATTTTTGTACAAAATAAACTGCAAATTCATCTGAAAACACTCAGAAACACATCAAAATAATCAAAATATCACAAATCAGTGTTTTATGTGTTTTAAAAGCAAAAATATCAAAATCAGATGAAAAACATATCAAATTTGCAAAAATTGCAGTTTTAGTCCCCCAAGTATCAAAAGTTGTCAAAAACAGTCCCTGAGCACATAATTTCAAAAGTAAAGTCACCAAAGGTCCTTTTAAAATCATAAGTTGTCAAATTTAGTCCTTTGGTGAAAAATATTAAAAGTTTGAGAAAATTGCAAAAATGGTCCCTCAAGTTTAGAAATTGGCAGAATTGGTCCCTGGAAAATGTGAAAATGGCAACATTGGTCCTTATACTTTTGAAGATTGTCACTTGTGGTCCCTTGAGATAACTTTTCAGAATTGGCAGCTTAGGCCCCTCAAGTTTCAGATTTTACAACAAAGGTCCTTGAAGTTTAAAACCCTTCTAAACCAATGTTGGACCCCTGCCCTATTTTTGACCCCCTGTCAATTTGCATTATGAACCCTTGGATTATTAACTCTCTGGTCAAATGGTTAGTCAAAACACCTCAACCCGCCAAAAAAGTCTACCATCCACCTGCTTTCTCTGCTACACATCTCCAACCCATCCTCCCTCCCCCTCACTCAACCTTATCTGTCAAACAAGGAATTTGGCGCCAAAAACATGTTTAAACGGCCATGATCAATTTGAAGCTATCCAAGGGCTAGGATTGGTGGGAAATATTCAGAAGTGAGAGAAGATGAGCTGGGTATAAAAAAGAAGCAAAGAGAAGAAGGAAAGTAGCAGATGTTTTAGTTTTATTTTACTCTTATGTCGTTTTTTATAATAATGTCTTAGTTTACTTCTAAAGCTGTAATCTTTTGTTTTTAATTACTAAACTCAAGTTATATTGTCAGTTTGATCAAGTTTTAAGCATTAATTCCAAGTTTCATTTCACTTCATCTTTATATGCTTACTGTTGAAAATTCTAATTTCCATTTCATAAACCCAAGCTTCAATAAGCTTGTTTATCAGTTTTAATAAGCTTATATAAGCTTTTTATAGCTTTTCATAAGCTTAAAGTAAAGTTTCAACTTATTTTGTATTCGGGTCAACAAAAGTCAACTGGGTACCAAAAATTGGAAATGGAGCTACAAATGGGTTGATGCAGTTGGAAATGGGTTGATTTGGATCCATTTGGGTTGATAATTAGGTTAGTGGATCTTGGGTCACAGTTTGCAAGCCATTGTGGCTTAGGACCACTTGTAAGTGAAACTTTTGAGCTTCTTTGCATTACTTTCAATTATGGTTAATACTGGTTAAAATCTGTTCAAAAAGCTGTAATTAGGTTAAGTGAACTTGGTTTGATCATTAACATCACTTGGATCAGAGTTTTGATCATTTTTTATTGCATAATAATAGTTAAAGGGGTGTTTGGTTTGTCCTATCAATCTGAGTTCAAGACTGTTTTGGTATAAGATTGTTATTGCTTTAGTCTCTAATATCAGTAGCATACTCATTCAAGTCAAATTATTGCATCAAATAACACCAAAAGTCAACATGATTTGAAACTGATCTTGTATGCTTATCTGTTGGAATCTGTTAACTCAAAATCATTCAAATAGGTTCAAAACTTGTTAAGCTAGCTTGAATAACTTTCATTCCATCAAATTACATCTATATCAGTCTTACATTTGCTTTCAAAATCCACCAAAGTCAAACTTACAAACTGATTCAAAAGTCAAAAAATTGTGCCAAACTCAGTTTTTTGCAGAACTTGCAGAGTGTGCACAGGTCTCAATAAAGCTTTGTAGGGTCTGATATTTGGTCTATAAGTAGTCTACCAGGTGGTCTATAAGACCTCATTTCTGTTTTTGTCTAAAGTTCTCTGGATAAGCTGCTGAATAAGCTCAAAGTTAGGACCAGTTCACTGTGTGCTGTTCCATATCAGTTAAACCATTAAGTTGTCAAACTGCTTATCAGAGCTTAAGAGTAGTTGTATTTAGCTTATATTAGCTTATATTAGTATAATTTCAGGTCTGTAGAAGTTTGGTGGCTGATTGTTACTGTTTGCTTATTTTTAAGTGCTTATTTTAGCTTGAATTACACTGCAGCTCTTGATTCTGTCACATAAGCATTGCATTTCTCATTTTTCATAGGACCAGATATATATTTCAGAGTTTTCCTGAATTTTTCATTAATTTTGGTCACCATTTAGTATTTTTCTATATTTAAAATAGATTTTAATCACTTTTAAATAGGTTTTATTGCAAATAATTGAGAAAAAGTTCCAAAAAATAATTTTTCAATTTTATTAAGTTTAGATAAATATAAAAAGACAAAAAAGTATTTTTCTAGATTTTTCTTAGTTAAATTAGTATTTTCTAGCATTTTAATTAGTTTTAAATAGTTTTAAATTAATAATAAATACATAAAAAGTCAAAAAAAAATATTTTCAGTTTTAAAATTAGTTTTATCATATTTTAGATTTTTCTAAGTTTTAATTTTATTTTTCTAGACTTATTTCATATTTTCTTCTATTTTAGAGTATTATTAAATAGTTTAAATTAGTTTTTAATTAATAATAATTACATAAATAGTTGTAAAAATAATTTTCTTTTTCCTAATATTTTCTTTTATCATTAGGATTGTAAAAATGTATTTTTCATATTTTTAGGCTTAATATTGTGTAAGTTTCACTTTTTATTTTGTGCGTTTACGTATTTTTATTTTAAACGTAAGTTTTTAGTTCTATTTTTTAAACGTTCATCACTTTAAATATAGTGATAGTGTTTATTTAATAGGTTTTATCTTTTTAATTTTCTTTAATTTGCATTTAAGCCGTCTTTATTTGTTGGTTTTTTCCGTAGTTAATATCATATTCAGAATCCTTTTCCCGTTCAAATTCCTCGATCACTAAACGTTTGATAATCCATTGCACAACTCGCTGGGACATAACGACCCGGGGAAACACTATACTCCTCAGATCTTCATTGCATTCGTGCTTAGGCAGTTTTAAGCTGGTTACGGTCTGCCATTCACAAGTGGCGGGCTTGTGTGATTTAGCTTGACTGTTTGGCGCGCATCACCATATGATGTTTAAATTGAAGAAACGTGTATTTTGAGTGACTATTGATCATCCAATGGCCACTTTAATTTTATGTTTGGGTGGCCTTTTCTAACATTTAGTCACACAAAGCATGTTTGTTTTAATTATTTAGTCACATATAATTAACCATAAAGTGGCTAAAAGTGTTAATAAGTGTGACCATATGGTGTTTCAAGTGAAGAAATGTGTGTTTTGTGTGACTATTGATCATCCAATGGCCACTTGAATTTTATGTTTGTGTGGCCTTTTCTAACAAGTAGTCACACAAAGCATGTTTCTTTTGGGTATTTAGTCACATATAATTAATAGTAAAGTGGCCAAAAGTGTTAGTAAGTGTGACCATATGGTGTTTACAGTGAAGAAATGTGTGTTTTGTGTGACTATTGATCATCCAATGGCCACTTGAGTTTTATGTTTGTGTGGACTTTTCTAACATTTAGTCACACAAAGCATGTTTCTTTTGGGTATTTAGTTACATACAATTAAGCATAAAGTGGCCAAAAGTGTTAATAAATGTGACCATATGGTGTTTAAGGTGAAGAAATATGTCTTTTGTGTGACTATTGATCATCCAATGGCCACATGAATTTTATGTTTGTGTGGCCTATTCTAACATTTAGTCACACCAAGCATGTTTGTTTTGTGTATTTAGTCACATACAATTAAGCATAAAGTGGCCAAAAGTGTTAATAAGCGTGACCATATGTTGTTTTAAGTGAAGAAATGTGTGTTTTGTGTGACTATTGATCATCCAATGGCCACTTTAATTTTATGTTTGTGTGGCCTTTTCTAACATTTAGTCACACAAAGCATGTTTCTTTTAGGTATTTAGTCACATACAATTAAGCATAAAGTAGCCAAAAGTGTTAGTAAGTGTGACCATATGGTGATTTAAGTGAAGAAATGTGTGTTTTGTGTGACTATTGATCATCCAATGGCCACATTAATTTTATGTTTGTGTGGCCTTTTCTAACATTTAGTCAAACAAAGCATGTTTCTTTTGGGTATTTAGTCACATACAATTAATCATAAAGTGGCCAAAAGTGTTAATAAGTGTGACCATATGATGTTTAAAGTGAAGAAACGTGTATTTTGAGTGACTATTGATCATCCAATAGCCACTTTAATTTTATGTTTGTGTGGCCTTTTCTAACATTTAGTCACACAAAGAATGTTTGTTTTGGGTATTTCGTCACATATAATTAACCATAAAGTGGCTAAAAGTGTTAATAAGTGTGACCATATGGTGTTTTAAGTGAAGAAATGTGTGTTTTGTGTGACTATTGATCATCCAATGGCCACTTGAATTTTATGTTTGTGTGGCCTTTTCTAACATTTAGTCACACAAAGCATGTTTCTTTTGGGTATTTAGTCACATATAATTAATAGTAAAGTGGCCAAAAGTATTAGTAAGTGTGACCATATGGTGTTTACAGTGAAGAAATGTGTGTTTTGTGTGACTATTGATCATCCAATGGCCACTTGAGTTTTTTGTTTGTGTGGACTTTTCTAACATTTAGTCACACAAAGCATGTTTCTTTTGGGTATTTTGTCACATACAATTAAGCATAAAGTAGCCAAAAGTGTTAATAAGTGTGACCATATGGTTTTTAAGGTGAATAAATATGTCTTTTGTGTTACTATTGATCATCCAATGGCCACATGAATTTTATGTTTGTGTGGCCTTTTCTAACATTTAGTAACACTAAGCATGTTTGTTTTGTGTATTTAGTCACATACAATTAAGCATAAAGTGGGAAAAAGTGTTAATAAGTGTGACCATATGTTGTTTTAAGTCAAGAAATGTGTGTTTTGTGTGACTATTGATCATCCAATGGCCACTTGAATTTTATGTTTGTGTGGCCTTTTCTAACATTTAGTCACACAAAGCATGTTTCTTTTAGGTATTTAGTCACATACAGTTAAGCGTAAAGTAGCCAAAAGTGTTAGTAAGTGTGACCATATGGTGATTTAAGTGAAGAAATGTGTGTTTTGTGTGACTATTGATCATCCAATGGCCACATTAATTTTATGTTTGTGTGGCCTTTTCTAACATTTAGTCAAACAAAGCATGTTTCTTTTAGGTATTTAGTCACATACAATTAAGCATAAAGTGGCCAAAAGTGTTAATAAGTGTGACCATATGATGTTTAAGGTGAAGAAATATGTCTTTTGTGTGACTATTGATCATCCAATGGCCACATGAATTTTATGTTTGTGTGGCCTTTTCTAACATTTAGTCACACAAAGCATGTTTGTTTTATGTATTTAGTCACACACAATTAAGTATAAAGTGGCCAAAAGTGTTAATAAGTTTGACCATATGGTGTTTTAAGTGAAGAAATGTGTGTTTTGTGTGACTATTGATCATCCAATGGCCACATTAATTTTATGTTTGTGTGGCCTTTCTAACATTTAGTCACACAAAGAATGTTTGTTTTGGGTATTTAGTCACACACAATTAATCATAAAGTGGCTAAAAGTGTTAATAAGTGTGACCATACGGTGTTTAAAGTGAAGAAACGTGTATTTTGAGTGACTATTGATCATCCAATGGCCACATGAATTTTATATTTGTGTGGCCTTTTCTAACATTTAGTCACACAAAGCATGTTTGTTTTGTGTATTTAGTCACATACAATTAACCATAAAGTGGCTAAAAGTGTTAATAAGTGTGACCATATGGTGTTTTAAGTGAAGAAACGTGTATTTTGAGTCACTATTGACCATCCAATGGCCACATGAATTTTATGTTTGTGTGGCCTTTTCTAACATTTAGTCACACAAAGCATGTTTGTTTTGTGTATTTAGTCACATACAATTAACCATAAAGTGGCTAAAAGTGTTAATAAGTGTGACCATATGGTGTTTTAAGTGAAGAAATGTGTGTTTTGTGTGACTATTGATCATCCAATGGCCACTTGAATTTTATGTTTGTGTGGCCTTTTCTAACATTTAGTCACACAAAGCATGTTTGTTTTGTGTATTTAGTCACATACAATTAAGTATAAAGTGGCCAAAAGTGTTAATAAGTGTGACCATATGGTATTTTAAGTGAAGAAATGTGTGTTTTGTGTGACTATTGATCATCCAATGGCCACATTAATTTTATGTTTGTGTGGCCTTTTCTAACATTTAGTCACACAAAGCATGTTTCTTTTAGGTATTTAGTCACATACAATTAAGCATAAAGTGGCCAAAAGTGTTAATAAGTGTGATCATATGGTGTTTAAGGTGAAGAAATATGTCTTTTGTGTGACTATTGATCATCCAATGGCCACATGAATTTTATGTTTGTGTGGCCTTTTCTAACATTTAGTCACACAAAGCATGTTTGTTTTATGTATTTAGTCACACACAATTAAGTATAAAGTGGCCAAAAGTGTTAATAAGTTTGACCATATGGTGTTTTAAGTGAAGAAATGTGTGTTTTGTGTGACTATTGATCATCCAATGGCCACATTAATTTTATGTTTGTGTGGCCTTTCTAACATTTAGTCACACAAAGAATGTTTGTTTTGGGTATTTAGTCACACACAATTAATCATAAAGTGGCTAAAAGTGTTAATAAGTGTGACCATATGGTGTTTAAAGTGAAGAAACGTGTATTTTGAGTGACTATTGATCATCCAATGGCCACATGAATTTTATGTTTGTGTGGCCTTTTCTAACATTTAGTCACACAAAGCATGTTTGTTTTGTGTATTTAGTCACATACAATTAACCATAAAGTGGCTAAAAGTGTTAATAAGTATGACCATATGGTGTTTTAAGTGAAGAAACGTGTATTTTGAGTCACTATTGACCATCCAATGGCCACATGAATTTTATGTTTGTGTGGCCTTTTCTAACATTTAGTCACATAAAGCATGTTTGTTTTGTGTATTTAGTCACATACAATTAACTATAAAGTGGCTAAAAGTGTTAATAAGTGTGACCATATGGTGTTTTAAGTGAAGAAATGTGTGTTTTGTGTGACTATTGATCATCCAATGGCCACTTGAATTTTATGTTTGTGAGGCCTTTTCTAACATTTAGTCACACAAAGCATGTTTGTTTTGTGTATTTAGTCACATACAGTTAAGTATAAAGTGGCCAAAAGTGTTAATAAGTGTGACCATATGGTGTTTTAAGTGAAGAAATGTGTATTTTGTGTGACTATTGATCATCCAATGGCCACATTAATTTTATATTTGTGTGGCCTTTTCTAACATTTAGTCACACAAAGCATGTTTCTTTTGGGTATTTAGTCACATACAATTAAGCATAAAGTGGCCAAAAGTGATAATAAGTGTGACCATATGGTGTTTAAGGTGAAGAAATATGTCTTTTGTGTGACTATTGATCATCCAATGGCCACATGAATTTTATGTTTGTGTGGCCTTTTCTAACATTTAGTCACACAAAGCATGTTTGTTTTATGTATTTAGTCACATACAATTAAGTATAAAGTGGCCAAAAGTGTTAATAAGTTTGACCATATGGTATTTTAAGTGAAGAAATGTGTGTTTTGTGTGACTATTGATCATCCAATGGCCACATTAATTTTATGTTTGTGTGGCCTTTTCTAACATTTAGTCACACAAAGCATGTTTCTTTTGGGTATTTAGTCACATACAATTAAGTATAAAGTGGCCAAAAGTGTTAATAAGTGTGACCATATAGTGTTTTAAGTTAAGAAATGTGTGTTTTGTGTGACTATTGCTCATCCAATGGCCACATTAATTTTATGTTTGTGTGGCCTTTTCTAACATTTAGTCACACAAAGCATGTTTCTTTTGGGTATTTAGTCACATACAATTAAGCATAAAGTGGCCAAAAGTGTTAATAAGTGTGACCATATGGTGTTTTAAGTGAAGAAATGTGTGTTTTGTGTGACTATTGCTCATCCAATGGCCACATTAATTTTATGTTTGTGTGGCCTTATCTAACATTTAGTCACACAAAGCATGTTTCTTTTGGGTATTTAGTCACATACAATTAAGCATAAAGTGGCCAAAAGTGTTAATAAGTGTGACCATATGGTGTGTAAAGTGAAGAAATGTGTGTTTTGTGTGACTATTGATCATCCAATGGCCACATGAATTTTATGTTTGTGTGACATTTTCTAACAATTAGTCACACATCGAATTAAGCAAACTGTGACAAAAAAGTGTTAATAATTGTGACTATATAAATCTTTTAGTCACATATAAGAAATCAATATATATCAAAACAAATTCAAATGTATATATATATATATATATATATATATATATATATATATATATATTCAAAATATATTCAAATACAACAAAATTGGAATGTATATAAAATTGTAATGTCGTACATAATAAAATTCTCAATAATTTAACGACTTCTCACTCTTGATCTTCTTAGTTTCCTTTTGCATGGCATGACTAGAGACGTAGCGCTTCGTTTGTAATTTAGGTGCAGTTATGTTCTCACCAATCAGTTTTATGGTACTTGGTAGTGTTACTTGTAGGAAACAAAAGCCGGGTGTATCAAACACTGAATTAAATATGAAGAATGATATATGTAGGTTTATAAAACACATGCGTGTATGTACCTTTTCATCGAAAACCACTTGATCCTTTGGCCATGCATAAAAACCACCTACTACATCCTTAACTGTTTTGAAACCGTTACTTCTTACATCTGGTATGCATGCTGCATCCACTAAAGATTTTTCAATTGACACTCTGTAGCAATCCTTTGGGAGTGGTTTGTTATGAGGCATTTGTTTTCCATCAGTTTTGTACACGGTACCCTCCGCAATAATAGTTGATTTCTTTAAGTGCCACAGTCTGCACTTAATTACCTAAAAAGATAATTTGTTGCATGTATATATGTATCAGTAATTAATTAAACTAAAGAACATATGAAAATGTTTAAATACATACTTGTGGTAGTACTGTTAATGGAGACTCATGTTCTTGTGATTCGGAAAGTTGACGTGAAGAATCCTTTCGTTTTGATCTAGTCGTTTTCTTAGATGCGACAGATTTAACAGTTTCCTATATATATAATACACGGTAAATAATACATGTATGTAGAATTCAAAAATCCCAGGGGGATGATTTATTACTTACACTTATTTCCATTTCCTTTCCCAAAGTTTCAAGTCCATTAGACTTCTCAATGCTCACAATTTTCTCACGTCCAACAACACGTGTTCCGGCATCCTCATCATCACTGTTATTTATAAGATTAATGTTCACCGGAGACACCTGAAATTTAAATTGTTTAAGAAGACTGCAGCAGTATTTAAAAGGGTAAAAAAAATATGGAATGTTACTTTCTTATGTCTTACTTCCGTTTCAAGTGATGGTAGAGTTGAAGTTGACTGCAACTGCCCCCTTTGTGCAGCCAATTATTTCATCAAATCCTGTATTACCGCCTCTTTTTCTTGACGTTGGCGCCTCTCATTATCAAGTTCACTTTGAAGTGACACCACTCTTTCATCAGATGCTTGTCTGATTCGAGGCAGATCAAAATACCTCTTGTAGGTTACTCCACCTCCCACTCCTCTCGCATATCCTCCTTTTTCCTTACCTAATACAAATGTCATGGCATCAGTGCCATGATCAACCTTCAAGGTTCCTTGTTTGATCTTCTCCTCCGTCTCTTTCTGCACACACAATATGGGAAATAGGTTATTTAATTCTACCAGTATTAACTTATAAGTAACAGTATTAACTTATAACTAACAGTATTAACTTATAACTAACATTTTTAACTAATACACTATCAATATTAACTTATAACTAACAATAAACATAATAATAAAATTAGTCAAACTTACAATTTTTTGTCCAACTGTTCTGATATCATCATCGTGAAATTCTCCTTCTTTACTCACCCTTCCTTTCAACCACAGCGTACCACGCGGTGGTTCTTCATCTGGTTCAATTTCTTTATTCTCGGTCTTATAAACATCAAATACATACACTTGTAAGATAAACCAATATAAACGAAAGTATGATGCTATTAAATGCAAATTTTTAATGTTTAATGTTACCATTTTATCTATCACACGGGCGTATCCACCTCGTCCCATTCTATGCTGATAAACAGACTTGGAACGCGCCACTTTAGATGCAGCTGATTTCACCTTGCAACACAAAATAAAAAAGGTGTTTAGATGTAGTAATGCTGATAGTATACAACTAATATATATGGAAACATCAAATGTGACAGATATTTAAACTTGAATAAAAATGAATAATTAACACCTTGTATTCCTCGGTAGCCGTGTAGTTTAAAAAATTTACCCAATCTTCGGCTTTTATAATTGCACTATACTTCGCCGGGACTTCATTAAGTTTTGAAAGGGTATTTTGGTTGGGCAATATATAGTTTTCGGTCAATTTCCTTCTGAAATTCCTTAGAAGTTGACCAAGACGATTCATTATCAGCTTTCTGACTGTCAAGTCAACATCAAAATATCGTTGCAAAGATTAACACAATGTTGTTAATTAGTTGCACATAATGTAAATGCAGAGATAAACTTATTAACACCTTGTACCTACGACAGCCAAGCCACTACTAGTTAAAAAAAAGTATATGTGTACCGTGATTTCGTCCCACATTTTATCTCTTGCTTCTGAATCAACCTTCCTCCAGGATAGAATCCTGACACCTATATGCTCACGAACCAAATCACCCAAAAAACTCGAAAACAATGCCCTGTTTTTTCCTGATATCCTATTCAGTGCATCGAAGGTTACACTGACCTTTATTCCGTCGGTTTTTCCATAATCCCTGCGAAACTTAGCTAACCTAGTTATGCCCCTCTTAACAACATTCGCATTTGAATGGTTGTTTTCAGCATCCTCACCCTCATCTGAATACGCCTCTGATTCATATCCAAATGAGTTATCATTTTCACGATCAGAATAAACCAAATCATCCTGACAATTGGTTTGAGTTGCCATGATTCGTCAGAAGTAATGTGTTAAATAAAATTAGTAAACTTAATTAGTAAATAATGGTGTAAAAATTGAAGTTCTGGTTGTTTTGCTTGAATCCTGATTTATTGGAGTAAAATTATGGCTCATTATGGGACAGTTTTTCAATTAAGGAAACCATAATTTCCTAAGTACTTTTAAAAATTTTGGCTGAAATTTGGCTCCAAATTTGATAATTTTAAAATGTGGCTCCAAATTGATAATATAGAATTTAAATATTACATTTTTGGCTACATTTTGAAACCAACACACCCATGACAGAAATGGTTCTTACCCAGAGTCCCAAACACCCATATAACTTCAAACCAGTTGTATCAAAGACACATATAACTGCAGCTACACTAAAATCTCACCACATGGCGCATACAAATGAAGAAACAAAATCAAAAAATGGAATTAAAGCAACTAATTAAGCAACTATAACTAATAAGCAGTCCCAGATAAACAAGTAAGCACAAAAATAATCAAATCCAACCAAGGACTGCTGACACAACAAACAGCCCTGAGACCTTACTTTAAGCCTATAAATAAGCTATTTATAAGCACTTAAATAAGCTCTAACATCCTCCAACAGTAAAAAAAATCAAGAAATCATGTAAATGCAATTAACTTAAAGAAAAAACAACAAAAAAAACACCCTAAATCTAGTGGTTCAATCCAAAATAATTGTCATGCACAAACGGTCCACTTCTAAACTTCATAATCAGTCATTAAAAATTGACAACAACCTAAAAAATGAACAACCTAAGCAAAGCACTTATGAACCGCATATCCATGGCTCAACATTGAACACGACACATGGGATGCACCACTGTGATTGGATCAACCTCAAACCTACAATAATACATTCTACCAGATATGAACTTAAACACCACAACCAATTCCTAAATGCAAAACAACATTAAAAAAAGATGAAACAAACTAGCGAGCGCATCCCATTCCATTCCATTGGCTCAACATACATATTTTAGAGTGTCATATGGATAAACCATCAAAAGATCCATACATGTTTCATTGTTAATATATCTACAAACCATAATATTAAACCAAGACATTAGACATTATAAACACATGACAATAGAGCAAAAGAAACCATCCCTTTACATAGCGAGCAACCCTTCAACCATTCATCGACTTAATTTGTTCTTCCTTGGTTTCGATATCCTCCTCAGCTTGAGTAATGAGATCATTCAACCCCTGCAGCTTAGTCCTCGTAGCCTCCAGGTCATGCCTAAGATCCATCAATGTGTCAAAATGTTCATCCCCATCTCCAAGAGCTACCAGCTCAGCAATTAAAGCATTCAACTGCGCAATCTCATTCTTTATTGTGGTGGCCTCTTCGCGTATCCGGTTTATAAAGCCACGGAGACTGGAAATTTGCTGAGCCTTGAAGAAACTCATGTAACCATCAACAGATGTCTCCCCGCTAAACTCAATTAGGTCATCAATAACACGCTTAGCCAATTGGTTTTGTGGTGATGGTGCTGCCATTGATAATGAAATTGGGTAAAATATGATATTATTGAAAGATTGATAAGAAAGGTTGAAGAAGATTTGTGGGGATAGTGTGATAGAGAAGATACTTGTAACTCCTTATGAATTCAAACTATAAAGACCTAAACTTTAAAACCGCAAAATAAGTCCTCCTTTTAAACTATCACTATAAATTAGGGGTGTTTATCCGTTCGGTTATCGGGTTGTTTGGTTTCGTTAAATCGGTTATTTTTTTATTCGGTTCAACACAAAAACCGAACCGAACCGAACTAGAATTAAACCGAAGCGAGCCGAAAACCGAATATGATTCACTTCACTTCTTGGGTTGACCCGAAAAGTCTTAAAAACGAATAAAACGGAAAAAAACGGACTAACGCAGACGAAAACGTGTAAGAACGTAAGAAAACGTATGGAACGTAAGAAAATGTACATTAATATGTAAAACATATGAAAGCGTATGAAAACGGACGAAGAAGTCTAAAATAGATGAAAACGGCTAGAAACGGACGAAAACGGTCAAAAACTTATACAAACGGACTAAAACATGAAAAACCCAGCGACAAAGTGTAAACACGGACGAAAACGTGTAAACAAAAATGAAACGTATAAAAACTGATTAAAAAGGACAAAGTCGTACGAAAACGGTGGAAAACGTATGAAAACAGACGCAAACGTGTAAAAACGTATGAAAATGTGTAAAAGTGTAAGAAAGCGTATGAAAACGGCGAAAAAGTCTTCAAAACATATGAAAATGGCTAAAACGGATTAAAACGGATAAAAAACGAACTAAAGCGGACGAAAACGTATAAGAACGTAATAAAATGTACGTTAATATGTAAAACAGATGAAAACGGACGAAAACGTCTAATATAGATGAAAACGGCTAGAAACGGACGAAAACGGTCAAAAACTTATACAAACGGACTAAAACATGAAAAAACCAGCGACAAAGTGTAAACACGGACGAAAACGTGTAAACAAAAACGAAAACGTATAAAAACTTATTAAAAAGGACAAAGTCATATGCAAATGGTGGAAAACGTATGAAAACAGACGCAAACGTGTAAAAACGTATGAAAATGTGTAAAAGTGTACAAACGTACAAAAACGGACGAAAACATATGAAAAGAGACGAAAACGTGTAAAAACGTACAAAAACGGAAGAAAACATGTACAAAACTAAGAAAACGTATGAACACGGACGAAAACGTATAGGACCGACTAAAATGGACGAAAACGCACAAGGGTTGTGTTACCGTGCCCAACGTATCTAACGCAACCCTAAACACAGTTTCACACAGTGTTTTGAGTAAGACACGTGAGTTAATGATTTTATGTCATCCTGAAATGTCAAAATTAACGTGCCCACCCTTAATAACTTTAATACAGTTCATATAACCTTCACACTATAACTATACACCTACCAAGCCGGTGCAACCCATTCATGACCGGTGATAATGGCTAGTTCACATGGTGGGTAGGGTATTACGTTATCACTGGTCACATTCATTAATGGGTATTTGACATAATATGGGTCAAAAGCATTGGGTTATAGTTGCTTAGAGTGTCATGTTATGACATGATTCAATCAATAGTATATATAATATTATATTATGAAACACCCGACCAAATGGTCAATTTGCTGGCTACCCGAGAATGAAAATCCCAATTTGGTAAAAGAAAGTCAAAACACAATATTTTCCAGAAATATAAGATATTCCCAGGTCGTTTTAAGTCCCAACGGAGTGTGAATGGAAATTCGCGTTCAGTTCGTGATCGGGTGATAAAGAATAATGAAAGATATTTGGATTTTGTGAATAAATTTATGAAACATAAACTAAAAACAAAAAAAGAGCAAGGTTAGATCAAGTGGTTAACACTCTTGCCTCTGGAGAAAGAGGTCAAGGGTTCGATCCTTACCCCTTGCAAGGGCGGAGGTCCTCTTCTACCTTTGGTATAACCGGAAGCAGCCTCTCAAGGGTTCGATCCTCACCCCTTGCAAGGCCGGAGGTCCTTTTCAACCTTTGGTAGAACCGGAAGCAGCCTCTCTACCTTAAATAGGGGTAAGGCTGTCTACGTCTCAACCTCCCCCATACACCGTGGAAGACGGTATTGGGACCCATAACCCGTGGAAGACGGTATTGAACAGAGGATACCAACACCCCCACCACCTTCACCTTCACTCCATGAGGAAGAACCACCAGTGATTCCTCAACCACAACCTCCAACACCCACTACTACAGCAGAACCCAGTTCCTTATCTATGGAAGATCTACTTCAACTGGTTCCACAACTGATTTCAAGGGTTGATGAGTTGGAGAAAAAATTGAAGAAGACCAAGAAGTCACTGGGGACTACTCGCAAAAGAGTTAAGAAATTGGAGGGGAAATTCAAACAGACGGGGATAGACATTACAGACTCAGAAGGTGAGGAATCCTCTGAGGAAACTCAAATTAGTCCTCAAGGATTGGAAGCAGCTGAAATCTTGGTTAAGAATTTCAGTCACAAGAAATCCTTTAAGAAGAGACTGGATAAAGAAGCTGCAAGTTCTAGTGGAATGGATAAGTCTGGTGACTTTACTAAAGATAAGTCTGGTGGTGTTGAAATTAAATATGCTTTTGATGAAGATTTTAATACTCGCTTTGATGCTGAAGTTAATACTAGTACTGAACATATTAATCTTGGTAGTGATCCAGGTAGTACTGATGAGGAGTTTGTGCATAGGGAATGCAAAGGAATAGTGCAAGAATCTTCTGAGCCAGTGAAGACCAAAAAGCAACTCACACAAGAGGAAGCTAGCTTAGCTGAGATTGCTAGGATTCAAGCAGAGGATGAGGCTGAAGAAGCTAAACGTGCAGAACAATCATTGAATGATGAGCTGATTGCCAAAAGTCTGCAGGAGGAACCAGAATTAATTGAAGAACAAATGAAAAGGAAAGTTGAAATTGAGGAATCTGCCACATTCTACACTGATGAAGAATGGGATACTATAAAGGCCAGATTATTATTAAACAGAGATATCCTTCCTAATATTGGCGGAGAAGACTATGCAAGTAAAATGGTTGAGATAATTAGTGAGAAGAAGAGGCTTCTCAGAGAGCAGAGACAAAGAGAAAGGATGCACAGACCCTTTACCAAAGCTGAGCAAAGGGATTATATGATCCACTACATCAAAAGTCAAGGGAATCCTACCTGGAAGTTGAGCCAGTTAAGGAAATTGAAGGCTGATGTTCTAAAAGCATAATTTGAAATAGTATTGTACCAAAATAAAAAATTTATTCAAATGGATTCAGAGTTGGAAGCTTCAACGCTTAAAAGGAAGGGTTTCAATCTTCAACCAAAGGATGCCAAGAAGCAGAAGATTGTAGAGACTGAAAAGGTTGCAGAAGCTGAAAAACTTGGTGATAAGCCAAAAACTGTAAAGAAAGAGGAGGAAGCTGAGGTTAAGTAACCAGTTTTGAATATGACAAGGAAGAAATCCACTAGAAAGAAGGAGTGAAAAGGGATAAGACAAATGTTAAGAAGGAAGTGGAAGAGTACATGAAGGATAAGGTTGATGAACCGTCATCAGAAGAGTTTACCTTGGGCTCCACCCCTACAGGTTCAGCACTTCCTGCTAAGATTGCAAAGGTTCAGATCATCAAAAATGGGAAAAAGGTACTTTACCTGATAGTAAGGGAAAATCACACAGACACTATATATGTGAACTTTCCTGGTTTATTGAGTGATTTGTCCAGGGATGATTTGAAGACCATGTACCAGCTGATGATGGAGAAGCATGGTGATAAGAGACCTGAAGAGGAATATGAAAGAGTCCTATGGGGTGACTTGAAGACCATGTTTAAGACACCAGATGCTGATGATAAAATATGGAAGATGGCCTGTCAAGAACAAGTGATCAGATGGAGATATTTCCACACTTGTCAGGTGCACTGTTTGGAATTAGAAACTGCAATTCTTTATATGCTTACAGAAGTGGAGTATCCACTTCCAAATAGTATTTGCAGGGCTATGCTTGAGAAGAAGCTGTTAGGTGAAAGAAAGGATGATGCATGCTATCAGCTTTTGAGGTTAATTGAATCAAAAGCTCAACAGCAAGAATACTAGCAGTATAACAGTTAAGTCTGGTAGTATTCGTAGTTAGTTCTGTTTATGAAAAACAGAATAGTTTATTAGAGTTTAGGGAAGGCATATGTACGCGTAGAGATATCTTAGGAAGAGATATCTATATCCTTCTACACGTTTTGTATATTAGGTTTTCCTACGTGTATAAAGGAACCCTAAAGTATAGTGAAATGAACTTGTACTTAGACGAATAGAACTATTAATAAAAGAAGTTTATTAGTGAAATAGTATTTGTGTTCTTCTTGCTTGTTGTTAAGATTTCGCATTAACAATCAAATACTCGTTGTTAAAGAGTTCTTCATATATATAATTAGTTTGGATTTATCCAAGTTTAGTAGATTGTGGTGTTGCACAAGTGTTAATGTGTGTGTTTGTGTGTGCATATCAATGTGACTATAAAAGCCATCACCTACAAACCCACATTTTCATTAACAGCACAATAAATGCAACAAACTTGACCATATGGTGTTTAAAGTGAAGAAACGTGTATTTTGTGTGACTATTGATCATCCAATGGCCACATCAAATTTATGTTTGTGTGGCCTTTTCTAACATTTAGTCACACAAAGAATGTTTGTTTTGGGTATTTAGTCACATACAATTAATCATAAAGTGGCTAAAAGTGTTAATAAGTGTGACCATATGGTGTTTCAAGTGAAGAAATGTGTGTTTTGTGTGACTATTGATCATCCAATGGCCACATGAATTTTATGTTTATGTGGCCTTTTCTAACATTTAGTCACACAAAGCATGTTTGTTTTGGGTATTTAGTCACATACAATTAACCATAAAGTGGCTAAAAGTGTTAATAAGTGTGACCATATGGTGTTTAAAGTGAAGAAACGTGTATTTTGAGTGACTATTGATCATCCAATGGCCACATACTAAGTTACGTGACCATATGTACTGGATTTTGGCCACACTTAAATAATATGTGTGACAAAACGTTTAGTGTGACCATATATGGCATTTGGTCACGGTGTTAGTAGCAAATGTGACTTTATAGATTAGCTTTTGGCAAGCTAACACAAACTAAACTTTAAACACACATATTAACTTACGTGAACATATGTACTGGATTTTGGCTACACTTAACGAATGTGTGACAAAACATTTAGTGTGACCATATATGGCTTTTGGTCACAGTGTTCAAGTGTGTGACATATATTTGTCATTGTTTATATGTATATCGTGACTAATGCTTCAACCTTACTTTTCATTTGTCACTTGTTCCAATTTTAGATGTGGCTAAAGAGTTGGCAAAACATATCAGTCACCCTTAAATAATGTGTGACAAAACTTGACTCTATGATTTAGACACACAAAAAATTACTTCATGTGACTAACGCATCAAGGTTACTTGTATTTGTCACGCGTTCCAAATTCATATGTGGCTAAATGATCTGAAACAAAATCACCAGATACCTTTAGCAACACAATGTTCAATTGTGTGGCAATACAGTTCTAATGGTCACACAATCAAAATTTTCATGTGTGACTAATTAGTAAATGTTGTCAATTTTCGTACCTTCAGCCACACAAATATGTGAATGTGTGGCCGTTCCATTTTGACCATGCGTGACCAAATCCTGTTTTTGTACTAGTGGATAACCCTAGTCGGTTTACAATTACAAACCTTGTACGTCAAGTAATACTAAACTTAAACTTAGAACATTCTAGAATTACAATATAATCCTTAACGATTTTGCATAGCAGTCCTTTGACCTTGCAGTACTTTGGTGATCGAGCAGTACTTTGACTTTCTTCTTTAGCAGTACTTTGACTTCAGTACTTTAACTCTTCAGCACTTTGTCTTTATATATCCCAACAAGCTTATCTAACTTTATCTCGTTTTCTGTGCTACTTATAAATTTTTGGAATTTCTCAGGTCTTAATTTTCCAGAAAATCTGCAAACATCCATTCCACAAGCATTATATCCTAGTGTAGTAGAGTCATATATAGTTTTACCACCGATTTTACGTGAAGGTTTCATCTATTTTCTTAAAGTGTGTAGGTTTGATACTTTCGGGGAGTATTAGTTTCTTTCTCTTTTAATTACCTTCCATTATCATAACTTTGGTACTTTCGAAGAACATTGGGGACAATGTTCAGTTGAAGTGTAGGGATGGAGAATAAAATGGGAACTTTGAAACTATACTTATCCTTGACTATTTGTCTTGTCCTATTTCATTTGTGTAATAAGCTATGAGAAATATCAGTTAGGGTAATTTTAGCACCAAATTTAAATTTTTTTATGACATGTAGGAGTGGGTCTTTAGTCTTAATAAAGCGTCTCATGGATAGGAAGTTATATGACTAGCACAAAAACCCTTTACCACTCAAATTCCACCCCAAAAATGTGAGGTTCACCCCTAGATTTGTAGGAATTAAAGCATTCATCTTTAATACTTCGAGAGTGTACCGGTAGTATAATAGATTCTAGAACTTGTTTTGTGATGCATCCCGATATCGCTAGTGAGACTACACTTGTGTAGTTAGGAATAACTAAATGATAAGAGGCATTAGAATAACCCTTGTTTGATACCCGTATTATAATTACTTCTTCCAAATCGACTGAGTAATTCCCCCACACCCTTGCGTTGTACTCATATTTAGTACACGATACCCCTAGTTAACCCCTCAGAGCCTATCCTTTTAGCGGTTCTCATGATGTTTCGGTTTTTCAGAATATCAATGAAGAGCATTGTTTACAATCCACCCCCAAATGTACACCCAAATCGCCTTAGCCTACCTTGTATGCACTCACTTTTAGTGCATTATTGTTATCATACTAAACACTTAGTTCAATTATCTAGTTACTAGCATGGTTGCTAAGTCGGTTCATATCCTTTGTATACAATTTTGGGATGATTGGGACTCATGGGTAAAGTTAAATTTTATGGAATGACGGGAAAGAACGTTAAATTCAAATTCCCTTTATTTACGTAATAATGTACTCCAAGTGTTTTGATCTTTTCAATTTGGGTCAAATTAGTGTTAGAGTAATAAAAACTCAAGTGTAGGGATGTGCCTATAAATCCCTTATATTTTGATGTTATCGTAGAGGATGGTAGAGTAAAAGTGTATGCATTAAAAAAATAATAAGAATAAAAAATCGAAAAAAAAGAGTGTTGAAAAAAAAATTGAAAAAAAAAAACATACGGGCTACCATCCTGCATCTATCTTTAAATTTATGTTTGTTTGTTTCAAAGTTATATAGAGTTTAGAGAGTCGAGTCTTGTCTTAGCAACGCCATTCTTCTCATGCTTGTAACATAAAGATTTTTGACTTGACACCACTAAATCACCTATCCAATCAAACCCTTTGTTTCCCTACCGGAAGCCTAACGTTGCAACCCTTTAAAAGACCTCTTAGATAGTTTTTCCTAGGTGCTTACGCCAAAGCGGTGGAGGTTTGATCTAGTCTCAAGCCTATGGTAATCTATGTACTATGACCGGTTAATGAGTGTGTATCTTCCATTTTCATTTGATATATTTCATATACACCCGAGAGATGAGAGTATCCAAACACCACTTGTGAGGTGCTAGTATATAATTTCCGTGCTTGTTATGACTTTTGCGGGGCTTATACTTGTTGTGAATTATGTTAAACCATTGCTTTATGCCCCCTAACTTATAAATTGATTGGCTAAAAGCACATTTGCTTGAGGACAAGCAAATACCAAGTGTAGGGACATTTGATAAGGATTTAAAACGTACACTTTTAAGGGGTCCTTTAAGCCCTTAATCGCCCACTTTTATATCCGTTACTGCTTAATTTCGTTCCTTTTCACTTTTTAGGTCTCTTGAAGGCAAAATGCTGGAATGATGCTTATTTGGACGAAAAGGAGTGAATATGTGAAGAAAATGCCTAAAGTCAAGATCAAGACACTCAAGCTGCTGGAGATGCACCTGACGACGTCCCACAAAAAGGGCGACGCCGTCCCTATATTTGTGACGACTCAGGAGTGAAATTGCTATTTTACACCTGACGGCGTCAGGATTTGAAAAGTAGGATGTCACGAAGACTTTTCATCCCAAACACCCTAGATCCAGATTCAGACGACGTCAGACCTGAAGGCTGACAGCGTCACAACCACAACGTGACGCCGTCCAAAAGTTGACTTTGCTAAGATGAAATCCTAATGATGAAACTCAAGGGGTGAAGACTGAGTCAAGAAGAAGATGGTGGATTCAGTGAGTGATGACAATAACTCACTGATGAGTGTGTAAATACTCATCATTTTTGTACAAATTAGATTGCTAAAACATCTGAAAACACTCAGAAACGCATCAAAATGATAAAAATATCACAAACAAGTGTTTTATGTGTTTTAAATGCAAAAATATCAAAATCTGGTGAAAAACGTATCAAGTTTGCATAATTGGCAGTTTTAGTCCCCCAAGTTTGAAAAGTTGTCAAAAACAGTCCCTGGTAAAACCAAATAAAGAAAAATATCATTTTAAGTCCTTAGGGATTCAAAAGTTGTCAAAATTGGTCCTTGAGATTCAAATTTACAAAATTACAACTTTAGTCCCTGAACTTTGGAAATTGGCAAAAATAGTCCTTTGAAAATAGGAAAATGGCAAGTTTAGTCCTTGCACTATTGAAGGTTGTCAATTTCAGTCCTTGTGACAAAGTTTGGAATATTGGCAGTTTGGTCCCTCAACTTTGGAGTATTTACAGTTTTGGTCCTTGTCTAAACTAAACCTAAAGCCCTATCAAAACTGAATTGACCCCTGCCATTATCTCTTTTTGAACCCCCTGTCACTAGCCTATTTTGACCCTTTGGTCAAAGAAAGTCAAATAAACAGAAAAAGGCGCCCCACTGTTTATCTCTTCCACCTCCCCTCTGCACCACTTGCCTGCAAGCCCCAGCTCCCATCACCTCATCTTTTCCCCTTTCCTCCACCCCTCATCATCACTAGCCACCCACAATTAATGCCACCCCCCCCTACTTGCCTGTTTCAAAGCCTACAAGTCAAATAGTGCTTTCCCGCCAAAAAAGTGAAAAGGCTCAAAACCCTCCCATTGGTTCTCAAATGAGGTGGGATTGCATCAGAAGGCCACGTGTAAGCTCATTTGAAGCATAAAAGAGGAGAAAGAAGCAGAGAAGAAGTAGTCTTAGTTTTTTTTTAATTTCATGAATGTCGTAATTTATTTTTAAGTCTTTAATTAAGCTTTAAACTGTAATACTTTGTTTCATGATATCAAATTAAGTTGTTTAAGTGTGTTAGAACTGATTTCAAGTGGTAATTCACATTGTTTTAACATTTCAAGTTATATGGTTTACTGTTGCAAAAGTTAAGTTCAAACTCTTGAATCCAAGCTTCCACTAGCTTATTTTTAAGTGCAATCCAGTTTATTTAAGCTTACTATAGCTTTCTATAAGCTTGGAGTTCAGTTTCAATCAAAATTGTTGAAAGTCAACAAAAGTCAACAGGGAAGCAAACAATGGGTTAAGCAGGATTGGAAATGGATGCAGGGTGTTGCAGAGATGTATTTGGGTTGGAAATGGATTAGAATGGTAGAGTATGGTCTTGTTTAAATCATAGCTGGACATTTGTAAGTTCTGTTTACATCATTTTCAGTTTGAGCTCAGTTTGCAGTTTGCATTTGTACTTGAACCTGTGATCATCAAACCTGTAAAACATGTTTATTTAGTGGTAAGAAGGGTCACTAGATCTAGGTTAAGTGGTAAAATAAGGTAACTCAATAAATTGCTTGATCATTAGTTCATATCAGTTTCCAAAAAAGGTGTTTGGATAAGCTTGTTAAACTGTGTTCTAAAACATAATTGTCATAGCTTGTTATTGCTTCATGTAACTCTAGTTCAAAATAATTCAATCAAGTCCTTAAAACCAAGTCTCATTAGTTAAAAGTCAAAATCCTTGTTAAAATTATTTTGCCTGTTAACTGTTGGAAAGTTAGAAAGCATAATCATGCATTCTAGTGTAAAAGTTGTTTATTTAGCCTAATTCAGTCTTATAGTAGCTTGTTACATCATATTCAGTCATTAAGATCAATCAAAAGTTCATTTTAGTCAAACTACATGTTTTTGTAAAAAGTCAAAATTTTCGAATAGCTGTTTTTGAATAAAATCTAGAATTTTATTGTGTGTGTATTAATGAGATTTAGCCTAAATCCTTTTGGGACTTCAATGTTTAACTGCTCAACAAAAATATAAAAATAATAGTTTACCATTTCTCAGCTTGTTTGTGCAAGTGCTTATTTCCATTTTGTAGCTTATTTAAGTACTTATAGTTAATCTTGAAAGTAGCTAGAAAACCATAGTGTGCTGTTTAACAGTTAGTCTTAGCTTTTGCTTATTTAGTGCTTAATTAGTGCTTATTGTTTGTTCAGTTGCTAATTTAGCTTATTTAAAGTTACCTAGCTTATCTCAGTCAACCTTTTGCTTAATTCGTAGCCTTATAATCATTTTAGCTTAAATTCTTGTGCTTATTCATATTTTTGCTCCACTGTTAAGATTATAAGCTGTTTCTGTGCTTATAAGCTGTTTTCAGAAAAAGTGATAGTTGAGAAAAATGCTTATCTTCATGGTCTTAACAAGTTTGTAAAAAGAAAAATCGAAAAAAAAAAATAATTGGCAAAAAGGGTGGAGGCAGGCTCGAACCTGAGACCTCCAGCCTTGTGAGAGTGACAAGAGGGGTACCTGGAACCATTGCGCCCTTGGGTCTTTTACTGTCAGCTCTTGCACTAAATAATCTCTTATACACGTTTTTACAGTTTAGCTTATTAAGTTTAATTAGCTTATTCCTAGCTTATTTAGTATAGCTTTTTCCAGTTTAGTAATTTTATTAAATCTGTATTAGTATTAAGTATTTTCTGTAAAAAGTTGAGATTTTTCTAATTAGTTTTAGTATTTTTAATCATTTAATTAGTGTTTTATAGTAATTAAATCATAATAAAAAATATAAAAGTCTAAAAAATACAAATCTTTTTTCTAAAATTTTCTTTTGTCATATAGTACGTAATAAAATTAGTTTTACACTCGTAGGCTTTTTATTTCATAAATTTTACGTTTTTGCTTGCGCTCCAGCGTAATTTTTGCAAATAACGTACGTTTCCATTTTAAGTAACATTTTTAGATAATTTAAGGATACGTTTTAGTTAAGATAGTTTATTTAAGTTATTTAGTTTTATAAAAACACAAAAACATTAGTTTAAAAATAGTGATAGCGTTTATTTAATAGATTTTAACCTTTTAATTTGTATTTAAGTCGCTGTAATTTACAAATCTTTTCTTTAGGTAATTATCCATCCAAAACCTTACTGATCACTATCCTTAGTGATCATTCTATCATCTGATTGTGTTTAACACCAGTCAACCTCCGTGGGACTTAACGACCCGGGAATCCACTGTATTCTCCTGATCTTAAATTGCATTGGTGTGTGATCTGTTTTGAGTTTCTTACAGTTGGTCATTCACAAGTGGCTAGCTTGCGTGAGATAACTTGACGGTTTTGCACCGATCAAATTTTGGCGCCGCTGCCGGGGAGGCTGTAAGCGTGTTCTAAGCATTTTTTCAGACCCGTACTTGCACATATACCACAGTTTGTAAAAAGTTTTTCTGTAACAAAATCAAAAAGTTCATTAACACTTTTCCTAAAGTGTTAACAACACCAAACAAAATATAAAACAACAAAACAATCGTAACGTTTTCTATCTTGTGTTTCTTTTAAGGTGATTCTTAAAGAAATACGATTTGGTTAAACGAGACGATACCAAAAATATTGTCCAAAAGTTTTTAAACCCATCAGCACAAATCTGTACCTACGTCTTTTCAGTGATACTTAATATACATAAAAATCAACCACCGCAAATCAAGGCAGTGCACTACCTAACTGGGGGTGCGACCATAATAAGTTCCCGAACATCAGATTTAAAACTTGCCTTTGTGTCACTTATGATTTGGTGTACCTTTTTCAAAGAAGCCATTTCATTTGGGATTATTGGTTAAGTTCACTTGTGTTTTGCCTCATTTGTTTTGAAAACTGATTTTTATACTTAGTGCATGCGCACTCGTTCTTCCAGTTCTACAAGTCCATTGTCAGAACTTGGAAAGATTCCTCGTAGACGTAGAGGACGTTCTGCTCCTTCAGCTGTGACTGAGGAACATCTACCACCACCACCACCTGCCGTAATGGCGGAAGATAAGCCGATGAATGAGCTTCTCCAAGCACCCATCGAGGGTTACGGAGATGCCATTGTTGTCCCATCCATCGTGGCTGACACTTTTGAGCTCAAAACCGGGTTACTTAATCTGGTAACCCAAAGCCAATTCTATGGTTTTGAGCGGGATGATCCTCATGCACACATTCGATGGTTTAACAAGATTGCATCTACCATCAAGTACAAGAATGTCCCACATGAAGCTATCAAGCTTCTTCTGTTCCCATTTTCTCTAGAGGGACAAGCCCGGAATTGGCTTGAGAAACAACCCCCTCGTTCCATTGAGACATGGGAAGATCTTGTCACAAAGTTTGTGAACGAATTCTATCCTCCATCCCGAACCACAAGTCTTAAGAATGAGATAATGAAATTCTCTCAAAGATTTGATGAATCATTCGGGGAGGCATGGGATCGTTACAAAGACTTGCTCCGCAAGTGTCCGCATCATGGTTTTACCGAGTTAATGCAAATGGATACTTTCTACAATGGTCTGAACCAGGCCAATCAAGACTCTCTAAATGCCTCCGCGGGAGGTAATTTCTTGAGCAAGACCACTAAAGAAGCCTTGCAAATCATTGAAAACAAGTCCCAGGTCCGTCCTTTCCACACAAAGACATATCATACTGAGTCTAATGCTGGACCTTCTACTTCATCTCCCGTGAGTACATCTAGCACCGATGCTAAGATTGACAAACTCACGGATATTGTTCAGGCTTTGGTTCTTGCTAACCAAAAGAAAGTCACTTTCACACAAGCACCATTGATGCGCTCCCGAACAGTCAAGCTTTATCACACAAGCCTGCCACTTGTGAATGGCAGACCGTAACAAGCTTAAAACGGCTCAGGAACGAACTCAATGAAGATCTGAGGAGTATAGGGTCTCCCCGGGTCGTTATGTCCTAGCGAGCTATGCAATGGATTATCAAACGTATAGTGATCGGGAGATTTGAACGGAAAAGGAGATTTTGAATTATGATAACTACAGAACAAGGACATAAACTACAAGGGCTTAAATGAAAATTAAAAAAGTTAAAAAGATAAAAACTATTAAATAAACGCTATCACTATTTTTAAAATTGATGAACGTTTAAAACTTAAAACTTAAAACTTACGTTAAAATTAAATTACGTAAACGCACAAAATAAAAAGTGAGACTTACACAATATTAATCCTAAAAATATGAAAATAACATTTTTACAATCCTAATGATAAAAGAAAATATTTAGAAAAAGAAAATTATTTTTATAACTAATTATCTAATTATTATTAATTAAAAACTATTTTTAACTATTTAATAATACCCTAAAATATAAGAAAATATGAAATAAAGCTAGAAAAGTGAAATTATGACTTAGAAAAATCTAAAATATTATAAAAGTTATTTTAAAACTGAAAATATATTTTTTAGACTTTTTAAATAATTATTATTAATTAAAAAAAACTAATTTAAACTAATTAAAGTTAAGAAAAATAACAAATGAACAGTAAAAATTATGAGACTTTACAGGAAAATCTAGAATATTATTCTAAGACTAGGAAAAACATAAAAAGTTAGATAAGCCCACTAATAAGCTGAATTGGGCAAATAAGCAGTTTGAATAAGCACTTGAAATAAGCTAAAAGCTAACTATAAGCTACCATAAGCTACTAAAGCCTAAATCTAACCTAAAATAAGCTAATGCAACTGATGGGAACCTAAGAAGCACAAGCTACAGAAAAAAAGCTCGAGACCAGATTTCAAGTCTCAACACGCCAAACGGCCTCTAATGCCCTACTTTAAGCACTATATTAAGCTATCTAGAAAATTCAAAAAAATAAACTAAAAATACCTAGCTGTAGATCACCAACCAAAGATCTTGTATCCCAAATTTGAGCTCAAATGGACTTATAATGAATCCGTGAAAATTCCACAAAGTTTGGCAAAAATCACGTTTTCACTTATTTTTCTTTTTGGTTTTTGTTGTTGGAAACTGAAATAAGGACTAAGATGGAACTCTTTTGTGAAAACAAATCTTATGAGAACCACTAAATAAGCTATTTGAGACAGCTTATTTACCCCAGCTAATGATTATGAACCGACACACCTTGGACAGCTTTTGTGATTTTTCTTTTGCAAACTAACTAATAGAACAAATGAAGCATATTTTTTTACAAAAACCAAACTTTTATAAATCTCAAAATAAGCTGTAAAGAGCAGCTTTAAAAAGCAGATAAGCCCATAAGGACCATTTGGTTTAAGGTGGCCAAGGGGCTGCTATGGTTCTAATAAGCCACCAAAAAGCTCTAAAAGCCAACCAATTGGTTAAAGCTAATCAATTAAATCTAACTAAGCTAAAAGGGACAAAATTAAGCAACGAAATAATACCATATGCTGCTGTAACAGTGGGCTTAAAACAGCCACACTAGGGGCTTCTTTTAGGAAAAAATAAGCTATTAGATGGCACTAAATTACAAGATAAGCTAATCCCTATCACTACCTATCTAAAAACTAAATGCATACATAAGATGGGATCCTAAATCTAATCCTAACACACCTAAATCTAAGCTAAAATAAAGGGGAGGGGGCTGCTAGAGGGCTGCTACAACAGTCCCAAAACAGTACATATGGGCACTTTTAAGCTTATAAATAAGCCTCCAAACAAGCTCCCAAATACTAAATAAGCTAACACATGTAATTACCTATCTATAAACTAATTGTACTAAAAAAAATAGATCCTAATTCTAACTTAAAGAATCCTAAAACTAAGCTTAAAAAAAGCTATGGGGCTGCTGTTATGCAAGACAGTAAGACAGATTGAAAGAGAAAAAAAAAACTACTCAAGCTATTTTTTTTTTTACCAACTGAAACTATTAGTGACTTCAAAACATAGAATTAAAACTTGCACAAAACCATTTCAACTTCAAGAAATGGTCAAAAACTTAATTTTTGACCCAAATAATGTTGTTCCAAACTCCCTTTAAAGACAGAATCTTGGCGTTACTAACTATGACATTTCAAAAGGAACTTGTATACTTAACCCAAGGCTAACATGAGCTAAAATAAAACTTTGTGAAACACTTTTAACATGAAAAAAAAACTTAATGACAGTAAAAACTATAGAAGAACAGGAAATAAACAAAGGGATTGGGATTAAATCTGAAATTACATTTGACTGAAATTAAAGAGTACATGAAAATTTAAATGGCAATAAAATTAAATTGGTACTAGAACATGATTTTCTAAACTCAAACTAAAAACTAAAAAAGCTAACTACTCAAAAAAAAACTCACTGCCATAAAATGGCTACAATACGACTATATATGCTAAGGCTTCTTGGTCTTTACTTCTTTCTTTCTCTTTTTTTCTTTTTCTTCGCTGGGTAACAGGTAGCAGGGTGTGGGTTGTCAGGGAAGGTGTGGGAGGTTGTTTTTTTTTTTTTATTTTGTGTCTGATTTTGTGTTTGGTTGGGAAAACGAGGAAGAGAAAAAAAAGTGTTAACCCTTTGACCGGGTATAGGGTAGGATTTATGGGTTGGATGTATTGGGCTTGGTTGGTTTTGGGGAAAGATAAAGGACCGTGGGTTTTAGATAGGAAATGGGTTTATTTTTTTATTTTGGGTTTAGTGGTTGGTTTTAGGATTAGTAAACAAGGACCAAAATTGCAAATAAACCAAACTTGAGGGACCAAACTATAATTTTCCAAAAATTGTTATAAGGACCATAAATGACAAACTTTATTAACCAAGGGCCATAAATAATATTTTCCATTTTTTGAAAATCCCGGGGACTAGTTTTGCCATTTTTTGAAAGTTGGGGGACTGAAACTGCCAATTATGCAAATTTTGTTCATTTTTCATTTGTTTTCAATATTTTTGCATCTGAAACATATAAAACACTTATTTGTGATATTTCTATTATTTTGATGCATTTCTGAGTGTTTTCAGATGTTTTTGCAGTTTAATTGGTACAAAAATGATGAGTATTTAGACACTCATCAATCCCCCACACTAAAACATTGCTAGTCCCTAGCAATCTTTTATGAAAATTTAATGGATTTGAATCTCTTTACCAAAAGCCATTACTTCTGGAGTAGCCAAATGTTTCAGTTCAAGTAAGAACTATGGTACTCCGATAACCATGTGATTTTGAGCAAACCACTAGCTTCCAACGGATTTGATTCGTCTTTACCAGAAGCCGTTTGCTTCTGGACTAGCCAACTCTTAGATAAATTATCAATATTATCTTTGGTGAGTCGATTACCAATTATGGTTTTTCCACTGCCTTTACCACAAGCCATAAACTTGCGGGCTAGCCAACTCTTCACTTTTTAGGATATGGTGAGCTGAATACCATACAATTTTGGGCAAATTGCAAGCCGTCAACGGATTTGAGATATCTTTACCAAGAGCCGTTTGCTCCTGGATTAGCCAATCCTTTTGTTTATTAGACAAGGCGGACTGATAACCAATTGAGTAATGTGCAAAACACTTACTCCAAAAAAAAATTTTGGCCAAAAACGGGGGAATTGGTATAATTATATGATAAAATTCGTGAGAATTCCCCCCCACACTTAGAAATGAATATTGCCCTCAATATTCAAAGTACCGGCGGTTATGCCGAAACAAAGAACGTAAAAGGGGAATACTACGGCCATTATTTAGAAAGAAGATTTTTTTTTTTTTTTTTTTTTTTTTTTTTTTTTTTTTTTTAGAAACTTATATATATATATAATATGTGGGGCAACTCCCCCACACTAGGGTGGGACACACGGGTGAAAACCCATGTTTAGCTACTGTTTTTGATTACCGAGTCGCTAGCTTGACTCGACCCCGAATTCATTGGTTCATGGGGAAGCAAAGTGGAAGAAACAATCTCCATCGGACTTTCATTCAAGATGTTTGGATAAACATTGAAGTACGTGAAAGTTCCACACCGATGAGATATACATAGAACCGGCTAAAAAAATGATAAATGAAAATGCCGGGGTCAAAGATAGTGTCTTCATTCCCGAAGGAGTGAAGATGAAGAGAAATCACAAGATATTTGAGGAAAGGAAGAAAGATTTTGATAACAATCAAGATCCATTCTTCATCCTCAAATGTAGACATATCGGGAGGAAGGGTGAGGGTAGTATCATTAATAAGCACACTCAAATGATAGAGTACACCTTCCTCTGAGCCAATATCATCCTCAAGATCAAAATAGAAATGATCATGTTCCGGAGGAGATATGTCATGAGAAAGTTCACCGGAGAACTCTTCATGAAGAGAATCATTCACATGAAGTGAAATTGTGAACTCTTGTTCCATTGTGGGCTCATCACTATCCTCAGTCTGAGTATCAAAAAGTAGATTCTCAGAAATTGAAGTGAATTCAGAGTCGAATTCAAATAGAGGATTGGTGAAAGTAGCTTTGAATGTTTCGGGAACAAAGTGATCAACATTCTCTATTGGACTGTTGGGATAAGAAGTGAGTGAATGATCATTATCAATGAGACTTTGAGTCTCTCCCAGATCGGCTTCGAAATCAAAGAGTGGATTGATGTGAGTGAGTTCACCGGAGAACTCCTCAAGAAGGGGATCAACATCAGATTGTGGAAGTGATGCCTCAACATACTCGATGTTTCCAAAGGAAGCACAATCGTCGCTAAAATCGGAGAAAGTTTCCCAATGATCTTTTGAACACTCAAGAGGGGAAAGAGAATCACACATCTGATCAGAAGTTCCCTGTGACTCTCTCGGGATTGGGACAAGGTTCTCAACACTAGACTTTATGAATTCGTCCGATTCCTTTTCAGGAACAGTGTCAAGATGCTCGTCCCCCATGTTCAGAGAGTGAGTGGGAGCTTCGGGTGTGATAGCAGTCGTTTGAGAATGAATCTCAACTGCTGGGATATCATTTGATGAACTTGATGAATTTTTATAGAATTGGAGGATATCAAGTGTATCCTCATCATCACTGTCATCAGGAATAAAACGAAATCGAGAGCTAGATTTGGCTGCTTTTTGTATTTTAATTAATTCCCTAATAGAGTTTTCAGTGGCAATCTGGGAATCTAATTTAGCAGCCTGTTCTTCAACTAACAATTCTTCCATGGATTTTTCATTTGGATTATCTTGGGAGGACATAGCCGACTCCTCCTTAAGTTCTTTTAATAACTCCAGAGTCTTCAGTAGAAGATCTGTCGTAGTTTCATGAGGAGTCGCTTGAATCATTTGGTATTGTGGAGGTTGGTCTTGATACGAAGAGTCGTAATCGTAACAAGGAAATGGATTCCTTGTTTGACAATCCGAGCTAGAGTGAGGACCTCCACAATACTCACAACAGTAAAACTGATGTGGTTGTGAGTGGTATGTGTTGTAGTCATAATCGTTATCAGGAACCTGCTCATAGACAAGCGTGTTTCCCGATTGACAATCAGAACTGGAGTGTGAACCACCACAGTACTCACAACAGTAAAACTGCTGAGTCTCACAGTGTGGTAGCTGATGGAATAAATCAGTTGTGTTATGGTAGGAATAGGGATCCTGGTTATAGACAGACCCATTTCCTGATTCCACCATGCCACAACTGGGGCAATTGCCACCATTATAAGGACCACCACACCATTGACAATCAAGAGGGTGAGGATAAGACATAGAAAGAATCAAAGTTTAACAGAGGGTAAGAAATGAAGAATCAAAAAGGTAAGAGGGTAAAGAGGGATATTTTTGGGTTTTTGGATAAACATTTTATAAAAACAAAGAATGAAAATCTTTTTGGGTTTTTGATTTTAATAAGAAAATATGAACATGTACAGATGGTATAGACAAAGAGTGAATATCCAAATCACTAATCTGCTAAACGGAAGACAATCAGCACGCACAGCTCCCCGGCAGCGGCGCCAAAAATTTGATGCGCTCCCGAACAGTCAAGCTTTATCACACAAGCCTGCCACTTGTGAATGGCAGACCGTAACAAGCTTAAAACGGCTCAGGAACGAACTCAATGAAGATCTGAGGAGTATAGGGTCTCCCCGGGTCGTTATGTCCTAGCGAGCTATGCAATGGATTATCAAACGTATAGTGATCGGGAGATTTGAACGGAAAAGGAGATTTTGAATTATGATAACTACAGAACAAGGACATAAACTACAAGGGCTTAAATGAAAATTAAAAAAGTTAAAAAGATAAAAACTATTAAATAAACGCTATCACTATTTTTAAAATTGATGAACGTTTAAAACTTAAAACTTAAAACTTACGTTAAAATTAAATTACGTAAACGCACAAAATAAAAAGTGAGACTTACACAATATTAATCCTAAAAATATGAAAATAACATTTTTACAATCCTAATGATAAAAGAAAATATTTAGAAAAAGAAAATTATTTTTATAACTAATTATCTAATTATTATTAATTAAAAACTATTTTTAACTATTTAATAATACCCTAAAATATAAGAAAATATGAAATAAAGCTAGAAAAGTGAAATTATGACTTAGAAAAATCTAAAATATTATAAAAGTTATTTTAAAACTGAAAATATATTTTTTAGACTTTTTAAATAATTATTATTAATTAAAAAAAACTAATTTAAACTAATTAAAGTTAAGAAAAATAACAAATGAACAGTAAAAATTATGAGACTTTACAGGAAAATCTAGAATATTATTCTAAGACTAGGAAAAACATAAAAAGTTAGATAAGCCCACTAATAAGCTGAATTGGGCAAATAAGCAGTTTGAATAAGCACTTGAAATAAGCTAAAAGCTAACTATAAGCTACCATAAGCTACTAAAGCCTAAATCTAACCTAAAATAAGCTAATGCAACTGATGGGAACCTAAGAAGCACAAGCTACAGAAAAAAAGCTCGAGACCAGATTTCAAGTCTCAACACGCCAAACGGCCTCTAATGCCCTACTTTAAGCACTATATTAAGCTATCTAGAAAATTCAAAAAAATAAACTAAAAATACCTAGCTGTAGATCACCAACCAAAGATCTTGTATCCCAAATTTGAGCTCAAATGGACTTATAATGAATCCGTGAAAATTCCACAAAGTTTGGCAAAAATCACGTTTTCACTTATTTTTCTTTTTGGTTTTTGTTGTTGGAAACTGAAATAAGGACTAAGATGGAACTCTTTTGTGAAAACAAATCTTATGAGAACCACTAAATAAGCTATTTGAGACAGCTTATTTACCCCAGCTAATGATTATGAACCGACACACCTTGGACAGCTTTTGTGATTTTTCTTTTGCAAACTAACTAATAGAACAAATGAAGCATATTTTTTTACAAAAACCAAACTTTTATAAATCTCAAAATAAGCTGTAAAGAGCAGCTTTAAAAAGCAGATAAGCCCATAAGGACCATTTGGTTTAAGGTGGCCAAGGGGCTGCTATGGTTCTAATAAGCCACCAAAAAGCTCTAAAAGCCAACCAATTGGTTAAAGCTAATCAATTAAATCTAACTAAGCTAAAAGGGACAAAATTAAGCAACGAAATAATACCATATGCTGCTGTAACAGTGGGCTTAAAACAGCCACACTAGGGGCTTCTTTTAGGAAAAAATAAGCTATTAGATGGCACTAAATTACAAGATAAGCTAATCCCTATCACTACCTATCTAAAAACTAAATGCATACATAAGATGGGATCCTAAATCTAATCCTAACACACCTAAATCTAAGCTAAAATAAAGGGGAGGGGGCTGCTAGAGGGCTGCTACAACAGTCCCAAAACAGTACATATGGGCACTTTTAAGCTTATAAATAAGCCTCCAAACAAGCTCCCAAATACTAAATAAGCTAACACATGTAATTACCTATCTATAAACTAATTGTACTAAAAAAAATAGATCCTAATTCTAACTTAAAGAATCCTAAAACTAAGCTTAAAAAAAGCTATGGGGCTGCTGTTATGCAAGACAGTAAGACAGATTGAAAGAGAAAAAAAAAACTACTCAAGCTATTTTTTTTTTACCAACTGAAACTATTAGTGACTTCAAAACATAGAATTAAAACTTGCACAAAACCATTTCAACTTCAAGAAATGGTCAAAAACTTAATTTTTGACCCAAATAATGTTGTTCCAAACTCCCTTTAAAGACAGAATCTTGGCGTTACTAACTATGACATTTCAAAAGGAACTTGTATACTTAACCCAAGGCTAACATGAGCTAAAATAAAACTTTGTGAAACACTTTTAACATGAAAAAAAAACTTAATGACAGTAAAAACTATAGAAGAACAGGAAATAAACAAAGGGATTGGGATTAAATCTGAAATTACATTTGACTGAAATTAAAGAGTACATGAAAATTTAAATGGCAATAAAATTAAATTGGTACTAGAACATGATTTTCTAAACTCAAACTAAAAACTAAAAAAGCTAACTACTCAAAAAAAAACTCACTGCCATAAAATGGCTACAATACGACTATATATGCTAAGGCTTCTTGGTCTTTACTTCTTTCTTTCTCTTTTTTTCTTTTTCTTCGCTGGGTAACAGGTAGCAGGGTGTGGGTTGTCAGGGAAGGTGTGGGAGGTTGGTTTTTTTTTTTATTTTGTGTCTGATTTTGTGTTTGGTTGGGAAAACGAGGAAGAGAAAAAAAAGTGTTAACCCTTTGACCGGGTATAGGGTAGGATTTATGGGTTGGATGTATTGGGCTTGGTTGGTTTTGGGGAAAGATAAAGGACCGTGGGTTTTAGATAGGAAATGGGTTTATTTTTTTATTTTGGGTTTAGTGGTTGGTTTTAGGATTAGTAAACAAGGACCAAAATTGCAAATAAACCAAACTTGAGGGACCAAACTATAATTTTCCAAAAATTGTTATAAGGACCATAAATGACAAACTTTATTAACCAAGGGCCATAAATAATATTTTCCATTTTTTGAAAATCCCGGGGACTAGTTTTGCCATTTTTTGAAAGTTGGGGGACTGAAACTGCCAATTATGCAAATTTTGTTCGTTTTTCATTTGTTTTCAATATTTTTGCATCTGAAACATATAAAACACTTATTTGTGATATTTCTATTATTTTGATGCATTTCTGAGTGTTTTCAGATGTTTTTGCAGTTTAATTGGTACAAAAATGATGAGTATTTAGACACTCATCAACCATCATATGGTGAAGTGAAGAAAGTTGAAGTTTGTGTTACTTGTGGTGGTCCTCATGCATACTACAACTGTACTGCCACCGATGGTAGTCCATTTGAAGCTAATGCTATAGCCGGTACTTCAAATCAAGGAGGTAATCAATACCGTCCTCATAATGAACCAAACTACCGTGCTAACACTTATCAGGCACCACCCGGTTTCAACCAGAATCCTAACCGGAATCAGAACCAACCAAGAATGAACCAAGGTTATCAAAACCAAGGTAATTTCTATTCCGGACCCAACCAAGGTTTCCAACAACAAGGAAATCTTAATCAAAACACTTACAATCGAGGGAATCAGTTTCAGGGGAATATGAACCCTAATCAAGGGAATTCTGGCTATAACCAGAACATACGGCCTCAAATTGCTCCTCCACCTCCTCCTGTGTCAACATCTGATGATCTTTTAAAGCAATTCATGAAGACTCAAGAGGAGACAAACAGGTTGTTGGTCAGTCAGATCGCTGAATTAAAGAAGTCTTTAAATGATCGACCCTCGGGCTCAGGTACTTTACCTAGCAACACGATCGCTAATCCGAGGGGCGATGCAAAGGCGATCACGACCAGAAGTGGTGTTTCGTATGATGGACCCGCTATTCCTACTACCTCTTCTTCTTCTCTCCCGAAGGTAGTGGAAAGTGAACCTGAGGCGACAAAGGACAAGGAACTTCCTACTAACAACGGAAGTACCAACAATGTCCATCCTCAGGTTGTCCAGAAACCAAAAACCAATCCAGGAGTTGTTTTTGAACCTCCTGTAGCTCCCATTGAAAAATCCAAATCTTCTATTCCTTACCCATCACGTTTACATGAGCAAAAGCTCCGCGAGAAAGCTGGTCATCAAATGGAAAAATTCTTTCAAATTTTCCAAGAACTTCATTTTGACATAAGCTTCGCGGATGCTATCATGTTGATGCCCAAGTTTGCATCAACTCTCAAACACATGTTAAGCAATAAGGAAAAGCTGTTTGAAATGGCTAAAACTCCTCTCAACGAGAACTGCTCTGCAGTTATCTTGAAGAAGCTTCCCGAGAAGCTTGGAGATCCTGGAAAGTTCCTCTTACCTTGTGTATTTCCAGGAATGGTTGAATGCTTTGCCTTAGCTGATCTTGGTGCAAGCATAAACCTGATGCCTCATTCAGTATGGAAGAAACTTTCTCTTCCGGATCTTATTCCTACATGCATGACTCTCGAGCTTGCAGATCGTACAATATCTCGTCCTCTTGGAATTGCTGAGGACGTATTTGTGAAAGTAGGAAAGTTCCATTTTCCAGCTGACTTTGTAGTTGTTGATTTCGATGCTGATCCACGGGTTCCTCTCATTGTTGGAAGAGGATTCCTGAGAACGGGCCGTGCTCTCATTGATGTATTTGAGCAAGAAATCACATTACGTGTTGGTAATGAAGCTGTCACCTTTAACCTTGATCAAACTTCGAGGTACTCCGCAAACTATGATTCTGAGTCGGTTAACCGAATAGATATCATTGATGTTGCTTCTGAAGAGTACTCTCAATAAGTTCTTGGTTATTCTCATAATTCTGTGAGTGGGAATCCCACCACATCTTCTCAACCTATCATAGCCAATTCTACTCCTTCTCTCACTCCGTTTGAGGGAAGCGACTTCATCTTGGAAGAGATTGAAGCATATTTGGCTAGTGATTCTGTTCCATGGGAAATTGATCACGCTCCAATTGACATCGAGGGGGACATATTTCTCATTGAGAAAATGCTTAAAGATGATCATTCATCAACCCCTCACATTAGTGATGCAATTCCTGAAGAGATTAATCACCATGAGATTAATCAGGAGGGAGATATTCTTATTCTTGAGAAGTTGTTAAATCAGGACACTTCTCCTCCACTCCCTCCAGTCAAACTTCATAACAAGGAAGTCAAGTCAGTTGAAAAAACTGAAGAATTTCCTGAAGTCGAACTTAAGGACTTACCGCCTCATCTTGAGTATGCATTTCTTGAAGGCGATGATAAATTGCCCGTCATTATTGCTCGAGATTTGAGTAAAGATGAAAAGACTGCTCTCATAAAGGTCTTGAAGTCACACAAGCAAGCAATTGCTTGGAAACTCTCCGACATTAAGGGTATTAACCCTGAGTTCTGTACTCACAAAATCTTGATGGAGGATGACTTCAAGCCAGCAGTTCAACATCAGAGAAGGGTGAATCCAAAAATCCATGATGTTATCAAACAAGAGGTTATCAAACTTCTTGATGCAGGATTGATTTACCCAATCTCAGATAGTCCTTGGGTTAGCCCGATTCACTGTGTTCCAAAAAAGGGTGGCATAACTGTTGTCACGAATGAGGAAAACGAGTTGATTCCAACTCGATTGGTTACGGGATGGCGTGTGTGTATTGACTATCGTAAGTTGAATGACGCCACCCGTAAAGACCATTTTCCTCTACCCTCCATGGACCAGATGCTCGAGAGATTAGCAGGAAACGAATACTATTGTTTCCTTGATGGTTTCTCTGGTTACTTTCAGATCCCCATTGATCCACAGGATCAAGAGAAGACCACATTCACTTGCCCATACGGAACTTTTGCCTACAAACGTATGCCTTTTGGCTTATGTAATGCTCCTGGCACGTTCCAACGTTGTATGATGGCCATATTCCACGACATGATCGGGGAAACAATGGAGGTGTTTATGGATGACTTATCGGTCATCGGGGATTCATTTCAGACTTGTCTCTCCCATTTAGACAAAATGCTTAAGAGGTGTGAAGACACCAATCTATGTCTAAACTGGGAGAAGAGTCACTTTATGGTCAAAGAAGGCATAGTCCTTGGCCATAAGATTTCCAAAAATGGGATTGAGGTCGATAGAGCAAAAGTTGATGTTATTGCTAAACTACCTCATCCTACTACCGTCAAAGGTATTAGGAGTTTCCTTGGTCATGCCGGGTTTTATCGCAGATTCATACAGGATTTTTCTAAAATCGCTCGGCCTATGACCCATCTTCTCGAAAAAGAAGCTCCTTTTATCTTCTCTCCTGAGTGCGTCGAAGCTTTTGAAACACTAAAGAAAAGGCTTACGAAAGCACCCATTCTAGTTGCCCCCGACTGGGATTTACCCTTCGAGCTCATGTGCGATGCAAGTGATTTTGCTATCGGTGCAGTCTTGGGGCAACGCAAAACAAAGCATTTTCAGCCTATACACTACGCAAGTAAGACTATGACTGAAGCTCAAACCCACTACACCACTACAGAAAAAGAACTATTAGCTGTGGTGTATGCGTTTGAGAAATTTCGGCCATACCTCATCTTGACCAAATGCGTAGTGTATACGGATCACTCGGCTCTTAAATATCTCTTTGCAAAACAAGATGCAAAGCCGAGATTGCTCCGTTGGGTTCTCCTCCTCCAGGAATTTGATATCATTATACGTGATAAAAAAGGAGCTGAGAACCTGGCTGCTGATCATCTATCCCGATTAGAGAACCCTCACCAAGATGTGTTCGAGAAAAAGGAAATAAATGAAACATTTCCTCTCGAAACACTCAATGCGGTTTCTTTTCGTGGAGACTCTACTACCCCATGGTTTGCTGACTTCGCAAATTACCATGCGGGTAACTTCATAGTGAAAGGGATGTCGTCCCAACAGAAGAACAAATTCTTCAAAGATGTTAAACATTACTTCTGGGACGACCCTTTCTTGTTTAAAATCTGCGCGGATCAAGTCATCAGGCGATGTGTGTATGGTCAGGAAGCTATTGACATTCTCAAAGCTTGCCATGCTGGACCTACTGGGGGACATCATAGCCCCAACTACACCGCCAAGAAGGTGTTTGATTCCGGATTCTATTGGCCCACGATCTATAAGGATGCCCATGAATTCGTCAAAGCCTGTGACGCTTGTCAACGTCACGGGAATATCTCACAAAGGAATGAAATGCCACAAAATGCCATTCAAGTGTGTGAGATCTTTGACATCTGGGGCATTGACTTTATGGGGCCATTCCCTTCTTCTCGCGGTAATAAGTACATACTCGTGGCCGTTGACTACTTGTCAAAATGGGTTGAAGCTAAGGCTTTGCATACCAACGATGCCCGAGTTGTAGTGAAATTCTTAAAATCCTTGTTTGCTAGGTTTGGAACTCCACGAGCCATAATCAGTGATCGTGGTACGCATTTCTGCAATGACCAGTTTGAAAGAGTCATGCAGAAGTATGGTGTTACTCACCGTCTCTCTACTGCGTACCACCCCCAAACGAGTGGGCAAGTGGAAGTTTCAAACCGAGGGATTAAAAGAATTCTGGAAAGGACGGTTGGCGAAAACCGTGCCTCTTGGTCGGATAAGCTAGATGATGCACTCTAGGCCTTCCGTACAGCTTACAAAACACCCATCGGGTGCACTCCATACAAGCTTGTATACGGGAAGGCGTGTCATCTACCTGTTGAGTTAGAGCACAAGGCATACTGGGCCTTGAAGCATGCCAACTTTGATATTCAGACAGCTGGTGATCACCGGAAAGTTCAAATGAATGAATTAAATGAACTCCGTGATCAAGCTTACGAGAACTCTTTGATCTACAAAGAAAAGACAAAGAAGATTCATGACTCAAAGATCAAAAACCGCGTTTTCAACGTTGGTGATCGAGTCCTTCTTTTTAACTCAAGATTGAAGATTTTCTCGGGAAAGCTTAAATCCCGTTGGTCTGGACCATTTACTATCACTAAGGTTTATCCTTATGGCACCATTGAGTTATCTCAGCCCGATGGTCCAAACTTTAAAGTAAATGGTCATCGGTTGAAGCATTACTTTGGAGAGGACATTCCTCCTGTGATTGTCCCGGATCTTCAAACTTTCCCCATGAACCAATGAATGCGGGGATCGAGTCAAGCTAGCGACTCGGGTATCAAAAACAGTAGCATGTTACATGGGTTTTCACCCGTGTGTACCACCCTAGTGTGGGGGGGTTGCCCCACATGTTGTGTATATAAGAATGATCCTTTTAAAAAAAATAATAATAAAAAAAAAATAAAAAAATAAAAAAAAATATATATCCTTGCTAAATAATGGCCTTAGTATTTCCCTTTTACGTTCTATGTTTCGGCATAACCGCCGGTACTTTGAATATTGAGGGCAATATTCATTTCTAAGTGTGGGGGGGAATTCTCACGAATTTTATTTTATCATGTAATTATACCGCCTAATTCCCCCATTTTTGGCCAAATTTTTTTTTTTTTTTTTGGAGTAAGTGTTCTACACTTACTCGTTTGGTTATCAGTCCGCCTTGTCTAATAAACAAAAGGATTGGCTAATCCAGGAGCAAACGGCTCTTGGTAAAGATATCTCAAATCCGTTGACGGCTTGCAATTTGCCCAAAATTGTATGGTATTCAGCTCACCATATCCTTAAAAGTGAAGAGTTGGCTAGCCCGCAAGTTTATGGCTTGTGGTAAAGGCAGTTGGAAAACCATAATTGGTAATCGACTCACCAAAGATATTTTATCTAAGAGTTGGCTAGTCCAGAAGCAAACGGCTTCTGGTAAAGACAAATCAAATCCGTTAAAAGCTGGTGGTTTGCTCAAAATCACATGGTTATCAGTGTACCATGGTTCTTACTTGAACTGAAACATTTGGCTACTCCAGAAGTAATGGCTTTTGGTAAAGAGATTCAAATCCATTAATTTTTCTCAAATCATTGCTAGGGACTAGCAATATCTTAGTGTGGGGGATTGATGAGTGTGTAAATACTCATCATTTTTGTACAAATTAGACTGCTAAAACATCTGAAAACACTCAGAAACGCATCAAAATGATAAAAATATCACAAACAAGTGTTTTATGTGTTTTAAATGCAAAAATATCAAAATCTGGTGAAAAACGTATCAAGTTTGCATAATTGGCAGTTTTAGTCCCCCAAGTTTGAAAAGTTGTCAAAAACAGTCCCTGGTAAAACCAAATAAAGAAAAATATCATTTTAAGTCCTTAGGGATTCAAAAGTTGTCAAAATTGGTCCTTGAGATTCAAATTTACAAAATTACAACTTTAGTCCCTGAACTTTGGAAATTGGCAAAAATAGTCCTTTGAAAATAGGAAAATGGCAAGTTTAGTCCTTGCACTATTGAAGGTTGTCAATTTCAGTCCTTGTGACAAAGTTTGGAATATTGGCAGTTTGGTCCCTCAACTTTGGAGTATTTACAGTTTTGGTCCTTGTCTAAACTAAACCTAAAGCCCTATCAAAACTGAATTGACCCCTGCCATTATCTCTTTTTGAACCCCCTGTCACTAGCCTATTTTGACCCTTTGGTCAAAGAAAGTCAAATAAACAGAAAAAGGCGCCCCACTGTTTATCTCTTCCACCTCCCCTCTGCACCACTTGCCTGCAAGCCCCAGCTCCCATCACCTCATCTTTTCCCCTTTCCTCCACCCCTCATCATCACTAGCCACCCACAATTAATGCCACCCCCCCCCCTACTTGCCTGTTTCAAAGCCTACAAGTCAAATAGTGCTTTCCCGCCAAAAAAGTGAAAAGGCTCAAAACCCTCCCATTGGTTCTCAAATGAGGTGGGATTGCATCAGAAGGCCACGTGTAAGCTCATTTGAAGCATAAAAGAGGAGAAAGAAGCAGAGAAGAAGTAGTCTTAGTTTTTTTTTAATTTCATGAATGTCGTAATTTATTTTTAAGTCTTTAATTAAGCTTTAAACTGTAATACTTTTTTTCATGATATCAAATTAAGTTGTTTAAGTGTGTTAGAACTGATTTCAAGTGGTAATTCACATTGTTTTAACATTTCAAGTTATATGGTTTACTGTTGCAAAAGTTAAGTTCAAACTCTTGAATCCAAGCTTCCACTAGCTTATTTTTAAGTGCAATCCAGTTTATTTAAGCTTACTATAGCTTTCTATAAGCTTGGAGTTCAGTTTCAATCAAAATTGTTGAAAGTCAACAAAAGTCAACAGGGAAGCAAACAATGGGTTAAGCAGGATTGGAAATGGATGCAGGGTGTTGCAGAGATGTATTTGGGTTGGAAATGGATTAGAATGGTAGAGTATGGTCTTGTTTAAATCATAGCTGGACATTTGTAAGTTCTGTTTACATCATTTTCAGTTTGAGCTCAGTTTGCAGTTTGCATTTGTACTTGAACCTGTGATCATCAAACCTGTAAAACATGTTTATTTAGTGGTAAGAAGGGTCACTAGATCTAGGTTAAGTGGTAAAATAAGGTAACTCAATAAATTGCTTGATCATTAGTTCATATCAGTTTCCAAAAAAGGTGTTTGGATAAGCTTGTTAAACTGTGTTCTAAAACATAATTGTCATAGCTTGTTATTGCTTCATGTAACTCTAGTTCAAAATAATTCAATCAAGTCCTTAAAACCAAGTCTCATTAGTTAAAAGTCAAAATCCTTGTTAAAATTATTTTGCCTGTTAACTGTTGGAAAGTTAGAAAGCATAATCATGCATTCTAGTGTAAAAGTTGTTTATTTAGCCTAATTCAGTCTTATAGTAGCTTGTTACATCATATTCAGTCATTAAGATCAATCAAAAGTTCATTTTAGTCAAACTACATGTTTTTGTAAAAAGTCAAAATTTTCAAATAGCTGTTTTTGAATAAAATCTAGAATTTTATTATGTGTGTATTAATGAGATTTAGCCTAAATCCTTTTGGGACTTCAATGTTTAACTGCTCAACAAAAATATAAAAATAATAGTTTACCATTTCTCAGCTTGTTTGTGCAAGTGCTTATTTCCATTTTGTAGCTTATTTAAGTACTTATAGTTAATCTTGAAAGTAGCTAGAAAACCATAGTGTACTGTTTAACAGTTAGTCTTAGCTTTTGCTTATTTAGTGCTTAATTAGTGCTTATTGTTTGTTCAGTTGCTAATTTAGCTTATTTAAAGTTACCTAGCTTATCTCAGTCAACCTTTTGCTTAATTCGTAGCCTTATAATCATTTTAGCTTAAATTCTTGTGCTTATTCATATTTTTGCTCCACTGTTAAGATTATAAGCTGTTTCTGTGCTTATAAGCTGTTTTCAGAAAAAGTGATAGTTGAGAAAAATGCTTATCTTCATGGTCTTTACAAGTTTGTAAAAAGAAAAATCGAAAAAAAAAATAATTGGCAAAAAGGGTGGAGGCAGGCTCGAACCTGAGACCTCCAGCCTTGTGAGAGTGACAAGAGGGGTACCTGGAACCATTGCGCCCTTGGGTCTTTTACTGTCAGCTCTTGCACTAAATAATCTCTTATACACGTTTTTACAGTTTAGCTTATTAAGTTTAATTAGCTTATTCCTAGCTTATTTAGTATAGCTTTTTCCAGTTTAGTAATTTTATTAAATCTGTATTAGTATTAAGTATTTTCTGTAAAAAGTTGAGATTTTTCTAATTAGTTTTAGTATTTTTAATCATTTAATTAGTGTTTTATAGTAATTAAATCATAATAAAAAATATAAAAGTCTAAAAAATACAAATCTTTTTTCTAAAATTTTCTTTTGTCATATAGTACGTAATAAAATTAGTTTTACACTCGTAGGCTTTTTATTTCATAAATTTTACGTTTTTGCTTGCGCTCCAGCGTAATTTTTGCAAATAACGTACGTTTCCATTTTAAGTAACATTTTTAGATAATTTAAGGATACGTTTTAGTTAAGATAGTTTATTTAAGTTATTTAGTTTTATAAAAACACAAAAACATTAGTTTAAAAATAGTGATAGCGTTTATTTAATAGATTTTAACCTTTTAATTTGTATTTAAGTCGCTGTAATTTACAAATCTTTTCTTTAGGTAATTATCCATCCAAAACCTTACTGATCACTATCCTTAGTGATCATTCTATCATCTGATTGTGTTTAACACCAGTCAACCTCCGTGGGACTTAACGACCCGGGAATCCACTGTATTCTCCTGATCTTAAATTGCATTGGTGTGTGATCTGTTTTGAGTTTCTTACAGTTGGTCATTCACAAGTGGCTAGCTTGCGTGAGATAACTTGACGGTTTTGCATCGATCACTCACTGAATCCCAAAACTCCTCAGCAACTATTATCACTGAAGACATGACAGAAGATCAAGACTAAAGGCTAAGAAGACTGAAGAATGAGCGGGACAAGGCGGGATAAGCTTAGACAGATAAGACGAAGTCCTTATCAACCCAAGGTCAAACTTTCCCTGAAACACTAACAACCAGGATCAGTGTCATCACTGACAAGAAGAAATCAGCCTTGTCACTTACTCAATATAGCCATTGTAAATAGAGACAAAATACATCAGTATTTTGTCTTCTGTAAACCTGTCAGTTTGTCCTCTAGGATAGAGTTAAAAATATACTTCTATAAATAGCCATAAGGTAGGAGTGAAAGATTTAAGCTTGTGCATTCATTGTGAAAACACACACAAGCAATCTTTCACTCCTCCAAATACAACTATGTACTTGAGATAGCTCAGGGATACATGAATAGTTGTGCTTAGACTTAGCCTAAGCTTCGTGAGGAGTTACACCATACTTGTCATTTAATCCCAAATGTTGTTCCGCAAGCACTTGGGTAATATATTATTTTTGATTCATTATTAACAAAGGATATAAAAGTTGAAAAATCTCAGTGTGTTTAAGTTTTCTTATCTTGTTTAATTGTGATTTTTCATATACTTTACTTCAGCCATGTATCACAGTTAGTGCTAAATTGTCTTTTTACTAATTGTGAAACGGGACCAACAAGGATAAGAAATCGGATGTCATTGGATTACAAGAAACAAAAAGTTGTATGGTGGACGATATGTGGATTGTAGACATTTTGGGGGGGGATGTTATGGGTATTCGCAACTGCCAGCGAATGGAAATTTGGGGGTTTAATTTAGTTTGGGATATGTTTACGTATAGTAAGTAAATTAGTTTTGAGATGGGATGGGAATGGTTTTGTTGTTTGGTTTCCTGTGTTGAACGGTTCGGACCTGATGAGATTGATATATAGATCAAGAAGCTCAAGTAACATTTAAACAATAACCATGTTGCACTGTTGTGAGGCAATATTTACCTAAGTGTGTGAAAAATTTGTGTGATTGTGTGTGTTGCTCTCCATTTATAAAGAGACTTGTATGGTTTAGAGATAAACCCTTTGAGGAGGATTAACGGCTGCTAAAGAGCCAGGTGTTGATCATCCGGGAGCAGAAAAGGAGTACATATGTCATTCGTTGTTTAGCTTGTACGTAGTGTTGCTTGTCGCGCATCCCACTATCCGATGTCAGATGGTACATCTTAACTGCTAGTGACAGTTAGGGAGCAGTAGCACTGTCTTACTCAGTCAGGCCTGGGAGATCTTTCCAGACTCTACGTGGCCTGGTATTTAAGTCGGGCTTTTATCAAGTGTTGATGGTCCTTGGTGATGGGCTTGATTCGAGCGTGTAATTACTGGGCTTGGGCCATTAATATTGATACGCTATCAAGTTCCCCTAGTCTAGTATTAGATCATGCACCAATGATGTGATGCTAGAATAATTGTACCCCAATCCCCCCAGTCAGTGCTTGTGCTACCAACGTTCGCTCTCAGGCCCTTTATTGCCAGGATGATGGTCACATTTATCTTTTTTGATGATGACTATATGCTGGTTTTTTACCTCGATCATGGTTGTAAGCCGAGTTGGGAAATGTGTGTGCTCGATGTTTTCATGCGGGAAGTTTAGGAGTATCCCGCTTCGGGTTTATTCGCTATCTTTGGGATTTGACGCGTCTTTGTTGCCTTTGAGATTGTAGACGGCGTCGTCCTGGCATTTCTTGAGCGGTGTGCATAGCTAGTCCCTTCGACTATACATGACGTGTGTGTTAATGTCAGTTGTACTCGTGCCTTTACAGGATGTTTAGCACGCGCTTTATTAAATGTCATTTGACCCAGTGGGCATTTGCCAAGTGTAACTCGCTGATTCGTTCTCTTTGCCTATAAATAGGGCTAGAAAGGTGGGGATGTTACAACTAGAAACAATAGAGCCTCTTTTTTTTTTCATTTTTCCACATCATTCCCAAACCCTAAAAACTTCTTTCAAGAATATTTTTTCGTAAGCTTTTCATTGTATTTTTAACGAAGGGAATTTTGTCTTCATTCGGTTTTTGTGATATGATATGAAGACTAGTCATTTTGATGGCGAAGACATTTGTGGTCTGAGATCCTTTAACCGTGTATGGGGGTTGGATATGGGGACACTTACTTCTCTTATATTCTTGTCTAACATTGCCATCCTTTAGGTGTACTTTGATCCCGGTAGAGTTTTGCAAGTGATTGTTATGATGGAAGGCGTGGAGGGTCTTGCATCGGACTTTCTATCATCTCTCTTTAAGTCCTATCAGGGTGATTTGGTCATCCTGAAGAGAAACTTAAATGTCACACCGTATACGTAAGGTGGGCTTGGGCACCTTGGGTTGAAACTTAAATTTTTCACCGTACATCCAAAGCGGGGTGCATTGACCGCTATGGGTGGACTCTCCATCAGTGACCAATAGTTACACCTATGTGTCTGCATGCCCCTGGTAGTGGTTAACGCTCGACTCGAGATATGTAACAATGATCACATAGCAATGATGGAGAGGCCGAGGGTTGCTTCTGAGGTAGACGTCCAGAGACTAGCTGCTTCTGCTGGACGTACATTCTTCTACTACGGAAAGCGTGTTTGCCTCGTTTTTTTGTTTGTATTTTCCGCTTGGGGCTGTTTTGTGACCCATAAGGGATTCATGTGTTGCCAACGACCCTGAGCAGTGTTGGGGCCTTTTCTCTTCGCTCAAGTCGTTGCCCAACCGCATATGTTTTTTTGCGAAGGCCCGTTGGCTGGCTGGTTGAGGGTGAAGAGAAAAAGATGTGTAACTTATTGAGGCTTGCTACATATCAATCAATCATATCATATCATATTATAACAAATCATATCAAATGGAGAGCGTACGACTCCCAAAAGTGTAGGGCACACACATATATTGTAAAACCCTAAATTTTGAATCATCATTTTATGTACCAATTTGAATTTTAACCTAAGTATGCTGAATAATTATATGACATATCTAAACTATAGGTTATACATGTAGATTACATAATATAAATTTTTCCTAATCTAATTAAACTATAACTTAAGGTTTTCTAAAAACTAAGTTCTACCTAAATATATTACATGTTTTTTTTGGTATCTCGTTTTCTTACTTTGAGGATAAGAGAAAACCAAATAATCTACTCATATTAGAAGATACATGTTTCCTTTTTGTTCTATACCAAATCACACATACACTCTATTCCTACTATATTATGCGGCTTCCCTCTTTTCCTTTCTTCCCTACCGAAACAATAGCAAACCCTAAATCAGTTCCAGAACGGTTTGTCCTCACCTCCAAGAAACCAAGAAAATACGAAGGCAGTAGTTAAGGGTGTGATCGTATTCTTGAAGCCTTGGTGTGATCGTGTGTGGTATGATTCGAAAGGGTGTCTTTGATCCTTTTAAACCGTCTCTAAATCCAGCCTAGAGGTATTAGACTTCTCTTGTTTTTCGTTCATAGGCGACACGTATACATAATATCAGATTCGAATCGTGTAAAAACTAATCATGCTATGTCTCATTAACCTTGATACCATTCGAATATATATATATATATATATATATATATATATATATATATATATATATATATATATATAGAGAGAGAGAGAGAGAGAGAGAGTTAGGATCAAATAAGAAGATTACTTAAAATAAGAAGGAATAAGAAGAACTATAACCGCAAATCCGAGATGCACCGACCTAAATTAGATGCATCCCTATAATCTTAGATGCATTATAACGCACCATAGTGTGTTTTCTAGCTTTTAATCAGATGCATATACGTATATTAGATGCATTTCATAATTTCTCTTATTTTTTGTTCCTCTGCACGTGCCAAAATCATGAAAATCAATTTGCAGCATCTATACATCAAATTAACTTTCGAAACTCAAGATGTTGCATCTATATGAATAGAAATGCATCTAATGCAAGTCGTTGCATCTCAAATGCGTGGTTTTGGTCACTTCTCACCACTTCTTATTTTAATTTACTTCTCACTGGATCCCTGCTCTCTCTCTCTCTCTCTCTCTATATATATATATATATATATATATATATATATATATATATGTATATATATATATGTATGTATGTATGTCAGGTTAACAACTATATAATTAAACCTCATGTGTGACTTGGAAGCTTTAACCATATAAGTTCATAAAGTGTGTAATGTGTTATCAAGTCTGGTTCAAGTCGATAATATATTATCATTGAACTTATACGTATGCTTAAAGGAGTGTGTTGTTATCTGTATGAGGGCCATATCGTGTAAGAATGTAATCATGTGAGTGCGTGTGTTGTAGGGAATCGTTATAAAGGTCGTGCATGGTAGGGAGGTGTGGGTCATGAGGGTAAATAAATAGGAGTCAAGTTTCAGTTCGTTGGTTGGATTAAGATTTTGGTTTCATTAGCAGGAGGTTAGATCGAGTTTGTGATTGGGTTTGAGTCTTGTGGCAGATTTCATTACGTGTTCGAGTTTCATTTCGAGTTGGGTTTTCGTTCTAATCTATTTGTCCTAGTTTAGCCAGAGGTATATCCCAGTTATAATTTTAATACAATGATCATGCGCTACACATAAGTGTTATAATATTGAGTAATCTTAGTCAGATTGTAGCATGGTAGTAGAATCAAAATTAGAAGTCACCAATAATGATGAACTGGAAATCTATACAGAATTAGAGTATGGGTTTTAATGTGAAATTAGAAACTATAAGTAACATGAATATACATGTAATGTATCTTGTGAGGGGGTATGTTTAAGGGTGATCGCGGAATTCATGCGTGAGTCGTTTGGTGTTTTAAAAAGGGGTCGGGGAAAATGAGTCGGGGGTTAGTAGAAATACGTGTTTACTTGGTCGTAAATGTTAGTCTTATGAACCGCGAGGGAGCTTAATTATGGGTCGAACATGTATTATGAAGCGTTTTTCTTTTACATTACACGTATATGAATTTGCATGAAAAATAAAACGTTTAAGGTTAGTTACACTTTAAAACCCTACACTTTGAGATATTTACAATATAAACCCTATACTTTGAATTATGATCTAATAAACCCTAATTTATGTTATATGATTATATAAAACCATAAACTTTCTAATTTAGTACATTTAACCCTAACTATGTTAATTCGAATAACATGAAACATTAAAAATCAGTAATGAACTCAATAAATGGGTTAATAATTATTTTGAATCGGTTTTGACATTAAATGAACGTAAGTAATATATGATTACAAATGCGTGTAGATTCCGTGAAGAAGGAGTGATCCGTTGTTTCTCTTGCGTTCTTTTCCATTTGCTTTCATTTCATTTGCTAAGGTACAAATATCATGCCCTTTATCAGTAAGGGTTTCTCATGACTCTTGATCTTTGATTTTGTTTAATTTGTTATGATATTCTTTTGTGATCCCATTTGATATGATTCCTTCGATATGATATTCATTTGGTTACGCCATATAATGTTTATTCATTTTATTCCATTTATTCATCTTTGATTATCAATCTTTGACCGTTACATTATGTTATGTATATATGATGAGTGTGTAAATACTCATCATTTTTGGTCAAATCTGAACTGCAAAACATTTAAAAACACTTAGAAATGCATCAAAATACTGAAAATACCCCAAAATTGTGTTTTATATGTTTTAAATGCAAAATGAGTAAAAACAGCTAAAAAACGAACAAAGTTTGCATAATTGGCAGTTTCAGTCCCCTAACTTTCAAAAAATGGCAAAACAAGTCCCCGGGATTTTCAAAAATGGAAAATATTATTTATGGTCCTTGGTTAATAAAGTTTGTCATCTATGGTCCTTATAATAATTTTTGGAAAAGTTCAGTTTCAGTCCCTCTAGTTTGGATGAATTGCAAGAATGGTCCTTGTGTTACTAAGCTAATACCAAATCCAACCGGACCCTTTTATAATACCCAACACCAATCCCAGCCCAACCTTATACCCATTACCCAATTACCAAATATCCAACCCACGGTTTATAATAAAACCGCCCACCCAGCCACCCTTTTCCCTCCATTTTTCCCACCATCTTCACCCACTCTCTGCAACCAACCCTGCCACACTCAAACCCCATTTTCCCTCCTCACCAGTCACCCTCACCCACTGATTCCCACACCCACATGGGTCTCATTTGATATCAAATATGGACGGCTGAGATTGAAGAAAAGAAACACAAGAGAGAGAGAGAAGTAGCAGAGAAGAGGAGAGAGAGAAGACCATGGAGTGTGATATAAAATTGTAGCCGAGTTATAAGGCAGAGAGTTAGTTTTTGTTTTTTTTTAGTCTTTCATTTTCTTTTTAGTTTAGAATTTTATGTTCTAGTTCAGTTTTCAGTTTAATTGTCATTTTAAAATTCCATGTAACTTTTAAGTAAAAGTTAATGCATCTTCAGTCTCTTTTTCAATTGTTGCAACTTTAGTTTGAATTTTGTTTACTGAATCTTTAGTTTCGTTGAAAGTTGGTTGAAGTTATTTGGAAGAGTTTTCTTTCACCAAGTTCTGATATTTAAATTTACTTTCTCATTGCTAATTTTCATTATGTGTTAAAGTTTAATTCAAACTCTTATTAGTTTTTACATAGGAAAAATCCAGTGGTTAAGTTTTTTATTCTAGTCATTCACACTCCATTAAGGAGTGTTTGGTCGATGTCCTCAAACGGGCCAAAGAATTTGTTTTCCACCAGTTTGACTTGCAAAGTCAATCCATGCTAATGTTTTAGTTAAGCTCTTATAAGGTTTAGATAGTTCTAGTGAGATGTATTAAGTTTAGCAAAAACAAAAAAAAAAGGGTCAAATTCTGTTTTGCTGAACTGCTCAAGAACAGCAGTTATGCTGTTGTTCAAGAGCCATTTCTATAGTTTATTTGATAGTTGAAATATGAAAATCTTGTTTTCCTTAAGTCATTATGTTGCCAACTCAGTTGGTGTTCAGTTTTATGCATCAACGAATCCCCCAACTTAGTTTAATTTGAAGTCCAAATTTATCCCATCTCATTTTTATTTTGGTTCTGCAACAGTGAGATAAGGGGTCAAAACGATGCTGATAACAGTTTCTTTTTAAGCTGTTGGAAGCCCCTTTCTTGCCCTGAAAAACAGTTTTCCTGAATCTCCACCATGCTAACCATGTTTTTGTAGCTTGTCCCTGGACTGGAAGCTCGTCTCTAAGCTCATAAATAAGCCCCAACAAGCCACTCCAGGGCTGTTTCAACTTGCAGTCCACAGCAGCAGATAAGTTATTTTCTGAGTGCTTATTGGGCTTTTTCATCAACTTACTTAGGTTCTAGTTATTCATGTTAGTGTATTAGATTAGTTAGGATCTAGTTTAATTGTATTAATGTTATTCATAGGATCTTTATTGCTTATTTTTTTTTAATATGTCTTAGCCTAGGAATTCCTTTAGTGTAGTAACTTTTCTTATTGACCCCTTGTTCATCAGTTTCTTTCCCCCGCCTTAGTGTAATTAGTTGCCTTAGTTTAGACGTTTATTGCTTATTTTTCATCTGTCTTAGTTAGGAATTTCTTTAGTTATGCATAATCGTTAACTGTTCCTATTAGTTTGTGCTAAAAAAAAGAGAGAATAGCAAAAGGGAGTGTTTGGTTGTGTGCTGTCAGAACAGCAGCTAACTGTTTTTGTGTGTGTTTATCTCAGCTGATAGATGTGTCTATTGCTTAATTTAGTTCCCCCTAGGTACCTTTTAAGTTAATTAGGATAGTTTTTATTAGTAGTTAGCTTTTTAAGGCTTGTTGGAGTTTTTGTTCCCTTTTCTGTTCTTATCCCAAACTGTCCGTGTGATTTGCTGCTGCTGTACAAGCAGTGTGTTTTCAAGCTTTTCCTGGTTCTAGTTTTCCGTAAAAAGGTCTTTGTTTAGTCCTAAGTTGGTTTGGTGAAAGAAAATCAAGAAAAAAAATATAGCGTAACAAAAAGGGGCCAAGCAGGATTCGAACACCTGACCACCAGGTCTGACAGCCCACGCTTCACAAAACCAACACCAAACCAGTTGCGCCCTTGGGTCTTTCTTGGTTTTAGTTTGCATCATTAAATATGTAAGGTAGTTTGATAGGTTTAGCTTATTATAGCTTTTTAAGTAGCCTTATTCCCTTAGTTATCCTCATAGCCAAACAACCCTTTAGTTCCATTCTGTTGGGTAAGAAGCTGACTAACAGCTCATTTTGACGTTTTTTATAAGTTGTGTTTTTGTAAAAAATCTTTGTTTTGATCCTACATTTAAGTTCCAAAAGAAAGAAAATCAAAAGAAAATAAGTGGTAGAAAAGGAGGTGCTGGGAATTGAACCCACGACCTCCAGCCAAAGTACCCACAAGCCTATCAGACAACCAACTGCTCTACTGAGTTCTTTGTGTAATCTTTTACTAAGCTGTGGTCTTAAAGAATATGTAGTGTTAAGTTTAAAAATAAAAAGCATCAAAAAGGAAGAGGCAGGTTTCGAACCTGTGTCCTCTTCCCTTTTTCACTCAACACACCAACACCTTACCATCTCGCCGTTGGGTCTTTTTGCGTTTACCTTTGCACATTAATTATAGTTAACCGTTTTTTGTTATTTAGCTTATTAACTTATTTGCTTTTTAATAGCTGATTTTCAAAAGCAGTGGTAGGTTTTTATAATCTTCTTAAATTTAGTATCATGTAAAGTAGGTTTCATAAAATTTTCAGATTTTTCCAAAATATTTTAGTATTTTTTATCATTTAATTAGATTAAAAACGATTTTAATTCGTAATAAATAAAATAAAACTCAAAAAAATATTCCGCTTTTTCCTAAAATTATTTTTAGTCATTTAGAATGTAGGAAAATTGTTTTTGCACTCGTAGGACTTAAATTGCATATTTTTCACTTTCAGGGCTCGGTGCGTTCCCGGTTTTTTTTTTCTCGCGTTTTAATCGATTTTAAATATAGAATTAAAATGACTTCAAAGTCTTTATTAGATTTAATTTCCTTAGTGTAATCAATCATAACCCCTTTCCTGTTCAATATTCACCCGATCACAAATTCGTTGTATTACAGTGTTCACACCTCGTTGGGACTTAACGACCCGGGAAAACACTAAACTCCTCTGGACTTAATTGCATTTTGTTCTAGACTGTTTGGACTTTTATTACGGTTGGCCATTCACAAGTGGTTGACTTGTGTGATAAAACCTGACTGTCTGGAGCGAATCAATATATTTGACCTAATCCATTGCCCAAGGTACTAACTAGTCATGGAGGTACCATGACCATGTCATTGAGGCACCAATGGCATGACGCTATTTGTGGAGGTATGATTTTTTCAACAGCGTTCCCTTCTGTGCATGCATTTGATTATGATTATTGTATGACTAATTTCACGCGCCTATATATTTGCCGAAAGTAGGTGTATTAGGGACGTGATGTTTTATTTTTGACAGGGGGCGTATAGATGCATCCTAGGTACTCACATCTGATATATGTGTGTGCCATACACTTCTGGGAGCCGTAAACTCCATCTGATATGATTTGTTATGATATGACATGATATGATATGTTTTGATCGTTTTGGTCTATTCATGTAGCATGTTTAGGCACTTAGGCATTCCTTGACATTTTGTTATTCCTTTATGACCCTTCGTCGTGCCATTCGTGAGCCATCATACCGACCAACATGCTAAAGTTGAGCAAAATGAATTTGAGTTAGTGAAATGACTCAAGCCAATGGTTATTTTTATTTTTTTATTTTTTTGAGTGAGTGTGTATTTTTAGTGGGGTATTTTGTGGGACCAATAACATTTTAGTGGTGTGTTATTAGAGAAGGGTGTTTTAGTTATTGGTGTGTTATTAGATGGAGATGAGGTGGCGCTGATGTGACATACCAATAACGTGTTATCGGATAACACCATACCTAGTGCTCTTAGGGTGCATGGTGTCAACAACGGGAATGGTGAAGGAAAAGTGTCACGTCAGCGGGTAATTATAAATAGTGCACCTTTCTATGCGGCAAAAACTTTTCTTTTTCTTTTGAGTCCCGTATGTATGAGGAGAGAGAAACTAGTTTTTGAAGAGATACATTATATTTTATTGATTGTTGTGAGTATGTATGCGTGTATAAGGGGTATTTTTAAATGATGAAAAATATAAAAAAATTATTGGAAGAGAGAGACGGTACCGCAACTGTTGAGGGAATATTGAGAGAAAAGTTAAAGGAAGTGTTTTTTGATGGTGTGGAGCTGATTTGGCCAAGGAAAAACTTTCATCACACCCTCCACACTTAGAGCATAAGGTGTGGTGACAAAGCAAAACTCCTCATTTGGGGCCCATGGGGTGCCACATCACTTTAACAAACCTCCATAAACAACCTCCCTTATCACAACTAACCTCAACTTACTCATTTGAGGTCTATCACTTACAATTTTATTTTTTTATTCAAATTTCCAAACAAACTAAATTCATTTCATTAAAATAAAAATACATTACATCACATTAAAATTAGACGCAACTTAAAATAACGATACGGAAAAAAACGATACATGAAAAAAATACAACACATATCAATAATACATTACTCGTAGATTTGATATTTCTTCATGATTTATTCTTATCTCTTGCGAATGATAGCGGCTTTGGCCGGTGTGGCCTGGTCGGGATCATTCATGAGAAACTTCATTTATTACATCTCTAAGGTCTTCACTTCCTTCTGTCTCCTCGTCTCGTACGTGGACATTTGAATGTCGGCTTTTTGCGAATATTTTTCTGATAATTGCCCCGAAAAAGAACTCGTTTGACTCCCCTCGAAGCTCGCCGCGCTTGACGTATCCATCGAATTTTGTTTCTTTGAAGCTCGGCTCTTTCTAGCATCGTCGGGACGAGGTCGTTGGTCAGCGCCGAATATATCCTCGCGACATGAAATGTTAATCGGGTCCTCGGCATTTCATTTGGGTTAATTTTTCAAAACCTCCCAAACGTGAACATACATGAATTGTTTCGAACCAAAGCGTTATTCAAAGTTGGTCTTCGCATTCTCTAGAAGATCAACGTCATTTTCACCGCTTCTACGCTGCAAATGTAAGTAAACATCGTTGAATTTTTTGACAATCCCCATTAATCATTGTCAATTTACCCGTGAGCATATTTTTGCTACGAGGGTCATGGTCAGTCTGAAGGTTAAACATCTCCAAAATCTGGTTCCAAAAGAAATCATCGGAACGATCATTTCCGATTTCTTTGTCTTGAGAAAATCTATCCAAATTTCCGCAAGCAAATTTTCTTCTTCCTTGCTCCACTTCCTATTCACACGCGTAGCTAGTTTCTCCATGTCATCTTCATCGTCTGCGTCCAAATGAAATTTTTTATTTTATTTTTAGCCATCGTTTTTTTCATCGCGATTTGGCCGGTTCACGGGGTTGTGGTACTTTGAATTGTGAACTTGATGGTTGTGATTCAAGTTGTTGTTGTGGTTGAGATTGAGGAAACGTTGAAGGTTGTGACAGGTTAAACAACCATGGTGCTGAAAATCGTTGTTGTGTGTAATTTGAGAATCCTTGAAACACATATTGATGATTAAGGTAAATTGCCTACGGGTTCAATTGCGTACCAAATGGAGGAGATTGCGGTGACGACGAGTTAGAATTTTGTGATGAGGGGGTAGACGGGTTTGACGAACCCTCTTATTGTTGTTGGTTTGAGGTGAGGAGATTCGTGAAATAGCCGCTATCGTTTGAATTTTGAGACATTTTTTTTGAACTTGAGATATAGAGAGTAATGTTATTTTTTGGTTGAAAAATAATATATAATGGGTTGGGTGTAAATTAAAGTGTGTTAAGTTTTTTTAAAGAAAAAGAAAAAAAAAACAATAAACTAACAATTAAATTTGAAACGGTAATATTACCGTTTATATTCAAAAAAGGGCCCAACAAAATGTTCAAAATGTCAGGAAATAAGCTCGTCGTGCAAACGACGAGTTGCTTAGTGGCGAGCGACGGCGAAGCACGGCGGTATGGTGGCGAACGACATCGAGAAAGCCACGTTGGAGTGGCGAGGTAGTGGCGAGCCCACACCTTGTGCTCTTAATGGGTTTAGATTATGTATAGTTTTTACGGGTATCATATATATATATATATATATATATATATATATATATATATATATATATATATATATATATATATATATATATATATATATATATATATATATATATATATATATATATATATATATATATATATATATATATATATATACTAGTGTCAAAACCCGTCCGATGGACGGGTATGACTTGTGGTTTTTATCTTTTGGTTTTAGTAGAACAAATTTATACTAAAAAGTAATTAAAGGTTAAATTAAACAATTGTTACCATAATATATATTAAATGCTAATAACCTATTAAATTATACTCCTTAACCCATTAAACTACACTTAGGCTCTATGCTCACATTCACCTCCTTTAAAAACCTCCATATTTAAAGTGATGATACACATGATTATTTTTGTGGCTACTCGCAATAATTGAGCTTGCCATGGTTCAACTACCTTATGAACGCAGGTTCACGGCGTGCTGGTGTTTTCTCATATAGTAATGCACAAGTTACATGAATCCTAAATGCCCAATCACCTAAGCTATGATATCAACTCTAACATAATCAACATATCATTAGGGTTTTGAGGAAAAGAGACATACCATTGTTTTTTTCCTAGCCAAACCACACTAAAAGCGTCCACCATAGTTCTTCAACTACAAAAACCAACATAAGATCATTAGGGTTTTGAGAAAAAGAGACGTACTTTGTTTTTTGTCCCACCAAACCTCACCAAAAGCCTCCACCATAGTTCTGCAAAATAAACGAACATAAAATCACGAGGGTTTTGAAAAAAAGAGACATAATCACCTACTAATATATAGATAGCTCACAAAATAAAAGATTAGATGCATGCATGAAAACTCACCATGGAATCTGAATATATAGAAAGCACACTATGTCGGCTTGTATCAGTAGTTACCTTACAAATGCTCACATGGATTCTTAATAAGAATTTGAACATACATATCTCAATGTCTGTAACAACAAAAACACAAATCAAATGGACAAAAAAAATAGCAACTTCTACTAATTACTATTTTATTTATTGTAACATAAACCAAAAGATGATGAAGCACACAGAAGTTAGGGTTTTCGGAATTTAGGAGGGAATGAATGGTGCAGGAATGATCTTCTCTGGGATATATTAGTAAACTTTAATAAAAAAATATGTATCGTCAAACACAGTGTGTTTTTATACACACATAATAATATGAAAGAAAAAAAAAGTATGCCAATTAAATTGTGGGCTAAGATTACTCTAGCCAGATAATGAAAAACAAAGTTAATACACACCATTAATCAGCAATGACTCACTTGCAACTACTCGATCATTCATGACCGAAACTAATTTTGATACACTCCATTATTTTAACTTCGATACATAAACAAATAATTGATACTCAACTTACGGATATGTGGATTTATAACACTAATAACGCAATGATGGTGAAGCAAATAATTACCTCATTTAATACACACATGCTATACAAACTATTGATACACGAATGAACAAATTTCATAAAATATTTGTAGCGGTGACAAGTTGGAGTATATATTTTAATATATAAAATGTCAAATTATGTTAAATATTATGTAAATATGATGTATAGGTTGGATTTAGTAGTTTTGTATTTTAGTCTGTCAAGTTTATCACAAACTTGGTAATGCATGAAAATAAATGAACTTTAACTTTTATTTGACAGTTTAAAGTTGCAAAGTTATTCTTAGGAACATAGTATATGATTTTAAATCAAATGCGAAATGAAATTTCTCTATACACAACATTTGTTCCATTGCTTTCCCTACAAATATAAGATCACTTGAATACATGAAAGCTTAAAAATGATAACTGAATCAAATAAATATAACAATACATTTGTCTTGTGCATAGTTTTTCAACATACTCCTATGATGTTGCAAGTATTGTAAGTGTAGAGGGTGTTTGGGACTGTGGACCTGCAACGGCAAATCAATTGTTTAGTCAGTTAGATCTTATGCAACTTTTTGCTACACATGAATGCAAACTGTTGAAAACTTTCTCATCAACATGCTTTAATGACAGAATAGTTCATCCAAGAAGATTATAAGAATTTGATTATAAATCATAATGCTTCAGTGACCTGAAATGAATAATATCATTTCTTTCATTATTGTGTTATTCTCTTCACTGCATAGTCCATCCACCCAACTGGACATTGTAAAGCACTCATATTCTGTTACGATATGCAATATACACACTTAGCCAAACATTAAACGGATAATAATGTTAAGTTCTCAAAATTTAAAATTCAGCATTAGTATGATTGTGTATCAACTCCCAAGTTCAATTCCGAATATTTTAGCTCATTTATGTAGCTGTTGCATCAAGGGTATAATATAGGTCAAAAGCAAACTAATTTGATTGTGTATACGAAAATGCTTATTTTACCAGATAACAAATGTAGAATAAGAAACTCTTGACATGATTAGAAAAAATAAGCAGTTTTGGAAAACAATGTTTACCAAGTTCACTGCAGCCTATTCGATGCACCAATTCGACATACTTATCAATTGCTTGGTGATCACCCCCTGCTTAGTTCCAGCATCCAGATCGCGTGCTTCACTGTGTCCTTTCCTTTTTCTTATCTTTGTTTCTGGAAAATAAAGCTGCTTCATATAAAAAATGATAACTTACAAATGTTGGAGGGAGGCCGGTCATTTCCATATCCATTTCTATTGTTTCATGTGTTACGTAACCGCCAGTGCATTCTTTCAGTAGCAGCTATAATGAAAAAATTAAATATAATCTAAATCATTGGCTATATATTATGTGTATATGTTTTATTTTAAAGCTTTGAATTAGTACTAACACCTACCTTACTTACATACACAGCACCAGCTGAGAACCCAAGTGTTACGCAATCAGGCGAAAAAAGGCATGATGTCACATTTTGTGTGCCAGCAACTTTAGTATGCTGCCTAAAAACATTCTCCCAGCTCGTTATCTCTGCATGGGTTGTAAATTGCTGCTGATTTAAATCCATTTCCAACCATTTTTTAGTGATTGGTATTTAAGAAAATACATTAAGCAGTTTAGTGAAGAAAATCCATGTTAATAAGAAGTTCCACTCCTACACATTCGTCCTGCACTTTCGGAAAAGGTTCATGTTGAGCTCTTCAAATCGTGCGCTAGTGATGGTTGAATAGATATCAATCCCCTCAAACAATGAGTCAATCTCGATTGTTGTTTGGGCGGTAGAGGAGAGGGTCCTCTTTGCTCTCTCACATGCGGTTCTAAGTCGTCTAAGAGCTCTTGAGTTTCCGCTGATATCTTTCTTGTTCTTCCTTTTAAACTCCTGAGCAATGTGATTCACCATCCTATTATCAAAGTCCTACCACCCAAGTGGGTATCACCAGCAGTCGCCTTAACTTCAAAAATACCCTCTTCAATGGTGAGAAGAGAAACATCAAAGGTGCCACCACCAAGGTCAAAGATAAGAACATTCTTCTCCCTAGTGGAAGATGCCTTCTTGTCAAGACCGTATGCAATTGCTGCAGCTGTTGGCTCGTTGATAATACGAAGAACATTAAGGCCAGCAATTGCACCAGCATCCTTTGTAGTATGACGTTGTGAGTCATTGAAGTATGGGACAGTCACAACAGCGTTCTTGATGGACTTTCCAAGATACGCTTTTGTGATCTCCTTCATCTTTATAAGAACCATGGAAGAAATTTCTTCTATGAAAATTCTTTTTCTTCAGCTTTGTAATTAACTACAATCATTGGTTTGTCAGCTGAACCAGAGATAACCTTAAATGGCCAATGCTTCATATCACTTTGGACCGTCGCATCCTTATACTTTTTACCCATCAAACGTTTTGCGTCTGTCATAATACAAGCTTGTTATAAGTATATAATTTAGCACTAATAAAAACAAAAAAAATTATCTCTTAGGCAATTAAACTGTCTATACTTAAACCATCATACAAGTACAACTGTTAATTGTATTTAACGGATAATTGCTAACCTAGGATTGTATGTTAAGATAAGACATCCAAAGCATTTTAAACATGATTCTCCAATAACAGATCAACATTTTCTACATGAACCCTTACTAAAAAGCTTAATGTAATTAGGCCGTCAATTCGCGTAACTGTCGATATTATTTGCATGCTATAAAACTACAAAAGTACATCAACACATTCATAATAATCATACAACAGAAATTAAATTTGCTAAGATCATCATAGATAGCAGAAAATAAGTTTTAAGAAAAACATAGTACATTCAGCAAAAGATTACCAAAAACAGTGTTGATGGGATTCATGGAGACTTGATTCTTAGCAGCATCACCGATCAAACGTTCCGTATCGGTGAAACCAACATAAGAGGGCGTGGTTCTATTGCCCTGATCATTGTCAATGATCTCAACTCTATCGACTTGCCAGCAAGCCACACATGAGTAAGTGGTACCCAAATCAATACCGATGGCTGGTCCTTCACCGTTTCCAGTTGCCATATCTTAAAGCTTAAAAGTTTTCAAAAGTAAAACCGAGGGTTGTTATGAGAGAAAATTGATCAAACTTGTTTTACCTTTTTAACGATGTGAATAGGTTGATGCATGTATGGGTTTATATAGCTTTTGGATATTCTTTATGACCGTCATATTAACATATTTTTTAAGCTTATTTTGGCGGATGACAACTGATTATCATACCATCTAGGTGTCTAATAAGGTTTAGAGTGACCAATAATACAAATGTCAATATATTAATATATTGCACATATGTGTCCTCAAAACAAAAGATTTGTTAAACGTTTAATCTTGCTTATTTTCGGGATAATGTGCAAGTCTAACATGTATTTATATTCCTAATGTTTTCGACCTCTTTGACACCAAATATATTTAGTAAATCAGAAGTTTCAAAATGGGTTAAATAGAAAAAATTAAATATATAAGAAGTTGTGTGAATATTCGACACTGTTCCAGAAGCTCCATTTGAAGGTGTCGCTGTGACAATAACTCCTTACATATTTGAAACTCAAAACAGGTGGGTAACATTAAGCATCCATCAATTATTGTGACCGAGCATCAATACATTACATGCGAAGTGTGAACCACTCACCTATGTAAGTTGTATGTAGTAATTCACTTTATCTAAATGCAAACTTTATGGGTCAAATGCTTCATGAAATGACCCACTACATATATACTATTTGAGCATAAATAAACTAACCGGGGGCTCGAAATAGTCGTTCTCAGGAAAAAAAATGACCTCTTTGATTGAATTGTTAATAGGGCTGCAATTTCATAAGGGAAATTGAATAAAAAATGGTTAGAACATCAAATATATACTAAAACCACATTGAGCTATTATTTTTAGGATTTAGTAAGTCATATTTTTTGTTTAATTTAAAAGCATATGATAATAAGTGTTGGCCTTCTAGGTAGATTGGCTTGCAAAATATGAGCATTTTGCAGCATGAAATACTTATTTGGCTAGCAACATAGATATCCATATTTCTTCTTAGGGGTGTGTGTGTTGCGTTCGCCTTTAACTAAGTTATCAGCGACAGGTTACATGCTCAGTGCTTTTCGTGACATTTCCCAACATAATTGCTCAAAGAACCAGATGACTTACGCTGCCACATGCTGACTGAGGGTTTTCCAACTGATCCATAGTAATTCCCAGCTTTTTTACTTTCTCCTCTTCTTCAGCACGTCCACAAGAGCAATTTTTGCAAGCTTTTCTTGTGCTCCCAGCTTCACAATTCCCAACTGCAAAAAGCTCGTCAGAGTATGTAATTAGAAATGACTATCTCAACTCTATAACTTCTATAGATCAGCTTACTGCAGCTACATAATGCCCAATTTGATAGTTTACATCAATATCCTAGAAATGTAAATATAAAGATCTTGAATTTACCAGGTGGGAGTTGGGGTTTCTTCAAGTCCTCTTCAGATAAGAGGCTGTCCTCATCAATCAGATCCATATCATCGTCAATCAGAACTTTGTGTTGGGATATGAAAGTGCTGAAGATATCAAAGTACTGAAGATATCGAAGTACTGTAAATTGCAAAGTACTGGAAGGAGTCAAATAGTCAACGTACTGCTAAAGATAAAGTCAAAGTACTGCAAGGTGAAGTCAAAGTACTGCTAGAACAGAAGATCTGTTATATTCGTTTATGGAAAGTATTGTATTCCATGTTTAGATTACTTGTCGTACAAGGTTATCAATTGTAAACCGACTAGGATATCCTTGAGCCTATAAAAGGACTCCTAGATTGGCATTAGAGGTACGATTTCAGAAAAAGAGTTTTAGAGTTTACGAATTGAGAGTTTAGAGAAAAGTTCGAATATCTTAGAGTTGTATTAGAGTATCTGCATAATAAGCAGATTTAGAGTTTTATTAATAAAGTTTCTTTTTAGCTTTGTTAAGTAAATTCCGCGTACTTGATAAAGATTGCTCAGTGTTTCTTTGTTAATAACTTAGGATTTATCCGAGGTTATTAAACCTTAACAAGCTAGTTTAGTTTGATTAAAGTATATCGATCCAACAAGTGGTATCAGAGCTTGTGTGGAAACTCTGACTAGGAAGAAACCCTAAACTATTCAAGATGTCGACTGAAGCTGTTCCACCACCCTCAATCACCTCACTCAGAATTCCAGTTATTAAGAAGGGAGAATATGATCTCTGGTGCATGAAGATGAGGCAGTATATTGCCATTACAGATCATGCTCTGTGGAATGTAATTGTGAATGGGAATGAAGTTGTTCCAGAACCTGTTCAAGTTCCTGGACAACCTTTAGCACCAAAAGCAGTTTTACCACAAGCAACCCTAAGGAATCAAGAGAAGGCTCTTAACATTCTCTTGTCTGCTATTCCAGATGGTCATCTTCTCAAATTTCACGATGCTAAAGATGCTAAGCAACTCTGGGCTGCACTCAAGACCAGATTTGGAGGGAATGAAGCTTCTAAGAAGATGCACAGAAACTTGCTAAAACAGCAGTTTGAAACATTCACAGTAGGAGAAAGAGAGAGTCTTGATGCTGCATATGATAGGTTTCAGAATCTCCTCAACATGTTGGAGTTATACAAGGCAGAAGTATCAGTTGAGGATGCTAATTTGAAGTTTTTAAGGAGTTTGCCATCTACATGGCATGTGATTGCTACTATGATCAGAGGACAACAAGGATTGGAGGTTATGGACTTTGATGATCTTTATCATCAATTGAAGGTGTATGAACATGAGATGAGTGGTCAACCAAATTCTAAATCTCACAGCATTGCTTTTCTATCATCTGAAAAGAAGAGCAGTACTTCCAAAAGTACTGCTTCTCCTCAAAGTACTGTTTCTCAAAGTACTGCCGTTTACAATCCCCCATCATATACTCAGCAGGCCCCACCATCAACCACTTTGAACTCAGATGAAGTTGTGTGCTCCTTCTTTGCACAACAAGCAAGCTTACTTGTCACTTATGAAGAGGATCTAGCACAGATTGAAGAAGATGCACTTGAGGAAATTGATATCAGGTGGCAAGTTGCTTTGATCACTGCAAGAATCAAAAAGTACATGAAGAAAACAGGCAAAAATATTGATTTCAAACCAAAACAAGGAATAACTTTTGACAAATCTAAAATTGAATGCTTCAATTGTCAAAAGACTGGTCACTTTGCAAGGGAGTGCAGGTTTGCTAAGTATCAAGCAAACAGGACATCTGAGAAGCCTAAACTTGAGCTCAAGGAGATTCCAGTAACTGACACAAAGGCTTTGGTTGCTCAAGAGAATTTATCAGAAGTAGACTGGAGTGAAGAGTTTGATGATGAACCGGTGACTTACTGTATGGTAGCAATGGAAGATGCAGTTGAAGACACAGTGGAAGCATTGGACTGGAGCACTGCTTTTGATGAAGAATCTGAACATGCTGCTTTGGAATCTGATGATGGCTTTGGAGGTTTTGATTGGAGCAAAGAAAGTGAAGATGATCCTGTTCTTCTTGCTATGGTGGCTACTTCACCAACTCAGTCTCCTATCTCTGAGGTATGCTCAAACTGTTATGAATTCTATCAAAAATTGCTTAACAGTTATGTGATTGAAAGAGATAATTGTATTAGGGCTAGGTCTGAGGTAGCAGGTTATCAAATCACTTTAGAATCTATAGAAGCTAAAATCATAACACATGAAAATAATGAAATGGCTTGGGCTGAAAAATATGAACAACAGGATTATCAGTTGAAACTTAGTGAATGGAAACTAAACTGTAAAATTGCTGAAATTGAGAAATTAACTAAGGAAAGAGATGATTTGGTAGCTAAGTTTGATGCTTGGAAAGAGTCTGGCCTGTCCCATGTTCAGTATGTTGAAAAACAGAGAAGGGCTTACATTAGAACAGGCTTAGGATTTGGAATGGACTTTAGTACTGTAGAAGAAAATCAACCTAGTGATCAGGATGATGGTGATTTTGAGGATATAACTACTAGTGATGATGAGCTCATTAACTATTTAGATTCATCTAGTAATGAAGGCTCAGTAAGTGAACCACCTCCTGAATATAAGAAAGACAATGGTTATCATGCTGTTCCTCATCCCATTAGTCATCACCCCTCTAGGCCTGATGTTTCTCGTTATGGAGTAGATAGTCTAGAGTTTAGGAATAAGCTAATTGCTAAATCTAGATCTGAGAAACCTAAAGCAACTGTTGAAAACAATGTTCAAAATCCAGCAGTACCTTTAAATCAAAGTACTGCTCCACAAGCAGTACCTTCTGCAAAACCTTTTCAAAACAGTACTGCTAAACCTTTTTGGGATAATTTTGGTCAAAACAAATTTTATCAGTCCTCAAGAAGGCAAAACAATTTTGGGCATAGACATAGAAAAAATCACTTTGGTCATATGGGTCAAAAACTGTGTTTTGTGTGTTATAGTCCTACTCATTTAATCAAAGATTGTGATAGACACTCAGAATATCTAAGCAAGTTTCCAAGGAATAAGTCTAACAATCAGAGACCTAGAGAGCACAAACCAGTGTGGACTAATTCTAATAGGGTTAATCATAGAAACTTCACACCAGACCATAGATACCCACATCAGAGAAGAACTTCAGTATCTCACAGTACTTTCCAAAGTACTGCTCAGAGACAAGGTACTGAAAACCATACTTGGGATAGAAATTCTAGGAGACCTCATTATCAACCTAGAAGTTATCACAGTTCATATAGGAGATCTAGATCACAAGAACCTCCTGTTAAAACTGAATGGGTTAAAAGGGAAAGAACTGCTGGGAGACATACAGTACGTTCAACAAAAAGTGAATCAGATGTTTTTGTGTCAAGAGAAAAGGCTAATAATCTGGTGAAAGAAATTTATGTTGAAAAACCAGAGAGTTTTGAAAATCCACATGCTAAACATCAAAAGATAATTTTGGATCATAATCTGAGAGATAGTGAGAACTACATACTCAAGGAATTTGAGTTTGTGACTTCTCAAGGGGAACACAAGTCAGTAATGGCTTGGGTTCCTAAAAGTTTCTAACTCTTTTCTTTATGTGCAGGGCAACCCAGAAGAGGAGCTTAAAGATCATCTTATTGTGGATAGTGGTTGCTCTGGAAGTATGACAGGTGATAAAGAGATCCTGTCTGATTTTAGAAGTATTAGTGGAGGTAAAGTTGCATTTGGGAATGATCCCAATGGAGGAAGGATTACAGGGAAAGGAACAATTAAAGCTGGGAGAATTGATTTTGAGAATGTCAGATATGTGAAGGAGCTAAAGTTCAACTTGTTGTCAGTCTCTCAAATTTGTGATAAAAAGCATCCTGTGTTGTTCACTGACACAGAATGTCTTATCCTTTCTTCTGACTTCAAACCTGTTGATGAAGACTTGGTAGTACTAAGGGTACCAAGGACAAATGATGTGTATAGTTTAGACATGAAGAGTCTACATTCGTATGGTAGAGCCACATGTTTGGTGGCTAAAGCAACATCTGAAGAGGCACATCAATGGCATAGACGATTGGGCCATGTGAATTTCAAGAACATCAACAAACTGGTCAAAGGCAATTTAGTTAGAGGTTTACCTTCAAAGACTTACAGGAATGATCAATCATGTTTGGCATGCAAGAAGGGTAAACAACACAAAGCTTCTTGCAAGAAGCTTGATGAAAGAAATATTAGAGAACCATTGGAGCTATTACACATGGATTTATTTGGACCTGTCTCTGTGGCAAGTTTAAATAAGAAGAAGTACTGTTTGGTTATTACTGATGATTGTAGTAGATTCAGTTGGGTTTTCTTTTTGGGATTTAAGGATGATACCTTTGATGCTATTCAAACTCTTATAATAGCACTAGAAAACCAATTAAGACTCAAGGTTAGAGGTATTAGATGTGACAATGGAACTGAATTCAAGAACAAGCCTATGGATGATTTTTGTGCAAATAAAGGCATAAAAAGGGAGTTTAGTATTGCTAGGACTCCTCAGCAAAATGGTGTTGCAGAGAGGAAAAATAGAACTTTGATTGAAGCTGCAAGGACCATGTTAGCTGATTCTCATCTCCCTATTCAATTTTGGGCAGAAGCTGTAAGTACTGCATGCTATGTACTTAACAGGGTCTCTGTCACCAAACCTCAGATGAAGACACCCTATGAATTGCTGATGGGCAATAAACCCAACATTCGTTTTATGAAGCCTTTTGGATGCCCTCTTACTATTTTAAACACTATTGATAATTTGGGGAAGTTTGATGGCAAGTCTGAAGAAGGTTACTTATTGGGATATTGTACTAACAGTAAAGGATTTAGAGTCTACAACAGAGTTACTAAGAAGATTCAAGACTGTCTTCATGTTGAGTTCTTAGAAGATCAAGACAATGAGAAAGGGAAGGGTCCTGATTGGATGTTTGATCTTGAGATTTTATCTCCTTCAATGAATTATGTACCTGTTAGAGAAGAAAATCAACCTTTGCATAATGAGGAAGATATTCAATATGTTGTTCATGATATTCATCTTAGACCTGATGCTATTCCTGATAAAGATCCTATGAGTTCAAACCAAAGTACTGATGTTCCTAAGAAAAGTACTGTTTCTCCAAAACAAAGTACTGATGCACCACAATCCTCATTATCTGCTGAGGATCAATCTATTCAAGAGGAACTTAATCAGATGCTTCTTCAAGATGTTTTAGCACATTCTTACACAGATGAACAAAGGAAAGCTTATGAAGAGGCAACGAAGAAGAACAAGACTGCAGAGTTCTCTTCCAGTACTTTGGACAGTACTTTCAACCAAAGTACTGATGCACCTGTTGACAGTACTTTAGATGATTTGGATGATCCAACCATGCCTGAGCTAGAAGAAACTGATGATGAGCTTGAAGATGAAGGTATTTTCACAAATTCCAATGAAGGTGCTGATTATACTAACTTAGATGATACATATGAAGTTCCACAGTCTCCAATCTTACGCATTCATAAGAATCATCCAACAGATCAAATCATTGGTCCTTCTACTTCTGGAGTTATGACAAGACACAAAGCTAAGGGTTTCACAAAACCTCATAATGCTTTACTTAGCTTTGTGTATAAACAAAACAGGCTAAATCATAAGGATCATCAAACCTGCTTATTCACCTGTTTTATCTCTCAAGAAGAACCCAAGAACATTGCTCAAGCTTTGACTAAAGAAAGTTGGGTTGAAGCTATGCAGGAAGAACTTCTTCAATTTAAACTTCAAGAGGTCTGGGTTTTATGTGATCTTCCAGATGGGAAGAGAGTTATTGGAACAAGATGGGTCTTTAGAGTTAAAAGAGATGAAAGAGGCAATGTTATCAAGAACAAGGCAAGGTTAGTTGCTCAGGGTTATAGACAGGAGGAAGGGGTAGATTATGATGAGGTTTTTGCTCCTGTGGCAAGGATTGAAGCTATTAGAATCTTTCTTGCTTTTGCTTCTTATATGGGTTTTCAGGTATATCAGATGGATGTCAAGAGTGCATTTCTTTATGGCACTATTACAGAAGAGGTGTATGTGAAACAACCTCCAGGTTTTGAAGATCCTAAGCATCCTAACAAAGTTTATAAGGTGGTGAAGGCTTTATATGGTCTTCATCAGGCACCTAGAGCTTGGTATGAGAGGCTCTCTACATTCTTATTGAAACATGGATATAGGAGGGGAGCCATTGACAAGACTTTGTTTATCAAGAGAGATAAGAAAGATATCATGTTAGTACAGGTGTATGTTGATGATATTATCTTTGGGGCTACCAAACAGTCCATGGTTAAGGAGTTTGAGCAGCTGATGCAGAAGGAATTTCAAATGAGTTCAATGGGAGAGTTAACATTCTTTTTAGGTCTTCAGGTTAAGCAGTCCAAGGAAGGAATTTTCATTAGCCAAGACAAGTATGTTACTGACATACTTAAGAAGTTCAATTTTGATGGTATGAAGGCTGTTACTACACCAATAAAATCTATCAATTCATTGGGAAAAGATGAAGATGGACAGCCTGTTGAAGTCAAGTTATACAGATCTATGATTGGCTCTCTTATGTATCTTACTGCATCAAGGCCTGATATCATGTTTGCAGTTTGCTTATGTGCAAGATATCAAGTCTCACCAAAGATTTCACACCTCAATGCTGTCAAGAGAATTTTCTGTTATTTGAAACAACAACCTAAGTTGGGGTTGTGGTATCCTAGAGAGTCACCTTTTCACTTAGAAGCTTTTTCAGATAGTGACTATGCAGGAGATAATTATGATAGAAGATCCACAACTGGTGGATGCCAATATCTTGGAAGAAGGTTAGTTTCATGGCAATGCAAGAAACAGACAATTGCGGCAACATCATCTACTGAAGCTGAATATGTAGCTGCTGCAAGTTGTTGTGGTCAAGTTTTATGGATGCAGAATCAACTCTTGGATTATGGGTTCAACTTTAAGAATACTCCTATCAACATTGATAATGAGAGTACTATTTGTATTGTGAAGAATCCTGTGTATCATTCCAAGACAAAGCATATACAGATTAGGCATCATTTTATCAGAGACTGTTATGAGCATAGGCTCATTAATGTGGTTAAAGTTCACACGGATGACAATGTAGCTGATCTACTCACAAAAGGTTTTGATGTGTCACGATTCAATCACTTGGTCGTGAGCATTGGAATGATTAACTACTAAGCTATGTTTAAGGGGAGGACTATAAGGTGTTAGATATAGTCCTGTGTATTGTTTGAGGGGAGGATGTTAGTTTATACTTAGTGTATATGAAGGTTTTTGGCAAAGTACTGTATTTCCTGAAAGTACTGCTTGGGAACGTACTGCTTATGTGGAAAGTACTGTTTGTCGTATTAAAGTACTGTTCCAACGGTAATATTGAAGGGTAATTGGTAATAACGGTAACTTTGTTATTTAGGCTGTGATTTTTCAAATCTCACCTATAAATAACTTCTTTCCGATTTTCCCTCTCATATTCTTATTTCACATCTTTTCCATATTTATCTCCCAATTACCATCTCTTTACAATCTTTCTATTGTGCTTATTCTTTCAACAATGGTGAATCGTTTAACTGTTTCGAAGCACAATATGGTGGCTAATTTGAATAAGACTGAAGCAAATGTGGCGTTTTATGATATTATTGATTATCTTACTGGGTCGCCTCTTAGTTATGCTCTTTTAGTGGAGCCGGATATAATTGAACCATGGATTAATGAATTTTGGGCTAATGCTAGAGACAATATGGAGGAGGATGAATATTATATTAGATCAACTGTTGCTGGACGTACTATCAAGATCACAGAAGCCTCCATTCGTGAAGATTTATTATTTGCTGATGAAGATGGGGCTATTAGATTTGATAAGCAACTGATTTGGGATTCTTTTAGGAATTTTGGTTATGAAGGTTCTTTGACTGAACAAACTTTTAAGAAGGCTTTATTCTGTCCTCAATGGAAGTTTTTGATTCATGTTTTGCTCCATTGCATAAGTTCTAAAAGTACTTCTTGGGAGCAGTTTGGGTCAAATATTGCATCTGCAGTAGTTGGTTTAGCTACAGGCAGGGTGTTTAACTTTTCACGGCTAATTTTGGATGGAATGTTATCACATATATCATCTGGGGCTACTTGGTTGATGTATCCAAGGTTCATACAGGTTTTCTTGAATAAACAATTGGCTGATGTTCCTAAACCTACTGCTTTACTACCTGTTATTGTGCAACAAGCCAAAATTTATACGTTCATGGCTAGGCGCAGTGATTTGTTCAGAGGTAGAGATATTCCTTTAACTACTTCTATGATGGAAGTTGTTCAAGCTGTACGTGCTGAAGAGGATGAAGACAGTGAAGGTACTGCATCTGCACAGGGTACTGCTTCACAAAGTGCTGCTTCACAGGGTACTGCATCTGCAAGTACTGCTTCTCGTGAAGGTACTGCTTCCTTACATGGTGATGATTCTTCAGGTCCTGAGGTTCAAGTAGAGATTGAGAGAACATCTACTCCATCTCCACAACATTCTGTTTCAGAAACTCATTCACCACTTCAAGGTCCTGATCCTACTATACCTCGTGAAGGTTTAACTATGGATAACTATGCTTTGACAAGGGCGCTAGCTAGGTTGAACAAGACTGTTGAGCGTCAAGCTAAAACGATTAGGAAGTTGAAGCGTAACTATTTTTGGTTAAGGAATTTTGTTAAACCTTATATTCAAGGATTCAACTTATGGGTTAAAGAGGAGAATAAACGTCGCAAAGCTCTTCGGAAGGAATTACAAAGAAAGACGGTTCCTAAACCATCTTCTGTCAACTTGGGGAGGAATTCAGAAAAGGATAATTTGAAAGAAGATGTTATGAAGAAGAAAGAATCTGAAGAAGATATTACAAAGAAGAAAGACTCTGTAATGAAGAAGAAAGAATCTGAAGAAGATATTACAAAGAAGAAAGACTCTATAAGCTCTGCAGAAAAGATTATTTCAGAGGAACAAGAAGAAGAAGTACAAGTTAAAGGTACTGATAATCAAGGTACTGATGTTCAAGGTACTGATGATCAAAGTACTGAACATCAAAGTACTGAGTTTCATGATACATCTATGCCAGAAGTTATAACACCGATTACTCCAAGGGTGTTGAATTTTGAAGAAGAAGCTGGTCCTTCTACTGTTGTTATAGAGGAAGAGGAGGAACCTAGATTTAAACCTATTCATTCACCTAGTGATGATGAATTAGTTGCTACAATTCTTGATTTGTCACAACCAAGAGGTGGTGTTACTATTAGAGAAGCACAAGAAGAAGAACAACCAAAAACTGATCAACCTGCAATTGATCCAAAAGACAAGGGAAAAGGTGTTTTGGTTGAAGTTAAGAAAAAGAAGCTTACTTTAGCAGAACTTAGAGCATTTGAAGTTGCAAGGAATGAAGCTGCAGCTAGAAAAGTTCAAGAAGAATTAAATGCAAAAGATAGAGAAGAGCAAGAAGCTCAAGAAGCTCTAAATAGAGAAGCAGCTCAAAAAGTGCAAGATGAATTGAATGCTGAATCTGCTGAACCTTTACAGTCTCCAACACCTGTTCGATTCATGTCAAGAAGACCTAATTTGGCTAAAGAAAGGAATGCAATGATGGCATATCTAAAAAGCAGAGGATTTAAAGGATTACAGAAGCTAAATTATGTGGATATGAAGAGATTATATGATGCTGAGAGAGAAGCTTATAAGAAAGATGTTGCAGGCATTAAAGATTTTAGAGAAGAAGCTCATTGGACTGAAGCTGAAAGGAAGAAAAGCTTAAAGAGGAAAAGAAAAACTGATGATACAGATGTTCAGTTTTCAAAGAAAGAGAAGGTTGAATTAAGATCTGAGACTAGTGATGAATTGAAAAATTATCTCAGAGTGGTAGATTTTGATTATACAGATGAAGATAATGACATGAAGATGAACAGATCAAAGATCAGTGCTTTCAAAGTTGAGAAATCTAAGAATGGAGATTACATGGTTTTTCACAAAGAAGATAAAAGTTTCAGAGTTTTTAAAAGGCTATGGGATTTGCTGCATATAATAGACAGAGTTGATCTATTCTACTTATATAATGTTGTGAAGGCTTATTTTGAAGATAATCCATTAGAAGGGATTGGTTTGGTTTTACATGGTGATCTCATAACCATGTGGGAAACTGATGAAATGAGTACTGATGATATTTGGAAGGATCAAGAAAACTGGGAGATAGTTTGCTGGAGATTCTTTGGAGAATCTGGAGTTCATGTCTTGGAACTGGAAAATGGTATATTGATTCACATGTTTGCAGAAAGAAGATACCCTCTTACAGTTGATCTCATGAGAAGAATGCTTGAGCATGGATTGGAAGTAGAAGAGGCTGATGAAATTGCTTGCATGGTTATCAATTTGCTTATAGACTGGACTACCATTGCTGAGGATGATCTTTAACTGGTATGAAGTTTATTTGAATATATACTTTTTGATATATCAGTACTTTTATTCAAAGTACTGCTAGTCAGACAGTACTTTCATCAAAGTACTGTTTGCTGCATTAAAACCAGTTAAATAAATTTTAGATGAAACCTTTTGCTAAATAATAAATATTTTCTGAAATAAAGGTTGAATAAATGGTTTTTGTGATGATAACATCAATAGGTTATCAATCCACCATGGTTACAAAAGGATTGACTAATCCATGAGCAAACGGCTCTGGTAAAGATATATCAAATCCGTTTTTAGTTGACAACTTGCTAATAAGTTGGATGGTTATCAACTCACCATATCAGTAATGTGAAGAGTTGGCTAGCCCACAAGAAATGGCTTGTGGTAAAGGCAGTGGAAAAACCATTATTGGTAATTAGTTCACCATTAGATAAAAGAACTAACTAGTCCAGAAGGGTACAGCTTTTGGTAAAGACAAAACAAATCTGTTGATAGCTGGTGGTTTGCTAAAAATCATATGGTTATCAATGTACCATGGTCTTACACACCAAAACATTTGGCTACTCCAAAGATAATGGCTTTGGTAAAGAGTTCTAAATCCATTGAATTTTCAATGATTCACTTAGATGTGATGAGAATAGTATGCAACTTAAACTGAATTATTGTACAAACTGTTATATGTTACTGTGTTGCTGAAAAGATGGAGATTGCTGGATGCTGCTGTGAAGAAAACAATTCTAAGAGATAATTTGACAAAAGCACAGATTCTATAAAGATATAATCTAAAGATTAAAGAACAATCCATTTTAAAGATGAAGCTGTTAAAGATGTATTCACAAAGAAACTTGAAGTCAAGCAAGTAGAATTCAAGTTAGGGGAGGATTGTTGGGATATGAAAGTGCTGAAGATATCAAAGTACTGAAGATATCGAAGTACTGTAAATTGCAAAGTACTGGAAGGAGTCAAATAGTCAACGTACTGCTAAAGATAAAGTCAAAGTACTGCAAGGTGAAGTCAAAGTACTGCTAGAACAGAAGATCTGTTATATTCGTTTATGGAAAGTATTGTATTCCATGTTTAGATTACTTGTCGTACAAGGTTATCAATTGTAAACCGACTAGGATATCCTTGAGCCTATAAAAGGACTCCTAGATTGGCATTAGAGGTACGATTTCAGAAAAAGAGTTTTAGAGTTTACGAATTGAGAGTTTAGAGAAAAGTTCGAATATCTTAGAGTTGTATTAGAGTATCTGCATAATAAGCAGATTTAGAGTTTTATTAATAAAGTTTCTTTTTAGCTTTGTTAAGTAAATTCCGCGTACTTGATAAAGATTGCTCAGTGTTTCTTTGTTAATAACTTAGGATTTATCCGAGGTTATTAAACCTTAACAAGCTAGTTTAGTTTGATTAAAGTATATCGATCCAACACTTTGGGTAAGCTTTTCACCGGCTTCTTGAGAGAAAATGATGAACCAAGCTTCCAAATAGGTTCTTAGCCTTAATCTGGTTTAAAAAAATGGTTAATATAAAAATCTCAGATTCTCAAAACGGTAGATTAGATATAGCAGGACAAGCAGTTGAACATTATATAGTGTGACCGTAACTGCTATTACCAGGTCCAAACGACAATAGGCCCTCCAAATAAATAAATAAAAACATGCAGAGGGTATTAACTTACCCCAAAAGACTGAAATTCTGCCATCTGAACCACCTCTATATTTGAAAACCCTGCAACCAGCAGTTTCCTCTCAATAGAAGATTTAGTCTGCAAATTGGTCAAATAATATCAGTAAACTCGATTCAATGTGATTGTACTTCCAAGATAATGAGATATCACATGTTTTACCGTCTCCTTGGCATCAGCAGAAGTTTGATGAATAACTATCCCTCCACCAGGCTTCAACACTCGTGAGAATTCCTCGAAAAAATTGTCACCAGGAAAATCTGATGACTTGCAAATGGATACGACAAAATCAGTGGATGTCAAAGTGAATCATGAGACAAGTTGAAAAGGTTTATGATACACAAAAGATGTCCAACTAATACACATAGACTACATAATCCTAAAAAGGGTAAAGACTTTTTGATGTCATATACTGAATCAAACTACCAGCATGATTGTAAATTATGATAAAATTCTAAAAAACTAACCTGATGTGGAACTTTTTCTGATTTTCTTAGGTTGAGTCTTGCAGTTACTCCAGGATTATTGTCTTTGTTTGCTTCTGAAATCCTTACACTTTCTCTTAGCCTTGCTGATTCTCTTTGTGCCTGCATCTAAGTGAATAAAAACTCAAAGTCGATAAAACCTATTAGGGATTATTATGATTATGAAGTTAATAATATAGTGTATTGTTGAGGAAATCTTCAATAATTTACCCGCCGATATGAATCTGTTAGGAAGCAAAAAATGTACCTCATTTGCCATCAATGAAAGCCCCGTTATACTATTTATATATGCTAAAGACACCTTCATATCGTAGGGACATAGTTGTGTCATATCGTAGGGACATAGTTGTGGGTAAATGCAGGATTTTTTCTCATCATCATAAATGACTTCAACTGGCTCAATCTCAAACTTCCGTTCACAGTATATAGAAAACATTGTCACCTACATTAGATAGGAAAAATGCTATAATGTTTTGCTGTTCAAATGATTTGTGTAGATTTATAAATAACACGCAACAGAATTCTTGTACACTTAACTATTGTGTTTAATACAATATTAGCCTTGGTCAAATCAGTGGCTGTGCATTCAATGAACACATTCTTGGTCTTCGAAGAAATAGGTGAGTGTGCACCATTATTGATGATTTGTGGTAGAGACAATATGGTTCTGCAAAATATCAAAATTTTCATATGATCAGAAAATGGTTAGAGCAAACAAATTAAGACGCGGTGGAATGAGCGGATTGGGTAAAGGATCAAAATGGTTTGGGTCCAAATGGGCAACTTTAAGAATAGGTCAAATGGGGCGGGATGAGCTGTTAATTATCTTTTTTGAATTTCATAAGCAATCAGCATATTCAACGTAATTATAAAAATGCAAAAAAAGATAAGAGTATGATTTCTATGAAAAGAAGGTATAGTACCTCTCCCGATCATATATAACAGTGAAAATAGGTGACTCCTCCTGTACTGTGTGCTAGTACTTTTTTAGTTTCAAATCTGACTGCATAACAGAAGGCAAACAGAAGGCGTTAGAAATAAATTAACTCGCATATAAATCTCTCATAAACTATAGAGAATTATACACGCATGCACACATATATGTAATTGTCTGTGTACCTTGTAAATCTCCATCAGCTTATCAACTTGGAAAGTGTCCACCTATAGGAGATGTCATCATTCATCAAATCTAATAAGCAAATCTTATACTACTAAACAAAACAATATTACATATAAAGACAAAAATGTTTAGAAAAACATTACAGTATTATTTTTTGCTTTTTGGTATCAGTCCGGTTCTAGTTAGATTTGGTCCCATTTTGACCCGAGTTATATATATCAATAGCAAAATTTACAAAAGATTTGATTCTTTTGATCAATATTTTAGATCAACCTGACTCGACTGGTACCAAATATACAGGTAAAAAGGCGTCACATGTAAAGAAAAAAATAAGAAAAAAAACGTGGTACGCTAAACCTGACCTGTGCCAATCAAAAAAGGCGTTGTTAGGGTCAGTCCACTACAAATAATTTGGTCTATGAGTATTCCCAACTTGTAGGCATGGGCATTGTACGTGTTGAATCGCAATTCCATATGTCTCACGGAAGTACTAAACCACAAATTTCATCGTTCCTCCTTCGTCCACCAGAAAGTTGATGTTTGAAAGGAAAAAGTAATTAATGTTTATACTTGATATATGAATGTAAAAACAGATCCGAAAAATGAGCTATTATTACCTACTTAAGCTCTCTTGTTACCTGAGATGTTAACCCAGATATGCGATACTTCCGGCGCATATTTCCACGATGTATTACCTCAACCTTGACTCCTCTTTGTGCTTTTTTAATCTGTTAAATAGCAAGAGGAAAAAAGACATAAATTTCATTACGCAAAATAATATTTCATCAAAATAGAAACTACATTATGATTTTAAACCTGCAACTCTGCAAGTATAATTCAGTATCATCTAAATTAGAAGCAAAAGATGTGAGGTTACTTGTTTTCCACTGCCCCTTGAACCAATAATGATTCCAAATTATCATATTTACTAAGGAATAAAGAATCTAACTTTACACAGTCAGGATCAGATAATGGTCTTGCTGTAACATCCCTATTCAACAGCTGATTATCAAAATCAATCACAAATATATTAACTTTATGTATGTATATATTCATAATCATCCAACTGTAACACAATATCACAATAAGCATATCATTGTGAGCAAACACAACCAATCAACTACATATAATACATAAATGTTAAACAGCTCTAACACAATATCACAATCATTACCTGAGTGTACGACTGTAATTTAGTTCTTATGCGTATGTTTTTTAATTAAAAGCTCTACAGGACACCTGTGCTCATGGAGGTATAACTTCATGTACTGATGAGAGCTCAAAGTTGACATGGGATAGAGGAAGAATCACGGCTTTTGTTAATGTTAAAACTCGTAACAGATTATTAAATATACAAACATTGAAGAATGCATACCATGTCTAGACGGCTTTCGCTATCTACTCCCCGCGGTACTTGAAACCCGAGAAAAAAAGTGCAGCCTACACAGAAAAACATCATAAAAAAACTTAAAACACAAATTCAATTTGATTGATTTTTTACAGTTGAGAGTGACACATACAAAAACTCTAATGATTGACATGCATGTTTATCTCAAAAATTTTGCCTATATACCAATAGATAGAAACCAATCAAAACCTGTAAATCATTCAAAATAAAAATTGAAACCGAACTTATAATCACATACCTTCACATAACCTATCACATTATTTTTTGATGAATTGATGATACAAAACGTTTCCGGTGTTCCTGTTTTTTTTTTTTTTTTTTTTTTTTTTTTTTTTTTTTTTTTTTTTTGGGAATGATAAAACGGCACTTATCAAATCGAATTTAGGGTTACGGTTTTGTTATGTGATATAAGAAGATTAGGGTTGTTTGTTGTTGCCGTGATTTGTTGTGTGAATGGTGATTTCAAAAATTCCGTGATTATGTAAATTTGTAGGTACAAAAATTATGTATTTAGAGATATTGAATCTGCAAGAAGAGTAGTTTAGGCATATATATTTTGTTTTCAAAGATTTCAGCAAAAAGTCTAAAGTGTTCGGTGGTTGAGACGCTTGTGTCTTTGGAGCCTGGACCAGGGTTCGAATCTAGCTTTATAAATTTTTGGAAAAAATAGCTCCGAAATTTAAAAGACTAATGATGACATGGATTTATGACGTGGCATAATGATGACATGGAAATATGACGTGGCTTTATGGGATGACAAGTGGCATTATGACGTGGCATGCCTCCTCTTATATATAATGTATAGATATATATATATATAGAATCTATATCAAATAAGATCAACCTTAAAGTTGTTAAAATGAGATCCTACTAAAATTTGACAAGCGACACTCTCCTTACAACAATTTTTTTTTATTAACTACAACTAAAATTGTCAAAGTTTCGATAAATTTTTTTTAAAATTTAGGAAACCTAGGTGATACAATCCTATTAGAAGTGTAATGTGTATCAGGTTTTGAAATATTTATTAGTATAATGTGTATCAGGTGTATCACTAATCCAAACTTATATATCATTTGGTTATTAGTTGCTAAAATGTTATTTTTATATGTATTATTGCTAAAATTGTTATTTATAAATGTTTTAGTAGTTTTTTAGACTTGATATTACTTTTACAACTTTAAGTTTGATCTCACGTTAATTCTCCCATATATATATATATATATATATATATATATATATATATATATATATATATATATATATATTATAATTAAAAACCGCTAACCAAACATTGAAATTAGAATGAAACCCAATCCTTTATGCTCAGACTCATAAAGCAAAGCCCCCGTAATGAATAAACTTTAATAAATCAAGATCGCAAAAACCTTGAAATTACTTTACTTTTTACTTTTGCAAAAACCTGAATGAACACGAACAAGATATGTTAGTATGTTTAGAGAGCATGGTGCAACTCCCTACCACACCGGAGTATTTTTTGCACGAATGGAGCCGCCGTTATGCATCGACACCATCGTAATATGTTCATTGTTTGGCTCATCGCTGGGCTATCAGCAGGCGATGTTGGTTTTCTCTTTCCTTTTTTGTTTTGTGAGTGTGTTATTTTTAATGAACCAATAATAGTTAGAGCGCTGGGTGTGGTCTCTTCATAGCTCGTCGTGAGCTGATCTGGCAACTCGCCGTGCCTCGCCACCATACCCCTACCCCTCGTCGTAGCTCGCCGTGGAGCACCTCTTCGTGGTGACGACGAGCATGAATTTCTGACAAAAGCTTGTGATTAGTACGGATATATAATTTTGTTCAAGTGTGTGTAGTGTGTGTTTGTGTGTGTGAGATTTTTGGTTGAAGAAGAAGATTTTTTTTAAGTGATTAATGAGGGACGGTTTACAATTTTTTTTTTAATTTATAATTTTTTTTAAGTATATTGTATTGTATTTTTATTTTAATAAATAAATTTAGTTTATTTGGAAATTTGAATAAAAAAAATAAAGTGATATTGGTAGGTCCCAAATGAAAAGGTTGAGGTTTGTTATGAGGGAGGAGGTTTGTTGTGGTTAGTTGTGGAGGTTTGTTATGCTGATGTGGCGCTGAGCTGACAATGATGAACATGTTGAGGCTTGTCACCACACCCACCCTCTTATGCCCAATAAAAATGTTTTAGTTATTGTGAGATGCTAAGGTGAGTACGTGACACATTAGACTATGTTTATTGTATATGTTGCCAACCTATTGAAGGACAAAAAAGACATAAAAAATAATATTATATTAAAAATAAGCAACCTAATGAAGCAACCTAGATCACTTGGCAACCCAAGATTGCCAATCCACAATCTGACTTTATGGCTTTTTTTCTTTTCTTTTGTAGTTTTTAATATTTAGTATAGATTGGTTGAGTTGTTGATAAATGATGAGAAAATATAGATTTGTTGTATATATTGGTTGTGTAGGTGGAGGAAAGAGATAATAATATTTTATTAAGAGATTGGGTTGTGACGAGTTGTTGATAAAGATAGTCTTAATAACGATAATTGATGGATCATTGCACCCGACTCTCTAAACCACCCGATTTCACTATTAAAAAGATAATAAACCAACGTGAAGTCCACAATAAATTATTCAAAAACTGATGCACCTAAAAACACAAGGATCACATTCTCACATGGAACGAACATGTGATTGCTTGGTTGGACCTCCTGACTCCCAGACCGGACTTCAAACCCTTTTATAAAATTCCGCTTTCATTTCACTTTTAAATCCGCCTGCACACTACACACCAAAAATATCTATTTCAAATATTTTCATATCTCCCCATCACATTCCAACCATCCGATCCCCATCACATAAACCAATCGCAACCGTCCATTCAACTTTCAAATAATTTCATTTTGGAGCCACACACACTCACACCTTATTTAAAAAAGCACGCTTTCTCTCTCACCAAACCCTAACTTTCAAAACACACACAAACACCAAAACACACACTAACTAAAAATGAGAGAAATCCTACACATTCAAGGAGGTCAATGTGGAAACCAGATCGGGGCAAAGTTTTGGGAGGTGGTATGCGCAGAGCACGGGATAGATGTGACCGGAAAGTACACCGGAGATTCAGAGCTTCAATTAGAAAGGATAAATGTGTACTATAATGAAGCGAGTGGGGGAAGGTTTGTACCACGCGCTGTGCTGATGGATCTGGAGCCAGGGACAATGGATAGTTTGAGATCTGGTGCTTATGGTCAGATTTTTAGACCTGATAATTTTGTTTTTGGTCAATCTGGTGCTGGTAATAATTGGGCCAAGGGTCATTATACTGAAGGCGCTGAGTTGATTGATTCTGTTCTCGATGTTGTCAGGAAGGAAGCTGAGAACTGTGATTGTTTGCAAGGTATATTAATTATTTTTTTAATTAGAATTGATGGATCTGTTTGTTTGTTTACTGGTTTTGTTTGTTTGTTTGTTTATGATTTTTTGGTGGAATTAATGTGTATGGATTGAATTTAAAATGATAGATCTGCTGAGTATGTATTTGATTTAAATGTGAGATAGTAACTCTGATTTGTTTAGAAGTGCTACTTCATGCATGTTGACAAAGTATTGTGGTTGTAAAATATGTTAAAATGGATGAAAGTTAACTAGTTGATACTTTGTTGAAGGTCTGAGTTTCCAGTGTGCGGACAAATTATTTGTTTATAATTGATGTGCTGTTTATGTTAATTTGTTATTGTTATTGGAATCATGTGGGTAATTAAGTAACAAAATGGTTTATTTGAATTACTGATATGCGATTATGACACTTAAATTTGGCTGGCTGTTGACGAGTTATCATAATTTGAATGCTGCAGAATGAAAACAAATTGTTGTAGTTGTCCATCATTTGTTGTTTTCTTGGGTTTGAAGTTGCAATATATGGTTAACATCATCTAATTTCAACAGAATCTGAACTATTTTGAAGCATCTATTAGTAATGCTACCTAAATTTAATAATAAACATGGTATTATTGAGATTGATAACAGTTGTTAATTTTATCTCTTACTCAAATATCTACGTGATGTTTGATGGTTCATGTTTTTTTGTAACTTATGCTAAAATGATATATCAATATCCGTGATTCAGTTTGATCCATGGATCATTGGCTGGAAAGATGCTAATGGTTTTTGACATGCAGGTTTCCAGGTGTGCCATTCTCTAGGAGGTGGTACAGGTTCTGGTATGGGTACACTTTTGATCTCAAAGATCAGGGAAGAGTATCCCGACCGAATGATGATGACCTTTTCTGTATTTCCATCTCCTAAGGTTTCTGACACTGTTGTTGAGCCTTACAATGCCACCCTCTCTGTCCACCAACTTGTGGAAAATGCCGATGAGTGTATGGTTCTTGATAATGAAGCATTGTATGACATTTGCTTCAGAACTCTCAAGTTGACTACCCCAAGCTGTAAGTATTCTCAAATCAGTTTTGTTATCTCATTTCTTTATATTGAAGATATATCAATTGCATAAGGTGACTAACATTATAATTTTTGTTTCAGTTGGTGATTTGAACCATCTCATTTCAGCAACAATGTCTGGGGTTACCTGTTGTCTGAGGTTTCCTGGTCAGCTCAACTCTGATCTTCGAAAACTTGCTGTGAATCTAATCCCATTTCCGCGTCTCCATTTCTTCATGGTTGGTTTTGCTCCACTTACCTCACGTGGATCCCAACAGTACCGTGCTTTAACTGTTCCAGAGCTCACCCAACAAATGTGGGACGCCAAGAACATGATGTGTGCTGCTGACCCACGTCACGGGCGTTACTTGACTGCATCAGCCATCTACCGTGGAAAGATGAGCACCAAGGAAGTCGATGAGCAGATGCTTAATGTTCAAAACAAGAACTCTTCTTACTTTGTGGAGTGGATCCCAAACAACGTGAAGTCCACTGTCTGTGATATCCCACCAACGGGTCTTAAGATGGCATCAACTTTCATTGGTAACTCGACTTCCATTCAAGAAATGTTCAGGCGTGTGAGTGAGCAGTTTACTGCCATGTTCAGGAGAAAGGCTTTCTTGCATTGGTACACTGGTGAAGGTATGGACGAGATGGAGTTCACTGAGGCCGAGAGCAACATGAATGATCTTGTGTCTGAGTATCAGCAGTACCAGGATGCAACTGCTGATGAGGAAGGAGAGTACGAGGAGGAAGAAGAGGAGTATGATGAGGCTTAAGAATCAAGTGTTGATTACAATCAGTGGTTGTAATTTTTAACTGTCATTTTATCTGAACACAGTAGGAAAGATAATGGGTTGGTGCATTTTGTTTTACTTAAAATAGCTTTGGCATAATTTGTCTATTTGGATCATCAGTAATGTTTCTATTTTTCACAACCTATTATCGGAAATTAATGTCGTATCATGGTTTTATTTCCTGTGTGGTTTGTAGTCTGCTCTTTCTGTGAAAACTTTTAGCTTTACATCTGTATTTATCTGGTGTGTGACTGATGTATGAATGATTGCTGCATCATTGTGACATTGTGTAATTGCGGAGTATTTTAAAACTAATCCTTGCAACCAAGCCTTTAAAAGTTACGGAGTATTATACATGTACATACCTTTTTTTAACCAATAACAATTAATAAGAGTTGTTAACTTAGCTCACAAAACTAGCATCAAGGTGTAAATGTCAAATTCTTGCAGAGTAGTTCGTAGCTGTGTTTATGATCATGGCAATGAACAAAAAGCGCTAGATATATTATTGTCTATGTCATGCATAGTTTTTGTATAAAATTTGGTGAATAGATGTTTAATGTCCGTGTGGGGTTAAAAGTCGTTTCCATTACTTTGTGCAACATGTTTTGCAGATATATACTGTAGTGTAGTATTCTTTTAAATTCCAAGCCTAATCACATATCTTCTGCAAGTTTTTTTCTACTTGCGGTTTTAGGGGGTGTTTGGTTATGCGTTTTGGAGTAGATTACTTAATTATTACGCTTGTTAAACACAAGTGTTTGGCAAACGTTTGAAAAAGTGACAATATGTGTATATATGGAGAGTTGGAGACAAAATGAAGTTATGCAAACCACATACAGTAATAGTTTTCAAAGCATCAACCCAAACATCTTATTGTTTAGGTCAATTACATAAAAGTATCATGCGATACATGTCCAGAAATGAAATGTCTTTCAGTATGAATTACAAAATGGTTAAAGCAATGTAGATCTAAGCAAAAGGGCAAGCTTGACAATTTTTCCTTATTTAGTGTTTCGTTTTTATTATTATTATTATTTATTTTTTTTAATTTTTATCTGCCTACGCTTTTGCTAAAACCAGATGACCACCTAGTGGCGGACCTAGCCGAAAAGCTAAGGTGGTTCCTTATTATGTGAAGATGGAATTTTTTTTGCTCGAAATGATTAATAGGTCGGGTCAAGTCGGGTCGGGTCGGATAAAGACACACCGAGTTGAGTTTTAATACTATTTTACTAATCAAGCGAAACCTAAGTGCGTTTATAAATATATTATAGTAGCAATTTAATGTGTTTATGAATATTATGTGATACATTGTTTTTCAATATTGTTATATTGTTATCAGGGACGGAGCCAGACACAAATATGACCGGGTGCACAAAACTTTTTAAATCATAATATAATAGAGTTAAAAAGTGGATTAAAACGAAGATTTCATTAAAACGATAAATAAATGAACATATTACCTTCTAATTAGTGATTCTACGATCTCCCATAGCAAAAAAACGCTTACGTACACCCTCATTTTTAACATTAATAAGTTCTTCTTTCTCTATAGCACAAGTTAAAGTGCCGTTAAAATAATCATCACCCATTCGATTACGCAAATCAGTTTTAATGAGCTTCATTTTAGAAAAACATCTTTCAACCGTAGCGGTAGCAACAACCAAGACTAAAAACATCTTTCTCTTGTAGTATCATTATCGTTATCGGGCGGCTTTCTTTTTAGATAACTCCCAATCTTAGCCAACAATAAACAAACTACAAATTTTAGCCCACAATTTCATATCACTATTACATGATTATTAATCCTAATAATTGGTGAAGAATATAAATTATATATGCAGTTAAAAAAATCAATTTCATAAACGCTTTTAACTAGTGCAAGAAAGACCAAAGAATGACTTAATATCACAAATGATTAGACTATTAATTTCAAACAACCAATCAAAATAGGGAAAGCATTAAAAGATATAATAAAACAAATGAAAAGATATATGTTACGACTTCGAGAATCGAGTTACGAACCTGTTTCATATTGGTGGTGCCTTTCGGTTCAATTGTGGATTTTGCAAATTGTTAGTATTATGAATAAACTTGTTAAATTAATAAACCTTTTCATCTCTGGGCAATTGGGCGTGTGCTTTAATTAACCAAATTTGTTTTATCTTTTGGCTTTTGTCATATTAAGCTTTTACAAAATTTTATATTTATTTTTTAATTGTAAATATACCAATGAATAATACTAGAGACTCATTTTGATGCACCGGGTGCATTTAAGATACATTTAAAAAAAATCTATAATTTTTTTAAAAATTAACACTATATCAAAAAAATTCATGGAGTGCACGTGCACCCGCGGGCACCCCCTTGGCTCCGTCCCTGATTGTTATATAAGTCACTATTTGAAACTTAGCAATGGATGGATAACAAAACAATCAACTAATCTTAAGTTCAAAATTATTAGAGACTACCTAGTAAATTAGAAAAAATAAGTTTTTATAGTAAAATTTTACTTTAAATCTTTATTTAAAAATGGAAAAGATATCAAGATATCTGTGGGCCCCTTACTCTTTGACTATTTTGTGACCTCACACCCTATCCAGCTATATTTAATTTCCTCTTTCAAGAAGCTTGTCATCTTCCTTTTCAATGGTAAAAAAAATGTCAAGCAACATTTCCGGCTAGATTTTATTTCTTTTTCTTTCTTCCTTCCTTTATCGAAATCTTGTTCCTAGTATAGTTATAAGGTGGTTCCTAAAAAAAATTGTACATCGCCTGTAAACAAATTTTATGTCTAAAGTAGTTCCCGGGCACCACCTACCAACAACACAGGTCCGCCTCTGTGACCACCTACGCATAGCAGGGATGAAATATATAGTAGCGTCAAATTATTATTTTTATTTATTTATTTTATTTTTTGGTCAAAACACATATTAGTATCTCGAACTTGACAAACTGAATCACTTAGTATCCTGAAATTTTAAGGGTGCATAATGGTACTCAAAACTTGGCAAACTGGAATTACTACTACCATATACTAAATTAACTCCACAACTTATTATTTTATTTTTCCTAAAAGATCAATTTACTAAGGCCTAATATAATATAAATGATTTGTGGTTAAACTTAGAATAATTAATCGTATTTTATTTGGAAAATTGATTTAATTTCATTTTTCTTTTAATTAATATAATATTATATTTAGTTATTAATAATAATTGTATATTTGAAATAAGAGAAAATTACTAAAAAGGTAGAAAAAATATATCCATTATATAGTCATTTTCAACACCCTTTTCCAATATTGCTCGACTGCTCAACTGCTTGACTTCATTCAAATTTTGACACGTGTCATTCTTTTGGCTGCTCAACTGCTCGACTCCACCCAATTTTTGACACGTGTCATGCTTTTATACTTTTTCTAAAAAAAAAAACAAAGGAATGACACGTGTCAAAATTTGGGTGGAGTCGAAGAGTTGAGCAATCGAGCATGACCAAAATGAGAAAAGGATGCTAAAAGTGTCTACATAGTGGATCAAGCTTGGATTTTTCTACCTTTTTGGTAATTTTCTCTTGAAATAATACTTTATAGAAAGTGAATTTACTGAACTATTTGAGTATATAACTCCGTATTATATGGTTTTAAATATTTTTGAGACCATAACAATTTAACTATTTATTTCTCCATATGCATATGTTAAATAAAAAATTATAAACACTCATATATAGTTAGTTATAAGTTGATCTAAATTTATTTGTAACAAATATTTAATAAAATATAATATGAAGATATGTTAAAAGTAATGGTTTAAAAATATTTTAGAAATAGATACTACATATATATTCTTTAAATTTTATATAATCAATTAAAATAGTATATTAATTTTAATAAGATGAAAAATAATTAAATGTTAGGAAAAATATTTTTATCTAGTTTAAGTTTTACTATAAATTATTTATTAAAAAAAACTTTACTAAATTAATTTTTAGAAAGAAAAAAACAAATCATTGTTGAGTTAATTAATATAAGGTAGTAGAAATTTCGTTTTGTCAAGTTCAAGTATTATTTTACACCTTTAAAAGTTTAAGGTACTAGATGATCTAGTTTGTCAAGTTCATGGTATTAATATGTGTTTTGGCCTTTATTATTATTATTATTATTATTATTATTATTATTATTATTATTATTATTATTATTATTATTATTATTATTATTATTATTATTATTATTATTATTATTATTTTTATTTAAAAACATCACTTCATTAGAAACCATAAGAGAAATTACAAGAAATTGGTGGGAAGCCGGGACACTAGTTGGGCTCCCACTCCTTTCTGAATACAAAAGCTTAGTCTATGAAAGATGAACGCCCCACTCTTGACATTATTCGAGTGGCTAACGGCAACAGTCTTGATGCGTGAAAGTGTGTCCAAGGCTTCCGTGTCAAGCTCCCCAAATGTAGAAAAAGCAAACGGGATGAACTTGTAGCCATTTTCTTCACATTTGGACACATATTTCTTTTTCTTTTTCTCCACCGCGTTATGTAAAGCTACCCCTGGAGCCCACAAATTAGCATCAATACCCGCAAAAGGAGAGATCCCAGTTACATCCAAACACGTGTCCTTGCCTTGGAACCAGTTAAATAATAACAAGTCTGCCGGATGTAATTCTTTCCCCTCCTTCGAAAGAAACCCCATTGGGACCTCCTTTTTCACCATAATCCCAACCTTGGAACATATGTCGACAAGAATATCACGTACCAGGTTATGTCTAAATTTCACCCCCACTTCACTGGAACAGTGAACTGCATGGTCTCCCCATTGGTCCATACGATTCTTGCAACTCGGGCAAGGACTACCTTCGGAAAACATGGGTATGGTAAGCCTATAACACAGTACCGACCGGAACTGGCGATGGTTCATCCTTTGGCCTAACCCATCAATAGGTATGGTGAACAGGAAGTCTTGTGCATGTGGAGCGCGGGTACAGCTGAGGATAGCCACTTGCCTTGGACTTAACGAATACTTTGAAATAAGATCTTTCTCGATGACACCGAAATAACACTTTGCCAAGGTTTTCATCATATGGGGGCAGGAGTGTCAGATGCGACAGAGAACGTATCTTTGTTACAAGCATTATTATTATTATTATTATTATTATTATTATTATTATTATTATTATTATTTTAATGAGTGTGTAGTATGTGACAGTGAAGAAAATTAGTGGATCAAAATGTAGTTAAATTGAATAGATTTTATTGCTTTTTATATGTATTTTAGTCTAACAATATTACATATTTTTTTAAGTTTTAAATAAATGCGTTTTTTCTTTATATGTATTATGGATATAGATTAAATACTTATATGCGTTATCTTTTTAGTGTTTGCAAATCAAAAAACAAAGTTTGTAAATCACCTCTCATGGTTTTATGTACTACATTTAATCCATTCATATTGCATGCATCAATTAAGCATGTAAAAAAACGCAGAGAACAAAATAGAGATTGTTATCTAAAACGCAAAAAAGAATAAAAAATTGGGCAAAATCGTTAACGAAAACTTCTCTCAATCCGTTGTTTATAATGATAAAGGCGTGATGGATATAGAGCGATGTCATAACCATTTCACATAAAATTTGATCACAAATAAATTAAATTACAAGGTATCTGTCGCCATAACACGCGAAAACATGAATCACTTTTCCCGATCATGCCAGATTTACTTAGGTTGTGGTTAGAGGGGTCATGACCTTTACATCATATTCTTTTTAGGTTTTGCAACACCAAAACAAGTTGCCTTGTTTCTGCAGAGTGGGTTATAAAAGTCATGACCTTTGACGAACTCCCTACGCAACATCCCGGTAGCCTTGTAAAAGTCTTTACGGTCACAAGGAACATCTTCATCAGTGTCAGACTCCGGGGGAGGGGACGAGGGCCTTAATCTCTTACCCATGAATTCTGTTAATACAAATAAACCGTAAAAACGTTTATTTATATTTAGTGATCTCGTTATGTTTTGTTGATAACAAATATAAAGTTATCATAAGTAAAATTATAACAATACATGTTGTTTTGCAAAGTATATACATTTGGTAATTTACATAAAATGTTGTAATAAATAAATTGTTGTAATATAATATGTAATAGGATGGGTAATATCCAAGACCCATGACCCATACCCATGGAGTTAATCCATAACCCATGACCCATTGCATGACATCATGCATGAAATCATGTTGGGTATTATCCATGACCCATGACCCAAGACCCATGAACCATTGTCTAGATACATTGTATCTTGTTGGGTACCCATGACCCAAAGTCCATGACCCATGACTCATACCTCATAACCCATAACCAGGTTTGCAACCCAAAATCCGGACTGTTCTGACCCTTTCTGACCCAGACTGTCAGATCCCAGGTTTTGCACTGGCCGGATCCCTTGGGTGAGGGATCCGCCGGAACCATGGGACATAAGGATTTTATGCCTATAAATAGTGAGCCATTTCTTCATTGTTTCTCACCATTCTTCTTACAACTCTCTCATATATTATTTCACTATCCTAACCTCTGATCCTTTGATCATTCTAGTAGTTATTCTATCTTTTGTTGTGATTCTCATATAGGTTCTTCACAAAGGCGAGATCACGCTATACTACAACTCATCCAAGCAAAGGGTCCTTGATTGATTTGTCCATCCACAAGATTTCTGTAGCAAGATCTTTTAATTCATATTTCACATAGTTGTTGTGTAATAGTTGTGTAAAGGTTTAGTTCTACTCGTGGAAGAACTCAGTATTTAGCTTTGTACCTGAAAAAGTGTAAGCGACGTTGTGAGGCTTCTCCGCCAAGTTGAAGGATCTTGTTGACATAGTGCTTGAACTCTCGAGTGGGGTACTCGGGGAGTGGAGTAGGGCAAGGAAGGTGTAAAACCCTAAACTTCGGTTTCACATTTTGACGACTAATTTGAATTTTTCCTAAGTATTATGATTGTGAATAAGAAATTAAACCTTATGCTATAAGATAATTGGATTGATATGCATTTCCACATAACTTTATTAAATAATAAATCTATAAACTTTCCTGATCCTAGTCCTACTCTAACAAAAACACACGACACCGTTGTCTTTTGAGTCAACCATATCACACGTTTGATTTATAAAAGATAAAGACCAAATCTCAACTTTCTTAAAAACCTATTCATTCTACTCGTTGATTTAGGAAGGATAGAACCGAAATTGTGAAGTTTCGATAAGTCCTTACACGTCTAAATTAGAAGAGATAAACACAAATATTATCCTACAAGAATAGAAGATTGTGTCATCCTTTCCTTGCCCTAGATAGTAATTGACTTTCCCAAACCTAAATACACGACATTCCCCATATATTATTTACGTTTCCTTATTTCCCTCTCCTTATCATATAAGCGGCTCTCTCCTCCTCTCATACACCGAACCTAAATCTGTCACAATCTCATTGTTTTTCTTCTCCAAAGATCAACAATGACGAAGGCATAGCAATCTTGGTGTTGGCGATTAGTGGCGATATTCTTGGTGTCTTCATTCATGTATATTGGTTCTCTTTACCCTCTCATTATCAGCCATTCAGCCTAGAGGTAACCATGGTCACCCTTTTGTTTTTTCACTCCTAATATACGACTTAAGCTATAAATCAGAAACATGCTAAAACCTTGTGTATTCGACCCTTTATTTCTGTCTTGATTGTACCCAACACATTCGACCATAGATCTGATCATAAGACCCCTAATCAGACCCTTTAACACACGTTTGTGAACTACTAAAATTCTGGAAATAAAATTTAAGAAATAAAGATGGGGCGTACACATTATATGCGTGGAGTTAGGACTTGAATTGTGTGATTTTATGTGATGTTGTGTCTCGTTATGGTTGTTGTCAAATTGTGTTCTTGTGTGAGTGATTTTGGGTGGTCAAATGAGGTTTAATGACATGTTGTAATCTGAATTAAAAAGATTTAAAGGGCGAGGTTATGGTTTGGTTAAAACATTGGGTCGTTTGGCCTTGTTTTGGTTTTGTTTAATATGTTACCGAGGGTGTTTGTGAGTATATCGGATTAGGGTTGGGTTTGGTATGAGATTCATGATGGTTGGTGGTTAAATGAATACATATATGTGTTAAGGTGATGTTTAAAACAGGTCTTGTGATATATTAAAGTCCGGGTAAGTTTGTGTAAGTAAATAGGTTATAATGATGGTCTTAAACGGAGCTTTAAACGGGACAGTTTTAGATGCTGAATATGGTGGCACTATAGCTTGAGTTTCATAAGGGTTAAAATCTGGGTTTTTGTTGTAAAAACTTATTTTATGTCTTAGTTAAGTTTACCAAGTGGTTTGGTCGAATTTAGAGTTGTCTAAGTCGTATTTTTGAATTTTACGGGATCAAGTGTCAAAGCTGAGAAAACGGGTCTGAAATTCAGTTGGGTTGTTTGATTTTTCATTACAAACCATAGGGAATTGGGAGCTCTCCTTTTACAGAATTGATCTTTAGGGCATAAATGAATTTCTGGAATTTTTGGGAATTTTTACACGGTGTCTAAACAGGTCTAATAAACGTAAACTTTTGAGATGTACTTCATGAACACATTTTTTGGGCAGGTCTGGAAATATGGATTTTTAAATTGTACTTAGACTATGAGATAAAATCTACCAAAATTTGTGAAATTACTTAACTAATGTGGGAACCTCTGGAAATTTTCTTATAATTTTTGGAATACTTCTGATGGGTTTAAAAATTCGTGTAAAACGGGTCCAGAATTGAGGTTTAAAACCTAATATGTAATACAAGCCTAACAATAAGTATATGGCCAATAAATCTAAGAATAACTTTCGATATGAATATATAAATAATATGCGAACCATAATCCGTGTAGATTCATTGAAGAAGACGTGACGTTGTGTCTTTGTGTTCATTTGTTTGCTTTCCTTTCATTGACGTTAAGGTACAGATATTTTGACCTTTCTCTTAAGGCTTCTCATGACCTCTTACACATCTTTTGATCTTTAGCTATCTTGATTATAAACCTTGAACTATTTTATGTGAACCTTTGAATTGACCCTTTACTATAAACCTTTGCTATGAACATTTTATTATGAACCCTTGATTATGCTATTCTGGTGACTTAAACATTTGCCTAACTTTGACCTTACCTTTTGACCCTTCAGTTTAATACCTGAGCCATTTTCCCTAGCCATGAAGGTAACATGGCCATGTCATTGATGCACCAATGGCATGACTCCAGGGTGGTCGAGTGATGAACCATCCCGCCCCTTTCTGTTATATATATTATGAGCTCAAGATTATTATATATGTTTGGCCACTAATATTTTTGCAGGGGCGTATGGATGCATCCTAGATTTGTTCTGTATATGATATGATATGACATGATTGATTTATTTGGTGACTGATGCTGTGTGCAATACACGTCTTTCACATTCTGGGAGCTAGCTACTCCATGGTTACTTATGATATGATATGATTTGATTTGTTTGGGCTCGTGGTAGATTACTGATATTTTTCCTTTCATGCCCTTTTATTCTTGTTATGCCTCATGTTATTCCACAATGCACCATATTCTGTATTTCTCGTTTTTAGTTTTTCATTGATTACTCATTCATTCATTATCCTTATGTGATTCATCCGACTACCATACTATACTCCAGTTCATTGATTTGTCATACTCTCATTCCATTTTGGTTGACTACCAAGCTTATACTTCAGATTACCACTTCATCCGTTTACCCTGCTATTATATGATTAATATGTGACTAATCGTTTACCATGCTATTATGTGACTAATTGATTCACCCGTTTGCCATGCTAGTATGTAATTATTTGACTCATCCGTTTACCCTGCTATCATATGATTAATATGTGACTAATCATTTACCATGCTATTATGTGACTAATTGATTCACCCGTTTGCCATGCTAGTATGTAATTGTTTGACTCATACGTTACCATGTTATACCTCGTTCAGTTATTTTGTGGGCTATGATTATCATTTAGTATTCCTATTTGCTATTTGTGACAACCATTCTTGTACTTTTTGTTGGTATTTTTCCGTTGCTTACGATATTGGTTTTGATCTGCCATGTTTACACTTGTGTTCATGCTACTGTTTGATGAAGGAATATGGTTCAACTTATGTTATCTGTCTAGTTGACTTGTTTAGTTTGCCATGCTATGTTCTTGTTTAGTTAATTCATTCAATTATGATATTCGTTTGGTATTCCTACCTGATACGTGTGACTATCATGCTTATACTGCTGTTAGTATTTCCGCTGGTTATGATACTTGTTCTGTTTATTAACTGTGGGTTATCTGACTTGTGTGATTGCCATGCTTACATCCAATTTAGTTGCTTCCGCCTGCTTATAGAATTCAGCTTGGCTTATATGTATTCTGATTATCTGATTTATTTGTGTTGCCATATTTATGTTTAGTTGATACGCTGACTGCTATGCTTGTATACTGTTTGGTTACTTGTTTTGCTTATGATGCTGTTTACCAATTCCTATTCGTTTATGTCCAGTATTTTTATGGTTGGTTATTTTATGTGTATTTATGTATGTTCGCCAATGTGCTACTTTGCTTTGGTCTCCTTTGATTTATGTTCTTTTGGTTATCTGTTAATATTGTGTTCTGCAGGTTCCTCATTGACTCATTTTGTTCATTGCGATGACCTTGATATAAGTTTCCTTTGATTCCCTTCATATCTTTATTTTGTTTAGTTTTTATTTTGTCATATCTGTTCACTGGGCTTTTTAAGCTCAGCCGCACTTTTTTTTCCATGCGGCATGTACCTAGTAGGATGCCGGGCTTGATGGGCTGAGAGTAGGAGCATTTGAGTGAACCGAACCTAGTTTTCCTATCTTATCTTTTGAAGATCATTGTTTTGATATTACATTTTTTGACATATTGAATTTTGTATTTTTCCTTGTAAGTCATTCGTTTATATGACTTGGTATTTTATTTTATAAGACTTCCGCTTGCAAAATTTTATTAGTATGTTCTAATATGACTCCATAATGTGAGATTCGGACCCTTGTCGGGTTGGGGTGTTACAATTATGGTATCAGAGCTAAGGTTTTGTTAGGTCACCATGTTTGAAACACAAGCATCAACATAAGAAATATAGAGGAGAGATAGATCGGTTGAACACTTAACACATACAAACACGAATGAATATGAAAGTTTATGCGTAAATGAACAGCCAACTCCCAAATGGGAGTTTACAACATTATTTATAGGGAAGGAACTAGGGCAACATGCCAGTTTCCTTCCATTCCTTATTGGGCTTGGGTCAAGGCTTATGGGCTTTCTACATAAGCCTTGCCATAATTACTAACATAAAAGCCTAATTAAGCTAACTATTACATATTGATTACTAACACTTGAGAAATGGTTTAGGAGCGATTCCAACAATCTCCCCCTAAGTGTTTGTAATTAATGATTAGAGTGAAAAACGTTGTAGGTGCTGATGTAATAGTTGCTTTGACGTCTTCTGACATTCTTCTTTCTTGTGAGAAGAAGTGTCTTGATTCCAACAATCTCCCCAGTGTAGGGATCTTGTTTACTTTGAAGTTTTTCAGCTTTGACGTTTTCATTTTCTTTGTTCTTTGATCGTTGTTCTTTGTGGTGGTAGTGATAGTATGTTGTGGTTATCTGCTTCAGGTCCGCTTCGTTGCTCCAGTGTCTCCACGTCTTTCTCCAACATGCTCACATGCTCTTTAACGTTTGAATTTCAGTACTGATGTAGTTCTCTTGTCTTTAAAACTTTGTAGATTCTTTGATATGATGAAGAATCATTGTGACTTTGTGTTGCCTTTGATATTGAGAGAACTTCTTTTGTGATGTTGTTGGTATGAGCATGTGAAGAATCTGCACGATCTTTTCCTCCCGCGAGCATCCATAAGAAGAAAAACATAAAATGTGGGTTAGAAATAATCCAGCGCTTACAATTTTGAACTTCGAGTGTGTTAACAACATAGTGTGAAAACACGTCTCTAATTCTCACAAAGGCTGTTCCTGAACTGGATTCCCACAAGTGAGATAACGCGATGTACCGAAGTACACCTACAGTTTAGGTGAGTCGCTGAGGTACACCGAAGCATCACCCCACGACTGTAGACCGTTTGAGACACATTAAGCATAACCCACAAGGAGTTACCGAAGTGACCTGCTGTCAGGGCTGTTTGATGTTGACCCTGGCAGGAGTTTCCATTTAATCATTGAGGATCACAGTTGTGAACCCCTCATAAATGTTCTCGACAGATTGCTAAGATCTGTGAAGGACTCTAGAATGTATCACTTGCCTCCTTATTGTTGAACGACAAGTGATGAAATGTCAAGTGTTCCTAAGAGATCTTTTGATGAATCTCGTGGCTCTAGACTCAATAGTGCGCTTTGGTTTTCCTGATCGGAGACTAGGGAGAGGGTCTCCTTTTTCAATACCAGCAACCTCTAAGAGAAAGCCAATAGTTTACGTAGGGTTCCCTGTGAGAATGAAACAAGCTTCTGTTGATAGAAACTTGAGTGGCTAAGAAGGTTTAGTGCACGCGTCACTGGGTCCATGACGACTTTGATCTTCAATACCGGTGTCATCAAGTGATAACCAGTAGCATATGAATTGAACCCGGTGTCTTTCCTAAGTTGAATAATTTGGAGGGCTATTTCTTTTCACATTTCTTTTTAATTCTTCAACTCCTTGTTTCTTCGATTCTCATTTTCTCCTTTTTTATAATCATACCTAAGGACTTCTAAATTCTAACTATTGGTGGTGTCTTTGGGTAGATCCCTCCGGCTCTGGCAGATCATAGGACGGTTATTCCTAACCTTAGTCACCTTATAACACCATGACTAACCTATGTTGCCATAAAACCATTTTCATGAAAAATCTCTCAAAGTGGTTATGATTAAAAACATTTTGTACCACTGAAAGAGTTTTATATTTTGCAGAAATACTCCCCCTCCACACGTGCTTAAGTATTTTTATAGAAATCTGCACGGTGAGAGAAGAGCGCGCACTTTTGAATTGATCAACTCGAGATAGACAATTCCATGCGAGACACGGTTACATCACTGACTAGGTCAACTTGAAGTTGTAAACACTCCTTGGTGAGGAGGTTTGACCCGTCAAGGTTCATGTCTACAAAGAGTTTCTCGAATGGTACATTCTACTAGGACAAGTCCTTTGCGAGACACGTTTACATTACTAGCGAACTAGCTTGAAATTATTACCCGTCCCGGACAAGTCTTTTCGAGTTACTAACATTTAAGAGCTCGTCAATTCATTGGTTAAGTCTTTATCACGACGATTCAATAGCAATTCACAACATATTTCTTATCACATAATTTTTCTCCCCCTCAAAAATGGCATATAAATGTTATTTTTGACGAAAATTTGATGTCGAATATGTCCATTTCGAGTTTTGTGGGAAGATTTCCACGAAGAACAATATTGTGAACAAAGTTTTTAAGCAAGTACTCCCCCTCAATAAGTAATACTAACTTTTGAGGTTTTGAAAAAAAAACATAAGGGGAAGTACTTGTTCTTTTGAGCAAAACTTTGAAAGTGAAAGTTTTGATTAGTTTTACTCAAAAGTAAGAAGCTTTCTCTCCTTTTATAAGGATTGTGACACTTATGCGTACCACAGGGTCCTTTCATTACATGTACGGGTTGTACACTGTTATGTGTGCACAAGCCATTGTCAATTATAGATCACACATCCAAATATATAATGAAGGAAACAAATCAAGGAGTACCAGGAAGTCCGTCAATAACACCAGGAGTTCTGTCTGGACTTTGGTAGCCTGTTAGAGATATGCTCTGACGTCCACCCACGAAACTCTCCAATGTTCTCATCTGATCCCGACAAAACAACCTTTCATTAATCCTGGTAATGATCTTCTTCGCATCCCTCCTTTCCCTAGAATTCCACCTTTTCTTCGACCCAATGCCTTGATGAATCTCCTTTAACCTATAAGCCATCCCATCCCGAACCTTCTTTAAAGTATGATCACAGAATTTGTGAAGCTCCTTGCACGCCATGAAGCAATTTCGATGAAGTTCACTGCGGTAAACTACCCCAAATGGTTTCTTAATGATGGTGTACTGAGGAAGATGGTTGATATCGGGAAGGTCTAGTTGTGGTTTGGTGAGATTAACCCGTTTCTGCTAAGATTCCACGGCAAGTTGAATATCTTCTACACGTTCTTGGATCACGATGCTTCTGATGAATATTAGCAAGGACTTGATGTACTGAAGCTGGATGTTCGTTGAGAAGTGTCGCATTCTTCCTTGTACCTTGGCCAGATACATGTCTTCAATGTCATTGAGCGACAATCTTGGGAAATCCGCTTCAGAAAAATCATATTCCTCTTCGTCTTGACGTTTGACTTTAATTGCTTTCAGGAATGAGTAGTCCCATTTAGATGACATAGTAACATTCATTATCGCAATGATCCGTTGTTCACTAAACACTTCCTTTTTCGATTTTAGCACCTGGCAGCTCCTGTAGTAGATTCTTCGTCGTTCTAGCCAATGATGAATCCCATACAATGCATCGAGGTCATACTTTTCCACTTTGTCAGCAAACATTCTTGTGGCTTATTCCTCGATGGCTATGTTGTTAGAGTATATGGCTGCCGGGAAAGGGAAGGTGAGTGATGTAGCGTATTTCTTGGTAACATCGCTACCATGTAGAAGAAATTCCAAGTCATTGTTGAAGAAATAGCGGTAGGGAATCTTAGGTTGATCCGGTCGGCCAATGGTAGGTAGCGGTTTGGTCCAGTCAGTGTAGTATGGAGCTTTGTCTGGTCTGGTGAAGTCAATGTTTGATTCAGGATTGAGCCAATCAATGTTGTTAGACATGGCTCGTGCTATGTTGTCGAATTGATATTCGACTTCAATTGCACTGTCAGAGCTGTCTTTTAGCAGTTGAAAAGCTTCATTCTTGATGCGTCTCAATTCTGCTTTCGTCATCTTCTTCACCTTGAACCTTTCTTGTATAAGCTTCACATGCTCCATTGTGCGACCATCTACCGGTTCTTGACCTTCCGGTAACTGAGGTGTAGCATCAACAAGTTTAGAGAACCAGTCATACTCTTCAGTGTCATCTTCATCTAGCCATGACACAACATTGGTCTTATTCTTCTTCTTTGGCTTTGATGATGACGCTGGTTTCTTTGTTGATGTAGAAGAAGTTGGTTGTTGTTGGGGCTCAGGAATTTCTTCATCGTCACCACTAGTGTATTCAAAGTGATCACCGGTTTTTTCTGTTTGTGGTGGTGACTCAGAGTCCTGAGGTTTGTCTGTTGTAGGAGAACGTGGTGGAGATCTTCTAGCGGTGGAGGTCCTTTGGGGTGGTGGAGGCATAGAGGATGAATCATCATTTTTCTTCTTTCGTTTCGGTTCAGAGTCCTTATCTGCATCATCATTGTCTCTTGGACGCTTGGCCATTTCAGCTGCCGCTTTGCATGAAGTTTTGAGTTGAAATTCCAGCAATGCCTCAAAAAGTTTAGCTTCATCAGAAGTAAACGTTGCAGATCGTTTAGACATTTGTAACACAAGCTTGGAGATCAACTCTGCATCAGAGACGACCTTAGGCTCAACTGGATTGATTTGCATTGCTACCGGAGTAGATTGCATTGTATGCTTGACCAATTGCATGAAATTTGGATAAAGTTGTCTGGTGAACATCTCTCTAGTCACTCCAGGGACGGTGTCGAGAAGAAACTTGTGAGTGTATTCACGGATCGTCTTTTCCATTTCCCCTTGGATATCTCTATTTAGAAACTGTTGCATCTGTTCCCTTTCATCTGAAAATTCGTTCACCACGTCTTGAATTTGATTGACTCTGTCCGCAAGCTGATTCAGTTTCATGTTAACAACGTTGCGCTTCCTTACTTGCCTGACAGCTTTGACAATCTTCGTCTTTGCACGTGATACCCAAGTATCAGTTGGTTTCTTTACTGATTTGGATGCGGATCTGGTGGTGTCTTTGGATGGTGGTGGTGATGAATGAGAAGATGAGTCTGACGATGATGATTCATGAGGAGGCTCAGGGTCCTTTGGTGGCTCAGAAGTTTGTTCCTTGCTACGTGCGGGACTATATAGAAGATAATCATCGGCTTCCTTCTTAGCTTTAGCCTTTTCTTCCGCCTTAACCCTAGCTTCTTCATCTCCTTGAGCTTGAGCTTTTTCTTCTGCTTTTTCTTTAGCAGCAACCTCAACATCTTCATCAGTAATTTTCTCAGTCTTTTCCTTCTTCTTTTCTGGTTCCTCAAAGTCAAAGATAATTTCCTCCTCTTGTTGCTATTGTTCAGATTTGTGGGTGGTGGTACCAGTTCCCTTATCGGGTCGATTAACCGCATCGAGAACTGGTGCGGTTAGTGCACCACCACTTGACCCTCCAGGGCTACGAGTTTGTTGCAGATTGAACTCCTTAGCAACATGTTGTAATCTAATATTCTTTAGCTTCTTGCGGTATTCTCTTTCTTCATCCTGTGGCTCTTCATCTGAGCTCTCTTCTTCCTCTTGCTCAGCAACTGGAGTTTTCCCTTTATCAGATTTGGGACTGAGAGGTTTTGCTATTGTTAAAGTATCATCTGTTGGAGTTTCAGAGTAGATAACCTCTTCATCCGTGTCAGTGTCCTCGGAGTCCTCGTCCATCAATTTTGGTTCAGGTTTAGGGATTGCAACCTTCAATGGAACTTTCCATTTGAGGATATGAGTCCTCTTTAGATACTTTCATGTACTCTCAGTGCTTGCAACACTTCCAGCATTGCCAGATCTCCTTGTCTTCTTGACAGATACACTGGAAGACTTTTCATTGATGAACCCCACTTTTCCTGATGCAACTGCTTCTAGATAACGTTTGTACGATTGAAGCTCTTTGATCTCAGTAGTAACAAGGCAATCTGGTGAAACAACACCTTGTTTCTTTGTAGTTGATTATTTGAATCTGACAACATTGAGTGTAGGTTCAAACAACATGGAGTGATGGTTGGGGTCATCAAGTCTCAAAGGAATATCAAGATTATTCCCGAGTATCCTCTGGATCAACAGTTTTGTGTATCTGATGTAAGGGATTTTGGTGCCAGGTTTCCTGAAATATGACATCATGTCATCCCAAATTAGACTTGCGAAATCGATGTGCATCATATTGACCATGTCCCAAAATACTTGTAGTTCCATGAGCTTGGGATGCTCATAACCACTATCACGTATTTGGTGATCATAATGTAGAGGGTTCTCCATGGCTGAGGAATATTCTTAAGATCTACTGAAGAGTGTTTGGTGATAATCCCAGCAGCTTCATCATAGCCAATGTCGACCATGAACTGGAGAGTGACCTCTTCCGAAGGAGAAGCAACATAGTTGGCAGGCTGGATGGTAGGAAGAAGGAGAATAGCCCTTAAGTCTGCTGGAGCGATGGTGACTTGTTTGTTGTTGAGTGTCACTGTCACAACATCTTGACCTTTGACCTTCTGCATGGTGTGCCAGAATTGGTGAACATAAATCTTTGGCACAGTTGCAGAATTAGTGAGCATATTCTTGTAAGGATGAGTCTTCAGAATATCCACAGCAATTTGACAAGAAGACTCAGAACACCTGAAGTTATCAAAATCGACTATGAGATTGTTCTTCCCAATCTTCATTATGTAACCGGTGGGGAAGATGTCTTCCATTGTGAGAACATTTGGTGCATCAACGTTTTGCATTGTGACGTCCATATTGTGATCTGAAAGATATTGAGCCAAAAGAACCAACATATCGAAAGACATTACGTTAGTCAAAAGTTGATTTTATTGTCCAATTATTGAATATGTTATGTTGATGAATGTTACGAGTCTAATGTCACTTGTTTGTCCAATAGTCCAAAGTAGTCGTGATAAGTTTCGTGAGTTTATTAATTTTGAAGTTTAAAGTCCAAATTTTCACTCATTTACACAACATTTTTACCATTGCAGCTTATTAGTGACATTTTGGTTTCGTGATGTTATGATTTATTTATTTACAAGTTTTTATGCGTAACAATTCATAATTATGGTTAAAATAAGGCTTAAGCGTAGAAATTGCAAGCTTATGCGTAAACAGTTGACCATACGCGTAAGCATAAGCTTATGCGTAGGAACTCTTCTTACGCGCAAGAAATGTTACGCGTAGGAAAAGAGCCCTTGGCATAAGGCTTACGCGTAAGCGTATGTTAGAGCTTATGCGTAAGGTTTACTCGTAAGAGTGAACCTTATGCGTAAGACTCAAGTTTACGCATATCCTTCACAGGATACGCGTAGTCCCCATATAGAACCTTACGCGTAAAGGTTATGCGTAAGATTACTCTTACGAATAACATTCTACGCGTAAGGTGATCCTTATGCGTAGAAATCCAGTTTAACCTTGATTCTGAATTTTGCACATGTAAAACCTGAAATAAATTCATCATAACATGTCCATTAACATATTATTCAATTCCTTTCATTTTCACATGATATCACACTCATACACAGTTAAGCGTAAAGATTGCTTATGCGAAAAAATTAAACCCTAGGGATTTTTACGAATAAGAAATCTAACCATGAAAATGACACCAAATTGTTTCTGGGATGTCTTAAGGTCAATGTAAATGTGTTGCAATAAGTATTAACATCCAGAGCCTCATGAATCAAAAGTACCTCTTTCGTATGAGACTAAAACCCTAAATCTTAGATTCTTACAATTATATGTTTCTGGGTAACAATCAATGGTGGTTTTGGTCAATTAAACATGTAACAATCATTATTTAACCATCTAATTATCCAAAAACACTCACACAAGAAAACTCCTAAATCCACGCATAAACCCTAATTCTTAAAACATGAGTAAAACGTTTTCTGGGTGGATTTTGATATTGGAAATGTTTATAACACATGATTTTAAGCATTTTGACACCATAACTTTCATCATAAACACCCAATGATGATTTTGTGTTCATACGCATACGCGTAGAACATAAAATCACTCCTAACTCAAAATCTAGCCGTGGGATTTGTTTAAAAAACAAAACCAATGTTTAGAAAATCACTAGGAATCATAAATCACTTACAAAGTGGAAGTTTATAGCACGATTTAGAGGATTGATTATAGGCGTAGGATGGGTAGTTGTAGTAATAAATGTAAGAGTTAATGTGTTTTGAAAATGTAGGTGGAGTGTTTTTAAGAAAAAATAGTTTAAACTTTTGACAACTTTAGTCCCTTCACCTCAACCATTTTCATCCAACGCCCATAACTTCTAATTTACGTACGTAAAGAATGATATTTGGAAAGAAACTTGACGACACCCCCCTCGACTTTAGAAATAGAGAAATTTTACAAATTTGGGTTCGGGGAGTGTCAATAAACCAGAAACGTGACCACCATTATCAAAGATACAACCGGAATAAGGTAACATGCAAGTACACGGTTTTATGAAACAGAAAAATATTTACTTTCTCCCCCTCAACACTTGACCGAAAAAATTATGGAAATTTGAAAGAGTAAAGTGTTGACGGAAGATTTGTATTTGCCATGTTGAAAGAGATTTAGAGAGAAGAATATTTTTGTATTTTATAGATTTTCTGATTTTGTATTTTGTTTTTGAGAAAAATATTTACAAAAGAGGTTTTGGTGTTTGACTGGTTTTAAGATTGTTTTAAAAATTCGTCTAGTTCCTCTAGAGTCAAACACCGCATACCAATCCGGTGGACCAACTCAGTAAACCTAGCAGGAGCTAAGGCTTTGGTGAGAAGGTCTGCCAATTGGTATTCAGTACCCACAAAATATAATTCAACGCTACTCTTTTCCACATGCTCCTTGATGAAATGATATCAAAGATCGATGTGCTTTGATTTTGAATGTTAAACAGAGTTGCACGAGATCGCAATAGCACTTCGATTGTCGCAGTACATCGGGATTATGTCAAATACGTAACCATAGTCTTTGAGTTGTGTTCTCATCCAAATGACTTGAGCACAACACGCCGACATGGCTACATATTCTGCTTCAGTTGATAACAGTGATGTACAATCCTGCTTCTTCGATTTCCATGACACCAATTTATCACCAAGAAATTGTAGAGCTCCTGAAGTACTTTTTCATGAATCTAAGCAACCTGCGTGATCAGCGTCTGAAAAAGCTATTAGTTCAAAACCAGAATCCTTCGGATACCAGATTCCCAAGTTAATGGTTCCCTTGATGTATCGGAGGATTCTTTTAGCCTCAGAGAGGTGAATTTCAGTTGGTCGCGACTGATAACGGGAGCAAAGATATACAACAAAGACAATATCTGGTCTACTGGCTGTTAGATACATGAGAGACCCAATGATACTTCGGTATTTGGTAGGGTCAACCAATTTCCCATGTAAATCAGCATCCAGTTTCTTGGTATGTGCCATCGGTGTGGCATAGGTATCACTGGTTTGTATTCCATGTTTATTTAAAATTTCAAGAGCATATTTGGACTGACTTAGGAAAATACCACGGGGTGATTGATGAACTTGCAGTTCTAGAAAGAACGTAAGTTCACCCATCATGGATATTTCAAATGTTTTTTTCATAAGTTTTGAAAAAGCGTTTGAGTACTTAAGATGTGTTGACCCAAAAATGACGTCATCCACATAAATTTGAACGATTAAGCTGTGTGCCCCGTGATATTGTATGAAAAGTGTTGGGTCGACCGATCCTTTCGTGAAATTATAGGTAATAAGAAAGGATGATAACTTATCATACCACGCCCGAGGGGCCTGTTTGAGACCGTAGAGAGCCTTGTTCAGTTTGTAGATGTGATTAGGGAACTCTGGATCAACAAATCCTTCTGGCTGACTAACATAGACTGTTTCATTCAGTTTACCATTTAGAAAAGCAGTTTTGACATCCATCTGAAAGACCGTGATGTTCATGTGACCCGCGAATGCCAGAAAGATCCGAACAGCCTCAAGTCTAGCAACTGGTGCAAATGATTCCTCGTAATCAATTCCTTCTTCTTGTCTATAACCCTTAGCCACCAGATGTGACTTATTTCTGATAACCGTACCTTCAACATCCAGCTTGTTTTTCCAAATCCATTTGAGACCAATAACATAGACCCCAGTTGGTTTTGCAACAAATTCCCATACTTCAAGGTGTTTAAACTGATTAAGTTCTTCTTGCATGGATTCAATCCAATTGTCATATGTCATGGCTTCCTTAATATTTTTGGGTTCAGCTTGGCAGACGGTAAGTGCATAAATGCAATGTTCACCGTCAGTCTGAAGGCGTTGTCTAGTTACTACGGGTTGATTCGGGTTTCCAATAATGTTCATAAGAGTATGGTCTTTTGTCCAACGATGTGTGGAGGGTTGATGTTGATATACATTCTGCAGATTAGGAGGATTCAAATGGTTTGTAGATGATTCTGCTACATCAGAAGTGGTAGTGTCATTAGGAAACGGATTAAAGAACGCATTTGGATCATAATCTGCAGGTGGGGGTACTTCATTGTGTGGAAAACTAGAAGGGGGGGTTGAATAGTTTTACCAATTTAAAACTTCCTTTTAAATATTTAGATCGACTTATGTCAATCTATTTGGTTGTTTATGTTGGACGTTGATAGATAGATATATAAAAGTGTAATGAAAGATAAAGAGTAAGAAGCACATCACCACGACACAAGTTATTTATAGTGGTTCGGCTACAAGGACACCTTCCTTGCCCTACTCCACTCCCTGAGTCACCTACTCGAGAGTTCGTAAGCACTACACCAATCTCCTTATGGCGGAGAAGCCTTCACAACGTCGCTTAACCTTTTTCCGGTACAAAGCTAAATACCGAGTTCTTTCACACCAAGGCGAACCATACCTAACACAACGTCGCCTACCCTTTATACGGTGCTAGGCTAACCACCGAGTTCTTTCACACCTTAGGAGAACTAATCCTATCACAACGTCGCCTACCCTTTATTAGGTACTAGGCTAAGCACCTAGTTCCATTACTATGGAGGAACTACTACCCTTCACGACACAACACCTAATCTCAAGGAGATCTACTCCTTGTTACAACACCATCAAGGATATCACCATCCTTGTAAATAAATAAATACTTATATGTATAACGATGCACCTCATCGATTATACGACCTAGGCATTCTTCCCAAATGCTACTTGATTTGATTCTTCGGCATCCTTCACTAATGCCTTTGACACAACGCTTGACACCCTTCACTAATGCCTTCGTCTTGACACCTATAGCATTCTTCACTAATGCTCTTGACACGAACGATAAACACCTTTCACTAATGCTTTCGTCTTGACACTTTCGGCATCCTTCACTAATGCCTTTAACCCAACATCTATGGAGAAAGGAAGAACTATCAACAAGAGAACCTTAGTTGTCTTGATGATGACGAAGCATTGCAACTCATGGACTTGAGCTTGCACGTCTTCAAGAAGTGGTGATCTCTCCTTTAAGAGGAACCTAGAAGATCACACAAAAACAAAAGACAAACTACATAGATCACTTGGATCTGAGGTTAGAGGGTTAGAATACTTGGGGAAAGTATGTGTGTAAAGTCATGAATAGAAAGGAAGAAATGGCTCTCTATTTATAGAGAAAATTCTCTACTGTTCCCCGGATCCCACGGATCCCTTCCACTTGGGATCCGGCTAGCACAAAGCCAGGGATCCGTGGAACGCTCCTCTTTGCCCATGGGTATTTTTGGTTATGGGTCATGGGTCATGGGTTATGGTTTGATCCATGGTTTTCTTTCTAGATACAATGAACTTGGTTAAGTGGTATATATAAAACCATGAGTTATGGGTCAATACAATTTGCTAGTTTTTACCCATTTAGTATATACTTGTTTTTACTCATTTTAGTATACTTAGTTTAAGTATATGCTAACCCAATATGTAAACACTAGTTGTTGTACATATGTATTTAAATCATAAAATCACTTATACTTGTTTTAGTGTTTTATGTGAAAACGTAAGTGTGTTAGGAAACTATTAACTCAAACTATTTACGTATTCTATTTGTTTTGTTAAAATGATTTTACGTTTGTTAACGACAAAATATTAGAAGATCGTAAAATATAAATAAACGTTTTTACGGCTTATTTGTATTAACAATCTCCCCCTTTTTGTTGATGACAAAACATAAAATTATTTTAAGGAAAAGCTAAAATTCGTAAAAGTTTGAATTTGTAGTTTTTACTTTCTTCTCCCCCTTTTTGTCGAAACAAAAAGTGTTAAAAGAAACTAACACAATTTTTATAAGAAAAGTTATGTAAAAATGTAAAGAGAGCAAGTGACGGGAATGGTACTCGTCTTAACTCCCCCTTGACGAGTCCATCCCTTTGAAAGGGCGTCAAGGACATGACGTAAAATAAACTAATTGTGTTTGCAATTAAGTTTGCAAATGGTTCGTCTAAGTGACGAAAACGTGCTCCCCCTTGAAGATTGCAAAGATGCAATGGGGTATCATGAAGTATAATCCAAAAACGGTTTAATGTTGCAAATGTTTTTGCAAATCGTTTGACACAAAGCTCCCCCTAGCTTTATGGTGTCAAAATCTTCATATGCTAATTTGAAAATCTACAAAGTAAAGGTTAGAAAACAAGAGTATAATGCATAATTTCCTGCAAGAAAAACTCAAGTTAGTATAATTTTGTGCTTCTGTACCACGGATCCCACGGTTCCCTTCTTGGAGGGATCCGTCTAGGTATTTGGGAGGGATCCGGCTATTTGTTTGATAGTTTCTTCAGCAATGAGAATGTTCCATTCAATGCTAATGAAGATGTGAAATAACAAGCACAATGCACTAAATAAATATAGCATATAGATATCCATTCAATAAAAACAAGAGATAATCGAACAAATCTCTAAAACAAGAGAATGAACAAGTCAAACAAGTGCTACTAATGCTAATGAGTTACCCCAAACTTTAGATTCAACTAAAAGCTTAATGACGATAAATGATGAGATGAGTTTTCCTAAACATTCTAAGTTTGAGCTTGTAGTTCATGTATCAATCTATCTAGTTCATGTTTCAATCTTTCAACATGTTGACAATGATAGCAATCCTTGTCATGGTTTTGAGTTTCTTGAAGTGGAAGTTCAAGTAAAGTGGGTTGAGGATCTTCAAATGATTGTGAGGTGGCTCTAGGCACTAATGATGTTGGTTGAGTTGTGGAGGGTATGTTAGGTATAGTAGAGTTAGGTGATGAAATCCTAGTGGGAATACTCTTCTTGGGAATTAGTTTGATTGGTTTCCTTGGTGCGGGAGAAATCCTAGCATTGGTGGACTTAACCGGAGATGATTCGGTTGAGGAAAATTCATGTATGATTCTAGCAAGTTTCTTGGGTGGTTCTTGAGTGGATGAGTTAGCACTAGGAGCCTTAGTCATAGTGATGTTGGTGCTAGTAAGAACTTCTTTAGTTGCTGATTTTTGAGATGTGATTGAGAGTGGTGACTTAATCCTAAGGTTGTTTGGTTTATAAAGGATAATTTGAATTAGGAAATTAAATTCTTGGCCACTTAGAGGACTAAGCATGCTCTTGGGGTTTTGATCAGCTCTAGGAGGATAAGTAATGAATCCTAAAAGTGGTTAGAGAACCAAAAGGTGACTTGAATTCAAATATGGAAGCTGATTTATGCTTTCTGCATCTACGGATCCCGCGGATCCCTCTCAGCAGGGATCCGCCTGGTTAAAGACCAGGGATCCGGCTATCAGACAGGGTTTAGGTGAAATCATTATGCTTTTGTAAGGTTTATTATTAATGGATTTCGAGGTTTTAACTTAATTTTGAAGTCTCTAGCTGTTGGATGTCTTAAATCTTCAACCATATCAAGTAATGGTGTTTAGTGTTTGATGACTAAGGTGTTCTTAGTAATATGGTTTATAAAGGGAAGAACTTGGCAATTGTATTTAAGACTTAATCCACTAATGTTCTTGGAAATGTGATGATCAACATGCACAAGGTTGAGATTCAGAGTTTCACTGATCTAGGAACTCATTTAAGATGAGATGGAGTGTTTGAGTTAGGAAGATGAGTTGAAATGATTGTTTTAGCAGTGTTTGACCTAAACTGTCACCCGGATCCCACGGTTCCCTCCTTGGAGGGATCCGGCTAGGCTAATCCTAGGGATCCGGCTCTCAGCAGTTATGACAGGTTTGAAATGAGGTTTATAGGAGCTAAAGCCTATCTCATTTTGAATATTTCAGTTCTCCTAAGTGTTTAAGATGAAAGGGTACTTGAATGATCAAAGATAATAACTGTTATAGCAAATGATTGCTTCTTATGGAAAGGAGATGGGACAAGATGACTACCAATGGATGTTCAAGAATAACACTAAGAGTTTTGGTGGTGTCAAGTCATAATAAATGATCCTAGTGATCAGATTTAAGCTTGAGGTGAAATAAAAAATCTTTAAAAATCAAAAGAATTAAAAAGCTTAATTCTTGACCCATTTTGGGATAGAGATGACTAGAAACAATTTCCTAAAATTGTTCAATATATCCACCTAAGTGTTTTGAAAGATGAGAAACAATTTGTGAGTATTAAAGCGGAAATATGGTGAGTTTTGATGTGTTGATAAATCAAGAGGCATTTTGACTAAGATCTTAAGTAAGCCTTTAGTGAGTCTAATCCTTTCTCATCCTTGAAGTGGTTCTAGTTTGATTCTAAAAACATATGCTTAGCTAATGAGATGTTATCTAGAAAGTTATCTTGATGCAAGAGATGCTAAATAGCTGATCTGATATCACGGATCCCACGGTTCCCTCAAGGGAGGGATCCGGCTAGGCTAATCCAAGGGATCCGGAATCTGCAGATCAGAACCTACACATAAATGATGTGCAGATTTTGCACACTAATAAATCTAAAATAAAGCAATAGAAACAAGCATGTCATCACAAAACACTACTTATAAAGGCATGATAAAGTGACAATATCCAAGTTACCATAAACCAAAAGTGCTAAAACGTAATCATCCAAACATAAGATAAAGAAAAATAAGCATATTCCTATTGTCTCTTTCGTCAATCATTTCTTTTCCTTTTTGACGGCTTAGTGAGGTTGTAAGTGAGGTTTTGAATCATGCCTCTTAATTGTTTAAATTCCGCGGTCTCGTTTGGAATGGTTGGAAGTTGTTCGTGGTATTCAAGGATTTCCAATTTGATGTTGGCTACGGGGTCGACGTCTTCCTCATCTTTATCTTCTTCTTCTTCACCGGCCGAGGAGCCCGAGAGAGCTTCAGGTTTCTCTCCATTGACCATGAATCGTTTAAAGCATTGTTTGGTAAGAGGTACCATGACGTGATCGGAAAGGTAATGATCATCGTTAATAAGAGATGGTTGCAATGTACCAACATACTTACAAAGTCGTGTTAGGAGCATACCATATGGAAGTATCATGTTGGAAGCCTTGAATACCCCAGCCATTCTCCTTACCATGTAATAGGCAAGATTAAATGGCCTTTGGTGGGTAAGACAATAGATCATTTGCACAAGACATGCGTTTGGATGATCTTTGTTTCCAACTAGGCTAATGACATTTTCCCTAAGGATTTCTTCCCATTTTCTAAACATGGGGTGCATTTCGAAAAGTTCCTTTTGAAAGGGATTACGGCGAATAAGCTTTTTGTTACGGTCGTAACTAGATTGGTCGGTCCTAACTTTGAAGATAGTATCTCTAATGGTTTCGGGATCGTCGAGAGGAGTGTTATAGAGAGGCTTAGGATCAAGTGCAAGGTTTTGAGCGTTAATTGCCCAATCTTGAGAGTACATACAAATTCCTTCACAAGGAATGCGGAGAATTTGAGCAAAGGTGTTGAGAGGAAAAGTAAAATTTTGTTTGTTGATGATGAAGGCGATTGAGATGCTATTGTCGGTGTTTCCAATGATCCTAAAGCTTTTGTAAAATTCAAAAATGAAGACCGGACAAATTTGTTCATCTATGTTAAGGAGACAATCAAAGTTGATTGTTGAGAAAACTTGACGAATGTCAGTATCTTCAAGGAAACATTCCTTGACTACATGACCTTCGTGGATAAGTCGTTTTACAAGGCTTTTGAATATTTGACGGTCGGTTTTGGTCAATCCCTTTTTACGATAGTAGTGAGTAAGGTAATGGACGGTGTCATGATGATCTTGTTGTGGCTTTGGGCATGGTTGGTCCTAAAAATACAAATTTTCAATTAAGAAAAATTAGTTGGAATGGGTTTATGGTTTTGATTTGTATTAACAATGTTGTGAACACAACATAATTTTGTTAAAATCCCCCTTTTCATGATTAATTTGAAAAACCCTAATTGAGTTAATTGATTAGATATTAAGAAACCATAAACCCTAGGATGAGGATGATGAAAGTTAGAACAAGTTAATGTAATTACTTACAATGGTGTTCTAGGAGGGAATACTTGAAAGTATGGAAGCCAATGAGGATGAATTCTGTAGCTTGGTCGTTTTTGTGTTGTGTGAATAGAGGGAAAAAGAATCAGTGGTGAATTTTTGAAAGCGTATAGCTGAGTTTTGTTGCACGGTTCCCCCGGATCCTTTGTATTTGGGATCCGGCTAGTACAACTAGAGGGATCCGGCTACTGTGGACAGAAAAGAAGTTGTTTGACAATATTTTTGTAGTAGGCTTATAAATTAGCTTGCTAAAAAATAGTTCAGAGGTATTAGATGATGATTGTTTTTGGATGACGGCTTTTGATGAATCACATATCGAGGGTTCATATGTGATGACGGCGTTAGTTTAACGAATCAAAAGGAGTATTATTCCCGATGATGAAAAAGACGGAAAAGTGACGAAAGAGACTTCTAACGATGTTAGTGATTAATAAACAAAGAGAACTTATGAAAATAAATTGAATTCATGTAACCTATCTAATGAAAAGTAAAACATACCTCTATGCTTCTTGGTTTGTCATAATACCAAAAATACTTCATGAGCTTTTAAAGTAATCCTTTGTACTTGGTGTACGTAAGTTGTGATTACTTTTTAAATCCTTCCTTGAATGTTGACTTTATTATTCTTTAAATGAAGATTTTGGAGAGATTCTAGCATGAAGATTTCTTAAGAGCAAAAGTTGTTAGAATCATCTATCAATGTCCAACAAAATGATTTAAAAGAAATATGACCAATAACAAAAAATCCTTCTTTGTAGTTTTCAAACATACACGGATCGTATCAAGTCTTTAAAGTACAACATACTTTAAGAAACTTGGTAACGAAGCTCTGATGCCAATTGTGGAAAACTAGAAGGGGGGTTGAATAGTTTTACCAATTTAAAACTTCCTTTTAAATATTTAGATCGACTTATGTCAATCTATTTGGTTGTTTATGTTGGACGTTGATAGATAGATATATAAAAGTGTAATGAAAGATAAAGAGTAAGAAGCACATCACCACGACACAAGTTATTTATAGTGGTTCGGCTACAAGGACACCTTCCTTGCCCTACTCCACTCCCCGAGTCACCTACTCGAGAGTTCGTAAGCACTACACCAATCTCCTTATGGCGGAGAAGCCTTCACAACGTCGCTTAACCTTTTTCCGGTACAAAGCTAAATACCGAGTTCTTTCACACCAAGGCGAACCACACCTAACACAACGTCGCCTACCCTTTATACGGTGCTAGGCTAACCACCGAGTTCTTTCACACCTTAGGAGAACTAATCCTATCACAACGTCGCCTACCCTTTATTAGGTACTAGGCTAAGCACCTAGTTCCATTACTATGGAGGAACTACTACCCTTCACGACACAACACCTAATCTCAAGGAGATCTACTCCTTGTTACAACACCATCAAGGATATCACCATCCTTGTAAATAAACAAATACTTATATGTATAACGATGCACCTCATCGATTATACGACCTAGGCATTCTTCCTAAATGCTACTTGATTTGATTCTTCGGCATCCTTCACTAATGCCTTTGACACAACGCTTGGCACCCTTCACTAATGCCTTTGACACAACGCTTGGCACCCTTCACTAATGCCTTCGTCTTGACACCTTTAGCATTCTTCACTAATGCTCTTGACACGAACGATAAGCACCTTTCACTAATGCTTTCGTCTTGACACTTTCGGCTTCCTTCACTAATGCCTTTAACCCAACATCTATGGAGAAAAGAAGAACTATCAACAAGAGAACCTTAGTTGTCTTGATGATGACGAAGCATTGCAACTCATGGACTTGAGCTTGCACGTCTTCAAGAAGTGGTGATCTCTCCTTTAAGAGGAACCTAGAAGATCACACAAAAACAAAAGACAAACTACATAGATCACTTGGATATGAGGTTAGAGGGTTAGAATACTTGGGGAAAGTATGTGTGTAAAGTCATGAATAGAAAGGAAGAAATGGCTCTCTACTACTGTTCCCCGGATCCCACGGATCCCTTCCACTTGGGATCCGGCTAGCACAAAGCCAGGGATCCGTGGAACGCTCCTCTTTGCCCATGGGTATTTTTGGTTATGGGTCATGGGTCATGGGTTATGGGTTGATCCATGGTTTTCTTTCTAGATACAATGAACTTGGTTAAGTGGTATATATAAAACCATGGGTTATGGGTCAATACCATTTGCTAGTTTTTACCCATTTAGTATATACTTGTTTTTACCCATTTTAGTATACTTAGTTTAAGTATATGCTAACCCAATATGTAAACACTAGTTCTTGTACATATGTATTTAAATCATAAAATCACTTATACTTGTTTTAGTGTTTTATGTGAAAACGTAAGTGTGTTAGGAAACTATTAACTCAAACTATTTACGTATTCTATTTGTTTTGTTAAAATGATTTTACGTTTGTTAACGACAAAACATTAGAAGATCGTAAAATATAAATAAACGTTTTTATGGCTTATTTGTATTAACACATTGTTCAGAAGATCATCAACTGGTTCAGCGTAATTGGATGTGGTTTCTTCGGCTTTTGTTGTAGAATCAATTGGTGGTGCTTCTTCAACAGTTGTTGTTGTTTCAGGTGTATCAGGTATTGGATTATTATCAGGTTGAGCAGCGGAAACATTTGATACATCTGGAGCACGTTGATCAATATCATCACTAAACAGAAGAGCAAAGAGATGTTCCATTTGTTGACGAGTAAGCTGTAAGCTTGGTTCAGCTGATGATGGGGTTTGGGGGAAGTGTAGACGGTTATGTACGGGTTCCAAGCTGTTATGCTCAGAAGCCATTTTTGTAAGCTCATCGAAATTTGCATGAATCGTTTCCATAATCTCCCTTGTACGACGATTCCAGATCTGGTAACCCTTAGAGTTTTCACAGTATCCAACAAATACTCCTATGTCAGCTTTAGCTTTGAGCTTACCAAAGTCATCACAATCATTATTTGGGTAACAAAGAGATCCAAATACATGAAAGTGTTTGATATTCGGTTTACGGTTGTGGATAAGCTCAAAAGGTGTTTTGTTGTGGCGTTTAGTAATCATCGAACGGTTATGAGTGTAGCATGCAGTTGACACGGCTTCAGCCCACAAGTAATCTAGAAGTTTAGCATTAATTAACATTGTTCTTGCAGCTTCTAATAACGTACGGTTTCGTCTTTCAACTACTCCGTTTTGTTCTGGTGTTCGTGCAATTGATGTTTGATGCTCAATTCCCACTTTCTCATAATATGCACGAAGAGTTTAATTCACAAATTCAGTTCCTTTGTCTGTTCTGATTTGTCTGACTGTGTTCCGGAGCTAAACTTGAATTTTCGTGAGAAAGGTGATGATCATCTGTGGAGCTTGATCTTTACTTCGAAGAAAATAAACCCAAGTCCATCATGAATAGTAGATCATTTCAAGTAGTATCACGCAACGGACGAACCAACAAGATAAAACTCTTACGACATAACCAAAGGTGAAATGGGATTCGTGAGGTACCGAAGGGAATCTTATCCCCAGGAACCAACGTTGAGACCCACGCCGAGAAGGGATTTGTAATCTCTTTAGGTGGGAACCTTATTAAGGCCAGGAGTTATACTCATCTAATGTCCAGCAAGGGTGTACCTTGATCCAAAAGACTATTATGAGTATCGAACACGAAGGTTAGTAATTGACCAATGTCAAACCATACTTAACCTGTCCGAAAGGAAGAATTCAAAACAATCAGGAACCGACAAACCAACCGGTACGCACCGAAAATTTCAGATAGAAATGGGAACACATAACAATAAACTCTAGTACCAAGTCACCAAGAATCCTTATCAATTTAGAATCTACATGGGTACTGATTGATCATCTCCTCAAATTCACCTATCCCTACCAAACAAAGAGAACAACAACATGAACAAACTTGCAAGGATTGCTCAAAGCAAAGCGCTACAAGTCATAGCATTTCAATTCTCTCCATCCCAATTAGCGACAACCAGTCACATCGAACCTTCGAAGACCACTCCAAAAGTTCTTGAGAAGTTATCTCGAAATAAGCACCACCTACCGTCCTTCGACTGCTAGACTGAATGAAAGTGCCATTCAATCTATAGAAACTATACTTCGGACATGAGTAACTTGTTGAGAAATGAATGGAGCAGGAAAATTTCCTTAACCGAATCCCTTGCAACGAAAGACCACCTCATAAGACACCGTGGGGTCTAGAGCGCAAATCAATCGTGTTCAGGATTGAGAATAGCAAGGAACCAGTCCAATGGCTCCAAGCTTCTATCAAGAACCATTGATAATAATATGCGTATCTGAGGTTGAGTACAAGCAACTCTGATCGTCAAAGTCAATAAAAATAGGAATAAATGACACATGAGGTCTGAGTCGACAAAAAGGATTGAGGTGCCGACTCAGAAGAGCGTAAACCATTTTAACCAAACGCAAAAGGCTATACCTTGTTTCGTAAGATTTGTCGGATCCTCTCCAAGACCAAGCTGGTAGTTACCAACTCGGATTATCATTAGGACTATACGTTATGTCCACACATTCTAGCACGCACAACTTCGAGAAAGCCAACTCACTGGCCCCGAACTAGTTCAAGAAACTACTGAGAAAGTTGTGCTAACCCAGAACCGTCTGCAAACATCATGTAATCGTTAAAAGAGATACACGGACAGAAGACGAAAGCCACTTGAGTTCCAAGTGGGAGATAGAGTCATGATAAGATTTTTGCCACGGAAAGGCAAAGTCCGTTTTGGGAAAAAGGTGGAAAGTTGAATCTTCGTTACATTGGACCTTTCAAAATTCTCGCGAGAATCGGACCGGTAGCATACCGACTCGAATTACCACAAGAACTCAACTCTTTGCACAACGTGTTTCACATATGAAACTCAAAGAATTGCCTTACAACGAAACTCTCGCCATTCCAATGAAAGAAATTCAAAGTAGACAAAAGATCTAAATTTTGTCGAGGAACCCAATTGAAATATTGGATCAAGAAGTCCAACGGCTTAAACAAAGCCGCACTCCCATCGTTAAGACCTGTCGGAACTCTCAAGGAGGTCCAGAAATACACGTGAGAACGCGAAGACCAATTCAAGCACAAATACCCACACATTTCCTCTACTTCATCAAGAAATTTTAACCGAAAACCGAGGACGGTTTTCTCTTCTAAGGCGGGGAGGATGTGACACACGGTAAATTTTCACCAAAATTTAACTGATAATTAGTAATTTATTATTACTAAGCATAAGTCATTAAGCATACACAAGCTTTACCTGACCATTTGAGTAGTTAACTCGCATACTGTAGACTATCGCATCACTTTTGCATTCATGTCATTTTATGAATATTTCATTTTTGCCTTATGATTTAAATATGGTAAGACGAGAGGTTATCTCGTTTACCACAGTGACCGACACTGCACGCGTACCGACACTATGATAAGGACTTGATAAAACAAATGACAAATGTTCGTGATATAAAATATTACCAAGATAAAAATATTTCAGACTCGTAACAATAAGATACTACATTATAAAGGTTATCAAACAATGATGCCTTAGTCACAATTTAATATCGCAGGACACAAAATATTTAACACAGTATCACCTAAACAACAACTCTTGTAAGACTCAAACACAATTTGTGTACAAGTAAACACATTTACCTACATGTACTTAAATGAAATATTACATATACATACACAAATTACTTATATCTCATTTAAAAAGTAGACCTTTATTAAACATTTGTGATACAAAGTCTCTTTGTCCTTCTCTTCCCACTCACGACAAAAAGGAAGAAAGAGAGATCAGGAAAACCAAAGATATCCAAGATCTCTTCTTCAACTTCTTACTCCTACACCTACGCCTCCTTTATAGCCGAATCTCTCAAAGAAGAAGACTCAACATGTCCATTCCATTAACTACTTCTCTTTCTTACCAAAAACATACAAGTTTATATCCTCCAACTTTCTCTCTTTGATACGCCAGCCATGGGTCGAATAAGCCAAGAAGGAATCAAGATAAGATCACACAAGAAGATCATATCTTCACATCTATCTACCTTGAGCCAAGTCCAAGATTCCTAAGCTTTTGGAAGTAAGCTATATTTGGCTTCAAACAAAGTCTCAAGATGAAAAGGCTTGGTCAAAGACTCCTTCTTAATCCTTTCTTAAGCTACTCGAAGAGCTGAGATGCACACAAATCAAACCTCAAATCCACTCCAAAGAATAAAACTTTCGAAGGTACTGTAAGTGGGTTAAACTCGGATTCAGGTTCGGTAGAGATTCGGTTTGTGTGGAGCTCTCGAGTTAGCTTTCATCTTCGTTATTCTCGCCTCACTCTCATAAGGTTCATCTTTAATTCTTTCATTCTTAAAAATTTGTTGTACAATAAACTTTGATAATAAAATGTTAAATGGTGGTATCTTGTGGTGATTCGAGTATGTGAGCTAGGTGTGGGAAATGTGTATAAACTTGTATTATGATAAATAAGATTGTCACTTGGAAAATTTAAATTGATGTTAGTCTATATTTTAATTGGTGAATGATATCAAAGAAACTAAGTATTGTTCTTGTCGTGTGAAATAGTCATGGATGGATAAGAGTTATTTTTGATTGATAACCTGGAATAGATGTGTGTCGAGTGAGAGTTTGAGGTCAGTTAATGCTAACATTCTATTTGGTGTATTAACTCTTGCAACTCGGTTGAAAACCCACTGTGGTTATCACCACAGTGGAGAAGGTTTTGGTGTCAAAAATGAGGATATAGGTGTCCAACTAAAGATTCGAGTCTTGGTCGAAAACCCACCATGGATATCGCCACAGTGGTGATGTTTTGAAGTCTTAAGTGAGAGGTTTGGTCGTGGATAGTCGGACATGACCATCCTTCTTTGAGTCACTCGTGTTGATAGTCTCAACATAAGGGGTTTCGGGTCGACAAACCTAATATATTATCCGTACTCTTGTATGACTGTTTTGGCTGTCTCCGAGTTGCATTGGTAATGAAACAAGAACCTTTGGTAAACATAATTGTTGCTTAAACCTGATGTTGTCAACATAAATCTGGGTATAGATATGGGGGATTTGTCCTTAAACCTTGTCAAACTTTTGGTCGAATTGGGTCAGTTAACAACTTAAGCAAACCTACAATACCATGGCTAGATGTATGATTAGGTTGGCATAGACAGGCTATGAGTGCCGCGTTAGCCGAAGCTAGAGTGGCCTCGAGATTGAATGTGTTAGTCAAGTCTCATTCATGGTCACTTCCTTTTGTTAATCTATTTTCAATAATTACATATTTGTCATCGAAATCGAAATGTTTTGAGATCGCGTAAGTGAGTCGACAACCTCACTTTGGTAGTACCATGGTGTGGGAGTCATACTCCCAGGTCGAAGAACCCCGAATTCACAAATTAGAACATGCTTGGGTCGAGTTGTATCTCGAGTCAAGCCGTTTGTGTTGAATCTCCGTGTCAAAAAACTGCTCTAGTACTTTGTTTCTTAGCGATAATATGCCCATTTAGAACTTGTTGAGGGTCTACTTGAGCAACCGTAGTAGCACTTGGCTGTTTTTCATTTTCGTCAAAACTAGTAGTCTGGTACTAAAACCTTGAAATGAAACCTTATAACACTAACAACTAGTGTAAGGAAAATGTTTCTGTAACACTTTGAACCACAACCCAGAGGGTCCTTCCAAGGAATTAATACTCCTAAACCATAATTGGGCCGAAGCCCATTTCGTATAAGTATACCACTTCGGGCCACAGCCCCCAACAATTGAGATTTCACCTCATACTTCTAAGTCAATAAATCATAAAAATTATAGGAAGAATAAGTCATTCTCGGATAATCTCATATCTTCAAAAGTTATATTATGCTAGATGTCTTAACAAAGTGTTAAAATTCAACCTTCGACAACTAACGATTATCTACATGTCGTAAGCAATTTTTCGACAAAAAGATATACATTAACACATTGTATACCAATTAAATGATAGAAAGATTTTTTCTGTTTTACACAATATATGTTCTACACAAGTGTATACTAACACAAGCTAATACTTCTATTGGAAGTGTCTCGACGTGAACGGATATATATAAGTACATATATATGTGTCGACAAGTAAACAAGTCCTTAAAATATGTTCACTTAATAGGGTCTACGTCAAAATTTAACGTCAATAAGAAAACAAATGCATGTCTAGTACATTTCCCGTTTCGAACGATATACATAAAGAACAAATTTTGATAAATAAATAAATACCGCTATATCATTTTATCATTTAATAAGTTTGATAGTCTTCAAATTTAACTTACATATTTTCTAAATACAATTAGAAAACAAGTAAACTAACATTGATTTTGGCACTACTATCATGTGACAACTTAAATAAGTATATACACATTATATACTAACTAAAAGAGTAACATAAATATTTTCGAACAAAATTTTGAATTTTAATATTGTTATAATGTCAACATGAAAAGTATATATACTTTCGTATACTTACTAGTAAAACCATTTAATCATTTTCACAAACAAGAGTTTAGTTTTATTACAATCCATTGAACTATTTTAAGTGATACTTAAAACAATGAACTAAAACATTGCCCCCCTTATCTAGGTCGCGTGTCGGTGCCGCATCACAACATTCACTAAATCCCACTTTCGGATTGCACATTTGCTAAGGTGAGTTTCATAGCCCCACTGTTACTTGATAAATTGTTTTATACATTTTGGGGTGAGAAATATGCAAAACATTTCATGGACCAAAACTATTACATGATTACTATTACGTGGTTTAGCCTAAGCCCTTATGTCCCTAGAGAATGCCCTTTTTCATGAACCGTCAATTCCCCATTGGGAAACGCGAATGTTATAAATAGATCTATTGAGGGTGACTCCTCCGTTCGGTTGGCCATGCTTAGGCCAAAGCGAAACGTATACCATGTCGGAACCAAGTGTTGAGGGACAAAACACTTGCTATGGGCCCCTATATTGTATGACATCTTTTAGCATACAGAAACTGTCGTAGTATCGGTTGCATGAACTTAGAGCTAACGTGATAGACTTTCATCCATATATCATTATACTCTTGATAATGATTATATGCCTTTGCTTATGGTCCAAACTTACTATTTTAATCTAAACCTATGAACTCACCAGCTTATAGCTGACCTTTTAGCATATTTTCTCAGGTGCTAGTTGTGAACATGGATGCAAGGCAAGAGGCGGATAAATGGTCGTAGAAATTTCTAAAGGAAAGTCTTTTACAAATAAAAGATGTTTTTATATTGGGACCACAAAATTTTGGGATATGCCCATTCATCTAAACAATGTTGTAAGATATTGTTTCAAAATATTTTATGAAAATATACGGAGTATGTATTCCGTTCTGTATCACTTGTGTTATGATTTACCAATTTCGTAACGCTCCCAAATAACACGTATGCTTCCGCTAAACCAAAATTGGGGGTGTTACAGATTGGCATCAGAGCCTAAGTTATAGAGAACTAGGTACATATAAACCCTAAACTATAACTACTTTTTACAAAAACGTCACTCTACGACCGCCAGTTACCGCTTGCCTTACTTGCCATATTACTTAGAGTCAATTTAGACATGACCGCATAACATATTGCCTATTACACGACTGCATGACATATTGCCTATTTATAAATTCACTACTCCATATTTATCATAAGTATATTTTTACATATACTTACACATATGCACCGTCTTGTCACAGACCATGTCTTCCCCTCACTCTAAAGCTGGATGCGATGGCACAACAGAAGGTTTGTCACCTGCTGAACGCATCCCAGCCCCTTCTCAACTCACTCCTGACACTGGAAACCCATACAGGGTAGTGTATCAAGTTCACCAGGAGGGTACTACCCACACTCCACCTGCTCACTTCCAAATCATCACTACCGTCAGTACTATACCTACCAGTTCCACTACTCCTACACTCTCACCAAGACACCAAAGAGATCCACTCCCCAGTTGGGAGATACCTGCTAGCAAGAGAATCTGTCTCTCTGCATCATCACCATCATCTTCTAATGCATCACCTCCTAGTTCGTTCGAAGTTGGGGAAATTTCAGGAGCAGCCACTACTAGACCACCAACCCTCGACACAGTTATGGCGCGCCTAACACGCCATGAAGAACAAATAGAAGAAATGTCGGATCATCTGGGAATACTACCAGAAGAAAGGATTGGAGGAATCGAAGAAGTGGTAGGAGAATTACAAGCACTTGGCGAAACACTCAAGGAATGCTACAACGATGTGGGGACGGCAATAGAGGGAACCCGTGAGAAGTTAAACGAAGTAATTGCCCGTCTCGAAGACCACATCGAAAGGTGTGCTCTGCAAACTTCGGGAGATACCCAGGGACGTCTCACAGAGATTGAAAGTAGGCTAACGCGGTTGGAGACCGTTATTACAATAGCATTAACTGAGACAGGATACCTGGAGGGTGCCGTAGAATTTCAAAGACGTACTATGGAGAGTAGGGCAAATGAGGTCAACAACAAATTTGCCAGAATGGAGACCCAACTCAGGGAGTTAGAAGAATGGAAGGCAACTCAACAAAGTCAACTCGGGACAACATCGGGAAATGCTTAAATTTCACCTTGCAATTGTGTTAGACGTTGTGATGAGTGGTTTCAATAAGAACGCTTGTAGTAGTTTTGTTGTATGACAAACTAGAGCGAGTCAATGAACGCATGTTATGTATCGGCCCTATGAGCCATGAACCTCCTTAGAATGTAATCAAGTTTATTATGACAAACAACTATGCATAATAAACAACGACTTGTGGATTATAACCTTTTGTCAAACTCGCTTCAACCAGTCTCCGCTTTCTTAACATGATCTTACTAGACTAAGATTACGCTATATTCAGTCAATACAACCTGGGAAATACTTGATTGAGAAGTAACATACGTTGTAACTTTATCTTCACCATGGTCCTCACACTCATAGAGAACTCATTGTTATCATTTCTTATGGTTGAAGGAAAATGTTTCCAGTAAAGCAGAACATGAACGCAAACACCACTGAGAAATCTGTTAGCGAACGAGTTGCTGCAAGAATTTCCAACTACCAAATCAATCACAACATCAACAACCTTATCCAGGGAAATAGGGAAGAAGAGGTTGGTAAGACGCTCACATCACGAAATTTATCTTACCAAGAATTCAGAAGCTGTAACCCACCAGCATTTGAGGGGACTGAAGGAGCTAGAAGTTTGGCAAAATGGCTAGAAAGGATAAAGACAATTTTCCGCGAACAGAGTTGCGCGGACAATTGTAAGGTCAAGTATGCTACTTGCACCTTTCGACACCAAGCCCTCACATGGTGGGACATTTATGTCCGATTAGTGGGAATAGACGCTGCTTACTCACTTCAGTGGGACACTCTGAAGAAAATGATGATTGCAGAATACTGTTCAAGAAATGAACTGCGGACGATGGAAAGAGAACTCTGTGGGCTAACTATGATAGGGAATGACCTCGAGGGGTACACAAATCGCTTTCGCGAATTAGCTCAAGTATGTCCTAATATGATAGGACCTGAGGAAAAGAGACTCGAGGCATACTCTTGGGGATGTCCTCCCGAAACTCGAAAGAACGTTGTTGCATTCGCGCCCACCGTCACTCAAGAAGCTACTGGTGCGACCCTTGGATTGACAAGGTCACTGCCTCAAGGCAAGACAATGGGGTACTGTGGTAGCAAGAGGAACTGGAATCAGGATGGTGAGGAAGATCAAATGCAACAATCAAGCAAACGTCAAGGGACAACTGAGTTTAAGGCTACTAAAAACAAGCGGGAAGTAAGGTATGCCGGGACAAAACCCAAGTGTAATATATGCCCATATTACCACAATGGAAAATGCCCTATACCTTGTGGGATTTGTAAAAGAGTTGGACATGAGATAGAAGATTGTAAGCAACTCTATAGGGAAACAATGACATGTCATGGATGTGGAAGGAAAGACCACATCAAAAGCATGTGCCCGGATAGGAAGGGTCAGCATGCAAGCAGCAACTGCCAAAACACTTTCCTGAAGAAAGTGTGAAGAATGGTTCAGACTCCCAACGGACACCATGGAAGAAACTAATTTAGCTAGAGATGCTGGTTGTAATAAAGCTTAGTTTAACTTCCAAGTTACAGTCTACTTTAAAGTACTTCTCTAGGAAATCTTAATGTACTGAAACCTTTCCCCTAGTAGTGTATCTGTTGTTGTTATCGTGTTATCTTGATATATGTCCTCTCCATGACCGTTTTCACCATATCATTAAGGACTTCAACTATCTTGTCTCGATGAAAAGTTCCTCCAAAGACAAGAGAACATCATCCTGGATGTTCGACAAGTCTCGGTGCCAAATTAGTATCACCCAACGGGTTGTTTTAGAATGATCCACATTCCAGAAAAATTACGAGGGTATTATTACCAATACCGATAAGACCAACTCAAAATATTACCTCGCCAAAAATCACGAATCCAACATTCCATTTCTAACCAAGTTGTCATTTTTCACACATCTTGGTCAAACGAACTATAGGCCACACTGACGACATTGGTCGGCCTAGCAAATCTTATAAACTATCTTACCGAAACTTCGCACATGAACTTTTACAACATTCCCGCTGACCAAAGAATAAGTACACCAAGATTTGGATTATACCGAACAACACGTCACCGGTCCCCAATTATACATAGCCTGATCACCTATGTATAATTCGGGAGGGGTAACGTGCACAGGACATGGCTAAGTTCTTGAAAATTCTTACCCGGTCATGTTAAAGGAAGTGTTTAACTCTCTATCACGAAATAGAAAGATTCGTGTCTATATCTCACGTCGCCACCCTACCTTAAAATGCCATACTTTTCACATTACACGGGAATAGAATAGACCGTGCCACCTGAGAGAAGAAATTTTCTATTAAGGAAAACGAATATGAGACGTTTGCACCTTCGACAATGAATTAGCACCCTATAGAACACTGGACGCAGAGACTGACGCCCCGGATATACCGGTTCATACATAGTGTTTTGCCACCAACCAAGAAAGGAATAGATCATCATACACACTAGATCAACCCAACGAGCACCTACTCACACCACGCAAGGAAATCGTGTGGTGCACCTGTTTTAGACATACCTGAGTATGAAAGAGACTCTACCATTTAAGGAAGACGCTTTACACCAGAGCCGGAAGCTATCCTGATCCAAAAAGGAAAAATAATGGTATAGAATACTCAACATCCAAGGATCCATGAGGAGCACAACGCAGTGCGCAAATTAGACTCGGAACCTAACAAGACCACACTAGGAAAACCTAGAAATGTTATCCCTACTACACCACTGGAGTACAGTGTACACCGACCGCAATATCCTACGAAGAGTACAAAAAAAAAAAAAAAAAAAAAAAAAAAAAAAAAAAAAAAAATTTACTCACCCAATTACCATGTGACGACACCAACAATGGTAGTCGCAACGTGAGATCAATTACAACGTTTGTACTCACCCAATTCAAAACCGTCATGACCGCATATACTTCAAACAACACCTAGCAAACAAAACCTTGTAAAAGCCAGATCATTTCAAGTAGTATCACGCAACGGACGAACCAACAAGATAAAACTCTTACGACATAACCAAAGGTGAAATGGGATTCGTGAGGTACCGAAGGGAATCTTATCCCCAGGAACCAACGTTGAGACCCACGCCGAGAAGGGATTTGTAATCTCTTTAGGTGGGAACCTTATTAAGGCCAGGAGTTATACTCATCTAATGTCCAGCAAGGGTGTACCTTGATCCAAAAGACTATTATGAGTATCGAACACGAAGGTTAGTAATTGACCAATGTCAAACCATACTTAACCTGTCCGAAAGGAAGAATTCAAAACAATCAGGAACCGACAAACCAACCGGTACGCACCGAAAATTTCAGATAGAAATGGGAACACATAACAATAAACTCTAGTACCAAGTCACCAAGAATCCTTATCAATTTAGACTCTACATGGGTACTGATTGATCATCTCCTCAAATTCACCTATCCCTACCAAACAAAGAGAACAACAACATGAACAAACTTGCAAGGATTGCTCAAAGCAAAGCGCTACAAGTCATAGCATTTCAATTCTCTCCATCCCAATTAGCGACAACCAGTCACATCGAACCTTCGAAGACCACTCCAAAAGTTCTTGAGAAGTTATCTCGAAATAAGCACCACCTACCGTCCTTCGACTGCTAGACTGAATGAAAGTGCCATTCAATCTATAGAAACTATACTTCGGACATGAGTAACTTGTTGAGAAATGAATGGAGCAGGAAAATTTCCTTAACCGAATCCCTTGCAACGAAAGACCACCTCATAAGACACCGTGGGGTCTAGAGCGCAAATCAATCGTGTTCAGGATTGAGAATAGCAAGGAACCATTCCAATGGCTCCAAGCTTCTATCAAGAACCATTGATAATAATATGCGTATCTGAGGTTGAGTACAAGCAACTCTGATCATCAAAGTCAATAAAAATAGGAATAAATGACACATGAGGTCTGAGTCGACAAAAAGGATTGAGGTGCCGACTCAGAAGAGCGTAAACCATTTTAACCAAACGCAAAAGGCTATACCTTGTTTCGTAAGATTTGTCGGATCCTCTCCAAGACCAAGCTGGTAGTTACCAACTCGGATTATCATTAGGACTATACGTTATGTCCACACATTCTAGCACGCACAACTTCGAGAAAGCCAACTCACTGGCCCCGAACTAGTTCAAGAAACTACTGAGAAAGTTGTGCTAACCCAGAACCGTCTGCAAACATCATGTAATCGTTAAAAGAGATACACGGACAGAAGACGAAAGCCACTTGAGTTCCAAGTGGGAGATAGAGTCATGATAAGATTTTTGCCACGGAAAGGCAAAGTCCGTTTTGGGAAAAAGGTGGAAAGTTGAATCTTCGTTACATTGGACCTTTCAAAATTCTCGCGAGAATCGGACCGGTAGCATACCGACTCGAATTACCACAAGAACTCAACTCTTTGCACAACGTGTTTCACATATGAAACTCAAAGAATTGCCTTACAACGAAACTCTCGCCATTCCAATGAAAGAAATTCAAAGTAGACAAAAGATCTAAATTTTGTCGAGGAACCCAATTGAAATATTGGATCAAGAAGTCCAACGGCTTAAACAAAGCCGCACTCCCATCGTTAAGACCTGTCGGAACTCTCAAGGAGGTCCAGAAATACACGTGAGAACGCGAAGACCAATTCAAGCACAAATACCCACACATTTCCTCTACTTCATCAAGAAATTTTAACCGAAAACCGAGGACGGTTTTCTCTTCTAAGGCGGGGAGGATGTGACACACGGTAAATTTTCACCAAAATTTAACTGATAATTAGTAATTTATTATTACTAAGCATAAGTCATTAAGCATACACAAGCTTTACCTGACCATTTGAGTAGTTAACTCGCATACTGTAGACTATCGCATCACTTTTGCATTCATGTCATTTTATGAATATTTCATTTTTGCCTTATGATTTAAATATGGTAAGACGAGAGGTTATCTCGTTTACCACAGTGACCGACACTGCACGCGTACCGACACTATGATAAGGACTTGATAAAACAAATGACAAATGTTCGTGATATAAAATATTACCAAGATAAAAATATTTCAGACTCGTAACAATAAGATACTACGTTATAAAGGTTATCAAACAATGATGCCTTAGTCACAATTTAATATCGCAGGACACAAAATATTTAACACAGTATCACCTAAACAACAACTCTTGTAAGACTCAAACACAATTTGTGTACAAGTAAACACATTTACCTACATGTACTTAAATGAAATATTACATATACATACACAAATTACTTATATCTCATTTAAAAAGTAGACCTTTATTAAACATTTGTGATACAAAGTCTCTTTGTCCTTCTCTTCCCACTCACGACAAAAAGGAAGAAAGAGAGATCAGGAAAACCAAAGATATCCAAGATCTCTTCTTCAACTTCTTACTCCTACACCTACGCCTCCTTTATAGCCGAATCTCTCAAAGAAGAAGACTCAACATGTCCATTCCATTAACTACTTCTCTTTCTTACAAAAAACATACAAGTTTATATCCTCCAACTTTCTCTCTTTGATACGCCAGCCATGGGTCGAATAAGCCAAGAAGGAATCAAGATAAGATCACACAAGAAGATCATATCTTCACATCTATCTACCTTGAGCCAAGTCCAAGATTCCTAAGCTTTTGGAAGTAAGCTATATTTGGCTTCAAACAAAGTCTCAAGATGAAAAGGCTTGGTCAAAGACTCCTTCTTAATCCTTTCTTAAGCTACTCGAAGAGCTGAGATGCACACAAATCAAACCTCAAATCCACTCCAAAGAATAAAACTTTCGAAGGTACTGTAAGTGGGTTAAACTCGGATTCAGGTTCGGTAGAGATTCGGTTTGTGTGGAGCTCTCGAGTTAGCTTTCATCTTCGTTATTCTCGCCTCACTCTCATAAGGTTCATCTTTAATTCTTTCATTCTTAAAAATTTGTTGTACAATAAACTTTGATAATAAAATGTTAAATGGTGGTATCTTGTGGTGATTCGAGTATGTGAGCTAGGTGTGGGAAATGTGTATAAACTTGTATTATGATAAATAAGATTGTCACTTGGAAAATTTAAATTGATGTTAGTCTATATTTTAATTGGTGAATGATATCAAAGAAACTAAGTATTGTTCTTGTCATGTGAAATAGTCATGGATGGATAAGAGTTATTTTTGATTGATAACCTGGAATAGATGTGTGTCGAGTGAGAGTTTGAGGTCAGTTAATGCTAACATTCTATTTGGTGTATTAACTCTTGCAACTCGGTTGAAAACCCACTGTGGTTATCACCACAGTGGAGAAGGTTTTGGTGTCAAAAATGAGGATATAGGTGTCCAACTAAAGATTCGAGTCTTGGTCGAAAACCCACCATGGATATCGCCACAGTGGTGATGTTTTGAAGTCTTAAGTGAGAGGTTTGGTAGTGGATAGTCGGACATGACCATCCTTCTTTGAGTCACTCGTGTTGATAGTCTCAACATAAGGGGTTTCGGGTCGACAAACCTAATATATTATCCGTACTCTTGTATGACTGTTTTGGCTGTCTCCGAGTTGCATTGGTAATGAAACAAGAACCTTTGGTAAACATAATTGTTGCTTAAACCTGATGTTGTCAACATAAATCTGGGTATAGATATGGGGGATTTGTCCTTAAACCTTGTCAAACTTTTGGTCGAATTGGGTCAGTTAACAACTTAAGCAAACCTACAATACCATGGCTAGATGTATGATTAGGTTGGCATAGACAGGCTATGAGTGCCGCGTTAGCCGAAGCTAGAGTGGCCTCGAGATTGAATGTGTTAGTCAAGTCTCATTCATGGTCACTTCCTTTTGTTAATCTATTTTCAATAATTACATATTTGTCATCGAAATCGAAATGTTTTGAGATCGCGTAAGTGAGTCGACAACCTCACTTTGGTAGTACCATGGTGTGGGAGTCATACTCCCAGGTCGAAGAACCCCGAATTCACAAATTAGAACATGCTTGGGTCGAGTTGTATCTCGAGTCAAGCCGTTTGTGTTGAATCTCCGTGTCAAAACAACTGCTCTAGTACTTTGTTTCTTAGCGATAATATGCCCATTTAGAACTTGTTGAGGGTCTGCTTGAGCAACCGTAGTAGCACTTGGCTGTTTTTCATTTTCGTCAAAACTAGTAGTCTGGTACTAAAACCTTGAAATGAAACCTTATAACACTAACAACTAGTGAAAGGAAAATGTTTCTGTAACACTTTGAACCACAACCCAGATGGTCCTTCCAAGGAATTAATACTCCTAAACCATCATTGGGACGAAGCCCATTTCGTATAAGTATACCACTTCGGGCCACAGCCCCCAACAATTGAGATTTCACCTCATACTTCTAAGTCAATAAATCATAAAAATTATAGGAAGAATAAGTCATTCTCGGATAATCTCATATCTTCAAAAGTTATATTATGCTAGATGTCTTAACAAAGTGTTAAAATTCAACCTTCGACAACTAACGATTATCTACATGTCGTAAGCAATTTTTCGACAAAAAGATATACATTAACACATTGTATACCAATTAAATGATAGAAAGATTTTTTCTGTTTTACACAATATATGTTCTACACAAGTGTATACTAACACAAGCTAATACTTCTATTGGAAGTGTCTCGACGTGAACGGATATATATAAGTACATATATATGTGTCGACAAGTAAACAAGTCCTTAAAATATGTTCACTTAATAGGGTCTACGTCAAAATTTAACGTCAATAAGAAAACAAATGCATGTCTAGTACATTTCCCGTTTCGAACGATATACATAAAGAACAAATTTTGATAAATAAATAAATACCGCTATATCATTTTATCATTTAATAAGTTTGATAGTCTTCAAATTTAACTTACATATTTTCTAAATACAATTAGAAAACAAGTAAACTAACATTGATTTTGGCACTACTATCATGTGACAACTTAAATAAGTATATACACATTATATACTTACTAAAAGAGTAACATAAATATTTTCGAACAAAATTTTGAATTTTAATATTGTTATAATGTCAACATGAAAAGTATATATACTTTCGTATACTTACTAGTAAAACCATTTAATCATTTTCACAAACAAGAGTTTAGTTTTATTACAATCCATTGAACTATTTTAAGTGATACTTAAAACAATGAACTAAAACATTGCCCCCCTTATCTAGGTCGCGTGTCGGTGCCGCATCACAACATTCACTAAATCCCACTTTCGGATTGCACATTTGCTAAGGTGAGTTTCATAGCCCCACTGTTACTTGATAAATTGTTTTATACATTTTGGGGTGAGAAATATGCAAAACATTTCATGGACCAAAACTATTACATGATTACTATTACGTGGTTTAGCCTAAGCCCTTATGTCCCTAGAGAATGCCCTTTTTCATGAACCGTCAATTCCCCATTGGGAAACGCGAATGTTATAAATAGATCTATTGAGGGTGACTCCTCCGTTCGGTTGGCCATGCTTAGGCCAAAGCGAAACGTATACCATGTCGGAACCAAGTGTTGAGGGACAAAACACTTGCTATGGGCCCCTATATTGTATGACATCTTTTAGCATACAGAAACTGTCGTAGTATCGGTTGCATGAACTTAGAGCTAACGTGATAGACTTTCATCCATATATCATTATACTCTTGATAATGATTATATGCCTTTGCTTATGGTCCAAACTTACTATTTTAATCTAAACCTATGAACTCACCAGCTTATAGCTGACCTTTTAGCATATTTTCTCAGGTGCTAGTTGTGAACATGGATGCAAGGCAAGAGGCGGATAAATGGTCGTAGAAATTTCTAAAGGAAAGTCTTTTACAAATAAAAGATGTTTTTATATTGGGACCACAAAATTTTGGGATATGCCCATTCATCTAAACAATGTTGTAAGATATTGTTTCAAAATATTTTATGAAAATATACGGAGTATGTATTCCGTTCTGTATCACTTGTGTTATGATTTACCAATTTCGTAACGCTCCCAAATAACACGCACGCTTCCGCTAAACCAAAATTGGGGGTGTTACACATCGGGCCACACAAGTCCATGTGAAGAAGATGAAGCACATGCTGTGAGCTGTGTTCCACCTTTGAAGGAAAGTGAGCACGAGTGCTTTTCCCTTGTTCACAAGCTGAGCATAAATGATATTTAGAACACCGGAACCGTGGGAGACCTTCAACAAGTTTATACCGAGCAAGGTTGGTTATGGTTTGAAAGTTCAAGTGTGAAAGGCGACGATGCCATAGCCATGATTTTGTAGATGTTGCTTTAGACAATAGACAGATGGGAGATGAAGCAATCATGTCTTGCATTGAGATTGTATATAGACTTGATGTGCGTTGGCCAAACATAAGATCGTTTCCTTGTAGATCACAGATGAAACAAGTTTTCTCCCTAAAGGCAACTTCCAAATCTCCATCACAAAATTGACCGACTGAAAAGAGATTGTGACCGAGACCTTACACATAATAAACTCTGCTGATTTCGATGTTCCCATTGATGTAATCTCCGTAGCCCATGATGGCTGCGAAGTGATCATTCCCGAACCTGACAGTGCCAATGAACTTTGAAACAAAGTTGGATAACAGTTTGAGATTGCCTGTCATGTGTCGGGAACATCCACTATCAACAATCCAGAGGATGATCTGTATCACCTGCATTACACACAGACGACACATATGGAATAGAAGTAGATGTGGAACCCGAAGAGTTAGAGGGTTCCAATGCAGTTATAGTCGAAACACACATGTTTATGATTTTAGGTATCCATTTAAAGCCAAGTGTATTATGTAACCATTTATGCCATCTCCAACTAGTCTTAGCTTTTGTCTTAGTAAATGCACTAGGTGATAAGCTATTCCTAGGAGGTGAAGGGGTTTCTATGGATACATCAATGATGGTAGCCGGAACACTAGAGGGTGGTTTACCTAGCACATACTTAGAAGAATTAGTGGGCCTAGAGGTATTCCGTTTTCTATTATTCCGCTTACGATTTAAGATAGCCTTAGCAACACATTTATCATGACAACCAGAAAACATGATTTTACGACAACTAACACAAGAAGCTTCAAACAAAACATTAAGAGTACTTAAAGATTCAACATTCGTTACATCACTTTGTTTATTATATTTGTCAGACGCAATATCTAAAGTGGGTGCAACTTGAGTTTTATTCAAAGTCCTAAGGTGTTGTTCTACTTCAGAGATCTTTATTGTTCTTTTCTTACGTTGCAACTTCCTATTCTTCCTTGTATTGCTCCTAGGCTGTGAAGTGCAGGCGTTGGGAAAAAAAGGCAACTATTCCTGTTTCAGTAGAGGGAAGCACATTAGTTTCTTGTGGTTTGTCATTAGATGTTCTAGAGTCATTTTGAATCTGTTTAGGTGCAGTTACTACTATGTTACTATTCCTATCTTGCTTAAGTTTCACCAACTCTGCTTTTAGATCATGGATAGTGTGTAACAAATCTAGATTTTTAGAACGAGTGAGTCCATCTCGTCGTAAAACATCTTTGGTATATGCAAGATGATCATCAATATCTTTTGACGCTTGAGCACGAGTCTTTTTGAGTAAATCAAATATGACACCATATTCCTTTTTAACTTTTGAAATTTCTTGTTCATATTTTGAAATTTGACACTTCAAAGACACGTTTTCATTATCTAGTTGCTCAAGTTTTGGATTAAGAGTTTTTGTATGCAACTGATTGATTTTGTTTTGCAAAGCGAGTTCTCGATTTTGACAATCTTTTTGACACCATTGAAGACGACGTTTTGCATTTGAAAGCTCGTTTAACAATCACTCATTTTCAACTTTTAATGACTTGATTTGTGACACAGTATCAGTATTCTCAACAGGATCAACATAATCAACAGAATCAGCAGAGATATAATCAAATGCATATGCAACAGAATGTAATAACACAACATTCATGGTATCAGCATAGATAACATCTTCCAAGAGTCGATCAACATCGTTTCTTAACATTTTATTTTTACGTTTGGTATTAGAAATCGATGTTTCTGTTTTCTCGAAAACTATTTTCATAAGTTCAAGCTCCTTGTGAAATCCCTTTCCCAATATATTGCACACATTTTCAAATTTCGGACATGAGTTAAAAGTCTTTTCTGAAAAATATCTCTTTGTTCTCGTGCAAGAGGCGATTGAAAATGTTCAACTTTTATTTCAGAATGAAATTCAATTTCACGTTCCAAACGTTTGATGTCCGAAATGAATGTTTCAAAATATTTAAGAATTTTTCACTATTCGGATAATGTTTTTACTTCACTGAGTGAAGGTAAAGGACCATTAATATGTGCAACATTGGTTTGGGGACCAGTATCAGGAGTGGGCGTGATAATCGAAGGTGTGTTAGAATTATCTTGTTGTGTGACGAAAGTTACGGCCTTTGAATAGTTAAATGGTTTGCAATAAACAAAATTTTCAATTTTTGACCGACTCTCGTCTTCTGCATCTAATTCCTCCGTACGATTGTATTCAACAACACTCATAATGGAATCATCAATTTTATGTTCTGCACTGTAAACTTGAGGATTTGGATTGAATGCTCGTGGTTTGTAATCAACAATGTTTGGTCCATGTCCATTTGGATCTGGTTTAAGAGTAAACTTTTGAATAGTTGTGATGGACTCACCATGTTTATAAACAACATTTTGAAACTCTTTGATTTTGTGTTGTAAGTCGACAATTTATTCAAGATAGTTATCTATTCGTTTCGTTGAATGCTTTTTGTATTCACAAAACTGTTTTTAACAAGTTAACAACTCAGACTTGGCTTTTTGAGTTTCCGAAGTGAGAGTGTTAAGTTGTTGTTTATGATCATATTTCAGTTGGTCTATCTAAGACAACAAAGCATTCTTGGAAGCGACTAGATCACGTATCTGTTTTTCCAAAGATTTTTCATTGTTGTATGATTTGGCAAATGCGACTTCGAAACCTTTTTCACGTTTTTATTGTGTTTGAAAAATGTTGAGTTGAAACTTTAAGCATTCATTGTCCTTGGTTAGCATTGCATTTTTATCCTTTAATTGCTTATTAATGTCAAGGCATTTTTCCATTCGAGATTTTTGGTCTTTAAGTAAGGTCATGAGCTCAATATCTGGATTAGACAGAAGTTCAGCTTTTTCAACGTGAGTCTCAACATGATCATTATTCAGATCCTCAAGTATGACCACGGAGTCTACTTGATTATCAATGGTAACCATAAGGTCATCTTGATCGTCAAATATAACTACGGGATCTATTTGATTATCATCGGAATGAGATGTAGATGGCTCATGTTGAACATTATGAGCCACATCGGATGCAGATGTTGGCGGAGATATCAGATCAGAAATGAATATAGTTTGATCCGATACCTGAGACAAGCCGTCAGTGTCATAAACTGGGCCTGTGTCACTCATGTCGAGTTCTTGCATGTTAGCCACTAACATCACAACTGCATTAGCTTGCAAGTCCTCCATGTCATCATCTGAATCTGCATTTGCCATGAAGCTCTGTTCCTTGTTGGTAAGAGTTCCACCAGCTTCATCCTTGAGAGCCAAGAGTAAAGCCTCTTTGTGATAAGCGCTGCCTCTTGTCCTCGGCTTTGGGCATGCATTAGCCAGATGACCCTTCTCATTACAGTTATAACAACGAAGACCATTAACCCCAGTCTGAGCATTTCCCTGTTCAACCACATGAGCTCGTTGTTGTGGAGCACCCATGTTATTCCTTCCATTAGCATTAAACCCTTGACCACTACCCATCTGACGAACATTACCATGATTCTGAACTTCAACACGTCCATTGTTGACAACAGCCTGATTCCTTGTGTTTGATGAGGTACGAATGTGATTGTTGGATTTGTTTGAATATCGGCCGAAAGCTCTAGCAATCATGACAAACCCTTGTTGCAATGCATCGAAAGCTTCTGCATCCTCATTAGATTCGCTGTAAAGTGCTTGATCATTGTTGTTGTTGTATGGAACCAATTGAGTTTCTTGAGTTTGTTGTTGTGACGGATCATATGGTGTGATTGTAGCAGTTGGTTGTGGAGGATTTGTGAATACAGTTTGCAAGGTTGGAAATTGAGGATAACAAGCTTGAGCCCATAATGCAAGATTTTGATTATCCAGGAGTGAAGGTGAAACAAGAGCTCCACGGATGACTCTTTCTCTGTCAACTTCCTTTTGGTGAGGCTTCAAATAGTCATACAATAATTCGTATGTAGCATGATGAAGATTCTTTGCTTAACGGATGAAGATAACATACTTTTCCCAATCTGGACCAAGACTACTTAGGAACTTTGTGTTGACTGCAATTCTTGGCATAATGATGTTATGTTTTTCCAAGTTATTGATGATGTCTAAGAATCGATGATGATATGACTCTAATGTCTCCCCTGGTTCAATCATGAAGTGTTCATATGCTAAGTAGATTTTGGATTCCATGTCTTCTTGATTGAGTTCTGTGCCTTCCATAAGTAGATGAATATGCTCCCACATTGCTTTAGCAGTCTTCTGAGCATCAACACTACGAAGTATCGGATTGGGTAACCCTAAAAGGATATATTGCATTGTAAGTTCATCGGCTTCTATGTGTAGAAGTTGGTCAGTAGTAAGTTGATCAAGACCGACAACGTTGGTGAGATCATCTCTTGGTGGATTAGCATTCGGATCTTCGGGTACAGTGATAGTAGGCATCTGAAGTGGACCTTCAAGGATGACCTTCTTCAAGAACTTTCCATGTGGCTTCTTTAGATCACAAAACCTAAAGAACCTTATCACCCATTGATCATAATTTCTGGGAGTGAGCATTGGAGGTCTATCAAGTGATCCAGCCTCATGAATGGATTGTTGGCTACTTAAAGCTTCACATATCTTTGCAAACCAAGACGGTTCCTTCATAGCATACTTGGATGGATGCTGATTTTAAAAGTTTGTGTAAGGTTGTACTTGAAGACTAGGTGGTGTTGAATCATTTGTGGTTGAATTGTTCCTTGAGGAAATTGATGTTGTTGTAGATAGAGTTGTTGTTGTTGATAGAGTTGTTGAGGATACATATGAGGAAAATAGCCAGAGTATGGTGGTTGAGACATCTTGAAACTTGTGTTGATGATGGATCTTTGTAGTCGAATGAACCTTTGTTGATGAAGTATCCTTATGCGTAGAAAACCAGCTTATGCAAAGGAAGTAGCTTATGCGTAAAAACACCACCTTACGCGTAATAATGAGGCTTACACATAAGAGTAGCTTACGTGTAGACTTGGTGAAACCGTAGCTTATGCGTAAACCAAAGACTTAGTAGTAAGAACCTTACGCGTAATATTTTCTTAGGCGTAAGACTTCCTTATGCGTATAAAATGCTTAGGGTTAAGATGTTTACTCGTAAGCTTTTATGCTTAGGCGTAAAACTAGGGTTTTTGCCCAAAAATCCTTTACACTTAACCAGTGTAGAAGATATCCAACGTTGAAGTGTTTTCAGACTTATCCAAGCAAGAAAACACTGAGTAAACCAATTAGCACTGAATATCAAGCCTAGAAAAGCTTATGCGTAGACTTGAGTTCTTATGCGTAAAACTAGGGTTTTACTTATGTGTAGGAATAACCAAATTTTGCCAAAACTGATTTTTCTGCCCAAAAGTGTTTTTAAACCAGATTTTTATGATGAAACAGCTTCAATATCACCAAAATAACATAAAAGTGTGAAACTTGACGATCCAAAACTCTTATACACCTTACGCATAGAAATGACTATGCGAATGAAATCAAGCTCAAAACTAAGGAAATACTCGTAAAGTTTCAAACTTTTTGCCAAAAACTTAAACTTTAATACCAAATAACCTTTAAAGGACAAGAATCTTGAGTTTTAAAGTGTAAAAATTAAAGCTTTTAAGCGTATGAAAATTTGAATACCGAAACTTACGCGTAGGATACAAAAAACTTCAAAAACAAACACACGTTTCACCCAACTATTTGGCGAATGATACCACTGTTAGGTCACCATGTTTGAAACACAAGCATCAACATAAGAAATATAGAGGAGAGATAGATCGGTTGAACACTTAACACACACACACGAATGAATATGAAAGTTTATGCATAAATGAAATGTGATAAAATGAACAACCAACTCTCAAATGGGAGTTTACAACATTATTTATAGGGAAGGAACTAGGGCAACATGCAAGTTTCCTTCCATTCCTTATTGGGCTTGGGTCAAGGCTTATGGGCTTTCTACATAAGCCTTGCCATAATTACTAACATAAAAGCCTAATTAAGCTAACTATTACATATTGATTACTAACACTTGAGAAATGGTTTAGGAGCGATTCCAACAGGTTTCGTCTTGTTGACCTTAGGATTGACCTGTGAGGACTTGGGTAGACATTAGGCTTCCATTTGTTTTGATCTTTTTCGATTGTTTTCACTTTTCGTTTAGATTTGATCTTGATGTTCTTCTGTCTTCGTTGATTTGATCCTCCTTCCACATTTTGATTTTGTCTGTTTTGTCTTCGCGCATTCGCTTGTCGATCGTTTAGATGGAGGCTACTCGTAGAGTCAAAAATGATGGTATCAACCCTGCGTTACTGCAACAGTTTCTAAACTAGAGAGGTTCGTGAAGCAGGAGCCGCACCCGATTATAATCAGGATGCTGCTGGAGGGAGCTGGCTGGAACAACCAGAGGAGCAAAGACGGAGACAAGATTCAATTGGTGGACACTTGGAAGACGTAGGAGTAGAGGAACTATGGTCGGGGTACTTTAGACGTGCGGAGAAACTACTACCAAGATTCGGGCATATTGGTGTCGACAGTCCAACCGTTGAGATGCTGAGAAGATTCATCTGCTTCATATGATTGGGCGCGCTTGGATGATGGAGATTGATTCTTCGGTGTTACTACAACTTCGCGTTGTGTTTTATATCTCTTTGATAAATCTCGATTTTCATCCATTATGTTTATATGATTTGTATTAGTAAGGTTAGACTTTACGAAACCTTATCATTCTAGTGAGCCTGAGGCTATTCTTGATCGTCAGTAATGAGTCACGAGGAACCTTCTCGAACAAGTCAACGACCTTTTTTGTATGTGGAATGGTAAGTTGATTCGATGTATTATGTGCTACCTGTATATGAATTTGGTTTGATTTGGTATGTTACTTGCTACCTATATGTGTATCTGTTTTGACGTGATGTTGGCTATGTGGTTCGTCATGACCCGAGATAGAATATGATGATAATAAGGACTTGTTATGTGATGCAAGTATTATGACGGCTGATCAACGTGATAATACCGAGATCATATAATATGAACTTATTGGAATCATACGACGTCCTTGGAAATGCCTTAGGTTGGTACGTTGGATGGACTAGGACTCATATCCATTATTTGTCAGTTTTCACATTCGTTTGGAATTCTGTACCTCCTTGCGAGATCCTCACTAACATCTGTTACGTATAAGTTTTGTACCCTTTGGACCAGAAATTGTTATGATTTGTGCGAAACTATGGATTGCTACGTCTGCCTTAAACTAGTACGTATCCGTTTACTTCTGCGACTTCAAATTCGCGGATGAATTTTTTTGTTAGAGGGGAAGAGTTGTAAAACCCTAAACTCCGGTTTCACATTTTGACGACTAATTTGAATTTTTCCTAAGTATTATGATTGTGAATAAAAAATTAAACCTTATGCTATAAGATAATTGGATTGATATGCATTTTAACATAAGTTTATTAAATAATAAATCTATAAACTTTCCTAATCCTAGTCCCTACTCTAACAAAAACACACGACACCCTTGTCTTTTGAGTCAACCATATCACACGTTTGATTTATAAAAGATAAAGACCAAATCTCTACTTTCTTAAAAACCTATTCATTCTACACGTTGATTTAGGAAGGATAGAACCGAAATTTGTGAAGTTTCCATAAGTCCTTACATGTCTAAATTAGAAGAGATAAACACAAATATTATCTTACAAGAATAGAAGATTGTGTCCTCCTTTCCTTGCCCTAGATAGTACTTGACTTTCCCAAACCTAAATACACGACATTCCCCATATATTATTTACGTTTCCTTCTTTCCCAAATATTTAAAACTTAAATTAAAATCGGTAAAACTATTCAACCCCCCCTTCTAGTTTTCCACAATTGGCATCAAAAGTAAGGTTTACAAAAGTTTTAAAGTAAATTGTATTTTAAAAACTTTTCGATCACAATGAGTTTTGAAAATTATAGAGAAGGGCAATCTATGTAACGACCTCCACTACTTGAAACTAATAGTTTTATTTATTGGAAAAATAAATTTGAAACTTATGTGAAATCAAAAGATATTGATCTTTGGTATATTATTGTTGAAGGTGTTTTCAAGCTACTACAAAAGATGATAAAATTGGCAACGAAGAAAACATTTCTCATGATCGTCTCACCGACGACCAAAAGAAAAATATTTCCAAAATAGTGAGGCAAAAATGGTTTATATAATGCCTTACCTAAAAAGAAATTTGAAAGAATTTCTATGCATAAAACCGCTAAAGAAATTTGGAATTCTTTGGTTGTAACACACCAAGGAAATCAATAAGTTAAAAACAACAAAATTGATTTATTTGTTCAACAATATGAACAATTTTCAATATTGGATGAGGATAGTATTGATAATTTGCTAGCTTTAATACTATTATTACTTCATTACAAGCACTTGATGATTCTTTTTCTAGTCGTAATCATGTCAGGAGATTTCTAAGGCCGCTTCCATCAAAATGAAGACCAAAGGTGACGACCATCATATCGAAGAATCCAAAGACTTGTCAATCCTCACTCTCGATGAACTCATAGGCAAACTAAAAGTCTATGAGCTCGTACTCGCTAAAGACTCCAAGGTCTCAAAGGAAAAGAAAGAGAAATATAAATCTCTTGCTTTAAAGGCCAAGAAAGTCTCAAGTGATGAAGAAACCTCATCTTTGGTTGCTTAATTCGTTGCGCCGAGGCTTATAGATTTTTTTAAACTTGCGAGTGTTTTGTCCCTGGTAGTTTTCCTAAGATTCCTAAAAGCAAAAACCCTGTTTCCAATCCGATGGCTTGATAGTGATGGTGATGGGGATGGTGTCCTGCATGACCTTAATCGAACCATGATGCTCCAGAAGAAACCCTAATGAAAAGTGGCGACTGCGGCTAAACTGAATTTTGAATCTCAATTCAATCACTTTTTCTATTCAACATGTCATATTTAAAGCCGGTAACTTACAATGGGATCAAATTTCATTATGGGTTTATCTGGACTACATTTGAAATTTGCTTATAACGTTATTCTTCTTTTTATAAGTAAAGAATCAGTTTTGAGGTGATTATGATTATATGCTTATTTTATGGTGAAATTAAGTTGTTTTTAGCAAGCAATTTATTTGGCGGGATTCAAATATTAGAAGTTTACTCTTCGGGTGAAATAAAGTGTTTGTAATAGAGCATAAGCTGATTGAACAAGCAATCCTAAACACGCACTAAAACTGGTTTATCTGCTTATTGTTGTTTTGATAACTAGAATATCAGTCCAATAAGCAATTTTCACGATGTATCTGATTCCTTATCCAATTTTCTTATCTGATGGTAAAATACGCTCATTTCAATGTTCGAGTTGAGAGTGATTAACTCAACAGTGCTTATCTAGTTATCTTGCAGTTTTTGAAAAGTATAAGCAATAAGCTAATATGAAACAACATTTCAAAACTAAGCAGAAGATAAATTAATTGTAATGCCACAGGCCGTAAAATATATTGTTTGGAATCTTTGTATGGTCATGAGTTGTGATAATATGTTAATCATCTTTTTCAGTGTTTGGCGTATAAATTCGAATTATTTAAGGATAACTATATGATATTAGAGAATTCACATATTTTATTTGATATGACTGTTGGTGCTTATTCATAAGTCGACCACTTGAGCTGTAAGTGTATTTGAAATAAAAAGAGGTTGACTAAAGTTATTGTAACTTTAAGTCAAAATTGAGTCACGAGCCAATGTAAAATAATCAAGTCAACAATGGCTCTCTAGAATATGCTAAATGCCAAAGCATGTTCTCTAGTTTGTTAGCATATAAAAGGCGTTTGTATTTTCTTGTAATGATCATCCGATCACCTACCAAAAACCTCTTACCATCAGCATTGTAAAATATTCAAGCTTCCGCAGTTTTAATAAAAGGTGTGTTTAAGTACTTGTACTTTAAAGTTTTAGTTTTTGAACTTTAGTACAAGATAAAAATTATGTGAAACATAATTTTTATCTTGGTATCAGAGCTTTGAATCAAAACATTCTTAGCTCCATGGAAGGCTAAACTACTAAGATAAATTCAAGGAAAGCAGTAAAGGTATTATATAATCAATTACTTGTATTTCTACGGAAACATTTCTATTAAATGATCATTATAAGGAAATACAAACGCCTTTTGTAGGCTAACAAACTAGAGAATATGCCTTGGTATCTAGCATATTACAGAGAGCCATTATTGACTTGATTATTTTACAGTGGCTTGTGACTCAATTTTGATTTAAAGGTACATTAATTATACAATAATTAAACATAGTGGCCGACGTCTTTGACTGAACTTGATTACATGCGAACACGTCGGGCATTAGGCAATAATCATCCCACCTCGGGTCCACTATAAAAATTGAATCGTCATTGCATTCGTCAACTTCTAGAAGATGGGCTTGGGCTTCCTTGGGCTTAGATGTTGTTGCGGCCCAGTCATTTTGCAAGAGCTTCCATTTTGATGAGGATTCTTCTAGCTTCTTTGTTTTAAATTTGGACGTATTCCTTTTGGTCAGACCAGTGGTTGTCTTTAGTTGATTTTCCAAAGCAAACTTGGGCTTTGTATTGTATGATTGCTTGTAGGTTTTGCATAGATTTGACTGCTTCTTTTGCTGCTGACAATTCAATGTCCTGGGCGACTGTTCTCCATGCATCAGATTTATCTATTTTGATTGGGGTTTGGTTGGCCTTGAGCTGGTAATGCATGTAACGTGCTCCTGGTTCTTCATGTGTAAAGATAGTCTTTGTGAAGATTCTTGGACGTGGTTGAAAATCTTGATGACTTATTCGCAGGTGATCTTCATATTCTTCTGAGAGGCATAAGGGGACTGCAGAACTTCCTCTAATGAGTAGAGAGCTGCTGCTGCTAATTGCTTCATTTCTCCTATGCATTCTGTAAAACAAAGAATAACAAGTCTTGAAAGAGAATTAGCTGGTGTATTATGTTTCCTTTCTACATGTTCTATGTTAATCTTGATGCCTGTTCCTGTGACTGCATCTGCAAACTTGATCCACCTTACTCTTGAGGATTTGTTGCTATTAACTTTATTATAAAAGCTAATAATGACTTGACAATCTGTCCTTATAGTGACTTCTTGTTTATCAAGGTAGTAATTTTTTTCCTTTCTCAGAGTGTTGATGCATGCATTGATTTCAGCATCGATTGTGGATTGGGTTGGTGAGAACTTACCACTTACATATGCACAAATCTTTTATGAGCTTCTTGGATCTTCCTTGCTGTTTTTCCATTTAACTACTCCTCCTCGTATGACTTAAAGGTACAATAATTAAAGAGAGTGGCCAACATCTTTGACTGAACTTGATTACATGGGGGCACGTTGGGGCATCTTTTATTTTAGGACGATTCAATTTTAATGGTTGTAGGCAGTCACAAAAACAAGCGTCAAGATTAACATAGAACATATAGAAGGGAGACATAATACACTAGTTGATTCTCTCTCAAGACCTGTTAATCTTTATTTTGCAGAATGCACAGGAGAAATGAAGCAATTAGCATCAACAACTCTTTACTCAGTGGAGGAAGTTCTACAGTACCCCTATGCCTCTCAGAAGAATATGAAGATCACATGCGAAGAAGTCATGAAGGGTTTCAGTCACTTCCAAAAATCTTCACAAAGATTATCTTTACACATGAAGAACCAGGAGCACTATGCAAGCGTTACAAGCTCAAAGCATACTAAAACCCAATCAGAATGGATAAATCCGATGCATGGAGGGCCGCCCAGGACATTGGATTTTCAGCAACAAAAGAAGCAGTCAAAGCTATGCGAAACCTACAAGCAATCATACAATACAAAGCCTAAGTCTGCTTTGGAAAATCAACGAAAGACAACCACTCGTCTGACCAAAAGAAGGACGTCCGAATTCAAAACAAAGAATCCAGATAAATTCTCATCGAACTGGAAGCTATTGCACAACGACTGGGCCGCAACATCATCTAAGCCCAAGGAAGCCCAAGCCTATCTTCCAGAAGTTGACGAATGCAATGAAGATTCAATTTTTATAGTGGACCCGGGGTGGGATGATTATTGCCTACAATCATTAAAATTGAATCTTCCCGATATAAAAAATGCACGACGTGCCCACATATAATCAAATTCAGTCAAAGATGTCGGCCATTATGTTTAATTATTGTATAACTATTGTACCTTTAAGTCAAAATCGAGTCACGAGCCACTGTAAAATAATCAAATCAATAATGGCTCTTGAAATATGCTAGATGCCAAAGCATATTCTCTAGTTTGTTAGCCTATAAAAGGCGTTTGTATTTCTTTGTAATGATCATCCGATCACCCACCAAAAACCTCTTAGCATCACCATTGAAAAATAATCAAGCTTATGCAGTTTTAATAAAAGGTGTGTTTAAGTACTTGTACTTTAAAGTTTTAGTTTTTGAACTTTGGTACAAGATAAAATTTTTGGGAAACGTAATTTGTATCGCCATAGAGGCAGAATATGGGGGAAGTTACCAACCTCCACCTGATGCAGTCATGAGGCCATCAGTCTATCCACCAGCACGACGGTATCCAAAACCATTCTACAAACCAGAATATCAGTTTGGTTATCCCCAAGGAAAAAGCAATAAAATTAGTGGAGGATATTGTGAGTATCATAATTCACAAGGGAATATAAACGCCTTTTATAGGCTAACAAACTACAGAATATGCCTTCGCATCTAGCATATTTCAGGGAGCCATTATTGACTTGATTATTTTAAAGTGGCTCGTGACTCAATTTTGACTTAATGGTACGATAATTATACAATAATTAAACATAGTGGCCGACATCTTTGACTGAACTTGATTTAGTTGATTACATGCAGGCACGTCGGGCATCTTTTATTTCGGGACGATTCAATTTTAAATCAGTTTAATAGAAATTGAATAAATAGGTATGTTTTGTCAACACAACCCGTGGACGAGTGACCAATTTTGACGTACTACAGAACCATTTACAAAGTCGAGTTTAAGAAGATTTGTGGATGTTGCTTGAAAAGCATGCCCCATTTCATTGCAATACAATTCTGATAAACTTGGTAGTGGTGATCAGGAACATAGATTTATTGCCTTTACATACATAATAAACTTGGTCTTAGAGTTGCGATAATACGATAGTCATCTGTTTCAGCGTTTGGCTTAAAGATTCTGACTATTTAAGGATTTACATGAAAATTGGACTAGTTAAACAAACTAGGTTTATTGTAGCTACTAAAATAGTTAGGATCAATTACACTATACAGTATACCAAACCCAAGCTCTAGAAATTGATTATCCACTACATAGAAACGTGATAAATAAACAATCGTTTTCAATTCACAATGCCAAACACTCCTTAACAAATTTTGGGTTTTGAATACCAAACAATACTATTTTTTATTAGAGCATTGGGTGTGGTCTCTTCATCGCTCGCCGTGAGCTGAGGTGGAGCCTCGCCGTGGCTCGCCGCCATACCGCCACCCCATTTTGTGGCTCGCCGTGGTGTGCTTCTTCGTGGTGACGACGAGGGCAATTTTCTAACAAAGGTGGAGCCCAAGTGTCAGTTTCTTCCTTTTTGTTCAAGTGTTTGTTTGTAGTGTGTGTAGTGTGTGTTTGTGTGTGTGAAGTAGGAAGAAGAAGATAACATATTTTTGGATAACGTTTTACATTTTTGTATGTGTGGTGTAGGAAGAAGAAGATAAAGTGTGTGGGGTGGGCTGTGCTGGGTTTTGTAACGTTTTACAATATATATATATATATATATATATATATATATATATATATATATATATTAATTTACAACTTTTTTTTAAATATATTGTATTGTATTTTTATTTTTAATGAAATAAATTTAGTTTATTTGGAAATTTGTAAAAAAAAATAAAGTTGTAGTGGTGGGTCCCGAATGAAGAGGTTGAGGTTTGTTATGTGGGGGGGGGGGGGGGGGGGGGGTTGTTGTGGTTAGTTGTGGATGTTTGTTATGCTGATGTGACGCTGAAGTGGCGGTGATGAAAAGGTAACCCATCTTCACCGCACCTTGTGCTCTTATAGTTTCTCAGTTGTATAAAGTTGGTAAGGAGTATCATATGGTTTCCAATCTTTGCTCATAAAGTTTAGAATCCATATCAAATTTGAGGTTGTAAATAACCTGTGAGACGTCTAAGTTAAGTACAGTTAGTTAATCGCATTTTTGCAGGATGGCAAGCACGAGAAGGTGATACAAACCCATCTCATACTAGATCGAACTAAGCCACAAATCTAAGTGTAGAACTCACTCCTATAAGCTAGGTGTTAAAGGCTTTCATGGTTCTACCCGGAAAAAGAAAGATAATGTAGGAGTGTTGATTGACACACTCTAACTTTTTATTTGCACACTCTAATATACAATCTGCAGAAGCAATATATAAAAAATGTACAACTATTTAAAGCTCAGTTTGAGGTGTGCAAATCAAACATAGAAGTGTGCAAATCACCTCCCATAATGTAATAAACGGAACTGAAATTGTTGGATTTTTGAAGTCAATATTTAAGAGCTCTTCTTGGTTAAGCCTAGCCGACTAGCCCTGGCGTCTTGACTATCTTAACTTAACTCAAGCCAAACATGGTTTGGGCTCGTCAATATAACAAGCCTAAATGAGCTAACCATAAATAACACACGCATACTTGCATTGATCAGCTAACAGCTTCTTGGAACTAGTATTATAGCTTTCTATAGAATGCTATATGTAATTTGACAATTTCCTATGAGCTGATAAATGCTTGCATGTGCTGATTCATGCTAATCATGTAGCATCTTAGCAAAGGGCGCATAGGCCGAGTCTGAGTTAATTTAATTTTCACGAGCTGAGCATGCTTGAGTAGTTGAGCTTGACTAGGCTCAAATACACTCCATCATAGTGATTAGAGTAAGGTTATCTAGCCTCCTACCTGGCGACTGTCAAATACCGATCTATAAGCCCTCCACACATGATAAGATTTAGTTGTCTTGATAATTACTTGAGTACAAACCTGTTACAAACAGTTTTTATCCCTCCAGAAGAAATCTTTATTTTTCTGGTGTTTTAAGTTTAGACATTAGAAATTATTAAAATGTTGCATGGACAGGAATCCTTAGATATTACCATTGAACATAATAGAAAGGAAAGAAAATGTTGTAGGGCTGTTTTCGTTTACCGGATTACGCTCTTCTATCTTTCTCTTGTGCTATCGTTATAGAGTTTGTGGCTCCTACAAGGACGCAAGTCACGCAACCAGTTTTGGGGTACTTAATTGATGCAATGTTTGCAATTGACGTACCAAATGACTCTAGTAGACAGAGACATAACTATGTTGATGCCTTAAGGAAAGGTAACTTAGGCATGAAGGAGTGGATGCGGGTAAGGCATCGGGTTGGGTTAGGGTAGTAGGCTACACCACCCCCACCTCTTAGGGTACATGAAAAGTTGGAAGAATTCGAGTTCGGAAGCCGATTGTTGCAAAGCTTTGTTCTCTTTTTTTTTTTTGTCTTTTGTGAAAAAGTAGTGTTAGGGTAGTATCGGGTACCACTCCGTCCACTTAGGGTAGTGTTAGGGTAGTATTGGGGTAGTTTTGAGTTGGAAGGTTTTTATTGGATAGAGGTGACGTGACACCCTCAGGGTATTAGGGTATGAAATTTCGACTCCCTCCTCCCTTAATAATGACATTAGAGGTGAGTATAAAGACGCCATGTAGCAGTATAACTTTTGCGGCGTAATTTGACATATAATTCGTTTTTTAAAATGCCAGGGTGCCTCCATCTAGTTAATTAGGAATACACTGGCTATTCTTATTGAAGAGAGAAGCCCAATAATTGAATCACATATTAATGCTCAAGTGACCCTATCCTATTACAATAGATTGGAGACAGACACTTTTGACTTTTAAGGTCAAATTTGCAATGTTTTGAAACCCGGGTTTGTGATCGACCCGGCCAAGACACCGGGTCACCGGGTCAACCGGTTCAACCGCCGGGTCAACCCGGTTAGACCCGGTTTTATGCATATGTCCAAACATCTATTTCTAATTGTCCAAACATAATGTCCAAACACTAGTTTTGCAGTGAAAAAAAAGCAAAGAACCATTTTTCATGCTCTAAACAACAAATCAAAGGTGGACAAGGATATAAACCTGCATAATTTTCTAAACAACCATAAATGCTACGGGATTACATGTTTCATACTTCAAAAGGCATAAATCCTACGAGATTACAAGTTTCATACTTCTAAAGACATGCATCCTACGAGATTTACAAGTTTATTTTTTGAGGTTTAATATATTGTTGCCTTAAAAAAAAAAAAAAAAAAAAAAAAAAAAATTATAAAAACCAAACCCGGCCGGGTTTCAAAACCTGGGTTGACCCGGGTCACTTAAAACCCGCCGGGTCTAAACGGTTGACCCGTTTTTTAAAACCCGGGTTTTTTTGACCCGTTTTTTTGTCCGGAACCGGTCCAACCGGTTAACCCGGCCGGGTCGACCCGGGTTTCAAAACATTGCAAATTTGCTGCTTTTCGAATTTCTAGATCAGAATAGATTTACCATAATTTTAGCACAAAAAGTTATCTGTTTATTCTCTCTGTTATAACATATAATCCAATCACATTGTTTTATCCAAAGATATTTCAACAAAATTTTATCAATATTCAGATTTTAAAGCTAATCTATTTGACCTTGCAAGTCAAACCTAAGAAAGTCGACCTTCCTATTATTAGTACTTTTATGTTATCAATGCAGGATTACCGGCTGCTGATGGTCCAAAGAAAATAAGTGGCGTACGCAGGTTTAATGGCATTGATGGGTTCATATAAATCCTCTTTATCTTTCTTTAGGTGCTAGCAGTGATCTTACATGTTGGAACTTATTTCACCTTGTGTTTTTGGATTGGGTTATAGCTTTTCACCTCATGACTTGTAACTGATTAATAACCATTCTTTCCATTTTACAAGTTTACACTTCTAACTGGTCTTTGAGGAATTAAACTTTGAAAATCGGATAAGATTGGTCTTCATTTGTTTCTTTACGGTTACTTTTTCTTAACATAGATACACAATCAAAAAGTCAAAACCAGAACCAGTTTTGTTAAACATTAGAAAGGTGAATTATAGCGTTTTGCATCATAATGATCACTTTTAAGGCATGGCTAAAATCCCTTTTAGTTATAACCCTGTAAGGTCAAAAGGCTACAATGATTATCGACAGCTATTAATCAAGTTCATAAATTAGCGCATCAGTATTGTTAAAAAAGACAAATTTATTACTACTACTAAGGTTAGTCTCATTTGCTGTTAAGTTTGTAAGGTGTAGTGTATGCGTGTGTGTAGCAAAGTTGAAGTTTAAGTCTAGATTTGTTATTGTATTTTTTACCTCATAAGTACATAACTTAGGTCCTTCTGAAAGCACATGTGTTATCCCATATCGAAGAGTATTTGACCATTTACACGAATAAATTGTTAATAGTGAGTATATAACACGACGTCATAGCAAATGTCATCATTTGTCAATTTGATAACGTAATGGACATACTACGGTAGAAACTTTAATTACGAATAACAGTAATACTTATGGGACCATATAAACTTAATGATTAAAAGAGTTACTCCGTATTAATTAATCGATATCAATTCATTTATAAATTAATGAATTGGGACCGGCAAAAAATAACTGAACATGGGTTAGATTAAAGAAATGGAAAAAAAACAAACATATAACAAAGTCCTTTTTGTTTACATCTTTATTTACTTTCGTACATATGTGACAACATTACAAAATGGACCATGTTTAATCGGGCTTTGGACCTCTAAATACAAACATTCATGAGCTGAAGTAAGCATTTTTAAAACAGAGCGAGGTCTCAAATCCAGATATCGGATGCATGTGATACAGTCTTAAAATCGTAGGTTAGTTGTCTACCGTCCATGTATCTTGTCATGCCGTCACTTAATTAGTTTTACCGTGTACTTATTGGCATGAGGTTCACGCTGGTTTCGTCTAACATATCACATGTCACGGTTATTCCACAAAAGGTGTAAATTGACGGGAATACCCTGATCCCGGGTGTCTTTTGGCACCAGTCATTGTCCATCCTATAAGGAATAGCTCAGGCAACTCTCCTGGCCTGGTAGGGCACAAACTGAAGTGAGCACGAGCCAATACTCGGACCCCTGAGCTCTTATTCCACAAAGTCTCTCTAGTGTGTCCATAGGTTTTGCGAAGGTGGGTACGACTTGAACATGAGTCAATTGAGTCAAGCACAAGTGCTTCAACCATTATACTAATGCTCTCTTGGTATATGTTATACCCATTTCTTATGGATTTTGTTGAGTTTATATGATAAAGATTCCTGTTTCGTTTATTGATTCTAAGAGCACTCTCATCCATAACACAATAACACCAATAACACCGTCCACGTCAGCGCCACATCAGCTTTAACATTTAACATTAACATCCTCAAAAAACACTCCCATCCATAACATCCCAATAACACAATAACACCAATAATATTTCATATTTTCAATTTCAACCCCTAAACTAAAACAAACACTTCATTTATTAAAAAACATATCATTATTTTAAAAATATATTTAAAAACATATCATTTATTAAATTAATATACAAATAACATTTTTATATTATTAAAAAAAAATTACAAAACCAAAAAAAAAAAAAAAAAAAAAACAAAAAAAGAAAAAGAAAAAGAAGTTGAATGATTTGGTCCCCCACACACGTTCGTCTACCTCATTTAACAAACCAAACAAATCCAAACCATCATCTTCTTCCTCAAACAAATCCAAGCAAAACCCAGAAAAAAAAAAAAAAATACAAACCATCATCTTCTTCGTTAGAGGGACCTGTTTTGTAAATTTTCCGATTTTTTTTTTTCCTAGCCTTTAACGGGCGTTAAAGAGGCAACGCCTCCCCTCTAACGCCGTTACTGAGCAAAGCTTCCAACGGGTAACGCCCTTAACGGCGTTAACGCCACCCTTAACGGGCGTTATGAAGGTGATGGATGGGAGTGCTCTAAACAAGTAGCTGCATTTTCAAGGTCATTTTAAATTAGCAAAGTTGTAGATTTAAGTCTAGATTTGTTACTACAATAAAACTAGTTTATGTATGAATGAAATCAGTTGAAAAAGCTTTGATTGCGTTCTGAATGCAAATATTGACTTTCGATTGAAAGATTTAATAAGCTAAGAGTAGATACAAAGTATGGATTTTTTAATATGTGCCACAATGACATATGTTTATGTGTATTTATTGAACATAATAGTTTCTTAAATTATATTAATTTTTATATAAAACAATATTAAACATAATGAAAGAAAATTAAAAAATTATTCATATCAAATGACATTTAAACAATGTTATTGAATGGTTCTAATTGTGTACAACCATGACACAAGTTATAAAAAGCCAAATAAAAAGTATTAAAAGCTAAAAAACATTTAAAGACTAAATAATACAGTTGAGTCAACACATAAAATGAGACGACAAAAATATATAATTAAGTTAAAAAAATCTCAAATATTAATCTAACCTATTCGATGGTTATTTGAGATTATCATTTACTACATTTGTCGCAAATTATATGTCAATTTTCGTATTGCATACGACCTAAAAAACTGATATTATAATACTATTCAGCAACCAAATGTTATTATATTTTTTGTTAAACTATTTTGATTGATTTAAATCTGTAAGCGAGCACTTATTTTATAAGAAAAATAACAAAACTAACCAATTTTATAAACATTTTTCACCATATACGCATTTTTTACCAAGAAAAGCCATTATACTCATGAAATCTGCAAGGTGTGTTTGACTAACAAGGTCACACCTTGCTAATTTTTGAAAAATCGCAAAGAACTAGCAATGTCAAACATTGCAATTTTTAGAAAAATCTTATATTTATCTTTCTCCTTCGGTTTTCATGCTTAACTCAAAACACGGAAGTTGTAGATCTCACTTTTCTCGTTAAGTGGATGTCCGAATCATCCAAAAAGAAGTTGGTATGAGGAAGTTGTAGAAAACTATGATTTAAACTAGAAACCAAATCTGAATCTCGATTCAAGACTAAACTTTTTATATCAACCAAAAAACTAAACTACAAGATCAACAAGAAACTGATCTCAATCAGAATCACAAACTGAATACCAAAATACCACAACCATTACCACTGCTAATCAGGTACAAGGCTATTGATTATCTTATCAATAGTTCTATTACAATACACTCAAGGCTAACAATCACCCAGAATAATGAAGATCACAACAAAGATTTTGGTTGATATTAAAGAGAGAGAGAAACTGTGGGTAAATCGGATGAGGGGTTATGAAACCCTAGCAGTTGAATAAGATCTTATATAGCCCATATTTTGCATCTTTCACCACTTGACACTTTAAGCCCTTGGTCTCCAACTCTCTTTATAAACTTGGCAGGAACTAATAATCAACACAATCTGAAATAGACAATTGACACAATAAGTCCCTTTATTAGTGTTCCAGTTTGAGCTATAATTTTAACATCCCCCCTTAACTCAATTCTGGAACACATCAAAAAGACCAAGTTTAGAAACCATTTTTTCATGTTGCAATTTATCTAAACCCTTAGTAAAAATATATGTTGTTTGTTCAACAGACTTAAGTTTTTCAGTTTTTATAACACCTGCCAAAACTTTATCCCTTACAAAGTGTAAATCAATTTCCAAGTGTTTAGTCCTTTCATGAAAGACATGGTTAGCAGCAATCTTAATTGCTGCTTGATTGTCACAAAAAAGTTTAACATGCAATTTTTTTTCCCAGTTTAGGTCTTTTAAAACTTTAGGAACCCAAACAATTTCTGAAGTAGCAGAAGCCATTGCTCTGTATTCACCTTCTGCACTAGACTTAGAAAGGGTGTTTTGTTTATTGATTTTTCAGGAAACTAATGAGCCGTTTAAAAACAAGCAGAATCCTGTAACATATTTTCTAGTAACTACACACTTTGCCCAATTTGCATCCACAAAAGTTTCAAGAAATTCAAAAGGATTTTTAACAATATGTATGCCTCTTTCAGGAGAACCTTTAAGGTATCTTAAAACCTTAAGTGCAATTTAAGATGAGACTTAAGTGGTTTATGCATAAATTGACTCAGACAAAGCACAACATAAGAAATATCAAGCCTAGTGTGAGTAAGATAAATAAACTTTCCAATAAGTTTTTGATACTCAGTGATATTATCTAAAACAAGGTGCAACTAAGAAAGCTCATTAGAAATGCTCAAATTTTGTTATAAAGGAAAATCAGATGGCTTACAAGCCAGTAAACCAAACTCAGATAATAAGTCTAAGCAGTGTTTTTTTTAGATAGACAAAGACCTTTATCTGTTTTAATTACCTCAATTCCCAAAAAGTATTTTAGTTTGCCCAGATCCTTAATCTGAAATTTAGACTTAAGAAAAGATTTAAAGCTTTCAATTTCTTTCAAGTTATTACCAGTAACAATAATATCATCAACATACACAAGTAAAGCAACAAAACTACCTGATTCATTCTTGGAAAATAAGGAGTAATTACGCTTACTCTGTGCAAAACCATTCTCAAGTAAAGCAATGGTCAAATTAGCACTCCACTGTTTAGGTGCTTGTTTCAACCCGTACAATGACTTTTTAAGTCTACAAACTCTTTTATCATTAACATAAAAAAACCAACAACTAAAGACATATAAACAGTCTCATCTAGATCTCCATAAAGAAAAACATTGTTTATATCGAGTTGAAATATAGGCCAATCCTATTGAACTGCCAGATTAATAAGATACCTAACAGTAACAATTTTTTTTTTGAAAAGCTGGATATATATAACACACAAAAAGGCTCCAAACAAGGAGAACTATACAAAAAGAGAGGGCAAGGGAGCCACACAGGAAACGAAAAGAGAAACCAAGAAGAAAACCAAACAAAGCTCAAAACTATGTACTAGCAAAAGTGTCAAAAGGGTGCTGAATCCAGAGATCGAAGCCTAACAGTAACAATTTTAACCACTGGTAAAAAAAGTTTCATCAAAATCATCACCTTCCTTTTTTTTATACCATTCAGCAACCAGCCTAACTTTGTATCTATCAACCTCACCACTAGACTTATATTTGATCTTAAAGACCCACTTAGAACCAATAACTTTTCTACCTACAGGTAAGACAACTATCTAAAATGTATCATTTCTGTACAAAGCTTCCATTTCATTGTTCATTATCTCCACCCAGTGATGTTCCTTACAAGCCTTCCAATACGTTTTAGGTTCAAAACTTTTATTCAACTCAGTTATAAAACATAAATTCTCAGTTTTAAGTTTTGCATAGCTGACAAATTTTTCAAGACCAAATTTAACTTTAGAATCAACCGCATATGCATTATATTTATTTGGAAAAATAGAAGATCTATCAGACATTCTTAAAGAAGGTTGATCAACACTTTGAAAAACTGATTATGCTGCTTGTTCAGGATTTGAATCACTAATACCCTCAGAAATTATAGTCTTACTCACAAGTGTTGCAGCCATCGCATCTACACTGGTTGACCCATTGGAACCAAGAGAATGCCCCAGTTCATTCTCAAAGTGGTCAATAGTTGGATTGTCAAGCTGTGGAGAGTTGTTGCCATCACCCAAAGGGTGAGTATACTTATTGTTATTACCCAAAGGGGTATCAGTTATATTAGAATCATCATTGGGTACACCAATGTCATCACATGTAATCTCATCAAAGAAGTTAACATGATTCAGACCCTAATTGAGAGGGTCAGGAGCAGCAGAAGCATTTTTAATCTTGAAAGAAAAAACATTTTTAAAAAATCTAACATCGCTGGAAAAAAATAAATTGTTTCCTTTCAAGACTTTAAGTTTTATAACCTTTCTGAAAAATCTGAGTATCAAATAAGAACACATTTTTCAGCCGTGCTAGTAAGCTTATCATTGCTGGTAAGAATAGTAGAAAAGCAAAGACACCTAAAAGGTCTTAAATGATTAAAACTAGATTTTCTGTTAAACACAAGATTAAAGGGAGACTTTCGGCTCAGAACTGAGGAAGACAATCTGTTACTCAAATAAGTGGCAATTAGAACACATTCAGACCATAAGTATAAAGGTAATCCTCCCTGAAACATAAGGGATCTGGCCATATTTAAAAGATGCATATGTTTCTTCTCAGCAATGTCATTCTGTTGAGGGGCATAAGCACAAGATGTTTGATAAATAATACCCTTATATTCACAAAACTTGTTAAACTGATTATTAACAAACTCAGTACCATTGTCACTTCTAAAAGTTTTAACACACTTATCAAATTTAGTTTTAATCAGATTATAAAAAATTTGAATACAATCAAACACCTCATGCTTATTCTTAAGCAAATAAACCCAAACAGCCCTGGTGAAATCACCAACAATGGGTAAAAAATACCTATGTATTTCTTTACTTTTAATTTTATAAGGACCCCAAAGATCAAGATGAACAAGTTCACCCAGAACAGCTGTTTTATGTTCACTTGGTGGAAAAGGTTCTCTAGTTGTTTAGCCTTTTGACAAATATCACAAGGTTCATTATCTTTTTTATTTTCAAAATTGATTTCACCTTTTAGCATTGACAAAACCTGATCAGAAGGGTGACCGAGTCTGCAGTGCCAAATATCCTTAGACAAATTACAAGCAGACTTAAAATTCTCAAAACCTAAGTCAGTACCTTGATTTCCATCAAAGTAATACAAACCATCATTCTGATTACCAATACCTAGAACACTCATTCCCCTCAAATCCTGAGGTAAAATATAACATTTTGACTCATCAAAAGCAATAACAAATTTTCGGTCTCTAGCCATTTTATAAACAGACATTAAACTGACACAATATTCTAGTACAACAAGCACATCATATAAAGTTAAATGTTTGGTGAGGACCACATTTCCAACCTTGGTAATTAAAGATTTAGTTCTATTAGGATGTGAAACTGTTAGCCTTAATAGTTTTTATTAGAAGTGATGGTCATTCACATTTAGGAACTTTGTAACGTGTGTTAGATATCATATTAGAATAGTCAACGGGCTCGTGGATTGGGCTAAGCTAAATGGGTATTAGTTTAGTTAAGCTAGCCTTATATCAATCCATGTCCAATCCAATCCATACGAAGCCCATACAAAGCCCATGGCCAAGCGTTAGGGCATCTAGTGCTTGTACTATATAAACCCCTCAAAGTCTCATTTGAGGGGTGCGCTTGAAAGTGTGTGTGTGTTTTTCCCTTTAATATAACATCTCTTGTTTATCTTTCTCTCTACACACATATACGCATAACATTTATACATCAAGTCACCATCTTTCTCATCTTTGTTTCTTGTTTCTTCTACACATAACGTGAGTGTTTGTTTACGTGTTCTACTCGTTTGGTTAGCTTTGGTATAAGCGTAAAGTTGATTTATTTAAGGTCCAACAATTGGTATCAATCGCGTAACAATGGTTTAGGAGTGTTTGGTTGAAGTTTTTTGTGTAGTGGTTACGCGTAGACTCGTTCTAAAAGTTATCTTGCTTAAAGCTTTACTTTTTGCACTAAAATCTTCAAGATTCTTATGGTTTAAGGTTTTTATAGTGTTAAAGAGTCTAGTTTTGGAAAAAAGTTCGAAGCTTTACGTGTTTTTCATCAGTTTTAAACTCGTGTGTATTGGATTGTACGTTTCTACGCATAAGCTATCTAAACACTTTGGGTGAAAAAGGTCAAAACTTTTGTGTTATTTGAGTGTTTTTAAGGCTGTTTGTGCAAGAGAAATTGTTTGAATCGCTGGGAATTTTTTACGCGTAAAGGTCAAAAAGTCAAAACCCTAGTTTTCTATGCATAACTTTTTGGTGAACCATCTTCGTGCAACAACGGTTACTCAGTGCTTCCCTCACTTGGATAAGTGTGTGGAACACTTCGACTTGTGGATATCTTTTACGCTGTGACAGTGTAAAGGATTTTTGGTTTTAAACCTAAGTTTACGCATAAGCATAAACGCTTACGAGTAACACTCTACGCATAAGCTAACACTTACGCGTAAGGTTTCTATGACTAAGTATTTTTGTTTACGCATAAGCTTACGCTTAAGCCTAAAGGTTACGCGTAAGATACTGTTTACGCATAAGGAATCCTACGCATAAGCAATCCTACGCATAAGCACTATTTCTACGCATAAGAACAGGTTTACGAGTAAGATTTTGAGCAAAACTTCAAACGACTATAACTTTTGAACCGTAACTCCGTTTTCAGCGATCTACCCATCAAAACGACCGTGAGAACGAGGAGAATAGACTGCCGAATGAACTAGGTCAACCTTCAAGTCCTAAAAATGCTCCGAAAAGAAGTTATTGAGGATTTTAAGTTTTTATACTCGTGGGTGTTATAGTTGCTTTGATGCTTCTCGTTTTATTCATTTTTAAAAACAAGGACTGATGAAGTTTTAAAACTGAGGTTGAGTCAGAGTAAAATGGTGTTTGGTATAGGTCGTTGTGGTCTTGGTCCTTTTTACGCATAACTCTTTGATTACTTTACTTGCTTGAAATAAATTCTTACGCGTAACCTGTTCATTTACCTTATGCGTAAAAGGTTTTTCTTATGCGTAAAACGCATTGCAGCTTATGCGTAACCTTACGCGTAACCTAGCTTAGGCGTAAAGCCAGAAGCTTATGCGTAAAAGCATACGCGTAAACCATTTCTTACGCATAACTTCACAGTTATGCGTAACTTCCTTTGAAGATGCTCCTTATGCGTAAAAAACGAGGGTTTTGACCCTTTGACTTTTTCCGGCAAGTTTTTCCGACCAATATATCCGACCATCTTCATACAAAAACCCAGAAAAGCATAAACATGCTTCTTTTTGTCTGTTTGACCATGAAAAGATGACCAGTTGACCACAATATTATTCACGTATATGGTACCAAAAGTCTAAAACAAATATAACGAATCTGACTTGGACAAGAAAGTGACACAAGACAGGTTTTTGTTTAACATGATAAAGCATAGACTTTTCTTTTTGGACCAAAAAAAAAGGATACCAAACTTTGTTAAAAAAACTGTTTTTCGTCAATATTCGGAAAAAAAAATTTCCGACCCACAGAAATATCACAAATAACAGTTAAAAAACATGTATAAAACCAACATAAATCAACACAAGATAACCATGGCTCTATACCACTTGTTAGGACCGAAAAACTATAAGATTTATGTGGTTTGGAGGTCGAGGTTGGTGGAAAAAGATGAAGATCTTCATCCTTTTTAGTGAGAGAAACTAGAGAGAGGGAGGAGAAAACACAAAACTTTTATTGAAATAAACACACACAACACCTTTAGCCAAATGCTTCACCTCACCCCTCATGGAGAGTCATGAGGGGTATATATAGGCTCAACAAACCTTAACTTTGCCACTTAAACGATACTAGTCTCTATGGGCAAAGTATACTACGCATCTAGTCCAATTCACGTAAGTGACACTATCTTTATAAAAAAGCGAGGCTAACATAAACTTTAATCCCAAGCATGGAAATATCAATCACATTCACCAAAAATTTATCAGTATATGTAAGGTGTTGGTTAGCACCATAATCAACAATTTGCAACTAGTGAATACATAAATTTAATGTTATTACAAAAGAATCTGTTAAATTTTTAAATAAAAAACTTGCTATCATTTAAAACAATACCTGCCATATTGGCATGCACATCTTTCCCTTTTCCATCAACATTTCCAGAATTTTCTTTAGTAAAAGATATGAGTTTTGAAATCTGCTCATTAGAGAAAGTTAAAGTAAAGCTAGAACCAACAGATTGTTATTATTAACAAACCTTTTGTTAAAATTTTGAGTACCCTGATTGTTTTTAAAATTTCTCTTATTTTTCCCAAAATCAGTAGGGTACCCAATGAATTTAACACATCTATCAGCAGTATGACCATTAAACCAACAATGCTCACAAACCAAGGTAGGAATGTAACACCCCTGAAATCTTAATGACAGCGGAAGACTAATCTGGGTGTTACTCGAATGGAGATCATAGTCAACAATTATAGAAAACGACTCAAAAGAGGCGTTTTATTAAAAGTAGTTATCATTCATCGAAAACTCATAGTTGTTACAAAACATTGTAAATTGTTCAAGCGTTTTCCCAAAATAAAGATCATGAGTTTGAAAGAAATGACAACTTTATGTTTACACCACAAGAAAAGCCTTGACATGCCCCACTTCGTGTCGTGGTCATAATCTTCACTGATTACCTGAGATAACATGCTTAAAAAGGTCAACAAAAATGTTGAGTGAAGTTCATAGGTTTAAATAACAGTTGAACACAAGTATATGAGCATGATCATTGTAAACTAACAATATCATAAAGAAAATCACAGATTATTATGCGCTAATCTCATGCAACCAAGACTCAACTGCATACACCGAATTACTGGTGTACGTAAGTTTTGCCCCAAAGGAGGTAATAGCCAATTACCTAATGCAATTCAAATATGGTGCGCCCCGGTTATTTCTCTATAACCGAGATGGGGTCGTTACTCCCCATAGTACTATTCACGATATCTGCTTTCACTCGCGGTGACTAATGGTTCATGATACAGGGGACTTATGGCTAAATACTTAGGCAGTGCCAATAATCAAGAAGCGAACATTTATGAAAAACCTTGTGTTCTAGTTTAGAGCATGCATATCCCTCACGGGGTTTGAAAATAAAGTAAAAGCAAGGCTATGAACTCACCTTGATGATAATGAACAAGCACAAACAAATCAAGCACAATGTAGCGGAGGTTCCAAACCGAAACCTAAAAATGATGAGATGGCGAGTCTCAGATATGATAAACATGTTGTTTCGCGACCAAAATAATAGAGCATTGAATATTCTTATTCAATAGATCAATTAATTGTCCAATTCAATAGTGTGTGCTTGCTTAGCGTTTTAAGTTAATTTTACTTGCTACATTGCCTTAATTAATGATCCTCACTTACGCATAAGTGAAATGTTCCCCCGTTGTGATCTCGTAAAACAATAGTGTTGTTGAGTATTTTAGCTTGTTTAGATCCCACGTGCGTTTTATCGGATTATATATATATATATATATATATATATATATATATATATATATATATATATATAAAATTATAATCTTATAAATATATATACGTAATATATTTAACGTTATCCGATAATAAAGTACTTATATGATCAAAATACTCGTTTTTACGAAGTTGCGTTGAGTTTATAAGTTTTTCTAATCTTTTCCTGAATTTTCACTTTTTACCCTCAAGTTACGAAAAGTACAAGTTTAGTCCCTCAAGTTTAAGCAATTTACACTTTTCACCCAAAATGTATTTTATATCAAAACTTTTGGGATTTGACAGTTTCAACCCCTAAGTGAAACTATTTTTCAAAAATACCCCCAAGGTTACATTTATGCGCCTTTTACCCTTAAGTTTCCACTTTTACACTTTCCACCCAAAACTTATATTATAACTAGTTTCAACAGATTACAAGATCGGTCCTTGTAGTTTTCATGCTTTCACATGCACGTATATTTACACCCTTATACTTTCAAAAATATTCACACTAGCCCTTATACTTTTCATGCAAACTTATAATACGTACAACATAACCGTTTCACTTTTAAAAAGTTACGGTTTTAACCCATAGTCTACACGATTTGCATTTTAGGTCTGAAATACATTTTTAGTACACGAAAACTTTGTAAAACGTTTATAAGCTCATTCCAAGCTTATTTTTAGTGCTTATTTACTTATTTTACGCTTATTGGGCCGGGTAAAGGTTTGTTTGGACTTTGTTTATGCTTATTGGGCTTGTGTATTGGGCTTTAGGCCCGTTTATCTTTGCGTATGAAATTAAAGTATACGAGTGTTACTTGTCACACCCCCAAATTACCTGTTTTGCAGCGGAATGGAATTCCTGGGGATTGACTGTCATAGCATCACAATCACAGTTATATTGAACGACCTAAAGTGTCGTTTGGAAAATACATCGTTTGATTTAATAAAATAATCAGAGTTTACAAAGTAGGTCCCAAATGTAAATCAACTTGTGCGGAAATAAGTTTGTTACAATTCAAACGATGTTTTAAAGTACGTAAAACCCAAGTGAGACGCGTCGTCATCGCGACTCCATGATGTGTCCAAATGCATGCCATGAAGTGAATACCTTAGATACCTGAGATAAAAACATGCTAAAAAGTGTCAACACAAAGGTTGAGTGAGTTCATAGAGTTTGTTTTGAAATGTAAAGCCTTCCAAAATCGTTTATGCAGCAAAGGCATTGTAAATCCACCCAGTTCCAAGTTCCGCCCATACAAAACTTGCAACCTGTGTATTCACAACCCACTGCCAAAATGTGTATAGTTTATGTTCAAACATATGATTTCAAATGAATTCACAATAGTACCTAACTCGACGTAGAACAATAGCACTTAATCAATAAAACTAGACCTAATGTATCAGTAGTCAACTGATTTAGAACGTTATACGACGTAGAACCATAGCACGTAATCAATAGCACCTAACTCAATGTATCAGTAGTCAACTGATTTAGAACGTTATACGACGTAGAACCGTAGCACGCAAACAAGAACAATTGATATAGTATAACCTTTGATTTAGAAACAATGGTAATCATGGTAGCATTTAGCCTTAAAAAAATCTAAAGTACTTATGAAAAATAGTTAAGCATGTATCTCCCCCAAAACAGTACAAAACAATTGAAAGTGGGGCTATGAAAACTCACTTGATAAACTGGTATGATGACAAGAGTGAGTACACTGAGGTATAGCGTGATACGTTAATCTGGACCTATTACGAATGATATGATATGTAATGAATTGCAATGTAATGTTATGCATGCATTTCGTATGTTATTTATACCATTTACGAGTTTTTGAAAATAATACTTATCGTCGAAAAATACTCTTTTGACGTCTTGACCCTTCAAAAATGACTTTACAAGTATTTACGTCAAAATGTCATCCTACAATGGTTTTATAATGATTTATGGTGAAATTATCACTTTTCGTCGTAAAACAATGTCGTCGGAATTTTCATGAAATTAACAAAAATGGCTCCGAAAAACTAGTCGTAAAATAGTGTACGTCGATCGTTAGAGAACGAACTCGACGGTTTTAGAAAGTTTGTATCGAAATCCAGAAGTTTCAGTTCAGAAGTTTTCGCCATAAAGGTCTCGAACATAAAGATAATAAGGGTTAAAGATAGTGATTTTGGCAAATTGTTGTGTAAAAAGTGAGTTTCGGCCAAGTTTAAGCATCCATAAATAATTTATTACAACTCCGCTATACAAACGGTTGGTTGTTTTAGAAAATATGTTCGGTGATCTTGATTTTATCAGAAGACATTTTGTTACAAAAAGTTTCACATCCTAGTTAAAAACAGCCCTCAACATGGACGTTTCAGCTAACGTAACACTTGTATCGTAGAAATAATATAGTTTTTCAGAAAATAATAGTTACGGCAAGTTTATGAAAACGTGCATATCTTTGTCGTTTCAAATCCGTTTTCTACGTATAATACGTCCTTAGCTTCGTATCGAAGTAAACTAATATATTTTTGATAAGTCGAAATAATTTGTGAAGCTTAAGGCTCGTTTTTGACCCGAACAAAGTGAAAATAGTATGCTGAAAATTCTGAAAAATATATTTTTCGTCGTCAAACTTGTAAAATCCATAACTTCTTCGTTATAACTCCGTTTTTATCCGTTCAAGCGGCCACGGATTCGTTTTAAAGTATATTTTCTAAATATCAAGGCCAAAATGTCGTGCCTACTGTCGGTTTTTCCAGAAAATCAAAACAATGACAGAACATATTTTATACGTATCGAAAATAGTTTTTCTCGGACAAAACATATTCTAATCCCTTCAAATCAACTCCAAAACTAATCTAATCCTACCATACACCTTCTTAGGGTGTCATGGGTTCCTAGACATCATCAAGACCAACAAATACCAAGGGGATAATTATAGGATGACCATAATATATATATAACTCTAAAATCATGTAAAAATGGTATAAATCACATATGTCTTGCATGTTGCTCCAAAAATGAAAAGATACATATGAAATGAAGAGGAAACATGAAAAATGATAGAAACATGCTTACAAGTGAATATGATGAGGTGCAAGTAACAAGGTTAAACCTAAATACTCTTGGTTTTTATTTCAAAACCTAATAAAGAGTATTAACTAGATTGATAAAACACTTGGACTTGAAAATTTTTGATCCCTTGTGAACTTCTTGATGAGAACCGGTTTTGGATGAAGAACCCAAAGAGAGAAAGACTTTTAACTTGTCTTGAATTATTGGTGATAAATGAAATGAATAGATGAAGACTTTAGGTAATGTACAAGTTTATATAATCAAAGAAAAGAAAGAAAATAACACCAACTAGTACACATCCCCCCCCCCATGGCCGGATATGGGGGGATTGTGTTTCACATTATATATATATATATATTTTTTTTGTTAGATATTGTAGGATCGAATATATTTATTGTGTTGATGATTCGGGTGGTCTTGGGAGATCAAAATACATGTTTGCCATTTTAGAGAGAGAAAGTTAGAGAGAGAGGGTGTTCTTGCTAGAGGTTTACACAAATTGTAGAGTATTAGATTGAAAAGCACCACCCCTTCCATGGATGGAAGGGGTATTTATACTTACAAAATACACGACCTCCTATCGGCCTGTGGATCAGGGATACAGTGGGTGAAGACCCGTCCTTCCTCCACGGTGTTGCACTACGCTAAACTAAACTAATAACTAACTAATAAACTGATAAATAACGTAACTAACGACAAGTATACGAGCTAACTAAAGCTAGATAACATTTGGGGTGACCGACTCTTCACTATGGAATTTTCTAATTCCTAACAATCTCCCCCTAAGGGAGGTCACCCCAAGATTTACATTTCGAATCCTAGCATTCTATTCTTGACATTGTTCTTGAGCTCGTAGACTTGAATTCTTCACTTTCACAATCTTTGTGCTTTAGTAGTGCAACTTCAAAGTCCGAGTGCATTGTACTTTCACTGGAGGTCTTTGAACTGATCCACATCTTTGATGATCTTCGAGCTTTCTTTGAGATCATCAGCCACATCAAATCTCTCTGGATCACCCTTTATTGTGTTGCCATCATGTGAAGTTGTGACTTTCGGACCGACATGCTCACACTTTGGAATCATGACATCTTTCCATCAGAGTAGCGGAAGCCTTACTGGTTCATGGTATTTGCAGCAGCGAAGCATAAGCATAGTATGAAATATCAGAGCCAGGTTATGTAGATATGCACCAGTCATGATTTCTTCAGATTAAGTGTGGATGCTGTGAGCATGCGGCTTTGGATTGACTCCTCAATTCTGATCAGCTGCAATCGTCGGGGTGTACCTGCATACGACAGTTAGCAATAAAGCGCACGAAAGTGTCTTTGATCACTTTCGTTGAATTGAGGTACACGGCCCACGGTTCCCCGTTGATCAGTATAAATACTGCCTGTGATCAGGTAGGATTCCTAAGAATCTCCTTGACAGGGTTTCGCAGCTGTTCTAGCTGTTCTCAAACCGGAACGTCTCAAAGAAGACAACACGGAATGAGTGAACCAGCGAATTGAGATTCACTGATTGATGAAAAATTGATTTGAAAACAATCGCGTATTGCTTAGAATAAAGAGTTTTGCAATACGACGAAGGTTTTATGAGAAAGATCAATTTTCAATAAAAACACTTTTTGTATTAGAGAATGAGTACACATTCGACGTGCTAGCGAAAAGAAGAGATTCGCACATCGAACGGTTTTTCTAAAAGTATTTTTCAATCAGATATACTTTTTGAATTTGAAATGAATACACATTCGACGTGCTAGAGAAAAGAAGGTTTGCACATCGAACGGTTTTTCCAAAAGTATTCGTCAATTCCATTCCTGGACCAAGGTTGATTCAAGAATGAATCTCCCCATCGTTTCTATCCAGTTGTCACAAGCTTGATCTTTTGCAAGATTTCACATGTCACCCACCAAGAGCTTGTAAGATGTTGGCTCTAGAAGGATTTCCATCTTCATTGTGAATATTTTTACATATCACTCGGATGTTCTGGCAATACCACAAGGATAATGCGTAGGACTCTTAATATATACTTACTTTCCACATTGTGTGAAAAGCAAGTCTTCAAGAATTTAGTGTCCTAACGAGATATTGTGGATGATCTCTTGGCTCTAGACTCAATAGTGCACATTTGGTTCCTGTGTCGGAGACTAGGGAGAGGGTCTCCTTCTTCAATATCAACAATCTCTAAGAGAAAGTCGATAGATAATGTCGGTTCCCCGTGAGAATGAAACAAGCCCTTTTAAGAGGAACTTGAGTGGCTTGGGAAGTTTAGTGCAGTGCGTCACTGGGTCCATGACGTCTTGTCTTCAATACCAGTGTTACCTTAGTAACAACCAGTAGCATATGTATTGAACCCGGTTTCTGCCCTAAGGTTGAATTGATGGAGGGCTATTTCTTTTCACCCTTTTTCACATTCAGTTCTTTTTCATTCTTCAACCCCTTCAGTGCTTACCGAGACTTCATAACTAGAACCTTGTTGGGTTTATTCCAGTACTAGCTCTGTCTCAGTCCGCACTCTTCCCATATTCTCATTTTTCTCCTTTTTTCAATATACCTAAGGACTCTACACTATCTAGTGGATTGTCCCTGGGTAGATCTCTCCGGTTCTGGCGGATCGTGGGAACTAATACCTAACCTAACCATCCTTATAACACCATGCATAAAGTAAATTGGTCGGTCTTTTGGTATTGTTCTTTCCTTCATGAAACCAATTGAAAAATCATTTGGAAAACCAATCAAGGTACTTGTGATACGAGATCAAAGCATTTTGTACCTTAATAGTTTTGATCATTTAGAAAACCTCCCCCTCAACATGTGCGTATGATTTAGAAATTGTTCAGCACAAGGAGGCAAGAGGACTTTGAAATATTTTCTTTGATCACACTTTTCATAAGAAAAAGCCATTTGATTTTCATGGTAAAATTCTCCCCCTCAATATGTGCATAGGATATTTTAAAACATTTTATCACATAGAGGCAAGAGTTCTTTTGAAGCACATCCACAATCACAAAATCCATTAAGAAAACCATTTGAAAACACAATCAAGGTACTTTATAATCTCTTTTTAAAAAACTTTTGTACCTCGATGGTTTTGCTCCCCCTCAATATGTGCTTCGAGATTCGAAAACGTTTAGCACATATGAGAGAGCAGCCTGCACAACTGAATCAAAATGATCAACTTTTATCAAATTTCATTATTAAATCACAAATTCTCCCCCGATCAAAAATATCAAATCCTTTGAGATTTTGGATCCCAAGTGATTTAATTAGGTTTAGAAAACATGGGAGAAAATGTGGCCTTGTTTAAATACTCATCTGGTTTTTTTTTGGATAAATCCTCCTCCTCAACATGTGCATTGTGTATTTGAAATCGTTTGGCACATGGAGGCAGGAGTGCCTTTAAAGGACTAAAACCAATTCCATTTAAACAGATTTGAGATTTAAATCACGATCTCTCCAGCGATCAAAAATTTCAAACCATTTGAGATTTGTAATCCCAAAAGATTTAAATTATTTAGAAAGTTTTAGGGAAAGACGTGGCAAGATTTAATTTTGAAAAATGACAGATAAGGACCAGATTTAGACATTAAAGATTGTTAGTGTCAGGTATGATAGTTTTTAAGAGATCTTTTAAGTAAAACAAAATAATTTCACAATCAAACAAGAACAGAAAAAATTTCATTTTGAAAGACCTTGATTCTAAAGAAAAAATCATACCATGACATAACATTAAATCTTTAGATCACCACTTATATTGTACAATCCGGACTTTTATGAAGCAATATTGTTTGAAAATAATTTATTTTAAATCACTCTCCCCCTCAATCGATGACCGAAGTCGATAATTGAGTGACTTAGATTTTGATAAAAAGAAGTCCGGTGATTTTCAAAATTAAGTCCAATATATTTTCAAAACAATATTTTTCCATTTTCAAAAACAATATTTTTCAAAGTTTTAGAAAAATGGTATCATCACGATTATCCTGCACAAAGATACGTTAGGTGGTTGAGAAGCTTTTGTTGTTGCTGTAGGGCTTTGAAGAAAAACCGTCTGCATATGCAGTGAGACTTCTTCTTATGTTGCATTTTGAATGCCAACTGAGGTCCAATTAAGCTCCGTTTCTTCAATCACTTAGAAGAAAACCATCTGCTGATGCAGTGAGACCTCTTACGTTGCATTTATGCCAACTCTCCATAGAAGTCCAATTAAGCTTCGTTTCTTCATTTGTCAACCCAAGATATCGTTACCCTTTCCTTGCGGCATCCAATCATGTTCATTTGTGGGATCCGGATCGGGAACATTCTTATATACCAATATACCTGCATATGTTAGTGAACACACATACAACTATATGGTGGTCGACAACACCCAAACAACAATCGACTAATAAAAGTCAATCCAACATATCAATCAGATCATGTAAGGTATGGGAATAATGTGTTTCTCAAACTCTAATCATCTAAACCTAGCAATCATATCCTAGGCACCTAGTCCTTCAACATAGGTTAACATCATTTTTAATTAAGCATATTAGGATAATTAAGAAAGCCCGTTAGAAGATATAGATTTGAAAACATTATCCCCCTCAATCAATGACTCAATTTGTGAAAAGTTTAAAAGTGCTGAAGTCATTGATTGAGTTTGCAGATTTAATAAAAACTCTGAAACTGATTGTTGTTAAAGCAACTCATTCTACCACCATTTTTGGAAAACAACAAATATTTTTCTGAAGAATTTTAGACGGAAAAACATTTGTGTAGGAACAGCAGTCCTTCGACATACTTTCCTCATTAGGATAAGTGCACGAAATTTTTTTGAAAATCGATTAAGCGTAGCACTTTCCTTCTTTGAAAAACGGGTTGCTATCGGAAATAATAGCAAGCCATAGTTTTAGCACGGGTTACAGTCTGAAATAACTGCAAGCCATTATTTGAAGCCCGGGTTACAGTCTGAAATAACTGTAAGCCATATTTTGTGACATGTTAAGAAAAAAATATTTACACCTCCTGCTCGAACTTCATCTAAAGTCCCGTGCCATTATTGAATGACATTTCTAAGACCGTAGATGTTATCGATACCAGAAGACATGTCATGTGAAAACATATTTTTGGTATTTTTGAAATTTTCTGATTTTTATGGGTTTTTTGAAGGTTTTATATTTTTCTATTTTGTTTTGATGGTTTTATAATTTTGTATTTTGTTTTCTGATAAATATATACAAGGATAGAGTAGATGATATAGTTAAAGAAGATGATGATACGAGTACCGAGATAAGGATATCGAGCAGCACGTCGTAGAAGATAGAAGTCATCAACTCTTAAACATTCACCACCAAAGCTTCCAGGGCTCTTGAATCGAAGAAAGAAATTGAACCATCTGAAAGTGAGACTCTGGCAGCTTCCCCCCAAACCGAAAATCCTTTGGATGAGCAGATTCGAAGCTCTATTTCAAGCTTTCCTTAGCCAGGTGCACAGAGATGCACACCATAATCATAAATCCCGCTGCTCCATTTAAGAACGATAATCGAGGATCTCCATTCGGGGTTATATCATCAACAAAAAGAACAGCAACGTATCATCCCACTCTTAAATAATCTTCTCAAATTTCTTTTCTACTGACGTCCGAAGCGATCCATTCCAAAAGGTGTCAAGAGAACAATTCCCCCCAAGTAGTTGAATTGATGCAGTCAGCTTCTTTGTATAATGCTCAAGAACTCTCCCGAATACACATCATGAGGGTAATGAAGAACAACTCCCCAATGTTCACATCTTTCGTCCCTGATGAATGTGTATGAAGCTCAAGAACCCGAAGTACACCAATATCCAAGAACTCTCCCGAATACACATCATGCCCGGAAGGAAAACACCTCCCCAATGTTTGTGGTAAACAATGGCTTTCTTCCCTGATGATCGTGTATGAAGCTCAAGGACCCGAAGTACACACATTCCCCAAAGAGAGAACAACCGATAACATTGAAGAAGCAGGCCGAATCACTGATTATCTCTGCGGGTGACAATCTCTGCGGATGTCAACACCGGAATAAGTGATTATATCTCTGAATCACCGATTAAGCCCTCAAGTAAAACAGCTGAGCATCCCCAATGTACACAATCTCTCTCCCCTGATGATTGCGATAACATCGATATCATCACACACCAGTGTACCTCATTCATCTTCAGAAACTAACTCTAACATCACTTCCCCCACCTAGTTGGAATAAACACTAAACGCCTTGATGAGTAAAACCTTGAGTTTCTCTGCGGTCATGACATTTGTTTTCCCGAAATATCTTCAATCACTTAGAAGAGTTAAGTTCATCAAGTTTACTCGCCATGAGTCAAACCTTGAGTTTCTCTGCGGTAATAACATTTGTCTTCTCGGGATATCTTCAATCACTTAGAAGAATTAAGCTCATCAAGATTACTCGCGTTTAGATGCGTGTCTCCTTTCCCCTTGCTGGTTTTGATGCTTCAGAATCAGCAACTCATTGAAAGCCCGTATACTAGAAATTTGTTGAGAAGAACACTTGAATTCTTTGTGAGAATCAACTTGCTGAAGACTCTCTCTGACTATTTATATCAACCCTTCTGTAGACAATTTGAAGTGACCACTGAAGAAGAAAACCCGCTATACCATACTTGAAACTGAAGTCAACTTCCCCACATTTGTATCTTAAGCTTGCACCTAATGATGGAAGAACGGTGTAGAGAATTTATGCTTCAAGCAAATCTCTAAGTACTCACTACCCAATCAGAGTATGAGACATTAACACCTCTTGCGTTTATCCACACCGTCATATGCGTGTGACACTGAGTAAAACAAAGTAACTCCTAATAGTGATAGTTAACCAGGTCTTCAACCATCCACCTCGACTGCTGGTAACTAGATAAGCCAAGTCTTCAACTCAAATTCTTAAGCCCGAGCAAGTTATCAAATAAGAACACGCCTTTGTGAAAGTCAACTTCAATCTCAAATAAGTGATAAATGATTAAATCCGAAGTAATCACCTTGTGTCAAATGTCCAACAATAGTCAATATCAACGTCTCGAGGAGTCACTGCTAAATAATATGAGCAAGTCTAATTGGGAATTGAATCTGACTTATAACTTTCTCCCAATTAGTGCTCTCCCCTAAACCGACAATCTGTTTGATAAATGCCCAGATTAAGAAGAAGTCTTTAGATCGTTAAATGCAACTCGTCTTTAGTCTTCTAACATGTATCAGAAAATGTAGAACAGACTGTAGACTCGACCTTCTTCAAGATTGTGCAGTTGGGGAATAGATAGTTAACATCTTCAACTCACACCAAAAAGCATCTCACCAAAAAGCATCCCAATTAACTTACATCTTGCAAATCTCCTTAACTAGAATCCCTCCCAATCAAACAAGAACAGAAAGATGTTCATCAAGGAAATCAGCAATCAGGCCGCAACGAACACACGAAATGGTAACACCAAGCAAACAATCACATCAAACAAGAACATAAGGTTGTTCGGAATCATCATGTTGATGTGCACGTGAAGCATTAACCGGAAGCACTTTGTCAATATACTCATATCAGCTTGTGAAGATGTCAACAAACGGCTCTTAAGAAGAAACTCCATGTGAAGATTACCCGATAAGAAGAAGCTCGGTTCTTACATGAGTTTAGAGCCGTATGACCATTTAAATTCTCAAATAATAATCAACCATGCAGTAATTTCACACTTCTTCTCCCCCTCAAGAATTGCATACGGAGTTGCCATTCTTGATTAAGTAAGTGAAAATCATCCGAATGTTCTATTCACACTTCTCTCCCGCAAAATAAGCACATGATGTCGCCATCTTCATTATCATCGAGCAAGTGGAATGAGAAAACAATCAGTGGTAGCCCGGTTCACTTGAAGACTGAAGAACATGGAAAAAGTATGAAGCATGTTGATGAGAATGGTCATAATAAGAAGATTTCTCTTCTTCCAAAGATAATGCGCACTGATGCGTACACATTTCTTTTCTTTAGAGTACGAGGCCTGAACTGATGTGAACAGACGTCATAATCTCTCTCTTTTCTGCTCTCTTAGCAAAACATGTAATCATCCCCATTATCATTCAGTAGGCTCTTTGTTGTGACAGCTGATGGAGAAAACCCAATATGATGAATTTGACCCTGAAGTAAACTAACCCGAACTCGTGACTTAAACTTGCACATGTGTAACAAAGAGCGGTGCCGAGAATTCATGCTCCATTGAATCTCTTAAGTACTCTATACTCTTCAACCAACCAACCATCAAGTAATAGACGTACATTACCTCTTGAAAATCCACAATTGAATGTGACACTGAGTACTACAACGTAACTCCTTAAAGTGATAGTTATTTTGTGGTGGTATGAGCCCAATTCCCCCAAGTGGTAAAAGAAGAGGTAAAAGACACCCAACAATAACTAGATTTCCAAGTCTTCGTTTATGATAGTAAGCTCGAACAAGGATCATGAAGAATCTTCATCCAACCATCCCCGATACCTTCAGATACTAAGTACACTCGCCCGTGATAATTCACTTCAACCTCAAATAAATAATATTGAATTAACGCCGTTGTCACATCGTCTGGTTAACTGCTCAAATCTAGCCTTCTTTGACATTTAAACGAACTCCGATAATGGTTTCATCCCGACCATGGTTAAAAGCACATAACCCCATAAAACCATGTAATAACCAAACTGCCATGACGAATATCCAAACACACATCCAATTTATGAAGCACACCCTTTTATCCCTTCTTCGAAGCAGAAACCGTAGCACCAGCATCAAATAAGATCCCAAAATACACTTTCCTTTTCTCCAGGATGGTTCAATCATTACGGGATTTTACAACTCTAAGGTTTAAACCGAAAAATAGATTCTTTCGCGGGATTTTACAAAACTAAGAATAAGCCGTAAGATAGATCCGGAAATGCACTTTACTAATACCAGGATGTTTCCATTGTCACGGGATTTTACAAGTCTATGATTTAAACCGAGAAATAGGTTCTTTCGCGGGATTTTACAAAATCAAGACAAAACCGTAAACAATGTCAGCTTGAATGTGTTATGACAACTTTGGTTTCGGTGAATATCTGTTTTAGGGGAACATACAGTGGTTCATCAACAATTCATTTACCAACATCAACACCATTATCCTCAACCATCCATCATTCACTTTGGTAAACACATCATTCACGCATTCTGTAGGCTAATGTAGTGACCACATGGAGAAGTAAACCCAATATACCAAACTTGATCATGAAGTAGAATTTCCCAGATTTGTTACTTAAACTTGTACTAATCCTCGTGAACAAGAAACGGTGTACCCAATGTACCAAAACCTCTTGACATTCTCAACTGAGTGAGACACCGAAGTGATAGCTACGTTGTGAGTTAAGTGAGAAAGAATCACAAACGCAACTAATTAGCCAAGTCTTTATCACGCTCAATAAACACCCAAACAAGTCATCTTCGCGGAATGGTAGAAGGAAAGAAGACGAAATAAGTAAACGAGCCCGGAAAACCACACTTCAAATCCAAATAAGAGATACCGTACAACCAACTCCGTAGTCAACCTTAATCAATTCAACCCAAGCCGTGACATAATAATCATCGTGAAAATGTATATACCAAAGTATCAACCCTCATACCACAACAACAATCAACATCATACCATCAACAATTCTTTACCCGAATGTAGACAACTTCACAAACCATACTAAGTCAAGTATAATAAACTCCTTTTCCCTGGAGGTTAACCGTAACACATCAAAGTACACGTTTCTCCCCCATGATGGTTTCGAACTTTCGGAAGCATCATAACGTGTAAGACCATTTGCACGAGAAGTTTTTGTCATAAGCAAACATCTTGAAAAATTATGACTGACGCTGAAGATTCGTGAAAGATTTTGCTTAGACTGTGAAGTATCATAAACATTTTGTGGCGACGAGTAACTCATGGGAATTGCTGAAATTGAACCTCCATTGATTCAACGGCTAATAGTAATGATCACATATGGAGATAACCCGATACAGCTAATATCTCGTAAGTAATACCATACAAAAAACCCCGTAGTCATTCTTTTTCTATTATCGCGCAAGCCGTGAATTATGTTTCCCTCGTGAAATATACCATACCAAAATACCACTCAATTGGTCAAATAATTAAAATTTTTATCCAATATCTTCGTTTAAAAAAACATTTGGATAATAATCATTAACATGCCATTATAATTGGATATCACACGTTAACCAGTTCACATAAAAGTGTATACGTTTGAAAGAATAAGTCCATTCCATCCTTTTAAGGATCAGCCCATCGAGTATAATCCAAGGCCAATATCCACACCATTAGAGTGAAGCCCACGATCCAATATGTGTATACCCGATCCAATAACATTACTCCTTATGACCGGTTGATATAAGGATCAGGTACCCTAATTTATCTCATAACATAACCCTAAACACATTGATAATAAACGCCTACCAACTATCTTCTCTCCAAAAGCAGATTTCATCTCAACCTCATCACACTACTTCAATCTTCAAAAACCTTAAATCTGCCTTCATATCAAACGCAAATCAATAATCAAAACATCTCATTCATCACATCCTAAATACACGAACAACAAACTCCCTTCTTTCAGCACGAATGAAGAACCAAGTCACTTGACTCTTCAAGATCCGTTGGGTCACGGGTAGGTTAAAATGATTTGTTGTTTTTTTTTTTTTTTTTTTTTTTTTTTTTTTTTTGTTTTTGTTTTAGTCATTGAACGAAACTAAGAAAGAAACTAACACTATTGTTAGGTTTCATTTCTTTTATGTTCGGATAGTAAGGAAACAAGGTTTCCAAAATAATCGATGATGAGTGATGGTTCATTTGAAAAAATCTTTAAAAGATTCGAAACAAAACTTGAACCAAATCTGAGATTAATTAGTATTTCATTTTGTTTGAGTCTTGCAAAGATTGAAATAGAAGATGGAGGATAGGATAGATTAGGAGTTGTTGGTGAAGTTGTGATGTTGGAATCGTATGTTTCGGATCGGTTGAAGTTTTATACGGACTGATGAAGTTTAAACACTGAGGTCGTGTTGAGTTGTATTTGGTATTGGTATTAAGTCATTTTGTGGTCGAAGTCATGGTTCAGTCAATCTTCTTCTTCATTTCTGTTTCTGTCTAATTCGCTAGGTCAATGGTGTCAAGTCGCTAGTGACTATGGTCTTGAGCCAACTCGCTAGCCAACTCGCTAGCCAAGTTGCTAGCCAAGTCGCTAAGCCAACTCGCTAGCCAAGTTGCTAGCCAAGTCGCTAAGCTAACTCGCTAAGCTAACT
>BPTQ01000005.1:131162096-131231540 GCA_019973895.1 Chrysanthemum seticuspe | reverse complement strand
CAGCTGCCCTTTTGCACTCGCATTCGTTAAACATGATTTTCTTAAACTTCCATTTCATTCTTGCAGATTACAGGTGCAGAGAACTCTCCCAGGAATGTGGGTTTATGTGGTTACAGTTTTTGTCATTCGTGCAATGGCGAATGGTTGACGGTTGTATTCCTTTTTTTTAGGCTGTGATGAATTGGGCTTTATTTGGTGAATGTGAGATGCCCCGTATCTTGGCAGGGTGACAGGTAACTGCTGCAGCCATGGCGGGTATATCCTCTTTGCTTTAATATTCGCCCATCTGAGCCGTGCGTCTAGCAAAATTCTCACACGTGGCTGAAAAAGCGAACCCATCAAATGTAAAAGACCTGAATCAAACAAAGTTGGGCTATCTCTTGAATATACGGCTATATGCCATCTTGTGTTATGTACTTATTTTATTACTCCCTCCATGCCATTTTTATTGTCCACTTTGACTTTGACCAGTATTTCTTATTTAACTTTCACCATTAATATATTTATTTGTGTTATATAATACTTGATGAAAATTATATCAATGAAAATACATTTAAAACTGTTGGGTTCAGTAAATACCCAAACCCCTTAATCTTGGATTTGAATAGAAAATATCCTAAGTGTTTAATCCGTTAAACACAATCAGGTCACTGAGCGCATAGTCTCTCAGTGAGCCATCTTCAGGATACTTAGTACGAGGCAAAGAAGGAGCCTCTCCACTCCGCAAGGCGGATCTTAAAGGGTGAATACTAAGTCAAGTAGAAGATGGTGGATTCAGTGAGTGATGACAATAACTCACTGAATCCCTACGACTCCTCTCCAACTGTTAAACACTGAAGACAAATGAAGGAAGAGACTGAAGGCCTTAAAGACTGAAGAATGAGCTGGATAATGCGGGAAAGTTTTACCCAGATAAAACTAAGTCCCTCAAGTCTTTATCCAGTCTACGCATGGTCACAATCTTCTAAAATCATATCTTTCCATTTATAGTAAGCGGCGATTCTCTGTCAAAGGAAATAGTCTCGCCGCCTACTATAAATAGAAAGACAAACAGTAACTGAATCCTTCAAGATTCATGTTTGCTGTGTTCTATGCTTTTGTCTTCTAGGTTAAAGTTAAATATCATACTTGTATAAATAGCATAAGAAGAAGAGTGAAAAGTTTAAGCTTGTGAATTGTAAAAACACACATATACACAAGCCAACTTTTCACTCCTCCAAATACAACTTTATCCCTGAGCTAGCTCAGTGGGTTCTAAGAGTTGTGCTTAGACTTAGCCTAAGCTTAGAGAGGAGTCACCCAAACTTTGTCATTTCAATCCCAAGTACTATTCCGCAAGTACTTGGGTAACGTATTCTTTTGATTTATTTCTAATAAGAATATGATGTTGAAAATTACCTCGTGTGTTTTACTTATGTTAATTTCAGTCATTATTCACTGTTAATATTGTTTGACATACTTAATTGATTTTAAACAATAGTGAATAGGGAACAACAGTATCCAATCATGCACGGTATCTCAATGTTTTTAGGGTCACCACTTTTTATGCAAGGCTCGAAAGGTGGTCGCGGGAAGTTAACTATGTTATAGTGATAGGCGGTTTCCTTCCCGTTAGGGTATGAATCGAAATACTCCCTAAGTTCCTCCTCCTCCTTACTACCTTCCATAATTTCTAATACCTTATAATCTCCTTCTTCTAATTCATCCTATGAATCACTTGAGGTCGAATCACTGTCTAAAGTACTAGTGGATTCCTTAAGGGCTTCCTCAAGTGCACTTTCAATTATTCTATTCAATTTCTTAAGCTCTCTAATTTCACTAACAATACGAGCTCGAAGTTAGTTGGCAAAGGTTGGATCAAGTGGTGGGTATTTGTTTGATGGTAGGTTGTTGTTTGGTGGGTTATCACCTTCCATGATGAAAAGTGATGGGGTTACTAACAAAGGTCACGAAGAAGGGGGATAGACTACGAGGAAGCTAAAAATAAGAAAAAAATCTTACTTGATAGGAATCTCTATTCCCTGGCAGCGGCGCCAAAAACTTGATATGCGTACAACGCGCGTTCGGGGTCAAAGGAAACTTCCTTTTCTTCGAGCAAGTTTTTCAACCACCTAGGAAGTGAACCTAATTATTGTAGTGTAGTATTAGGGTAAGCCTAGGGGATTGATATCGTTCTCTAGGGGAATAGGAATGCTAGTGAGAAATTTACTACGCTAAGGTTGAGGTTGAAGAAGATTTTTTTTTATCTTTTTATATTTTTTAGAAAATTAAAGGTACGATCTCGGGGTATTGGATTTGGGGGTTTGGTACTGATTGTACAATAGATTGCACTACCATGTTTCGATGATGATCAAAGGTATGAGGGGTGTATGTTCCAGCCAATACTTGCCTTTCACCTGAGAATAAGAAATACGAAACACTACGTTAAGTGATTACGCAGGGGTAGGACCCTGCGAACCAGCTCCGGTGTGAGAGTAAGTATTGGTTATGGTTGTATAAGTGTGTGTAAGTAAAGAGATGAGTGTGAAATGAGCATACCATAATCCATTGCCCGTCCAACCTATTTATAGTGGATGAAATAGGGTTGAGAGCACTTCTGCATAAATGTCAAAGATCATGGAGGCGTCCCATGATTGTGGGTAACCGCTAGGGTTTAGTGAACCACGTTCTCAGACTTGACGGGGAAGCCAAGAGAGAGAGGGAGATCGTGGGTTTGACCAAGTCAGGAAGTTCTCCTATCCAATGCTTCTTCGTCAGCCATACCCCGAAGGGCTTAGGGCTTTGAGTGGCGAATTCCCCTGAGGTAACCTTCGTGACAACGAATAGTTTGACGCCTATGGATATTCTGGAATCCTAACTTGGACCTTCGAATAGAAGGGTTTCGACACGTCTCAGAGGAGTGTCCTTCGAGCTACTCGGAGGGTACATCATCAAGCCCCCTAGTCGAAAGTGATGCATATGAGCGAAGAGGCATTGCTTTCAACTTCATGCTTCAAAAAATTACCATCTTGCTGCTAATCGTACTAGTTGGAAGATAACTATGCAACTAACTAAGCGCATTAAATGCCAATTAATCCTTTCGGCTGCCCGCTACAGGAATCACATTTTCCCACTTTACCCGGAGACCAAAAGGCTTTATTTAAAATTTAAAAAGTAGTTTGACTCGGATAAGAGTAAATAAGATAGACACGCGTGTGGTTTTAAAGACGGTAAAAAAGGGTATTTAAGGGGGGGTTGTTGAAACCCTAAAACACTTTCACTCTCTCCGTCTTCTTTTACACGCAGTAAACCTTCATCGCCACCACTTCGAAAGTAAAAGGTAAACCTTCCTTCTCACTGGTAACTTTTTTTTTTTTTTTTTTTTTTTTTTTTTTTTTTTTTTTAAATGGATTCCAAGTTTATCATAAAACAGCAAAAGTGTACATTATCTGCAAAGGAGTTACATGATTACTTAGCTAATTACCCCATCCCACCAGAGCACAAAGTGATGTTACCCAAGTCTAATCAGGGGTATTTTTGATGCTCCTCAAGGTTTCGTAGGGCTATACACACATGCATTTAGCCATTCTAACCTTGGGATTCCTCTGCACCCACTGATATTAGAGTTTATGCAATACTACAAGGTTCATATCTCTAGGTTCAACCCATTTGGTTTAGCCAAACTGACCACATTCATAGTGATGTGTAAAGCATATGGCTATGAACCAACATTAAAGGTTTTGAGAGGATTTATGAACTTGTATCCTGGGGGCAATTGGTTAACTTTAGCAAAAAGGCCTGAAGCGGATGTTCCAAACCTGTTCGGGAGAGTATATACAAATATAACAGGTTGGAAAGGTAGCTTTTTCTACATGCAAGACACTATTGTTCCCCCTAAATATCCAGAGTTGTTGAATAAGGAAAATATGTTTGATGCAAAACGGTATAATGACCCCTTGCCATATGAGGTGCGAAGGGATCCCTGTTATCAGCGTTTGGCCAAATATCCTGTGGATGTGCAAGTGTTCCCCGAAGCCATTTTATACATGGCTGGGATTGCCCAGAGCTGAGAGGGGTCTCCCAAGAAGCCTGTGATCATATACCAAGGGCAAAGTATGTTTATTTACTTCTATTTGAGTAGGACCAATGTAGCACTGATATTTATTTCTTCTTGTTTCTATTTTGCAGAGATGTCATTTAGAAACTTCATGTACCAAGATTTGGATGAAGATTTAAGCTTTATGTCTGCTGAGAAAGCTGAAGAGTCTTATGGTGTTGGCTCCCCTTCAACATCTGTGAACAACAATGAGGTAGACGCTCCGAATCCGGAGCCTGTTGCATCGGCACCCCTGTAACTTGCATTAGAGGGTCCATCCCAACTTGTTGAGAATGTTGTTGACTCGGACGATCCTGCGGATGAGGATGTCCTAGTTGTAGGTTCAACAGGGATAGCTGACAGGTTGAAAAGTAGAAAGGGAATAGCAGCCAAGGCTGTTAAGTCTACCAACAAGAGGAAGAATCCCCTATCTGCCTCCGGAGGCAGAGTTGTGAAGCAGAAGAGTGCTGAAGGCAGAAATTTTGTGAAGTCAGCCTTCGAATTGCCAGAGGAATCAGTGGAGGTGCATGGTAAGCAGTTCCTCCTTATAAAATATGTGAAGTCATAATTGTTACAACTAACTTAGCCTTTATACATTGTATTGGTCGCAGGCCTTCCAGAGATGAAGGAGCTTCCCAATGCTTTGGCCTGTTACCATATTGTCGATCATGTCACCCCTCCTCAATGGAAAGGTATGCTGGAAAATATGTCCATTGAAAGGTTTTGTGACATGCATGAAAATGGGGTTGCGAGGCAGGCAGTATTGGATAACCACTTAAATGCCAAAACCAGAGAATTGCTCAGAACTGTGGTCAAGCTGGAGGCTAAGTGTGACGAGATTGAGGGGAACGTTGAGAAGAACCCCGTCATCCAAGACCTTCGTGGAAAGGTAGCCCAGTTGACAGTTGAACTCGACAATCTTAAGTTGGAAGAAGCCAAGGTCATCACTCTAACAGGTCAGAAATCTGTTCTTGAGGCGAAATGTGCTGGATTGGAAAGTGAGAAAGCCAGGCTCGGAGAGGTAGAAGTGAAGTTAAGGGAGGAAATCGATGGCTTGCAGATGAGGTATAAGATGCTGCAAAAGGATCGTGCGGAGATCGTTTCGAAGGTGGTGCCTTACATAGCCATGGAGCTCTACCACAGTGATGAATTGGGAGCTCAGATGTGGAAGGTCATCAAATCAGCCATTTTTCATGGACGGTGCTTGTCGTTGGAGGAGGCTGCCAAAACAGGTAAGCCGTGGACCTTTCCAAGATTGAATGCTACCGTCCCACTTCGAAGGCTGAGTATGATGAGGCAGGAAATGCGTTCGCAACCGCAGAGTACTCCTTCCTTGCTGAGGCTACCAAAGATCCTATGGCACCCCTCGAATACCTCCTTTCTAAGAAACCTCGAAAGCTGAAGCCTACCACTACCACCAAGAAGACTATGTCTACCAAGCCTATCTCAGTTCAACCATCCCCCACTCCATCTCCAAAAAAGCAGGAATGAAGGCTGCCATGTCGGCTGTAATTTGGTTTCAAGGGTGGCATGTACCCTTTAAGATAATTTATCTTATTTGACAATGCTTATCTTGTTCTCCAAACAATTTAAATGCTTGTGATGTATGGCCATGGGCCAAAAACAATTTGACTGGGGCTTAGGCTCCTCGTGCAGGTACAAGGGCACTAGCCCTCATTTTGAATAGAATGGTGTAAGGGGAATACCTTTTACAAACTTAGTTATTATTTGTGTTTGTTTTGTTAACTTCTCGTACGCCATTTTTCCGACGCTTAAGCTTTACAGCCTAAGGTTAAACAACCTCATTATGTGTAAATTGCAACACCAAGAATATAATGACTAAATTTGATCATTGACAGAGGGTCGCGACCCACTCTATCTCAAATCCTTTACGTAGCATGACTTTGTATATATTTCTACAAGCGCCAAAAACTACTAGGAGAGTTAATGTGAATGTTAAAGTTGGCTTAAATGATAAGGCATGTATTGCACCTTGAGCCATTATATTTGACATTGAAACTCATTAACGACTTGGCTGAACAAATCTTTGTGTTTAAGAAACAAAGCAAGAGATTTGTGGGAAATGTCTAATTTATCATTGAATTGGTAGGGAGGATTACATCATTCTTGAAATGAAAACTAAGACAACTACCAATAATGTTTTCTTTCCCTTGAGAAGCTTCTAATTACAAGAAAAAAGTAAAATTACTTTTTAAACATAGAACTTTCGAAGGTTTGTACCATTCCATGTCCTGTCGATGGGTTCTCCGAGAAGAGTAGCCAGTTTGTAGGCTCTGTTGTCGTAGGCCTCAGCTACCATGTAGGGTCCTTCCCAAGTTGGTCCCAGCTTTCCCTGGTACTCTGCTTTGCTTGCACTGTTGAGGCGCAACACATATTCTCCAGGCTTGAAAGTGGAAGGTCTGACCCTTTTGTTATAGTAGCCTTCGATCTTATGTTTGTGTATTGCTTCTCGGATGGAGGCTATTTCTCTTCTTTCTTCTAGCAGATCGAGGTTTTCCCTGATCGTGTCGTTATTTTGGGAGGCATCATACGTAGCCACACGCTCCGTGTGTACGCTTAGCTCCGAAGGGATGACCGCTTCTGTTCCGTATGTAAGGCTGAAGGGGGTTTCACCATTGCTTGACTTAGGGTGCATCCTGTGAGCCCATAATACTTGAGGGAGCTCATCCACCCATCCATGATGAGTTCGTCCTAGCCTTTTCTCGATCCCTTTGACGATGTCTCTGCTTGTAACCTCCACCTGTCCGTTACCTTGTGGATGGTAAACGGATGTCCAAGACTGCTTTATGTTGAGCCCTTGACAGAAGTCGTAGAAGACTCCTTCGGCGAACTACTTCCCGTTGTCAGATATGATTATATGAGGTACTCCGAATCTGCACACAATTTGCTCCCATACAAACTTCTCGATCTGTCTCCCTATGATGGAGGCTAAGGGTTTAGCTTCCACCCACTTAGTAAAGTAATCGATTGCCACCAGCAAGAATCTGACTCCTCCGGGAGCCATAGGCATAGGCCCTACGATATCGATGCCCCACTGGGAGAAGGGCCATGCGGATGTCACACTTGTCATGTCCTGCTTGGGCATCTTTGGAACGTTATAGTCTATCTGACAAGCTTCACATTTGAGAATGATTTCTGCCGCATCCCTGTACATCGAAGGCCAATAATAGCCCAATTTCATTATCTTCGAGACAACTGAGCGGGGTCCTGCATGGAGGCCGCAGGATCCTTCGTGGACTTCAGAGATAATGCTTGTAGCCTGCTTGGGTCCCACACATCTTAACCAGGGTGATAAAAATGACCTTCTATATATGGTTTCCCCTATTAGCCGGTACTGCGGGGAGTTAACCCGAATCTTCCTTGCTAGCTTTGGATCTTCAGGGAGAAAACCACTTATCAAATATTCCCTGATTGGAGTCATCCACGTCTCTCCTTCTTCGTGAACCACATCTGCAACTTCTTTGCGAACAATGGATCTTTCAAGAAGGACTTCGACAAGTACTTCTTTGGTGAGATGAGCGAAGGCCATAGAAGCTACCTTGCTTAGTGCATCTGCCTTCTTGTTCTGATTCCTACGAACGTGCTAGATGGTGTAGGAGTCGAAGCTCTCTAGCATCTCCTTTGTTTTTTCTAAGTATTGTTTGATGACGGGCTGCCTTGCTTCATAGGAGCCCGTCACTTGGTTTGCCACCAATTGGGAGTCTACAAAAACAGCGAGGGCTTTGACCTCCATATCTTTAGCCAGTCGGAGGCCTGCTAGCAACGCTTCATACTCTGCTTCATTGTTTGTGGCTTCGAACTCAAAACGAAGAGCATATGTATGCTCGTTCCCGTCAGGGCTGACCAGCATTACACCTGCTCCAGAACCATCAGAGCTGGATGCTCCGTCTGTATAAAGCTTCCAGTCAGCCTGTATTTGAGTGAGGTTGGTTTTGGGCTCTTCCTTTTCTACGTCAGGCTCGGAAGGTGTTTCTGCCAAGAAGTCTGCGAGAATTTGACCTTTAATAGAGTTTCGTCCCTTGAACTATATTTCGTGCTCTCCCAGTTCAATAGCCCATTTAGCCACCTTCCCTGACTTTTCGGGTTTCGACAAGATCTGTTTGAGTGGCTTGTCGGTTAAGACTGTGATTGGATGGGCCTGGAAATAGCGTCGGAGCCTCATTGCTGCGTAGATTAGGGCTAATATTAACTTCTCCAATGTTGGATAGTTGATATCTGCCCCTTGTAGGACCCTGCTGACAAAGTAAATGGGGATCTGTCGTTTGTCTCGTTCTGCCATAAGGACTGCGCTAATACTCTCCATTGAGGATGCTAAGTACATTAACAACACTTCGCCTTTGATTGGGGCTGTAAGTGTTGGAAGGATTTCAATGAACTCTTTCATCTTCTGAAAGGCAGCTTCAACATCATGACTCCATTGAAAAGTTTTCTTATCCACGCATCCCTTGAGTGTTTTGAAGAATGGTAGGGACATGTCAGCCCCCTTCGACAAAAACCGGCTTAAAGCTGCCAGTTTCCCATTCAGGCTCTGCACATCTTTTGGACACTTAGGGGCTTGAAGATCTGAGATTGCCTTGACCTTGGAGGGATTAGCCTTTATTCCCTGCAATTGTCCCTCTTCGACACCGAAGGAGCATTTCTTAGGGTTCAGCTTCATGTTAATCGCCCGAAGTTGGTCAAAGGTTTCCTGTGCATCGAGGAGTAGGTCCTCTTCCGTCTTGCTTTTGATAACCATGTCGTCAACGTATGCTTCGAGATTTTTTCCTATTTATTTGTTGAAGGCTTTATCTACGAGACGTTGGTAAGTGGCCCCTACGTTCTTTAAACCGAAGGGCATCTTTCTGTAATAGTAGACACCTTTGTTCGTGTAGAAGGCTGTTTTTTCTTCGTCCTCCTTTGCCATCTGGATCTGATGATACCCTTTGTAGGCATCTAAAAAGCATTTTAACCGGAAGCCTGCCAAGGATTCTACCTTCCAGTCAATTTCTGGTAGGGGGTAGCAATCCTTCGGGCATGCTTTGTTGATATCAGTGAAGTCAACGCACATGCGTCACCCCCCATCGCTCTTTTTGACCATTACTGGGTTGGCTACCCAAGTTTGGTACTTAACTTCCCATAGGATGCCTGCTTGTGTGAGTTCATCCACCTATTTGCAGGCTGCAACGTTTCTTTCTGGGGCTAGGCTCCTCCTTTTCTGTTTTATCGGCTCCATGTGTTTGTATTCATTGAGTTTATGCTCCGTTCCAAAGGATTGTCCGTCTATCAGCAATGTTCTTGGTACCCCTGTCATGTCAGAATATTTCCAAGCAAAAACATCAAGGTTAGTCCGCAATAGTTCTGTGAGCTTCGCCTTGAAGTTCGCCGGGAGTTGCTTTCCTACTACCACCGTTTGTTCAGGGTAGTTAGGGTTAACTACAACTCGTTCTTCCGCATCTGTGCAGCTTAGAATTACTATCGGAGGCTCCTCCGATTCTTCTTTAATCTTTTTGACACCATATACACCCTTATCTGCCCCATAATTAGAATGAACAGTTCCTACTCCAAAGGAGGTTTGGAACTTAATAGCAGCATGTATGGTGGAAACAACAATGCCCATCTTTTGCATAACTGTTCTCCCTATTAACAAATTATAAGGAGAGTCTGACCTGACTATAACGAAGGTGAGTGTTTCCGTGCGGGATAAGGGGCCTTCGCCTAAGGTGATTTCCAATGGTACTTCTCCCAGGGGCCATGAGTGCTCGCCGGAGAACCCTACCAGTGGTGTTTTCGAGTCCACCCTTCGTGAGCGTATGGATTATTTGAGCTTTAGGAAATAATGCTCATAAATGATCTCGCAGGAGCTTCTACAATCCATGTACGCTCGATTTACCTCCTTGTTTGAGATTCGTACCTTGATGACCACGGGATCAGTCGAAGGTGTCTGCCCTAAAATGTAAGGGAAGGTTATTTCCCCTACGCTTCCCAGCTCCCCATCTGCTTCCTTCCTTTTCAAGGTTGGATCGTGCCTGTGCACCATTAGTATCGGAGCCTCTGTGGGCGTGGCCTCCTTCTTGTTCCCCTTCCATTCACCCAGTTGGGTGTCGGAGAACTTTTCCTTTCCCTTTTAGATGCCTTTAACCAGATGTGCTAACTGTCCGGACCGCACTGCCTCTTCAATCTGCTTCTTTAATTCTCTGCAGTTGTTCGTGTCGTGTCCATGGTCTTCATGGAAATGGCAGTACTTGGACATGTCTCTGGCTTTGCTTCGTGCTATCATCCGAGGTGGTGGATCGAAGGACTTTGCGGCTTTCTCGGTAGCCAGAATCTCCCTGGGAGATTTGACTAAGTTCGCCAAGAGTCCGTGGTTCGAACCTTTGTTGTATGGAGTGAAGCGGTCTCTGTTCTTCTTCTTGTTCTTGGATCCTTCCCATGAGGACCCTCGAGAGAATTTGTCAGAAGCTTCCTTTTGCTCTATCGGAGCCCCATTTGCTGCTACCTCTTTTGACTCAATCCAGGTGTAAACCTTCTCTATCAGGGCCTTGTATGTGTTAGGAAGATTGGTGGATAGGAGCTCCACCAAGCTTCGAGTCCGAAGGCCATGTACAAAACCAAAAATCCTTTGATCTTCGTGCAACCCTAGAATTTGCAAAGTTTCATCAGTATACCTTGTAACGAAGGCCCTCGTGCTTTCGTTGTCCCTTTGCTTGATGGTGTGCACGGTTAGGTGAGTCCTGGTGTACTTCTTCTGTTGGCTAAAGTGTAACCGGAACTTAGCCTTAAGATCGTCTAGACTTATAATGCTACCTGACTTCTGTCCGTTCCACCATATTCTCGCGGAGTCTCTGAGCGTGTAAGTGAACATGTGGCATGCTACGGGCATGACCCACTTTTGCATCTTTATAGCGCCTTCGAATAAGTGGAGGAAGGTATAAGGATCGCCTTTCCCATCGTAGGTGCCTATATGAGTAGTCATCTTTACACCGTCAGGTAGGGGGTAGTCTTCGATCCACTTCACAAAAGGTGTGCAAGCTCCAGAGGTTTCGGCATAGTACGGGTTGTATGGAGGTGGATAAACAGGTGTAGGATTATACGGGTTAGGAAATGGCTGTGTGTAGGTAGGGTAAACAGTAGAAGGTTGGTACGAAGGGTTTACACCCATCGATTCCGTAGGAGCATGTCCATAGGGCATTTGCTGGTAATTCGGGTTGGGGAGTGAACCATTCGGAGGGTAAGTGTTGTAGGTTTGAGCAAGTAGGTAGGGGTTCATTCCCGGAGGGGGTAACTGATTCATGCCTGAGTATGGAGGAGGACCTCCGACATTCGAAACATATGAGGGGGGTACTGGAGCCCCCATCCCCTCTCTTCCTAAATGGGCAGCTAGGAGAGGGGGTAGGTTTATCCCTCCGTTCCCTACCGGGTTGCTTCCTCCGTTTGAGTTCTCGCTCCTTCCTTCACCTTGCATTCTTTCCCTTCTTCCCGGATCTCCTCCGGGTCCTTCTTCAAAACCCACGGTCCTTCCGTTTGGCCTTCTGATGGAAGGAGAACCATTTCGCAGGGCCGAGCGCCCCCTGTTAACAGGTCGAGGCCTCTCCTCTATTTCAATCTCTTCATCATACTCCTCACTGGAGTATTCCAACTCTCTTCGCATTTCAGTGTTGCGAGCCTGTCTCTTATGAGCCCTTAGTAAAGAATCTAAGGCTTCAAAGTTTGCCTCAACGAAGGCGGGGCTAATATCTGGAATAGGGTTAGCGGATGTTGAGGCGTGATGTACGGGAGTAGTTTCCAAACGAGATTGTGTGGTAAAGGTTGAGGCCGTTATGGGGGCGAGATTATCGGTGTTAGTTGTGTTGAGAGGGACTAGGGTAGAGAAACCTGGTGGAGGTGTATCTTCTCTTCCTGGTTCCATGCCGGAAATGTAGTGTAGTCGGTTAGGGTTTTAGGACTGGGTGATTACGGGACTAATAGTAGTGGTCCCACGGATGGAGCCACTGATTGTATAATAGATTGCACTACCAGGCTTCGATGATGATCAAAGGTATGAGGGGTGTATGTTCCAGCCAAGACTTGCCTTTCACCTGAGAATAAGAAATACGAAACACTACGTTAAATGATTATGCAGGGGTAGGACCCTGCGAACCACCTCCGGCGTGAGAGTAAGTATGGGTTATGGTTGTATAAGTGTGTGTAAGTAAAGAGATGAGTGTGAATGAGCATACCATAATCCATTGCCCGTACAACCTATTTATAGTGGATGAAATAGGGTTGAGAGCACTTCTGCATAAATGTCGGAGATCATGGGGCGTCCCATGATTGTGGGTAACCGCTAGGGTTTAGTGACCCACGTTCTCAGACTTGACGGGGAAGCCAAGAGAGAGAGGGAGATCGTGGGTTTGACCAAGTCAGGAAGTTCTCCTATCCAATGCTTCTTCGTCAGCCATACTCCAAAGGGCTTAGGGCTTCGAATGGCGAATTCCCCTGAGGTAACCTTCGTGACAATGAATGGTTTGACGCTATGGATATTCTGGAATCCTAACTTGGACCTTCGAATAGAAGGGTTTCGACACGTCTCGGAGGAGTGTCCTTCGAGCTACTCGGAGGGTACATCATCAGGTACTTCTGCCGATTACTCTACTTATCTAATTATCTAACTAATGGGTAGTCTATGCCTATTGAAGTGTGCTCGTATGATGATTAAAAATGTGTTTACCTATATACTATTGCTCCCTATTTATCTTTTATTGATGGTTGAATTGTCACGTCCTTATTCTTAACGCGTTGTGTTTTCTAAGGTCGTAGGGTGTGCTTTTATCCCTAACTCTTTGAGGTCACCCTTAAATGTAGTAAACGAAATCCACTAAGTCATTCATAAACTATCAAAGATTTATCAAGCATTAAACACAACGATAGCCTAGACGCACTCCTAAGCCAATTACAATTAAGATAAGAGACAACCTAACAATAATTAATAACTAGGTTTCATAGATCTAAGCAAACACACAAGAAATTTAGCTAGACATGTTAAACAAGCAAGCATACACACAATCAATTGAAGACATAATGAAATCAAGGGAATAAATAAATTATCTCGATGTAAAATAGAGTATTAGAACCCTAAAATACTGTCCAAGACGGACTATAATTGTTTTAGGTTTTTACTCCACAAGTCAACCTCTTTAAAAGTCTGAAAATTCGAATTCTATATATAGAGTTACAACTGCGACGACGTCACCTTTTAATTGTGACGCCGTCAGATCGCCGTCATTAGGGTTTCGTCTTAGCCAAGTCAACTTTGGGATGGCGTCACGTTGTGGTTGTGACGCCGTCAGCCTTCAGCTCTGACGTCGTCTGAATCTGGATCTAGGGCGTCTGGGATGAAAAGTCTTCGTGACGCCCTACTCTTCAAAGCCTGACGCCGTCAGGTGTAAAATAGCAATTTCACTCCTGAGTCGTCACAAATATAGGGATGGCGTCGCCCTTTATGTGGGACGCCGTCAGGTGTATCTCCAACAGCTTGAGTGTCTTGATCTTGACTTTAGCCATTTTCTTAACATATTCACTCCTTTTCGTCTAAATAAGCATCATTACAGCATTTTGTCTTCAAGAGACCTAAAAAGTGAAAAGGAACAAAATTAAGCAGCAACGGATATAAAAGTGGGCGATTAAGGGCTTAAATGACCCCTTAAAAGTGTACGTTTTAAATCCTTATCACCTTCTGCTTGTCATAGTCCAGGTGTAGTGATCGATCCTTGCTTGTCTAATCGCAGCAGTCTTCTTAGCCTTTTCATCCCTTGTTTTTCTTAGGGCTGCCATCTCAGCATCCTGAGCTGTTTTAAACTTAAGACCAACTTGTCCTTTTTCCAGTGTAGTAGTGTGGAGTTTGTTAAACTCCTTGAGATCGTTTTGAGCCTTAGGGTTTAACAATAACATAGATAAAGAACATGCACAGCGGAATTAAACAAACAACTATGTTATTGACACAAGATTTCTTTCAACATTTTCCCCAATATATTAATACGTGTTATCTAAACTATAACAGGGATCTAAGATACCTTAGATCTTAGGGGTAAACAAAACAAACACTAACCCTAAACGTTTATAGAAACACGTCTAAGTTACATACACACCTTCTACTAGACATCTACATTGTGAAAGACTTGTATATAAAACCTACACCCCATGTCCTCTTTATATACTAGAGGATTAGGGTTTACAAGATACTACGAAGGACTAAATAATAAATCTTCTTTTGCAAGCAAGTCCTTCCATCTTTTTGTAGATTTCTTCTCTTTCTCTTTAAGCCCTTGATGTTTCATTCTTGTATTTATTTTGTCTCATCAAATCCAAGGAACCTAAAACCCAACAATCTTCCCCTATTTGATGATGACAAAACGAACAAAGTCGTGTACGAACTTCCCTAGACGAAGTAGCAGAAGTTGAGATGTAAACATCTCCGTGAATGAAACATTCTTGTCTTCCTTTGTCTTCCCCTTAATCCATGCCATCGCACTCCAATATCTCTTCCCCTTTTTGTTATCAACAAATAGAGAATGTAAACATTAGAAACTTCCCCTTGAGTGGTGCATGAAAATGATTCTTCAAATCAGTAAGCTCTATGTAATGATCACTTGTGAAGAAACCCAAGTATAACGAATTTGATGAAGAAGTAAAATAACCCAAACTTGTGTCTTATGTCTTGTACTATCCACGTGACTCCAAACTTATACTAACACCATATAAGTAGACCGCAATCTCTTGACAAAATCCTCATCTTCAATGAGACACTGAGCACTACAATGTAACTCCTTTAAGTGATAGTTAACTAGGTCTTCATCCATCCACCCCTTGACCTATGAAAACTAGATTTTGCAAGTCTTCGTCAACATCCTTTAAGCACGAACAAGTTATCTACAAAGTGTAACACCCACTTTGAGATATGATAAGAACACAAACCTGTGAAACTCAACTACAACATCAAATTAGTGATAATCAACCTTCTTCATAATCAACTAATCCAATAAACCAAATACGATCTTGTTAAAACCTTTAAGAACAAATACCAATCTTCTTGTGTGTGCGAACCAAAATTCCATGTGTGTGTCACCAAAAATCTCAGTACCAAAAACATGTACAACTTCCCCTCAATTCCAAAACCTCATCAGCAGAAACAAATAACGCAAGAAACACCAGCAGTGGAATTGAGATAACACTAGCAGTGGTTTTGAGAAAACACTAGGAGTGGTTTCGAGAAAACACTAGGAGTGGTTTCGAGAAAACACTATCAGTAGTTTCAGAAAACACTAGAAGTGGTTTCGTAAAAACATTATCAGTGGTTTCATAAAACACTAGAAGTGGTTTCGTAAAAACACTATCAGTGGTTTCAGAAAACACTAGAAGTGGTTTCGTAAAAACACTAGGAAAGTTGCTTCTAACCATGAATCATAAACACCACACAATGTATAAACAACCTCCATCAAGAACAAGTAACACAAATTCAAGAAGTTGAATATGCATGAAAACCCAAAAATTCGAATTATTAAACCAGTTTCTGCAGCCAACTTCGACATTTAATAACTTTTGATAGAGAGCTCAGATCGACAATCCCTTCGGTGAAAAGTTAGATGAATATATAGAGAACGTCCATTGGAAATTTCGTTATGATCCAACGGTTAACGAAAAAGTTATCGCGTGTTTAAAACTGTACTGCAGTTAAAACTGTACTGCAGAAAAATACGAGAATTTTCAGATTCGTAGTTTTTCTTCTTTTCGCCATTCTTCGACAAATAAAACCTTGTGAATCCCTAGGTAACGAGCTCCCCGAGCTCTGATACCAATTTTGGAGTTTGTTAAACTCCTTGAGATCGTTTTGAGCCTTAGGGTTTAATAATAACATAGATAAAGAACATGCACAGCGGAATTAAACAAACAACTATGTTATTGACACAAGATTTCTTTCAACATTTTCCCCAATATATTAATACGTGTTATCTGACACCTTAGATCTTAGGGGTAAACAAAACAAACACTAACCCTAGACGTTTATAGAAACACGTCTAGGTTACATACACACCTTCTACTAGACATCTACATTGTGAAAGACTTGTATATCAAACCTACACCCCATGTCCTCTTTATATACTAGAGGATTAGGGTTTACAAGATACTACGAAGGACTAAATAATAAATCTTCTTTTGCAAGCAAGTCCTTCCATCTTTTTGTAGATTTCTTCTCTTTCTCTTTAAGCCCTTGATGTTTCATTTTTGTATTTATTTTGTCTCATCAAATCCAAGGAACCTAAAACCCAACAAGTAGGATCGATCCTTAACTTCTCAGCTTCTTCATGAACCACCTTAACCAAGGCATCTTTACTTCTTTGCTCCTCCTCAGCCTGTTTCTTGAGTCTGTCTTCCTTCTCAAGATAGGCACTTAGTTGTTTTGGACTGAGCAGGTACTTTTTGCCCTGTATTTCATAGAGGATCTTGACAGGCTAAGGTGTGATCATGATGCCTTTGCCTTTGTCTTGGACTGATGATGTTGATGTTGATATCTTTGGGGTGTTGTTTTTACCACTGGTGTTGTTGTTGATGTTGTTACTAATATTGTTGTTGTGACTGGTGTTCCTGTTGGTGGGATTGAAGAGATGGGTACTGCAGATATTGGTTGAGTTGGCTCCCCCTCAGTATGAGAGGGAGTCTCTTCAGCTGATCTCTCCCCCTCAACTGTTACTGGCGCGTCAGTGAGAGCAAGAGTTGGTTGAGACACTGAGGGAGAAGGAGCAGCTTGACCTTTGAAGGCCTGATAAATATCCGAGACCATGGACTTGATGTCTGTTGTGTCTTGTTGAAGGTTGGTGACTTTTTCTCCAAGAGTGGCTTGAGATAATTTCGGCGCAGCCATTCTAGGCCCGAGATTCCAGGCCATAGAAGAAGATGATTTAGCCAGATCAGCAACCTTTGTATGCAATGAGCCCATAGTGGACTGAATAGCCTGAACTGAAGTGGTAAGACCCTGAACATTTGAAGTGTTTAGCATAGTGATCAGTTCAGTGAGACTGGAAGAGTTATTCAAATAAATTTTCGTAGCCTCAAGTACTTTGGAGTTGAGTGCATGATATTCCTTGACTGATTCCCTGATTTCATCGAGCATGCCTTCAGTGGGTTCACCAATGATGTTCACAAGCTCAATATCTTGAGATCTTGTCCACTTATTTTGTGGTCTAGGATCTGAGCTTGATGAGGTCACTGGGAGCTCAGGAATGGGTTCAGAGGCTGCAGCAACAGAAACATGATCATTTGATGAGGAGGTTTGTTATTCAGGTTGGGTTCATGAATAACAGGTTCTTGAATATTTTTTTCAGTTTTACCTATCCTAGTAGGGACTGATGGAGTACCAATGAATTCACTGATGGTGGGTTGAGGAAGGTTGTGAGGCAAAATGTAGTATGAGATGTCAGCATCAGCTTGATACGAGGAATTGTTTTCAGAGTTGAACTCATCAGGAGGGTATCTAGATGAGTCATCAATTCCTATTTCCTCCACTGAGGTGTTGGTGAATATGATGCTTTCAGTGCTTTCATCAAAGGTGACATGAAAGGTTTCCTAAAATTGTTGTCTTCTGGTGTGAACACCCTGAAGGCTTTCATATCAGTGAGTAACCTAAGAAATATCCATCATCAGCTGATATCAGGAAGTCTTCCTTTGAAGATCTCATACGGGGTTTTGTTATGCCTTTTGACAATGATTGACATGTTTTGAGTGTAACATGCTGTTTTGACAGCTTCAGTCCAAAAGTGCTTTGAGAGTGCTAAGCCATTTAAAATGGTTCTAGCAGCCTCAATGAGAGTTCTATTTTTCCTTTCAGCTACCTCATTTTGTTCAGAAGTATAAGGAGATGAGAAGTTTTGGGAAATTCCTTTTTCATCACAGAAACTCTCAAGCTCTTGATTTCTGAACTCTGTACCATTTTCAGTTCTGATTTGTTTAACTGTAATGTCATTCTGGTTTTCAATCTTCCTGATGAATGACATTATGGTTTCAGTTGCCTGACTCTTTTTGGAAAGAAATTATACCAAAGTGTATCTTGAGAACTCATCAACAATGACAAGTGTATACTTCTCATGCTGTATTGATCTTGGACTGACAGGTCCAAACAGATCCATATGCAGGAGATGAAGGCAGCTTTTGATGGAGAAATTTTGTTTTGTTTTGAATGATGCTCTGTGATGTTTTCCTTTTTCACAAGCTGAGCACGGTTTATCTTTCGCAAAAACCAGTGATGGTAAACCAAGGACTTTGTTTTGTTTTGCCAAGTTGTTTATATGTTTGAAGTTTAAGTGAGAGAGTCTCTTGTGCCACAGCCAGTTGACAGTTTCAGTAGCTTTGGCAAAGAGACGTGTTCCATTCTAAGAGAGAGTTGACATGTCAAGAACATATACATCATCTCTCCTAGGAGCTATAAGAACAACTTCTTTGTTGGCATTGAAAATAGTACCTTGTTTATCATTGAACTGCACTACGTATTTTGCATCACACAGCTGACTGACACTGATAAGATTGTACTTCAAACCATTGACATAAGCTATTCTAGAGAAAACTATTCCATTACAGTTACTGAACCATAACCTTCAGTGGGACATGATGAGTTATCACCAAATCCTACCTTTGGTCCCGGTTCCTTTACATACTTGTGCAGATACTCCTTCACACCAGTCATGTTCCTTAAACATCCGCTATCTAAATGCCAAATAGGCTCCCTGGCGTGTCTCTGCAAAAATAGTAAACTGAATTAGTTTCTCTTGTTGACACACTTACTAGTGGGCGTGGGTCTGATGGTATGCTTAAACTTAGCAATAAACTCATGGTCAGTGGTTGAGTAAAGTGTGCTACCACAGGTTTTGCATTTGCTTACTGAGAAAGACTCAATGATGCGGGGTTGTTTTGAACTTCTCCTTGCTTGTATGACCCTATCATGCTGAGATGTCTCATGAGCTGGATTTCCACTAATTCACAGCAAGAGTTCATAAGACAGTCATCAGGATGATGATCATTAAAGCCACAGTGTGGGCAAGGAGGAAAAAATTTTGCTTTAGGCCTTTAAGCCTGCTTTGAGGATGAAGCATACTAATGACCAAGATTGGTATGACTTGCTTCACTTAATGATCTTACACACTATAAGTAATCAGAAGTTCTGTGATCTTCCTTTTTGCATATCATGCAAAAAAGGATTCTGTAGCAATTATTAGTGATATGGCTAGTATAATGGCACAAATCACACTTCTGTTTGGGCTTGGTGTTTGATTTTGACTTTGAGGAACTAGAGGAGGTTGACTTTGGTTTCTTGATTATTGAATCAGAAGCTTTCTCAATAGAGTTCATCTTATCAGTCAACTTCCTCACAAGTTAAGTGAATTGTTGGATTTGGTCTTCTTTAGTAGGAACTGAAGATGTGGAAGTCTCAGTGGGGACTGAATCTTCTTGGGTTGGTTTTACTGGTCTTTTCAAAATTGTTCTACCAAGACCTGGCCTTTTTTTTGGAGAGTGAGGGTTGAATTGCAAAGGAGTAAGCTAAGAGCTAGGTGCAGCACCCTGAAGAGGTTTCAGAGGTGGAAGCGGTGCTTGAGATTCAGCTTCAGACTCAGAGATGTGTTCAGTACTTCTGGGTACATCAGGGAGTCCAAGCATGCTCTTGAGAGCCTGACTTTCAAGCTCAAGTATCCTTCCAGAATCGAAGTTTGGAAGCTTATTCTCAGGGTTTACCCTTTCAACCCAGTCACTAGATTTTGGCAACAACTCCTTTTTGGAGAGCATACCAGCAGACACAAATGGTTTGGGACTTTGATCATCACTGAGAGTATCAATGAGTTGATCTTCACATATTACTCTCTTTTTGCTACTGGGGGCTTGAAAAGTATCAAAGACTCTAGGGTTCTTGGCAGTCCAGCTTTCAATGATTTGTTTTTCCTTATTGAGTTCTTCCTGAAGAGCTTGATTACATTTTATTAATTCAATGTTTTGAATTTGTAGTGTAACAACCTCAAGTTTGTCCTGTTTTAAAATAAGCAATTCATCCCTACACTTATTTAATTCAAAACTTAACTTGTTATACTTAGAAAATAGATTCAATCGTTGATCTTCTACGAACTTAAGGTCAACATTAATATAATTCATGAAAGACTGCCAATCAGAATCATCATCCATAGAAAGTAAAATGCTTACCTTCTTCATTGTGATGTTAACCCATTCACCATTCCTAGCATGGTTCTTTCCAACAGCTAGCTTGTCCTCTTCTGAGAGAGCCATCAGTGCACTGACTTGCACCATTTCATCGTCTGAGGAGACTGGCTATTCATACCAGTCAAAGACTTCAGCTACTAGGCCCTTGTTTTTACCCTGCACAGATTTAACATTTTGTGTTGTTTCTGAGGGAGTGGCCTCAAGAATAGCTAGTTTAGCCTTGGCTTTCCTATACTTAGCTTCAAAATCAACAGCTTTGTATTGATCAGATTTGTTTGGGAAATTTTGATGAGACTGATAGACCTTTGGTTGAAATTTGCTAAAACCTAAGGACAGGTTTGACCCTGAGGGTTTGTAAGAGGGTTCAGAAATTGTTTTTGAAAAACAGTCTTTAGCAAAATAGCCCTTTTTGTGACACTTAAAACACTTAGTGTCCTCATTAACTTTAGCATAAAAAAACTTTTGTTCCTTCGTATAAACTTTTTAGAGTTAGCAAGGAGTGGCCTGTCCTGAAACTCTATGTTCAAGTCATTCAGGTACTCCTCGCTTGTTCTCTCATCAGCCTCATCGTCTGAATTTTCTTGAAAATCCTGAACCACACTGTTTGAATAAAAGACAGTAGAAATTGGTGTTGAAGTGGTTGTCAGGGAATTTTTGACTTCCTGAGACTTTTTCAAGTCAGGATATCGTCTATTGATGAGGTTTTCCTCATAGACAAATTTCCCGTAGATTTCAGGGAGTTCAAGATTCTGAATATGATTTGCATTTCTAAGTCCTTGTGAAAATTTTAACCACTTCTCAGGGAGACTGTTAACAAAACCAATATTGATTTCATGTTTGGACAACTTGACACCATCATTTGACAATTCATTTAATAAAGTTTTATAACGGGTGTAAGTTTGAGTGAGTGTTTATGAGTCTTTAGCCCTGAAGGTATTGTACTCAAGTTTCAGGTCCATGATCTTGTTTTCCTTGGTATCTGAGGGACCTTCATAGTTGTGGACCAGGTCATTCCAGGTTTGTTTGGCTGTACTACAACCTATGACAGACTCCATTACATCATCAGGAAGACAAGATATGATGATGCTTTTGAGCCTCTGGTCCTAGTTGACCACTCTCCTCTCATCCTGAGTCCATTGAGCTTCAGGTTTAGGTAAACCTTCAGCAGTCTTTGGGATAAATGGACCTTCATTAATACACTTAATGTAGTAAGGTTCCATCCCAGTCAAGTAGCAAAGCATTCGCTTCTTCCACTTGTTAAATTTGCCAACTTTGAGTCGAGGGGCAACAACAGCATAGGCTCCACCCTTTTTGTCGACAAGTTGGGGCACATCACTTTCAGCCATGTTTGGATCCTATTTTAAAAACGTATTTGAGAGGCTCAAAAAGGGTTTTATAAATCAGCCTGCGCTGATACCACTTGTTGGTCCCGTTTCACAATTAGTAAAAAAACAATTTAGCACTAAGTGTGAAAAATCACAATTAAACAAGATAAGAAAACTTAAACACACTGAGATTTTTCAACTTTTATATCCTTTATTAATAATGAATCAAAAAGAATATATTACCCAAGTGCTTGCGGAACAACACTTGGGATTGAATGACAAGTATGGTGTAACTCCTCACGAAGCTTATGTTAAGTCTAAGCACAACTATTCTGGTACCACTGAGGCACTGAGCTATATCAGGGACATAGTTGTATTTGGAGAAGTGAAAGATTGCTTGTGTGTTTTTCACAATTAATGCACAAGCTTAAATCTTTCACTCCTACCGTATAGCTATTTATAGAAGTATGTTTTTAACTTTATCCTAGAGGACAAACTGACAGGTTTACAGAAGACAAAATACTGATGTATTTTGTCTCTGTTTACAATGGCTATATTGAGTAAGTGACAAGGTTGCTTTCTTCTTGTTAGTGATGACACTGATCATGGTTGTTAGTGTTTCAGGGAAAGTTTGACTTTGGGTTGATAAGGACTTCGTCTTATCTGTCAAAACTTATCCCGCCTTGTCAAGCTCATTCTTCAGTCTTCTTAGCCTTCAGTCTTGATCTTCTGTCTTGTCTTCAGTGATAATAGTTGGTGAGGAATTTTGGGATTCAGTGAGTTATTGTCATCACTCACTGAATCCACCATCTTCTTTTTGACTCAGTATTCACCCTTTGAGTTCCGCCTCACTGAGTGGAGAGACTTTACTTTTTAGCCTCGTACTGAGTATCTTGAAGATAGCTCACTGAGTGGCTATGCGCTCAGTGACTTGTTAGTGTTTAAGGTTATAAACACTTAAGGTATTTTCTATTCAAATCCTAAAATTAAGGGGTTTAGGTATTCACTGAACCCAACAATCCTTGATAATTGATCTAATCTAACTATTTTTTCCCGGCTTCCCCCATACTTAAGAAAACAACTATTTACCAATCAAATTCAGTTTCAAAAGATTTTGAGTTATTTATGTTCGAGAAAATTAATGTTTATTGTACAACAAAAAATAAACACGATAAAACAAGTAGCTCCACTTGTTTATTGTAGAGTACTTTTTTTCTACCTAAATACAAGTAGATAATAAAAGGGCAAATTGTCTAAAAAGGCATCGAACTTGTCACATTTTCTTTTTGTGGGCATCGAACTTTTTTTTCTTCCTAAAGTAGCCCTAAACTTGCCTAATTTTCCTATTGTAGCCTCTAATAAAAAATTAATTACATAAATTTACATAAATCATCCCTGTGGCTCTAAACAATTACACTGTTCATCCTTGAGTCAATTACATAAAAGGTCCCTGTGGCACTAATAATTTACATATTTCGTCCTTGTAGCTATAAACTTAAACTAATCCAGGCAGCCACCAGGACGTGGATTTGCAAACCGGCTTAAATGTATGAAGTACATAGATTTGGTACTTGGTTCTTCCAGTGTCACGAGAAAAGAATTTGTTGGAGACGGCATGGTTAATATATTTTCTAATCATGAAAAAACAACCTGGTTTATCAAAAAGTTTAGACTACAAGCGGATCATGTCAGGCAGGATGTCCAAACAACTGAAATATCAATGGCACTTAAGTTAGAAGATTCAAATGATGGAAACTACACCCAGATCTATACCCGCAACTTGTTTTTGCTTCTCTTCGTCCAATAGGGTATTACGGTTTTAGTTTTATCATCCAAGCAGATTTTATTGTTTGCTCGTCGATGGAAGTAGTTGATGCAGATAGTCCATGGAACCAATGGTTACTATCTGAGTTTCCAAATGTGTTCATGAGAGCTGAACTGTCATTCTGTAGCCTTCCATGTTTTAAAGAGAATCCAGCAAGGGGTGTTTCCGTCTTTTTGAGCTTTGTTTCTCTTGGAGAGGGAGTTCACGGCTTTTTTTCTTCCCTTCCACGTATGATTATCTCCAAGTTGCCCATGTAAAGTAGTGAGAAACTGGACAGAACAAATCCGTTCTTTGTTGCCTGATAGTTTGATAAGGGAGCGTCTCGATATTGGCTACTTGAATAAAGACGTGGTTATATCAGATTCATTGGCACAAGCTTTGGGCATTGAAGAATGTGGACCCAAATTTCGTGTTCAAATTATGATATCTTTATGGCGGGGTGATTCTCTTAGATCGTTGGGCGTCAGTTGGCTATCCTCTTGGCTGAATGTTTTGTTTTTGATGTTGGTTGATGAAGCCGAGTATGATGTAAGTGTTCTCAGACACCTTCCGTTTATTCCTCTTTTAGATGGTAATTATGCATCAATTAGTGATGGTGAAATCTGGTTGCTTACGGCTGAGCCTGGTTTTGAAATGTTTGGGAACTTGTATCCAAGTCTGAAACTCAGAATAGTTGATCCCGACCTTTTAAGTGATCATCCTGAAAATGTAACCGAAATGCTTTACAAATTTGGGGTCCAGAGGTTATCTGCTCATGAAGTTCTTAAATTGCATATCTTACCATCAATATGTGATGAAAAAGTGTTGACGGAAAGTACGGAGTTGATGATTGAGTACCTGTCATTTATACTGTATCATCTAGAATCAAGTTGCTCCAAATGCCGTGTGGAAAAGCAGCACATATTCTCACAGTTAAGTAACAATGCTTATATTTCCACAGATTATGGGTGCAAACGGCCTATTGATGTGCGAATTCATTTCAGTGAAGAATTCGGGAATCCAGTTGATATGAATAAGTTGGTTTGTGAGACCAATATGGAATGGTGTGATATTGATATCGGCTATTTGAAACACCCGGTTTGCAAATCCACGCCTAATGGTGGCTGCCTGGATTAGTTTAAGTTTATAGCTACAAGGACGAAATGTGTAAATTATTAGTGCCACAGGGACCTTTTATGTAATTGACTCAAGGATGAACGGTGTAATTGTTTAGAGCCACAGGGATGATTTATGTAAATTTATGTAATTAATTTTTGATTAGAGGCTACAATAGGAAAATTAGGCAAGTTTAGGGCAACTTTAGGAAAAAAAAAGTTCGATGCCCACAAAAAGAAAAGGTGGCAAGTTCGATGCCTTTTCAGACAGTTTGCCCATAATAAAAAACAGTTTTGCGATTGCTTTCAAGTTAAAAAAAAGGTTTTGCTAAACGTAATTTTAAGGGTAAAAACATTCATCACTGGTGATACATAAAATTGGATGAGGTATGTTAATGGATGAGATGAACGATTATTATTAACAATAAAAACAATTAATGCATGTTTGAATATTTTAAAATAACCTTCTTAAGTCTACGTTTAGCAATTTTTGTTAAAAAATAACAATACTAATCATCCGTTTAAGATTGTTTTTGAGCTCGACATGCTTTTTTCATGGAAACAAACAAGCTAAAAGTACCTAAAACGCGTTACCAATTTTGAGCAACTTTTTGCTAAAAGAAAAAATTGTACCCAACTTAACCCAACACCCCGTTATTCAAAATTTCCCAAAAAAATTCAAATCAATTACATTTTGGAGCCACTAAAAAACCCCGTTATTCAAAACCCCGTAGTTCACATTTCACACACACCGTATTCCCGTGTACACTCTCTCTCTCCTTCCATATAAAAGCCGTCACTCCTACTCTCATTTCAAAACCCTACTCTCTCTCACTTTCACACACACTCTCCCCAAATCAGATCTCAATTCTCCGTTAACTAACGCCGTTAACTAAAAATGAGAGAAATCCTACACATTCAGGGCGGTCAATGTGGGAACCAGATCGGGGCAAAGTTTTGGGAGGTGGTATGCGCAGAGCATGGGATCGATGTGACCGGAAAGTACACAGGAGACTCAGAGCTTCAACTAGAAAGGATAAATGTGTACTATAATGAAGCGAGTGGGGGAAGGTTTGTGCCACGCGCTGTGTTGATGGATCTGGAGCCAGGGACAATGGATAGTTTGAGATCTGGTGCTTATGGTCAGATTTTTAGACCTGATAATTTTGTCTTTGGTCAATCTGGTGCTGGTAATAATTGGGCTAAAGGTCATTATACTGAAGGCGCTGAGTTGATTGATTCTGTTCTCGATGTTGTGAGAAAAGAAGCTGAAAACTGTGACTGTTTGCAAGGTATAAGATCCGTCTATTTTGTAATTATTTTGTTAAATTTTGAAATGATAGATCTGTTTTGAATAGTTTGTAATTGATTACGTGTTGATTTGAACTGTGAATTAGAATTGATAGATTTATTGTTTATTTACTCGATCTGATAGTTATTAGAAGAGCTAATTTAATTTATTTGTGTAGTTGTTTGTTTATTTGACTGAGATAAAAACTATCTATAATAGTTTTGTGTAATGATTTAATTACTATGTATATGCGTATTTGTGTGAAATGATGTGAGTCTGATTGATATTTGATACTAGTAGTTGTGTGAAATGATTTAAACATGTTGTATACGACTATACAAGTAGTTGTGTGAATATGATCTGATACAGGCAGTTCTGTGAATTGATGATGTATACAACCATACATGTAGTTTTTAAATGATTTGAATATAATGTATACAAATAGTTGTATTTAATGAATTGAATGATGTGGAGCAGTTGTGTGAATTAATTTGAATACAGTCTATACAAGTAGTTTTGAAATGATTTGCGTTTGATGTATACGAATTGTGTGAATAGCTTTGAAATAATATTATGCTCTATTTTGGTGTATGTATGATACAATCCGCTTCATTTTTTGTTAATTGTTTAAACCTGATTATCATGATTTTATCACATGTAACATTTAAAAATGCGATTCACTATATATGAACAGATTTTGGATAAACTATTTCCATTTTACACTTAAATTGAAGCCAACCATGTATCATTTGAGTTGTGGTGTCATCCTGGATTCAATCTGCTAAGTGTTTCATATCTGTTTGGCTTACATAATGTAGTGGCTCTTAGTGGCACGGAGGACTTATGTATGTTCGTTACAATTCAAATCTGTGTTGTTAAATGACTCTAGGTTGTTGCAGTTTGAAATGTTTGTGTTAACTGAACATTTTTTTTGTATAATCAATTATCATTTGGTTGAAGCCAATTGTGGATCATTTGTGTTCAAGCGGCCTGAAACTTTGATTTATTTAGCCCACAAACATAACATCTGATGTGCAATTTGTCTTGACAGTTTTCTGTGAAATTTTTGATGTGTTTGATAATTGTTATGTTCCAGTTCTACCGACATGATATTATTGATTTTGATTCAATTTCATATTTTCATTATCTATTTCACACAACTAAGAGTGCGATTTTTCATTGTTGTTTGCTACTTTTCATGATTGCACAGAATTGATATAGGAAGTTCAGTAATCTTATTTATGTCGAATGGTTTTTGGTGTGACATGGATTTAATGGCATTAAATATGCAGGTTTCCAGGTGTGTCATTCTCTTGGGGGTGGGACCGGTTCTGGTATGGGTACACTTTTGATCTCAAAGATCAGGGAAGAGTATCCTGACCGAATGATGATGACCTTCTCTGTATTTCCATCTCCTAAGGTTTCCGACACTGTTGTGGAGCCCTACAATGCCACCCTCTCTGTCCACCAGCTCGTGGAAAATGCCGATGAGTGTATGGTTCTTGATAATGAAGCCTTGTATGACATCTGCTTCAGAACTCTCAAGTTGACTACCCCAAGCTGTAAGTATTTTCAATTAAAACTGGATTTCGTTCCAGTAAATGGTATAAATAATGAAGATGTAATAATAATTGCTCGAGGTAAACTAACATTTACATTTTTGTAACAGTTGGTGATCTAAACCATCTCATTTCTGCAACAATGTCGGGAGTAACCTGCTGTTTGAGGTTTCCTGGTCAGCTCAACTCTGATCTTCGAAAACTCGCTGTGAATCTCATTCCATTCCCCCGTCTCCACTTCTTCATGGTTGGTTTTGCTCCCCTCACCTCACGTGGCTCTCAACAATACCGTGCTTTAACTGTCCCAGAGCTCACCCAACAAATGTGGGATGCCAAGAACATGATGTGTGCTGCTGACCCACGTCACGGGCGTTACTTGACTGCATCAGCCATCTATCGTGGAAAGATGAGCACCAAGGAAGTTGATGAGCAGATGCTTAATGTTCAAAACAAAAACTCTTCTTACTTTGTGGAGTGGATCCCAAACAATGTGAAGTCCACCGTCTGTGATATCCCACCAACTGGTCTTAAGATGGCGTCGACTTTCATTGGAAACTCAACATCCATTCAGGAAATGTTCAGGCGTGTGAGTGAACAGTTTACTGCTATGTTCAGGAGAAAGGCTTTCTTGCATTGGTACACTGGTGAAGGTATGGATGAGATGGAGTTCACTGAGGCTGAGAGCAATATGAATGATCTTGTGTCTGAGTATCAGCAATACCAGGATGCAACTGCTGATGAGGAAGGAGAATATGAGGAGGAGGATGAAGAATATGACGAGGCATAAGAAACAAAGGAAAATCATATTGAATTAAGTGTTGCTTATAATCAGTGTTTGTAATTTTTAATGCCTTTTTATCTGAAACACAGTAGGAAAGGGTATGGGTTAGTGTATTTTGTTTTACTGGATAAGGTTTTGGTGTAATCTGTCTTTTTGGGATCATGAGTACTGTTGTCCATCTGTTTTGGGTTATTAATGTGGTCTTCATTTTACCTTGTTCATGTATGGTGTTTAGCCTATGCTTCTATATGAAATGTTTATCTTTACATTTTTGTTTGACAAGTTTTTTGGCTAAGCTTATTTCTGGCGTTCAACCTTATTTTTCTAGCTTATAAGCTTATTTCAATTTGGAACTGCCAGTAAGCCCACTTTTAGTGGTTTATTTATGCTATTAGCTTAAATAAGCTAATCCAAACATCTTGTGATAAGATGTTTTATGCTGCATTGTGTATTTGTGTCTCATCTCTAGCTGTGAGTTCCTGTCAAAGTCTGTTACCTTGTCATCTCATAAGGTGGTGTTCACATTACTTGTGGTTTCAGTTAGGGGTGTAAACGAGTCGAGCTTTTGTTGAGTAACTCGAGCTCGATTGAGCCGAGCTTAATCGAGCCTCAAGCTTGTAGTTTCAGTTAGGGGTGTAAAAGAGTCGAGCTTTTGTCGAGTAACTCGAGCTCAATTGAACCAAGCTTTATCGAGTCTCGTGATCGAGTTACCGTCGAGCTTTTAAGTATTGTGTTTTTTATATATATTATGTAAAAATTAAGGGTTTATACGTAAATACACTGAAAGTATATATCTATTTATAAAGTGTGTCGAGCTTTTTGAGCTGAGCTCAAGCCTAATTTAATATTATATTATATTTTAAGATTAGCTGGGTTAAAAAAAACATCACTACAAATAAATCGAGTTTTTTGAGCTGCGGTCAAGCTGAATTCAAATTTTCTTGAGCCGAACTCGAGCTTCCCTCAAGAAGGCTCGTCGAGCTATCGAGCCGAGCGCGAGCCAAATATAATATTATCGAGTCGAGCTTTGGCAAAGTTCGAGTTGATTCGACTCGTTTACATCTCTAGTTTCAGTATTTGGTAAACCTTTTATCGTAGTTGTATGTAACTTCAGATTATCCATCATGCATATATTTTTACGAAACTGCATTTGCAGTAAGAGTATTCACAATGATTCAAGTTTTTAATGACTTAAAACATTTATTGCATTTAATGCACACTATGTTTATTAGCTAAAGCTTTTGAAAAAGACTTGATATTTGTCAAGTTTTTATATTAAAAAAGCTATTGATGCAATTCAACAAAACATCTTTAATTTTTTTTTTTTAAAACAGGGAAAAACTACCCATTAGGCGTGCTTTAAAAGGTATGGATTTCTATAAATTTATGTATGAGTGCATATATTCTACCTTCCTTATACACCTTCAAGCATAATTGAGTTATATTGAAATCAAAATAATTAAACTTTCTAAGGATACATATAAAATTCTCCTTTGACCATTTTCATTATGTACATCAAAACACCAAATTTGATGTTATTTTTGGCACGGAACAAATTTCAAATGTAAATTTTACGCCATATTTGGTGCAACACAAAAATTTCACGTCAATTTTTTTTTTTTTTTTTTTAAACCATTTTGTTTATAATCAAATTCAAAATCTAAAACTATGCTTTACAAAAAATACTATTATTTAAGAGATCTCATCGGTTATTTCAACACTATACTACTAACATATATAAATTTTAGCTACAAAAACACAATTATACGCTTTTAATTTATATATAATATATTTTAATCTGTAGAATTTTTATGTAAATGCGACGATTTTTTGTAGATAAAGTTTGATAATAGTGATTTGGTATCAACAATTTAACATTGAAGTTGCACCAAATTAAGTGTGGCCATATTGGGCATCTCCGACATATGAATCCAACACTACACCATATTTGGTGTACAATTGTTGATACAAAAGTTGTGCGTTCCTTGTTTGAAGCTCCGGCTCTCGTACCAATTGAGAATTGTTGCTTGAGACCTGCGCACTAAGAGACAAAAGACACCGTTAGACTTACCGTGAGATTGTTTCCCACGATTATCCTCCGGCGTGAGAGTAAGTAATCGGTTTAGGGTTTAAGGAGAGTTAGGGTTTGTAGATCGTACCTTAAACGAGGGATATGATTCCCTTTATATACGCACGAAATCCTTGTTGGTTCCGTGTTCCTCAACCTTCGGCGTATCCCGCCTAAGTCGGTTGGGGATGATTATCTCCATATTTAGGAGATATCCAATATCTATTCTGTAAATAGATTTGGGCTTGGGCTTTCGTGAGCCCGAACATCTAGTCCGCGTAGCCCAGTTCATACCGGGCTAAGTTAGTGTTGGACTTTAGTCGGGTTCGTGACCCGAATATAGACTATACGTCATCATGTCCCCCCAGTCTAGTATGCGCAGTGACTAACTGCGGATGCTAGACTAAGAACCGTAGTCTGAGAAAAAACGTCAAAGCGTAGCCAAGAAATCGAAAAAAGAAGACCCGCTGATACATTGTATCTAGACATTGGATTAAAAAATGGGCGCCTCGTAAATCGGGGGAAAGTTACTGCACCCGTGTCCCATCAAGCAATCTTGGCCACAGAATAAGGGTTGGTGGGGTCCACGTGTCACTCATCGTGTGGATGAGTGACGTTATATAACTGGACGCTTCATTTTCACCATTTCTCCTAACAGTAAGAAGAAAAACTCTATCCGCCATTATCACAGCTACAAACATCCCCAGTCACCCTATTCGAAGATTCGCTAGGTAACCGCGCGTGCGATTTTGTTTCTATTGAAAATAATGGTTAAGGTATTATCTGATTTCACATCAGACATAACGGAGAGCGAGCTGTTACAATTCTCGTCGGATTACTATATTCCCAGCACAATACATCCGAAAGTTCCGGCTGCGGATGCGTCAATAGCAGATTTCCCCGATGGGAAGATTGGGTTATATACACGCTTCTTTGAATTCGCAAATCAGCGTATACCCATATCTCTATTTTTGAGTGACGTTTTGAATTACTACCGCATCCACATATCCCAGCTACACTGTATAGGTGCAGCGAAACTAATTAATTTTGAGGTGAAATGCCGCCTGTTGGCTATTAACCCTACCATCAACCTGTTCCGCGCCTTTTACCATACCACCTGGTCACACGGGTGGGTAACCTTCGCAAAACGTCCTGGGCGACTCCAGTGCTATACGGAGAAGTTAGATGCACTCAGGAATTGGAGGGAGACATTTATCTGGGTCGATAACGCGTGTTTTCCGTCTCGCTTCGATTTTTACTCACAGGGGACACTACCAAAGGATGAGCGCCCCCTCCCCGGATCATATAATGCGGAAGATGCAGACACAATAAATGCCAACCGCATCCCCATTAGCTTCTACCCCGAGGAGTTCTTGGTGCACATTGGTCTGAGCCGAAACTATTTTGGTAGTCCAGAAGAAGTTCCAATCTTCATAGGCACAGATGGTCAGGGTGGGTGCTCATTCTTGCGTACCCCGTTGAGTTATATTACTGTAAGTTTTTACTGTTTTTCCTTTGTTCCTGTCGTAAACTGTTTGTGTTTCTTTGTTGTTGTGCAGAGATGGACCTGTTCAGCGTAGTGCAACTGGGGAAGCCAATACAGGTAGAAGTGGGAACACGTCCGTTAAAGGAGGGAGAAGATCCCGTGCTTGTTGCGGCAGCAGGGCGTACCCTAAATCTGGATTTAGGAGAGGCAGGGGAAAGCTCATCTGTTGCTCTGGAAGCGACACCCTTACAAAGTGTGCCGAGTTCTACAGTTCCCTCCCCCCAGTGCAACCTGCGCAAGTGGTTGTAGAGCAGGTGGAAGAAATGGAAGAGGGAGAAAGCCCGGGATTAATGCGCAAAAGGAGGCGCAGTGATGATGGCGCTGCTTCCTCCCGAAAGAAGCGTCCTGTGGTGTTGAATGTAGAGTCGTCCTCTAGTGATGTTGCATCGCGCCCACCATCACCGGACACTTCCATTCCTGCGTAAGTGTCATGGAATTGCTTATTCCCCCCCCCTTTTTTTTTAAACTGTGAACTTTGCGTATTGTCTGTAGGTTTGAACAATCCGCAGAGTCACCACCGCCTGAGAGCCCTGTGCGTACCGAAGTTTCTGCTCCAAAGAGTCCGAATGCTGAGACGTCGACTGCTGGAGAAATGCCAATGGAGCGGCTTATTGAGGAACTGGATTTGGCCGCAGCACATCAAGCCTCATTAGCTGCGTGGCTGAAGGCCAGTTATTCCGGGGACAGTTCGCGCATCGCTCAACTGGAAGCCCAGCTAGCAAGTGCCAGGGTGGAAGCCGATGCCATGAGTGTGTATGCCCAAGGACTGGCTGAGGAAAAAATGCTGCTGCTGAGTCAGATAAGCCGAGAGCGTACCGCTGCTGCAGAATATAAAGCTTCATGTATGTGGGTCTTGAAGTATCTTGAGCAAGGTAAGAAGGAGTTGGTTGCTCAGGTAGAGGATCTTGGCGCTACTGTGAGCAAGGCATTGGAGGTACAAGAGGCAAAACTGCGCAAACTGAGCATTGAGTATGACGAGGAGTTGTATCCTCAACTGATGTCTACTATAGCTGAGCGCAGATGGCTCATAGGACATGGTCTTCGTTTAGCCGCTCTTCATACTCTGGAGTCGCCAGAAGTGGTTACTGCCTTTGGGGATGTAGTTCAGTGCGCTCTGGAGCGCGGCAGAGCAGAAGCCGTGGAGAAATTGCATGAATCGGAACTGCTAAAGGTACCCGTTAACGAGGTACCGAATTATGATGCTAAGACGTATGATCACCTGGTTGCTGCGATGAAAAGGATGAAGGAGTTAGAGCTCCCTATGATTGCTGAATGATTGGCTCCCAAACGGTCAGTCTTTTATCACACAAGTCAACCACTTGTGAATGGTCAACCGTAATAAAAGCCAGACAGCTTGAGAACGCAATGCAATTAAGTCCAGGAGAGTTTAGTGTTTCCCCAGGTCGTTAAGTCCCAACGAGATGTGCGACTGAATAACCAAACGTATAGTGATCGGGTGATATTGAACGGGAAAAGGTTTGTGATTATGAATAATTATACCTAAAGAAAAAGTTTGTAAATTACAGGGGCTTAAATGCAAATTAAAGAAAATTAAAAAGCTAAATTATATTAAATAAACGCTATCACTATTTTTAAAATTGATTTTTCTTGATTTTTCTTTTATAAATTTGAATTAAAACTAATTTTAAACTTTAAAACTAAATTAAAATACTAAAAATTATGAAAATTAAGAGGAAAATTGTGAAACTATTTTTCAAAAATCTAAAATAACTAAAAAAACTTTTGAAAATTGGATTTGTATTTTTCTGATTTTTATTCTAATTTCTATGATTTAAAAACTATTTAAAACTAATTAAATGGCTAAAAATTACAGATTAAACTAGGAAAAATCTAGAAAAATATTTTTTTGGCTTTTTATATTTATCTTAACCTATGAAAATTGAAAACTTATTTTTTTTGAAGCTTTTCTGATTTATTTGTATTAAAAGCTATTTAAAAAGTCCTAGAAACTGTTTTAAATAAGGAAAAATAGCAAACAGTACTGAAAAATTATGAAAAATTCAGGAAAAGTCTAAAATAATATTCTAAATTTATGAAAATTATAAAAACTGGGGCTTATGTGTGAGAATATGAGGCTGCAGTGCAAACTGCTTATGAATAAGCACTTAATAATAAGTCAAAAACCACAAATGGACACCAAATGAACACAGAAGCTAGATTATGTAAAATCTACTTAATACTAACCTATTTCAACTAATCTAAACCTCTAAGATGCAAACTACAATGATTTGGTGATTTAAAAGCTCAAGTGCCAAAACAATTTTTTTCTTAACTTCTAGCTTAAGCACAAGCTTATTCAATAAGCCAATTTGAAAACCAAAACTGGAGACCTAAAGACCATCAGCTTAGCTATCTCAAGACCAAGTTTCAGACCCAAGTGATTAAAAACAAGACCTGCACAAGGTCTGGAAGTTGCCTGTGCACAACTCAGTGTATGCTGAGTGTGCACAAGGCACTTTTCAGCTTATTGAGCAGCTGATTTGAAGCTTATAAAAAATTACAAAAATTCTACAAAAATCATATTTCAACTCTTGACCAATTGAAGTTGTTAAGCCCAAAGTTTCAATGATTTTGAACCAGAAATGAAGCTATGATAAATCTAACAAGTTGGGTGAAAAACTGCTTTTCTCACTTTTGACTTTTGACAGTTTTACAAAGTTTGACTAAAGTGAGATTTGAGACCAATTTATGAACTGATTATGATGTTATAGGCTAAATAGAAGTTATATTAGGCTACTCTAACATTATCTAATCATAAAACAAGCTTTTGATCTATAAAAATTCCAACAGTTATGAATTTAGGACAGATTTATGTTGATTTTGACTTTGAGAGTACACAGATGGAATCAGATCACTGACATGAGTTCATCTATCCTATATAAACCTCAAACAACAGATTTTAGCCAATGACCAAACCTCAAACACAGATTTGAACACCTAATCCAAACATACTTTAACTAACTGATTTGCAAACTAATTAAGCTAACTACTGAACTAGCTTATGCTAACACTTAAACTGAATCAAGTTAACCTAAATGACAACTAAATAAACAGACCTAAGCCATTAATTACCAAAGATTCAAACACAAGCAGATTATGCAGATTATACTAGTTTATAGAGAGAAAAATAAGAACTCACAAGTGTCCCAGCTTATTTGCAGCTTAAACCAGAACCAACCTACACTAACCTAATCTAATCCAAACCCATCCAAGCTCTGCAACAACCCAATATTATAACCATTTCCAAATGAGCTTCAGTTTGACTTTTGTTGACCAAATGGGAAATTGCTTGAATCTGTTTTGTAAGTTTACTAGAAGCTATAAACAGCTTTAGTAAGCTTATTTGAGAAGTAAATAAGCTCTTTGAAGCTTGGAATTTAGTACATTTGAAACTGTCTTTAACAAGAGAAATGCAAAAACATGAACTTTGATATAACTTGAAATTAATTCTTGAAAAAGGTTACAATACACTGAACCAACTTAGTTTCATACAATACAACTTGAAATTACAACTTAGAATTTATTTAAGACATGGAAATTTTAAAACGACATACATAAAAAATTAAAACTAAGTACTACTACTTGTCTCTCCATCTCTTTCTTCTTTTTATACAACAAAATGCTCCCACTTGTCTTCAGATCATTTCCCACTTCTTTTCTGGACCATTGGATCACTGGAGTGGTTTTTAGCCATTGATGGCTTTTTGGCGCCAAAATGGAATTTGCCAGTTGGGGTGGGTTTTGAGTGCAAGGAAGGAGAAACAATAAATGCATTTTGGATGTTGTTGAGGTGGAGGGGACATGGGTGTGGGTTGTGAGCTGGAGGTGAGGGGATACCTGGTTTTGCAGGCAGGCAGGTGAAGGGGAAGACTTTTGGAGGGAAAGTGTTGGGCGGGTTTGACTTATTTGACTGGGGGAGTATTATTAAGGCAGGGGGTTCACAAAGGGGGTCAAAGGTATATGGCAGGGGTTCAAGGTTCAAAAAGGGTTCAAGGGTCATGGTTCAAAAGGGGGCCAAGGGTCCAAAGGTTTGGTTTGTTTAATAATACAAAGACCAAAACTGCAATTTCACAAAAACCAAGGACCAAATCTGCCAATTTCTCAAAGTTATTCCAAGGGACCAATTATGACAAGTTTTAATAGTACAAGGACCATTAAAGATATTTTTAAACTTCCAAGGACTATTTTTGCCAATTTTGAAACTTGAAGGACCAAACTTGTAAATTCTCAAAACTTTTGAAATTTTTCACCAAAGGACTAATTATGACAACTTATGATTTCAAAAGGACCTTTGGTGACTTTTCTTTTAAAATAAGTGCTCAGGGACTGATTTTGTCAAGATTTGAAAGTCGGGGGACTGAAACTGCCAATTATACAAACTTAGCTCGTTTTTCATCTGATTTTAAACATTTTGCATCTGAAACATATAAAATGTAATTTTGAGATATTTTCAGTATTTTGATGCATTTCTGAGCGTTTTTAAATGTTTTGCAGTTCAGATTTGACAAAAAATGATGAGTATTTACACACTCATCAATCCCCCACACTAAACTATTGCTAGTCCCTAGCAATCTTTTGAGAAAAACTTAATGGATTTGAATCTCTTTACCAAAAGCCATTACTTCTGGAGTAGCCAAATGTTTCAGTTCAAGTAAGAACCTTGGTACACTGATAACCAAATGATTTTGAGCAAATCACCAGCTTCCAACGGATTTGATTTGTCTTTACCAGAAGCCGTTTGCTTCTGGACTAGCCAGCTCTTAGATAAAATATCTTTGGTGAGTCGATTACCAATTATGGTTTTCCAACTGCCTTTACCACAAGCCATAAACTTGCGGGCTAGCCAACTCTTCACTAATTAAAGATATGGTGAGCTGAACACCATACAATTTTGGGCAAATTGCAAGCCGTCAACGGATTTGAGATATCTTTACCAAGAGCCGTTTGCTCCTGGATTAGCCAATCATTTTGTTTATTAGACATGGCGGACTGATAACCGTAAGCTGAGTAAGTGCAAAACACTTACTCCAAAAAAAATTTTGGCCAAAAATGGGGGAATTGGGTGGTATAATTACATGATAAAATTCGTGAGAATTCCCCCCCACACTAGAAATGAATATTGACCTCAATATTCAAAGTACCGGCGGTTATGCCGAAACATAGAACGTAAAAGGGAAATACTACGGCCATTATTTTGAAAGATTTATTTATTTATTATTATTTTTTTAAAACTTTATATACAACAGCGGGGGGGGGGGGGGGGGGGCAACTCCCCCACACTAGGGTGGTAGAAAGTAGAAAGAAGTCAGAAATATGGGTGAAAACCCATATGGTGTGCTATTGTTTTTGATTCCCGAGTCGCTAGCTTGACTCGATCCCCGCATTCATTGGTTAATGGGGAAAGCAACGTGGAAAACCAATCTCGATCGGACTTTCGTTCACAGTGTTAATAAACATATGAACATCAGAAAGTTCCACACCGACGAGATACAACCGCGGTATTGTTAATAGTAGAAACTATAAAGGATGATACCGGGGTCAAAGATGGTGTCCTCATTCCCGAAAGAGAAAAGGGAAAGGGCAACCACACCATCTGTGAAGAATGGAATAAAGATGTGCATGAGAATGCATGTCCATTCCTCATCAGTAAGAAGCAAATCACCATTTTTGACATTTTTAAGCTTAAACTTGAAGCTTATATGGTAATTGTCAATAAGATGTCCGGGAGGGAGGGTTGGAAACGGTTCTTCAATCAACAGATTTTCCAGAAAAAGGATGTCCCCCTCCGAATCAAAGTAAGTATTATCAATTCCTGTTGGAATTAACTCATCACTAAGAAAGGCATCGACTTCATTCCAAAAGTTGTCATCTTCCTCATCCGGAGTGAGAGAAGGGATGGAAGAGTCGGAAATAATAAGACTAGGAGATGATGGATCATTTTTGAGCAATTCTTCAATGGGAAGAATGTCTCCCATTGGGTCACAAATATCATCATCCAATCCGGATGAAACTGATGAGAGTTTGGTTTCATCCACAGAGTTAAAAAACTCGATACGATAAACTGATTCCGGAGGTGGGACAAGTGGTGTGCTCTTAGAGCTAGCAATTTCCACTACTTCCGATAAAGTCTCCGATTCTAGATCATCATCATCAAGAACACTCTTGACTTCCCTGGTACAACTTTCAAACCATTTGTTTGAACCAGGGTTGATTTTCAAAGCTTTTAGCTCAACACGTTTTTGGTGACTCCTCTTAACCGTGAAATTTGAGAGTGTTGCATTGATTCTTTCAGATTTTTGATCAATTGTGGCAACACTCTGTTTGGATAGAGGTTTGGAGTTTTGGTTGATATTAAACGTGAGTTTGTTAGGAATTAGAAATTCCAGGTATTAAAGAGTCGGTCACCTCAAGTATATGTAATCATTAGAAAGCTCGTAGTCGTAGTTATTTTAAGTTAAGTAGTATTTAGTGAAGTAACATCGTGGAGGACGGACGGGTCTTTACCCACTGTATGCCTGATCCACAGCCCGATGTGTGGCGTTTATGTAAGACTATAAATACTCTCTACCTCCCAAGGTAGAGAGTTGGAGCTCATAATAAGAATTTTCTTTTCTCTCACTAAAGTTCCCTAAACCTCTAACTTTCTCTCTCTAGAATTGTTGGGATATGAAAGTGCTGAAGATATCCAAGTACTGAAGATATGAAAGTACTGTAAGCTGCAAAGTACTGGAAGAAGTCAAAGAGTCAAAGTACTGCTAAAGACAAAGTCAAAGTACTGCAAGGTTAAGTCAAAGTACTGCTAGAACAATCAAATTGTTATATTCGTTTATGGAAAGTATTGTATTCCATGTTTAGATTACTTGTCGTACAAGGTTATCAATTGTAAACCGACTAGGATATCCTTGAGTCTATAAAAGGACTCCTAGATTGGCATTAGATGTACGATTTTCAGAAAAAGAGTTTTAGAGTTTACAATTTAGAGTTTAGAGAGAAGTTCGATTATCTTAGAGTTGTATTAGAGTATCTGCATAATAAGCAGATTTAGAGTTCGTTAATAAAGTTTTTCTTCTTAGCTTTGTTAAGTAAATTCCGCGTACTTGATAAAGATTGCTCAGTGTTTCTTTGTTAATAACTTAGGATTTATCCGAGGTTATTAAACCTTAACAAGCTAGTTAAGTTAGTTTGATTAAAGTATATCGATCCAACAAGTGGTATCAGAGCTTGTGTGGAAACTCTGACTAGGAAGAAACCCTACAATATTCAAGATGTCGACTGAAGCTGTTCCACAACCCTCAATCACCTCACTCAGAATTCCAATTATCAAGAAGGGAGAATATGATCTCTGGTGCATGAAGATGAGGCAGTATATTGCCATCACAGACCATGCTCTGTGGAATGTAATTGTGAATGGGAATGAAGTTGTTCAAGAACCTGTTCAAGTTTCTGGATAACCTATAGCACCAAAGGCAGTTTTACCACAAGCAACTATAAGGAATCAAGAGAAGGCTCTAAATATTCTCTTGTCTGCCATTCCAGATGGACATCTTCTCAAGTTTCATGATGCTAAAGATGCCAAGCAGCTCTGGGCTGCTCTCAAGACCAGATTTGGAGGGAATGAAGCCTCTAAGATGATGCACAGAAACTTGCTGAAACAACAGTTTGAAACATTCACAGTAGGAGAAAGAGAGAGTCTTGATGCTGCATATGATAGGTTTCAGAATCTCCTCAACATGTTGGAATTATACAAGGCTCAAGTATCAGTTGAGGATGCTAATTTGAAGTTTCTAAGGAGTTTGCCATGTTCATGGCATGTGATTGCTACTATGATCAGAGGACAACAAGGATTGGATGTTATGGACTTTGATGATCTTTATCATGAACTGAAGGTGTATGAACATGAGATGAGTGGTCAACCCAGTTCCAAATCTCACAGTATTGCTTTTCTATCATCTGAAAAGAAGAGCAGTACTTACAAAAGTACTGCTTCTCCTCAAAGTACTGCTTCTCAAAGTACTGCTGTTTACAATCCCCCATCATATACTCAGCAGGCCCCACCATCTACTACTTTGAACTCAGATGAAGTTGTGTGCTCCTTCTTTGCACAACAAGCAAGCTTACCTGTCACTTATGAAGAGGATCTAGCACAGATTGAAGAAGATGCACTTGAAGAAATTGATATCAGGTGGCAAGTTGCTTTGATCACTGCAAGGATCAAAAAGTACATGAAGAAGACAGGCAAAAATATTGATTTCAAACCAAAACAAGGAATAACTTTTGACAAATCTAAAATTGAATGCTTCAATTGTCAAAAGACTGGTCACTTTGCAAGGGAGTGCAGGTTTGCTAAGTATCAAGCAAACAGAACATCTGAGAAGCCTAAACTTGAGCTCAAGGAAATTCCAATAACTGAAACAAAGGCTTTGGTTGCTCAAGAAAATTTATCAGAGGTTGACTGGAGTGAAGAGTTTGATGATGAACCAGTGACTTACTGTATGGTAGCAGTGGAAGATGCAGTTGAAGACACGGTGGAAGCATTGGACTGGAGCACTGCTTTTGATGAAGAATCTGAACATGCTGCTTTGGAATCTGATGATGGCTTTGGAGGATTTGATTGGAGCAAAGAAAGTGAAGATGATCCTGTCCTTCTTGCTATGGTGGCTACTTCACCAACTCAGTCTCCTATCTCTGAGGGCAATCCAGAAGAGGAGCTTAAAGATCATCTTATTGTGGATAGTGGTTGCTCTGGAAGTATGACAGGCGATAAAGAAATCCTGTCTGATTTTAGAAATATTAGTGGAGGAAAAGTTGCATTTGGGAATGATCCCAATGGAGGAAGGATTACTGGGAAAGGAACTATTAAAGCTGGGAGAATCGATTTTGAGAATGTCAGATATATAAAGGAGCTAAAGTTCAACTTGTTGTCAGTCTCTCAAATTTGTGATAAAAAGCATCCTGTGTTGTTCACTGACACAGAATGTCTCATTCTTTCTTCTAACTTCAAACCTGTTGATGATGACTTGGTAGTACTTAGAGTACCAAGGACAAATGATGTGTACAGTTTAGACATGAAGAGTCTACATTCTTATGGAAGAGCCACATGCTTGGTGGCTAAAGCAACATCTGAAAAGGCACATCAATGGCATAGAAGATTGGGCCATGTGAATTTCAAGAACATCAACAAACTGGTCAAAGGCAATTTAGTTAGAGGTTTACCTTCAAAGACTTACAAGAATGATCAATCATGTTTGGCATGCAAGAAGGGTAAACAACACAAAGCTTCCTGCAAGAAGCTTGATGAAAGAAATATTAGAGAACCATTGGAGCTATTACACATGGATTTATTTGGACCTGTCTCTGTGGCAAGTTTAAATAAGAAGAAGTACTGTTTGGTTGTTACTGATGATTGTAGTAGATTTAGTTGGGTTTTCTTTTTGGGCTTTAAAGATGATACCTTTGATGCTATTCAAACTCTTATAATAGCACTTGAAAACCAATTAAGACTCAAGGTTAGAGGTATTAGATGTGACAATGGAACTGAATTCAAGAACAAGCCTATGGATGACTTTTGTGCTAATAAAGGCATAAAGAGGGAGTTTAGTATTGCTAGAACACCACAGCAAAATGGTGTTGCAGAGAGGAAGAATAGGACCTTGATTGAAGCAGCAAGGACCATGTTAGCAGATTCTCATCTCCCTATTCAATTTTGGGCAGAAGCTGTAAGTACTGCATGCTATGTACTCAACAGGGTTTCTGTCACAAAACCACAGATGAAGACACCCTATGAATTGCTGATGGGCAATAAACCCAACATTCGTTTTATGAAGCCTTTTGGATGCCCTCTTACTATTTTGAACACTATTGATAATCTGGGGAAATTTGATGGCAAGTCTGAAGAAGGTTACTTATTGGGATATTGTACTAACAGTAAAGGCTTTAGAGTCTACAACAGAGTTTCTAAGAAGATTCAAGATTGTCTTCATGTTGAGTTCTTAGAAGATCAAGACAATGAGAAAGGTAAAGGTCCTGATTGGATGTTTGATCTTGAGATTTTATCTCCTTCAATGAATTATGTTCCTGTTAGAGAAGAAAATCAACCTTTGCACACTGAAGAAGATATTCAGTATGTTGTTCATGATGTTCTTATTAGACCTGATGCTGTTCCTGATAAAGATCCTATGAGTCCAAAATACAGTACTGATGTTCCTAAGCAAAGTACTGATTCTCCAAATCAAAGTACTGTTGCACCACAATCCTCATTATCTGCTGAGGATCACTCTATTCAAGAGGAACTTAATCAGATGCTTCTTCAAGATGTATTAGCACATTCTTACACTGATGAACAAAGGAGAGCTTATGAAGAGGCAAAGAAGAAGAATAAGACTGCAGAGTACTCTTACAGTACTTTGGACAGTACTTTCAACCAAAGTACTGATGCACCAGTTGACAGTACTTTAGATGATTTGGATGATCCTACCATGCCTGAGTTAGAAGAAACTGATGATGAGCTTGAAGATGAAGGTATTTTCACAAATTCCAATGAAGGTGCTGATTATACTAACTTAGATGATACATATGAAGTTCCACAGTCTCCAATCTTACGAATTCATAAGAATCATCCAACTGATCAAATCATTGGTCCTTCTACTTCTCGAGTTATGACAAGACACAAAGCTAAGGGTTTCACAAAACCTCATAATGCGTTACTTAGCTTTGTGTATAAACAAAACAGGCTAAATCATAAGGACCATCAAACCTGCTTATTTACTTGTTTCATCTCTCAAGAGGAACCAAAGAATATTGCTCAAGCTTTGACTAAAGAAAGCTGGGTTGAAGCTATGCAGGAAGAACTTCTTCAATTTAAACTTCAAGAGGTTTGGGTTTTATGTGATCTTCCAGATGGGAAGAGAGTTATAGGAACCAGATGGGTCTTTAGAGTTAAAAGAGATGAAAGAGGCAATGTTATCAAGAACAAGGCAAGGTTAGTTGCTCAGGGTTATAGACAGGAGGAAGGGGTAGATTATGATGAAGTTTTTGCTCCTGTGGCAAGGATTGAAGCTATTAGAATCTTTCTTGCTTTTGCTTCTTATATGGGTTTTCAGGTATATCAGATGGATGTCAAGAGTGCCTTTCTTTATGGCACTATTACAGAAGAGGTGTATGTGAAACAACCTCCTGGTTTTGAAGATCCTAAGCATCCAAACAAAGTCTATAAGGTGGTTAAGGCTCTATATGGTCTTCATCAGGCACCTAGAGCTTGGTATGAGAGGCTCTCTACATTCTTATTAAAACATGGATACAGAAGGGGAGCTATTGACAAGACTTTGTTTATCAAGAGAGACAAGAAGGATATCATGTTAGTTCAAGTGTATGTTGATGATATTATCTTTGGGGCTACCAAACAGTCCATGGTTAGGGAGTTTGAGCAGCTGATGCAGAAGGAATTTCAAATGAGTTCAATGGGAGAGTTAACATTTTTTTTAGGACTTCAGGTTAAGTAGTCAAAGGAAGGGATTTTCATTAGCCAAGACAAGTATGTTACAGACATACTTAAGAAGTTTAATTTTGATGATATGAAGGCTGTTACTACACCTATTAAATCTATCAATTCATTGGGAAAAGATGAAGATGGACAGCCAGTTGAAGTCAAGGTATACAGATCTATGATTGGCTCTCTTATGTATCTTACTGCATCAAGGCCTGATATCATGTTTGCAGTTTGTTTATGTGCTCGATATCAAGTTTCACCAAAGATCTCTCACCTGAATGCTGTCAAGAGAATTTTCTGTTATTTGAAACAACAACCTAAGTTGGGGTTGTGGTATCCTAAAGAGTCACCTTTTCACTTAGAAGCTTTTTCAGATAGTGACTATGCAGGTGATAATTATGATAGAAGATCCACAACTGGTGGATGCCAATATCTTGGAAGAAGGTTAGTCTCCTGGCAATGCAAGAAGCAGACAATTGCAGCAACATCATCTACTGAAGCTGAATATGTAGCTGCTGCAAGTTGTTGTGGTCAAGTTTTATGGATGCAAAATCAACTCTTGGATTATAGGTTCAATTTTAAGAATACTCCTATCAATATTGATAATGAGAGTACTATTTGTATTGTGAAGAATCCTGTGTATCATTCCAAGACAAAGCATATTCAGATTAGGCATCACTTTATCAGAGATTGCTATGAGCATAGGCTCATTAATGTGGTTAAAGTTCACACGGATGACAATGTAGCTGATTTACTCACAAAAGGTTTTGATGTGTCACGATTCAATCACTTGGTCGTGAGCATTGGAATGATTAACTACTAAGCTATGTTTAAGGGGAGGACTATAAGATGTTAGGTATAGTCTTGTGTATTACTTGAGGGGAGGATGTTAGTTTATACTTAGTTTATATGAAGGTTTTTGGCAAAGTACTGTATTTCCTGAAAGTACTGCTTGGGAAAGTACTGTTTGGGAAAGTACTGCTTATGTGGAAAGTACTGTTTGTCGTATTAAAGTACTGTTCCAACGGTAATATTGATGGGTAATTGGTAATAACGGTAACTTTGTTATTTAGGATGTGATTTTTCAAATCTCACCTATAAATAACTACTTTCCGATTTTCCCTCTCATATTCTTACTTCACATCTTTTCCATACTTATCTTCCAATTACCATCTCTTAATTATTCGATACAATCTTTCTATTGTGTTCACTCTTTCAACAATGGTGAATCGTTTAACTGTTTCGAAGCACAATATGGTGGCTAATTTGGACAAGACTGAGGCGAATGTGGCTTTCTATGATATCATTGATTATCTTATTGGGTCGCCTATTAGTTATGCTCTTTTAGTTGAGCCGGATGTTATTGAACCGTGGATTCAAGAATTTTGGGCTAATGCTAGAGATAATATGGAGGAGGATGAATATTATATTAGATCATCAGTTGCTGGACGAACTATCAAGATTACAGAGGGCTCTATTCGCACAGATTTATTATTTGAAGATGAAGATGGGGCTATTAGATTTAACAAGCAACTGATTTGGGATACTTTTAGGAATCTTGGTTATGAAGGTTCTTTGACTGAACAAACATTCAAGAAAGCCTTATTCTGTCCTCAATGGAAGTTTTTGATTCATGTATTGCTCCATTGCATAAGTTCTAAAAGCACTTCTTGGGAGCAGTTTGGGTCGAATATTGCATCTGCAGTGGTTGGCTTAGCTACTGATAGGATGTTTAACTTTTCACGGCTTATTTTGGATGGGATGCTATCGCATATATCCTCTGGGGCAACTTGGTTGATGTATCCAAGGTTTATACAGGTTTTCTTGAACAAGCAATTGGCTGATGTTCCAAAACCTGCTGCTTTACTACCTGTTATTGTGCAACAAGCCAAAATCTATACATTCATGGCTAAGAGAAGTAATTTGTTCAGAGGTGGAGATATTCCATTAACAACAACAATGATGGAAGTTGTACAAGCTGTTCGTGATGCAGCTGGAGAGGATGACGAAACTGAAGGTACTGATTCTTCACAAAGTACTGCTTCACAAGGTACTGCATCTGCAAGTACTGCTTCTCGTGAAGGTACTGCATCGTTACAAGGTGATGTTTCTTCAGGTCCTGAGGTTCAAGTAGAGATTGAGAGAACACCTACTTCATCTCCACGACGTTCTGTTTCAGAGGCTCATTCACCACTTCAAGGTGCTGCTCATTCTATACCTCGTGAAGGTTTAGCTATGGATAACTATGCTTTGACAAGGGCGCTAGCTAGGTTGAACAAGACTGTTGAGCGTCAAGCTAAAACAATTAAGAAGTTGAAACGTAACTATTTCTGGTTGAGAAATTTTGTTAAACCCTATATTCAAGGTTTCAACTTATGGGTTAAGGAGGAAAACAAACGTCGTAAAGCACTTCGTAAGGAATTGAAAAGAAAGAAGGTTCCTAAATCATCTTCTGTCAACTTGGGGAGGAATTCAGAAAAGGATAATTTGAAAGAAGATGTTACAAAGAAGAAAGAATCTGTAAGTACTGCAGAAAAGATTATTTCAGAGGAACAAGAAGAAGAAGTGCAAGTTCAAGATACTGATGTTCAAGGTACTGATGATCAAGGTACTGATCATCAAAGTACTGATACATCTAGGCCAGAAGTAATAACTCCAATAACTCCAAGGGTTTTGAATTTTGAAGAAGAAGTTGGTCCTTCTACAACTGTTATAGAAGAAGAGGAGGAACCTAGATTCAAACCTATTCATTCTGCGAGTGATGATAAATTAGTTGCTACAATTCTAGATTTGTCACATCCAAGAGGAGGAGTTACTATTAGAGATGTACAAGAAGAAGAACAACCAAGAACTGATCAACCTGCAATTGATCCAAAAGACAAGGGAAAAGGTATTCTGGTTGAAACAAAGAAGAAGAAACTTACTTTGGCAGAAATTAGAGCATTTGAAGTTGCAAGGAATGAAGCTGCAGCTAGAAAAGTTCAAGAAGAAATAAATGCTAAAGATAGAGAAGAACAAGAAGCTCAAGAAGCTTTGGATAGAGAAGCAGCTCAAAAGGTGCAAGATGAATTGGATGCTGAAACTGCTGAACCTTTACAGTCTCCAACACCTGTTAGATTTATATCAAGAAGACCTAATTTAGCTAAAGAAAGGAATGCAATGATGGCATATCTAAAAAGCAGAGGGTTTAAAGGATTGCAAAAGCTAAATTATGTGGATATGAAAAGATTATATGATGCTGAGAGAGAAGCTTATAAGAAAGATGTTGCAGGCATTAAAGACTTTAGAGAAGAAGCTTATTGGACTGAAGCTGAAAGGAAGAAGAGCTTAAAAAGAAAAAGAAAAACTGATACTACAGATGTTCAGTTTTCAAAGAAAGAAAAGGTTGAATTAAGATCTGAGACTAGTGATGAATTGAAGAATTATCTCAGAGTGGTAGATTTTGATTATACAGATGAAGATAATGACATGAAGATGAACAGATCAAAGATTAGTGTTTTCAAAGTTGAGAAATCTAAGAATGGAGATTATATGGTTTTTCACAAAGAAGATAAAAGTTTCAAAGTTTTCAAAAGGCTATGGGATTTGCTGCATATTATAGATAGAGTAGATCTATTCTACTTATATGATGTTGTGAAGGCTTATTTTGAAGATAATCCATTAGAAGGGATTGGATTGATTTTACATGGGGATCTTATAACCATGTGGGAAACTAATGAAGAAAGCACTGATGATATTTGGACGGATCAAGAAAGCTGGGAAATAGTTTGCTGGAGATTCTTTGAAGAATCTGGAGTTCATGTCTTGGAGCTAGAAAATGGAACAATGATTCACATGTTTGCAGAAAGAAGATATCCTCTTACAGTTGATTTAATGAGAAGAATGCTAGAGCATGGATTGGAAGTAGAAGAGGCTGATGAAACTGCTTGCATGGTGATCAATTTGCTTATAGACTGGACTACTATTGCTGAGAATGATCTTTAACTGGTATGAATTTTATTTGAATAAATATTTTTTGATATATCAGTACTTTTATTCAAAGTACTGCTAGTCAGACAGTACTTTCATCAAAGTACTGTTTGCTGAACTAAACCAGTTAAAATAAATTTTTAGAAGAAACCTTTTTGCTAAATAATAAATATTTTGAAATAAAGGTTAAATGGTTTTTGTGATGATAACATCAATAGGTTATCAATCCACCATGGTTACAAAAGGATTGACTAATCCATGAGCAAACGGCTCTGGTAAAGATATATCAAATCCGTTTTTAGTTGACAACTTGCTAATAAGTTGGATGGTCATCAACTCACCATATCAGTAATGTGAAGAGTTGGCTAGCCCACAAGAAATGGCTTGTGGTAAAGGCAGTGGAAAAACCATTATTGGTAATTAGTTCACCATTAGATAGAAGAACTAACTAGTCCAGAAGGGTACAGCTTCTGGTAAAGACAAAACAAATCTGTTGATAGCTGGTGATTTGCTAAAAATCATATGGTTATCAATGTACCATGGTCTTACACACCAAAACATTTGGCTACTCCAGAGATAATGGCTTTGGTAAAGAGTTCTAAATCCATTGAATTTTCAATGATTCACTTAGATGTGATGAGAATAGTATGCAACTTAAACTGAATTATTGTACAAACTGTCATATGTTGCTGTGTTGCTGAAAAGATGGAGATTGCTGGATGCTGCTGTAAAGAAAACAATTCTAAGAGATACTTTGACAAAGCACATATATTACAGAGATACTATCTAAAGACTAAAGAACAATCCATTTTTAAGATGAAGCTGTCAAAGATATATTCACAAAAGAACTTGAAGTCAAGCAAGTAGAATTCAAGTTAGGGGAGGATTGTTGGGATATGAAAGTGCTGAAGATATCCAAGTACTGAAGATATGAAAGTACTGTAAGCTGCAAAGTACTGGAAGAAGTCAAAGAGTCAAAGTACTGCTAAAGACAAAGTCAAAGTACTGCAAGGTTAAGTCAAAGTACTGCTAGAACAATCAAATTGTTATATTCGTTTATGGAAAGTATTGTATTCCATGTTTAGATTACTTGTCGTACAAGGTTATCAATTGTAAACCGACTAGGATATCCTTGAGTCTATAAAAGGACTCCTAGATTGGCATTAGATGTACGATTTTCAGAAAAAGAGTTTTAGAGTTTACAATTTAGAGTTTAGAGAAAAGTTCGATTATCTTAGAGTTGTATTAGAGTATCTGCATAATAAGCAGATTTAGAGTTCGTTAATAAAGTTTTTCTTCTTAGCTTTGTTAAGTAAATTCCGCGTACTTGATAAAGATTGCTCAGTGTTTCTTTGTTAATAACTTAGGATTTATCCGAGGTTATTAAACCTTAATAAGCTAGTTAAGTTAGTTTGATTAAAGTATATCGATCCAACAAGAATTCCACTTATTCGCCACCTTGTTGTTATGGTTTGATGTGTATGTGAAAACTAATATCTTACAATTGGTATCAAGAGCCATGGTTAGATCATATCTTGCACATCTTTGGATTTCTAGTGGTTTTTAGGTGGTTTTTGAGTTTGAAAAAGTTTAGTGGTTTGTGCATCATTTGGTTGATTTATTGTGTTAAAGTTTGGTTTTTGTTAGTACTTTTATGTTTAGAATCTTCACAAGTGTTTAGGTTTTCATTTGGTAAGCTTGAATCATCTTGGTTGGGTTGTTTTTGGATTGAAAAGTGATGTTTATGAGTTTTTTCTTGCTAGCGACTTAACACACGGAATTCTTTCTTCGTAGCGACTTGCTTTACAAATTTGTAGCGAGTTACTGTTTTAGACCTAGCGACTTAGAACTAGCGACTTACAGTACAAGTAGTGGACTTTCCACCACAGGTAGCGACTTGGAGGTAGCGACTTGGTCTGTAGCGAGTTGCTATTTAGCGACTTGTATCTTTAGCGACTTGAGTAGCGAAGTGCTGCCAAAATTTTGCTAGCGACTTAAGGCTTAGCGAGTTACTACTTAGCGACTTGCATTTGTCTAGCGACTTGGGACTTTAGCGACTTGGGAGTGTAGCGAATTAGGTGTTAGCGACTTGGTGCATTTTCTTCTAGCGACTTGGGTGATTGTTTACGGTTTTCTCTTGATTTAGTAAAATCCCGTGAAAGAATCTATTTCCCGGTTTAATCATAGAGTTATAAAATCCCGTATAATCTGTTAACATGTCTACCAACGTTCCTACTATCATCTCCACTGTTGCCGAGGATGTTCAAGCAGCTGGCTCAGATACTCGACCACCCATGCTTGACAGAACTGACTACGATTCTTGGGCTCAACGAATCAGATTGTACTGCCTTGGAAAGGAAAATGGTGTCAACATTCTCAAATCCATTGATGAAGGACCGTATCGAGTTGAGACGACCAGAGATATACTTGACACTAATGAAGATGGAACTCCTATTTATGGAATGGACAGACCTAAAATGTATGATGAGCTTGATGATAAGGAGAAAAAGAGATTCGATGCAGATATCAGGGCTTCTAACATTGTTCTTCAAGGTCTTCCTAAAGACATCTACAAGCTGATCAATCACAACATCGATGCAAAGGCAGTATGGGATAATGTCAAGATGCTTCTCTCAGGTTCAGAATTAACCATGGAAGACAGAGAATCACAACTCTATGACGAATTTGAACACTTCAAGATGAAGCCAGATGAGAGTGTCTATGAGTACTATGTGAGATTTCATAAGTTGGTGAATGACATGAGGAACATCAGAATGACTATGCCCAACATTCAGCTCAACTCAAAATTTGTGAACAACATGAATCCCGAATGGCACAAGTTTGTCACCTCTGTGAAGCTCACTAAAGGATTGAAGAATACAAACTATGAGCAACTCTATGCCTTCCTCCTTCAGAATGAGAGACATGCTATGTTTGAAAAGTTGGTTCTCAATCAGTTCAAAACCAACCAGGGAGAGACAAGCTCGTCCAATGACTCAACTGCCTTCTACTCAAACATCGGAATCACAACCAAAGCTTCACAAGTCATACCCTTGGGTAATGGTAATCACAAACTCATTCCTGATCCTATGTTCAAACAAGCTGATGCTGATGCACACGTGGGTAACTTCATTAATCAACTAGCTCTTCTGATTAGTCAAAACATGAATTCTCTCCCACAAACCAACAACAACCTCAGAACAGCATCTAACCCACACAATCAAGCTACTGTTAAAGATGGAAGGATCGTGGTGCAACCAGTTCAGGAAAGACAGCATGATCAGGGAAGAGGTGGTGCTGGTAGAGGTTATGTTGGTAACCAGAATCGAGGAAGGAATGGTAAACAAGGTCAAGCTAAGCCGATCAAATGTTATAACTGTGGTGGAGAGGGACACATTGCAAGAAACTGCACATCTCCAAAGCGTCCACAGAATGCTGATTACTTCAGAGATAAGATGATGCTTGTATAAGCTCAGGACAATGGTGCTGCTTTGGATGAAGAGGAATTGCTGTTTCTAGCTGAGGGCAATGCCAAGACCTATGATGCAGATGTGGATGAGCAGCCTATTCAGGAGATAGGTCACAATCATCAGAATGCCTTTCAAGTCGATGATTGTGATGCATACGAATCTGATGTGGATGATGGACCTACGGCACACACAATTTTTATGGCTAGCATTTCTCCAATGGTTTCTCCCAAGGTCTCTTCTTCACCACAAGCTGGCCCATCCAAAGACAAACTCATCTCAGAGGTACTAAAACTATACGATGATGCTGATGTGCAACAGATGCATGACAAAGTACAATCAACTGAAACTATTGAATCAAATGTTGAAAATATGGGTAATATCGATATTGTCCCATATGATCAATACGTGAAACAAAGTGAAAGTGAAGTTGTACCAAGTGATGCATCTTCTGCAGTCAACAATGACTATGTTTTTGATGAATACACTGCATGTGCCCCTGATGATTCTGTAATTTCTGAACTAAATGCCTATAAAGAACGTGTTGCTATTTATGAACAACGTGCAAAATTTGAGTTGACCAATCGTGAGCAGGAAATGGATGACCAAGTGCGTACAGTCATTAGAAAAAGTAATTTTAGAGAAGAAGTATTGAAACAAGAACTAAATTCCTTACAAGAAAAGCTTTCTAAAACTGCTAAGCAAAGACAAGAACTTCAAGAAAATGTGAAAATGCTTAAGCAAGAATATAATGCAAAGGAATCAAAACTCTTGAAAGATTTTTCTAATCTGAAAACTTTGAAAAACAAACTTGAAAACAAGTTGTACATACAAGGGAACACCATTCAGACTGCTCACATGATCACTAAGCATAGGGTCTTAAGCGATAAGCATAGCATTCCCCTTGTTAAGGAACCAAATCCAGAGGTCATTAAAAGGGCTAGAAATGATCATAAGGTTCTTTATGATGGCAATGAAATCCTTAAACCTAGACAGAAACCTAGTTGCGTTGAGTGCACTGAGGAAGATAAGAAATCAGATGAAGTCACTAGGGAAAAGATGAACAAAAAATTAGATGATCCTAAATGCAAAGAGAAAAAAATAATTATCATTCCCCATGACTACAAGAAGGAAAACTGGATTTCCTTGAACATGTTTAAGCCTCAGACATTGTTGACTCCCCAACAAGTTTTCTGGAAAATGGATTTAGATAAGCAGAAAGCTGAAAATATTGTTGAAACAAACCCTCCCCTATGGAAAATGCCTAGAGCGGCTGTGTATCCTCCTAATACACCAATGCATCTTGTTCCTAGAACAATTGCCACTAAAAGCAAGACCTTAATTAGCCAATATGTTATATTTCAACTATTTGTTGATTTTGAGAAAACTTGCAAGAAAAGGATTACACCCACTGGTATAACGGAAGGAGAAAGGGGTTTTGAGAAAATGAAAGAATGTTATTTAACTGAGGTCATGCCTTTCTTTAAACTTCTAAAAGATCACTTTGAGAGTCTTAAAAAGGGGATAGGAACTGATATCAAGAGAATGGAAAAGGAATTTGATGCAATTATAGTTGAAGTTAGTAACTATGAGCGTGCACTAAAATATAATGAGATTGAGAGGAAGAACTTGCATACATTAAATGAGACTCTTATTACTGAATGTGTTGCTCAAGATATTTTTTTCACTGCTTCAAATTGCTCTATTAATGCTTCCAAATTTCATGAACTATCTGTTGCCCTGAAAGTCTCCCATGATCGTGTCATTGAGCTTGAAAAAACTAATTCTAAACTAAACGAGAAAATTGAACTGGATGATCACGACAATTTGGTTAAACATTTTTCTAAACTAGAAGTTGAGCATTTTAATTTACAACTAAAATATCAACATCTTAAAGAAAATGTCAAAACTTCAAATATCAAGACATCCTCGGATGCTCCAGAGTTTGATGCAGTTTTTCAAATTAACAAACGTGATGAACAGATTCAAGCTCAGTGCAACACGATCAGAAAGTTGAAAGCCCAAATCTCTCAATTAAAGGGTCAAACGAACAATATGACAGGCTCCCAAATGCCTCCTTCTTTAGATTCTCAGAATTCTCAAACGTTTCATCTTCAAAACCTAGTAAATGCCTTACAAAAGGAAAACGAAAGTTTTCTAGAAGAAAATGAAAAGGTTAAACGTCATTTCAATGAGTTATTTGAATCAATTAAGGTCACTCGTAACAAAAATAACGAACAAATAGCTTCATTGCAAAAGGAAATTGAGAATCTGAAGAGTCAGGTAAAAGGGAAAATGCCAATGACCAATGGGGAGAATGGTGTATCAAAAGTTCACTCTTGTAATAAATATGCTTTGTCTGTGACATATGTCCCTCCTCATCTAAGGAACAACAAACTTGCTATTCAAACATACTTCTCATCCCTTAAGGATTGCTTAGAATGTCTGCGTGAGATTGTTGAAGAGGATAAGTTAGAGAAACCTCATGATAATGCAATTGGACATGCATGCTTATATGCCAAACGATCTCAAGAAATCTTAGAATGCTTGATCACAATATGCCCAAAATCATTAAGTGAGAGAGTTAATCCTTTGATTCCATGCTCGATGCCTAATGCCAAGTATGATATTCATTCGATTCCCAATGTTTTGAATGTGAACCGTAATGTGCCTTTAAGTAGTTCAGACTCCAGACCTGTCAATGCTAAGAAAGAGAACTCAAGTGTGCCTTCTAGGAGTACTAATCTCAGTACCTCTAGTTTTAAGAAAGTGAACCTTAGTGTACCTGCATGTAGTTCAGATCCCAGCACATCTAAACAGGTGATGCAAAGAGTATTTAAACCAACTAATGTTCCCATTCCCTCTACAGGAGTAATCAGTGACATTAAAGGGAGCAGGTCAAAGTCTCAAGACAATACAAGGAATGATAGGACCTCTCAAGCTAAGAATGTGCACTGGAAGAGAGTAGAAGAACAATCTAGGAACTTTAAGCTTGAATCGAATAAAACGAATCGTGTTGATTCTAGTATTAGCCATAGGCGTACTGTAATTAATTCGAATTCCGATACTATTTGCAAACCTTGTACTGATGTCTGCTTGAATTCTGTTTCTAATCATGAATGTGGTGTTAATGTTCTGCCTAATGATGTTAATTGTCCAGTTAATATTGTTAATGCTAAAATTCATGCTAAGAAGGCTAAAAGGCAAAAACGAAAGAAAGTTAGAAAACAGTGGAAACCCACAGGAAGAACATTCAGTAAAATAGGCTTTTATTGGATACCTGTTGGTCATAAGACTAATCAGATAATGCCCACTAGAAAATGGATGCCCACTGGTAGAACTATTCCCTTAAGAAGTGATCACACTGAGAACAGGGCTAATACAGACACTAGTACTGCATCTATTCACAATGATTCCATTGCCTCACTTTCTGATATGAATGCTTCTATTTCTGATGTGGGTGTTCCAACCATTGTTACTAACCAAATGGAACCCATTCTTGCATGGGGATCCCAATTATCCAGTTATCCATTCTTGTCTGTGTTCAACTGCAGATCGTTCAAATCGTTCTGTGGTACCTGGACTCAGGCTGTTCCAAGCATATGACTGGAGACCGGTCGCGGCTCATGAACTTCGTGAGCAAATTCATCGGGACTGTTAGATTCGGTAATGATCATTTCGGTGCAATCATGGGTTATGGAGATTACGTTGTTGGTGATAGTGTCATCTCTAGAGTATACTATGTGGAAGGTATGGGTCATAATCTGTTCTCTGTTGGTCAATTCTGTGATTCTGATCTAGAAGTAGCCTTCAGAAAACATACCTGCTTTGTTAGAGATCTTAATGGTAAGGAACTGTTAAAAGGAACTCGTGGCTCAAATCTTTACACCATCTCCATCGATGATATGATGAAGTCTTCTCCAATTTGCTTGTTGTCAAAAGCTTCTAAAACAAAGTCATGGTTATGGCATCGTCGTCTCAATCACCTGAACTTCGGTACCATCAATGATCTCTCCAGAAAGGACTTAGTTGTAGGCTTACCTAGACTCAAGTATGAAAAAGATCATCTTTGTTCAGCATGTCAATTGGGAAAAAGCAAGAAGTATGCCCATAAACCCAAACCTACTAACTCAGTCACAGAAGTTCTTCATATGATTCATATGGATTTATGTGGACCAATGAGGGTGCATAATATATTTGGGAAGAAATATGTGTTAGTTGTGGTTGATGATTACTCTAGATTCACCTGGGTCAAGTTCTTAAGGACAAAGGATGAAACTCCTGATATCATCATCAAACTCATCAAACAGCTGCAGGTTCGACTTAACAAAACCGTCAGAATTATCAGAACAGACAATGGAACTGAGTTTGTCAACAAACAACTTAGTGAATTCTATGAAAGCGTTGGAATCAGCCATCAAAGAAGTGTTCCACGAACTCCTCAACAGAACGGTGTAGTTGAAAGACGAAATCGAACTCTTGTTGAAGCCGCTAGAACAATGCTGATTTACTCAAAGGTTCCAATGTTTCTCTGGGCTGAAGCAATTGCCACTGCATGCTACACACAAAATCGTTCCCTGATTCACACTGTTCATGGAAAAACTCCATATGAACTTGTCCACAACAGAAAACCTAATCTCTCTTTCCTTCGTGTGTTTGGTGCATTGTGTTATCCAACTAATGAGGGTCAAGACTTAGGCAAACTTAGGGCTAAAGCTTACATTGGAGTATTTGTAGGATATGCACCAAACAAAAAGGGATACCGAATCTACAACAAAAGAACCCGAAATATCATGGAAACAATTCACGTTACGTTTGATGAGCTGACCGGTCAAATGGCTCCTGGACACTCCAGCTCAGGACCCGCACTTCAAAACAGTCCCATTGGTTCATCCCTTGTTCCAAACTCCTCTCAAGAAACTCCATATGTACCTCCATCTGAAGAAGATTTAAAGAAATTGTTTGATCTTATGTTTGATGAACTTTATGATCCATGTACTAATGAGGTGTTGATCCCTACAACAGAGACTGCTCATATTCCTGTGAATGAAGTCAATCCTACAGTCTCAATATCTTTAAGTCAAGAAGCGCCTTCTGCTGATCCTTCCGTCTCATCAACAAATCATCATTCTTCAAATGTACATCATGGAACTGTTTCTGGCATCAATGATGAAGTTAATCCATTTGCTACTCCTGAAGATGCTCCATTCGAAAACGTATTTGCTCCTGAATCTTCTTCAGAACCATCTTCTTCAGGAGACATCGACTCTGATACTTCAGTCCCTCAACAACTACCACATGAACACCTCAGAAAATGGACTCACGATCACCCACTAGACAACATCATTGGAAATCCCTCTCGTCCTGTATCAACACGGAAACAACTTGCAACCGATGCCTTATGGTGCTTCTTCAACTCCGTACTATCTAAGATCGAACCAAAAGATGTTAAAGACGCCATGAATGAAGATAGCTGGTTCAATGCCATGCAAGATGAAATTCATGAGTTTGATCGACTTGATGTATGGGAGTTAGTACCTGCTCCAGACTGTGCTATGATTATTGCTCTTAAATGGATCTTCAAAGTGAAACTTGATGAGCATGGTGATGTATTGAAGAACAAGGCTCGATTAGTTGCTAAAGGATACCGTCAAGAGGAGGGTATTGACTTTGAAGAATCTTTTGCACCAGTTGCTCGAATCGAGGCAATCAGAATCTTCTTGGTTAATGCTGCTAGTAAGAACATGATAGTCTATCAGATGGATGTGAAGACGGCATTTCTGAACGGTGACCTTAAAGAAGTCGTCTACGTCAGCCAACCTGAAGGATTTGTAAATCAAGAGCATCCTACTCACGTTAATCGTTTGAAGAAGGCCCTTTACGGTTTAAAGCAAGCTCCAAGGGCATGGTATGATACACTGTCAAAGTTTCTTCTATCTGCCGGATTTAGCAAAGGAGCAGTTGATCCTACATTGTTCACCAGGAAGTCAGGCAAACATTTAACTCATGTTCAAATTTATGTTGATGATATTATTTTTGCCTCGACAGACCCAATGGAATGTGATCGTTTTTCTAATGAAATGAGTTCAAAATTTCAAATGTCAATGATGGGACAAATGTCATTTTTCTTGGGATTACAAATTTCACAAAGTCCCGGAGGCATTTTCATAAATCAATCTAAATATGCAACAGAGATCTTAAAGAAATTTGGGTTTGATTCAAGTGACCCTGTTGACACCCCCATGATTGATCGAACCAAACTAGATGAGGACCACTCAGGGATCATGATTGACCAAACGAAATATCGTAGTATGATTGGATCCCTGATGTACCTCACTGCTAGTAGACCAGACATCTTGTTCGCTGTTTGCATGTGTGCTAGATACCAGGCTAAGCCTACTAAAAATCACCTTGAAGCGGTTAAAAGGGTCTTTCGGTATCTCCAAGGAACCATCAATATGGGTCTTTGGTACCCGAAGGACACCGGTATGTCACTAACAGCCTATGCAGATGCTGATCATGCAGGGTGTCAAGATACTCGTCGAAGTACATCTGGAAGTGCTCAGTTTTTGGGTGATAAGCTTGTGAGCTGGTCTTCAAAGAAGCAAATGAGTACTTCTATTTCCTCTACAGAGGCTGAATACATAGCCATGTCATCCTGTTGTGCTCAAATCTTATGGATGAGATCTCAATTATCTGACTATGGCTTTGAATTCAACAAAATCCCTTTGTACTGTGATAATAAAAGTGCTATTGCTCTCTCATGCAACAACGTTCAACACTCAAGAGCAAAGCATATCGACATTCGACATCATTTCATCAGGGAACAAGTGGAAAAAGGTGTGGTGGAACTCTATTTTGTGAGGTCTGAATATCAGTTAGCGGACATCTTCACCAAAGCTCTTCCAAGAGAACGTTTTGAGTTTATTCTCCCACGTCTTGGCTTGAAAAGCCTTCAACCAGAAACACTCAAACGTCTTCAGGAGGAAGACGAGGAGTAAAGGTCTATCTTCATCTATCTCTTGTATATATCTATTCGAAAATCAAAATACAAAAATATAAAACTTTCAAAATCCATAAAAAAATTTGAAAATTTTCGAAAAAAAAAATCCTAAAAAAAAAAAAAAAAAAAAAAAAAAAAAAAAGATTTTTTTTTTGTCAATTTGTCATGTTTTTCTCGGTTCGTTAATATCTACGGTCTTTGTGCTGTCATTCAAAGAATGACACGGGACTTTAGATGTTGTTCGAATTCTTAAAAAAAAAAAAAAAAAAAAAAAAAAAAAAATCAAAAAATCAAAAAATATTTTTGAGAGAAGGAGAAAAAAATGGTTTATTGTCATTTTCAGGCAATAACCCGGTTTTAAAAAGAAAGAACAGAGCCATACTTTATCTTGTTTTCAAAACTCAATGCTCTGATTCTATAACCATTTATCTGCTGAAAATTAACTGCTTTGAAAAATAACTCGGTCTCTATTTTTGATAATCAATAGGACTTATTTGTCAAAATCTCTATTTCTCAATCAACAACCTATGTCATTGATTGAGGGGGAGAATGATTTCAATCAAATTAAAAAGTTATTTGGCATTAAATTGTTTTCAAAAGATGTACATGCATGTTTTATCAATGGAGTTTAAAGTCTTAAAATCCGATCCTTATCTGTTAAGACGCTTTCATAATCAAGTCACAATTCTCCTTAAAAGCTTTCAAAATCAATTTAAATCTATAAGAGATCACAAATCTCAAATGATTTGATAATTGTGATCGGGGGAGAATGTGTGATTTAAATTGGATTTAAACTGATTATTCGGTAAATGGTTTTATAAGGATGTACATGCTGTCCTTCCCACATGTGACAAACGATTTCAAATTTTCAATGCACATGTTGAGGGGGAGCATATATCTTAAACCTATGATTTGAAACGTGATCATTTATCTCAATGTGCAGGTTCCCTCTAGTATGTGCAAAACTCTTTTCAAACCTCGAGGCACATATTGAGGGGGAGCAAATTTATGGAAACCTCATCCTTCCTGGAAATGCTTTATCTACTTGATTTGATCAAGGAAGTGATGGTGATATTTTTTAGAAAATGGTAATCAAAGAAGCAATTTCTTCCTCTTGCCTCCGTGTGCAAAACGATTTCAAACATTTGATGCACATGTTGAGGGGGAGCACTTATTCTAAAAATATCAAAAACAATTCAGGTACAAAATGTTTTGATAATATATCACAAGTATCTGGATTGATTTTCAAATGGTTTTCAATTGGTTCCAATGGCAGATGAACAATACCAAATAGACCGACCAACTTTACTTTATGTACGGTGATATAAGGATGATAAGATTAGGTATTGGTTCCCATGATTCGCCAGAACCGGAGGGATCTACCCAGGGACAATCCACTAGTTAGTGTAGAAGTCCTTAGGTATGATGATAAAAGGAGAAAAGTGAGATATGGGAAGTGTGCGGACTGAGACAGAGCAAGTACTGGAACAAACCCAACAAGGTTCTTGCAATGAAGTCTCGGTAAGCACTGAAGGGGTTGAAGAATTAAAAAGAATTGAATGAGAAAAGGGTGAAAACAAATAGCCCTCCATTTATTCAACCTTAGGGCAGAAACCGGGTTCAATTCATACGCTACTGATGGTAACATCGGTATTGAAGACAAGACGTCATGGACCCAGTGACGCACTGCACTTCAACTTTCCAAACCACTCAAGTTCCTCTTAAAAGGACTTGTTTCATTCTCACGGGGAACCGACATATCTATTGACTTTCTCTTAGAGATTGTTGATATTGAAGAAGGAGACCCTCTCCCTAGTCTCCGGCACAGGATCCAAATATGCACAAATTGAGTCTAGAGCCAAGAGATCATCAATAAATCTCATTAGGACACTTTCAATGAAGACTCTCTGTTTCACTCAATGTGGAAAGAGAGATTATATCTTGAGTCCTACGCATTATCCTTGTGGTATTGCCAGAACATCTGAGTGATGTGTATACATATTCACTATGAAGATGGAAAGCCTTCTGGAGCCAACATCAAACAAGCTCCTGGTAGGTGGCATGTGAGATCTATTATATAGATCAACCATGTGACAACTGAACAGAAACAATGGGGCGATTCAATCTCTTGAATCAATCCTGGTTCAGGTTATGGATTGACGGATACCTTTGAAAAACCGGTCTTTGTGCTCAATAACTCTTTTCTTTAGCACATCGACCGAGTACTAATTCTTCAAACCAAAAGGTGTTTTTATGATTGATAATTGATTTTCAATAAAACCTTCGTTGTATTGCAAAAACACTTTCTATTGAGCAATACACGATTGTTTTTCAAATCCTTTTTCATCAATCAGTGGACTTAAATTCGCTGGTTCACTTACTCCGTGTTGTCTTCTTTGAGACATTCCGGTTTGAGAACAGCTAGAGCAGCTGCGAAACCCTGTCAAGGAAATTCTTCGGAATTATACCTGATCACAGGCAGTACTTGTACTGATCAACGGGGAACTGTGGGCCGTGTACCTCAATTCAACGAAAGTGATCAAAGACACTTTCGTGCGATTTATTGCTAACTGTTGTATGCAGGTACACCCGACGTTTGCAGCTGATCAGAATGAAGCGGTCAATCCATAGCCGCATGCTCACTTAACACATTCATCTCAAAAGAAATCATGATTAGTGCATCAATGACTCTGATATTTTCACTCCATGCTTCTGCTACGCTGCTGCCAATATCATGAATCAACTAAAGCTTCCGCAACTCTGATGAGAAGATATCATGATCCAGAATGTGAGCATGTCGGTCCTAAAGTCACAACATCACAATGGATGTCTCAGAGATTTTTGTTAGCTGATGATCTCAAGAGCTGGCTCAAATTTATTATCACGTGGATCAGTAAAAGACCTCCACTGGGTGTAACCAAACATGCAATGTGAAGAATCAATGACTACGAGCTCAGGAGCAAAGTACTACATCAAGAATGCAAGAACAATTGTTAATGTAATATCTATCTGTATTCAATGTAATTTTAATACATGATTGAGGTGACCTCCCTTAGGGGGAGATTGTTAGGAATTAGAAATTCCAGGTATTAAAGAGTCGGTCACCTCAAGTATATGTAATCATTAGAAAGCTCGTAGTCGTAGTTATTTTAAGTTAAGTAGTATTTAGTTAAGTAACACCGTGGAGGACGGACGGGTCTTTACCCACTGTATGCCTGATCCACAGCCCGATGTGTGGCGTTTTATGTAAGACTATAAATACTCTCTACCTCCCAAGGTAGAGAGTTGGAGTTCATAATAAGAATTTTCTTTTCTCTCACTAAAGTTCCCTAAACCTCTAACTTTCTCTCTCTAGAATTCCACTTATTCGCCACCTTGTTGTTATGGTTTGATGTGTATGTGAAAACTAATATCTTACAGAGTTCTTCGTTGTCAACCCGTATGGTCAACTCTTCAGCAAATACATCAATTAGAGCACGACTCGTTCTCAAGAAAGCTCTCCCTAAGATGAGGGGAACTCTAGGATCTGCATCAAAGTCTACTACAACAAAGTCAGTAGGAAAGTGAAACTTTCCTACTTTCACCACGACATCCTCGGCTATCCCAAGTGGACGAGTTATGGTACGGTCCGCTAGCTCGAGTGTCATACAAGTGGATGTAAGTTTAGGAAGAGACAGTTTCTTCCATACTGAGAATGGCATGAGGTTAATGCTTGCGCCAAGATCGGCCAAGGCGGAGCATTGAACCATCCCCAAGAAATCACACGGGATTAAAAACCTGCCGGGGTCTTCAAGCTTTTTGGGAAGCTTCTTGAGAAGGACCACTGAGCATTGCTCATTGAGAGGGGTTTTAGCCATCTCAGATAACTTATCTTTGTTGCTCAGTAAGCTTTTAAGCGTGGATGCAAATTTGGGCATTAGAACGAGAGCCTCAATGAAGCTTATATCAAAGTGTAGTTCATTGAAAATTTGGAAATTTTTTTCCATTTGCTCTTTGGTTTTGTCTTTGAGCTTCTCATCATGCAATCTTGATGGGTAAGGAAGCTGACTAGACTTTTGAGCCGGGACGGAAGTCATATCTGGCTCAGAATTTCTTTTCGGAACTTCGGGTTCCGGACTTAAAGCTTGGACTACCGAAGGTGGGACGTGTGCGGTACTTCGTGGGCTTGAGAAATGCACCTTGTCCGTTGTATCCTTGGTAACTTGACTCATTGCTCCTGGTGGAGGAGGCATTGGAGTCGAAGGTCCATTGTGTGTCTTACCACTACGAGTGGTGACGGCTTTTAACTCGGCATTTGGATTTGGAACTGTATTGCTTGGGAGTCCTCCAGAAGATGATGAAGCTTTGTTCATATTCATGTTCATGAAACTGCTCATCATATTCTTTAACTCATTTGTCTGCCGAGACATTGTGGTATCAATTTCCTTTTTTAGCTCAACTCTCATGTTATTGATCTGAGTTTGCATTGAACGTATGCTTGACTCAGTAATTTTCATGAAGTCATTTGGTAGGGGAGCTTGAGAAGGTTGTTGATAACTTTGCTGATTTGGAGCTTGATATGGTTGGTTGAAATTGTTCCGGTTTTGATTGAAATTTTGAGAGTTATTGAAGTTTTGTCCTTGATTCGGAACAAAGCGATTTTGATTGCCATGGTTTTGCACAGGAGGAAAACCAGGTGGTGTCATACCGCTAGGTGCACGGTAGTGAGGATCAGCTTGTGGTCGGTATTGATTGTGGTTTACAGAAGCTACGGGAGCTTGGTAAAAAGAAGCATCGGTTGCTTGACAATCATAATACGCGTGTGGACCACTACAAGTTTCACACACCTTGTTTACGGCTTTGATTGGTTCCGGCTTATGAATTTCGCTTTTGATTTCCTTTACCTCTTTCATCATACAACAGATGACGTCCGTTAGAGCGGCTAACGGAGCGGCTAACTCGGAAGAGTTACCGGATGAAGAAGCAGGAGTGTTCGGAATATTGACTTTGTTGCGAGAAATAGGAACTTTTGATTTTTGCTCGCAAATCTCAATCACATCTTTAGGCTTACGATTCAAGATATTGCCACCGGCGGCTGCGTTCAAAGAATCTTGATCGTTACCGTTCAACCCATTATAAAAGATATTAACTTGTTGAAGCTCCGTGAATTCATGATGGGGGCATTTCCTGAGGAGATCTTTGAATCTCTCCCATGCCTCTCCAAAGTTTTCATCGAAATTTTGACGAAATCCAGAAATTTCATTTTTAAGATTAGTTGTCTTTGATGGAGGAAAGAAATAATTGACAAACTTTTGAACAAGATCCTCCCAAGTTTCGATGGATCGAGGGGGTTCTTTTTCCAGCCAAATCCGGGCTGCCCCCTCAAGTGAGAATGGAAATAGCATCAACTTGATCACTTTTTGTGGTACATCTTTGAAATTGATCGTTGAGGTCAACTTGTTAAACCAACGGATGTGTGCATACGGGTCTTCTCGATCAAACCCGTGGAATTGATTTGTAGACACAAGTGTGATCAAATGTGTCTTCAATTCAAAGTGATCAGAATTGATTGCTGGTAAAATAATGGCATCTCCATAACCCTCGGTGGGTGCCTGGAGCATTTCCGCCATAGTTCGTTCGTCTGCCATATTGTTGCTTGGAATAGTACGAATCTCGGGTTCGACTATTTGGGCAGCACGTCTATGAGAACGTCTTCTAGGAATTTCTGCTAGATCACGAAAAGGACTCAATGATCTAGAAGAACGAGTGCGCATGCACTAGAGTTAATTCTAAGGAATCTCAGAGCCAAAGGAATTATGAAAAATGGGGAAAGAAGAATCTTTTTGGTTTTTATGGTTTTATATATATGTAGAAACAAAAGAAAAATATTTTTGTGTTTTATATGTTTTAAGATGTTTTTGGATTTTTGATTTTTATAAGAAAATATAGATATATATAGATGGTATGAACAAGGAGTGAATATTCAAATCACTAATCTGCTAAACGTAAGATAATTAGCACAGCTCCCCGGCAGCGGCGCCAAAATTTGATTGGCTCCCAAACGGTCAGTCTTTTATCACACAAGTCAACCACTTGTGAATGGTCAACCGTAATAAAAGCCAGACAGCTTGAGAACGCAATGCAATTAAGTCCAGGAGAGTTTAGTGTTTCCCCAGGTCGTTAAGTCCCAACGAGCTGTGCGACTGAATAACCAAACGTATAGTGGTCGGGTGATATTGAACGGGAAAAGGTTTGTGATTATGAATAATTATACCTAAAGAAAAAGTTTGTAAATTACAGGGGCTTAAATGCAAATTAAAGAAAATTAAAAAGCTAAATTATATTAAATAAACGCTATCACTATTTTTAAAATTTATTTTTCTTGAATTTTCTTTTATAAATTTGAATTAAAACTAATTTTAAACTTTAAAACTAAATTAAAATACTAAAAATTATGAAAATTAAGAGGAAAATTGTGAAACTATTTTTCAAAAATCTAAAATAACTAAAAAAACTTTTGAAAATTGGATTTGTATTTTTCTGATTTTTATTCTAATTTCTATGATTTAAAAACTATTTAAAACTAATTAAATGGCTAAAAATTACAGATTAAACTAGGAAAAATCTAGAAAAATATTTTTTTGGCTTTTTATATTTATCTTAACCTATGAAAATTGAAAACTTATTTTTTTTTGAAGCTTTTCTGATTTATTTGTATTAAAAGCTATTTAAAAAGTCCTAGAAACTGTTTTAAATAAGGAAAAATAGCAAACAGTACTGAAAAATTATGAAAAATTCAGGAAAAGTCTAAAATAATATTCTAAATTTATGAAAATTATAAAAACTGGGGCTTATGTGTGAGAATATGAGGCTGCAGTGCAAACTGCTTATGAATAAGCACTTAATAATAAGTCAAAAACCACAAATGGACACCAAATGAACACAGAAGCTAGATTATGTAAAATCTACTTAATACTAACCTATTTCAACTAATCTAAACCTCTAAGATGCAAACTACAATGATTTGGTGATTTAAAAGCTCAAGTGCCAAAACAGTTTTTTTCTTAACTTCTAGCTTAAGCACAAGCTTATTCAATAAGCCAATTTGAAAACCAAAACTGGAGACCTAAAGACCATCAGCTTAGCTATCTCAAGACCAAGTTTCAGACCCAAGTGATTAAAAACAAGACCTGCACAAGGTCTGGAAGTTGCCTGTGCACAACTCAGTGTATGCTGAGTGTGCACAGGGCACTTTTCAGCTTATTGAGCAGCTGATTTGAAGCTTATAAAAAATTACAAAAATTCTACAAAAATCATATTTCAACTCTTGACCAATTGAAGTTGTTAAGCCCAAAGTTTCAATGATTTTGAACCAGAAATGAAGCTATGATAAATCTAACAAGTTGGGTGAAAAACTGCTTTTCTCACTTTTGACTTTTGACAGTTTTACAAAGTTTGACTAAAGTGAGATTTGAGACCAATTTATGAACTGATTATGATGTTATAGGCTAAATAGAAGTTATATTAGGCTACTCTAACATTATCTAATCATAAAACAAGCTTTTGATCTATAAAAATTCCAACAGTTATGAATTTAGGACAGATTTATGTTGATTTTGACTTTGAGAGTACACAGATGGAATCAGATCACTGACATGAGTTCATCTATCCTATGTAAACCTCAAACAACAGATTTTAGCCAATGACCAAACCTCAAACACAGATTTGAACACCTAATCCAAACATACTTTAACTAACTGATTTGCAAACTAATTAAGCTAACTACTGAACTAGCTTATGCTAACACTTAAACTGAATCAAGTTAACCTAAATGACAACTAAATAAACAGACCTAAGCCATTAATTACCAAAGATTCAAACACAAGCAGATTATGCAGATTATACTAGTTTATAGAGAGAAAAATAAGAACTCACAAGTGTCCCAGCTTATTTGCAGCTTAAACCAGAACCAACCTACACTAACCTAATCTAATCCAAACCCATCCAAGCTCTGCAACAACCCAATATTATAACCATTTCCAAATGAGCTTCAGTTTGACTTTTGTTGACCAAATGGGAAATTGCTTGAATCTGTTTTGTAAGTTTACTAGAAGCTATAAACAGCTTTAGTAAGCTTATTTGAGAAGTAAATAAGCTCTTTGAAGCTTGGAATTTAGTACATTTGAAACTGTCTTTAACAAGAGAAATGCAAAAACATGAACTTTGATATAACTTGAAATTAATTCTTGAAAAAGGTTACAATACACTGAACCAACTTAGTTTCATACAATACAACTTGAAATTACAACTTAGAATTTATTTAAGACATGGAAATTTTAAAACGACATACATAAAAAATTAAAACTAAGTACTACTACTTGTCTCTCCATCTCTTTCTTCTTTTTATACACCAAAATGCTCCCACTTGTCTTCAGATCATTTCCCACTTCTTTTCTGGACCATTGGATCACTGGAGTGGTTTTTAGCCATTGATGGCTTTTTGGCGCCAAAATGGAATTTGCCAGTTGGGGTGGGTTTTGAGTGCAAGGAAGGAGAAACAATAAATGCATTTTGGATGTTGTTGAGGTGGAGGGGACATGGGTGTGGGTTGTGAGCTGGAGGTGAGGGGATACCTGGTTTTGCAGGCAGGCAGGTGAAGGGGAAGACTTTTGGAAGGAAAGTGTTGGGCGGGTTTGACTTATTTGACTGGGGGAGTATTATTAAGGCAGGGGGTTCACAAAGGGGGTCAAAGGTATATGGCAGGGGTTCAAGGTTCAAAAAGGGTTCAAGGGTCATGGTTCAAAAGGGGGCCAAGGGTCCAAAGGTTTGGTTTGTTTAATAATACAAGGACCAAAACTGCAATTTCACAAAAACCAAGGACCAAATCTGCCAATTTCTCAAAGTTATTCCAAGGGACCAATTATGACAAGTTTCAATAGTACAAGGACCATTAAAGATATTTTTAAACTTCCAAGGACTATTTTTGCCAATTTTGAAACTTGAAGGACCAAACTTGTAAATTCTCAAAACTTTTGAAATTTTTCACCAAAGGACTAATTATGACAACTTATGATTTCAAAAGGACCTTTGGTGACTTTTTTTTTAAAATAAGTGCTCAGGGACTGATTTTGTCAAGATTTGAAAGTCGGGGGACTGAAACTGCCAATTATGCAAACTTAGCTCGTTTTTCATCTGATTTTAAACATTTTGCATCTGAAACATATAAAATGCAATTTTGAGATATTTTCAGTATTTTGATGCATTTCTGAGCGTTTTTAAATGTTTTGCAGTTCAGATTTGACCAAAAATGATGAGTATTTACACACTCATCACTGAACTTGAGCGTGATCAGGATTATCCTATAGACGTCATCATGGCGGGGTTGACTCTTGCGCGTCATCGTGCCGAGGGTGCAGAAGCCCAGCCGGATTACTTTTTGAAACCCCATGACTCACAGCTTCAGGTACCTGTCTTCGCGCGTCCAAGGGATATATTGAATCCTTTTGTTTTAGAGAAAGAAGTGCCTTTGAAGGAGGTACTGGAAGCGCATGCGACCAGACTTGCTCAAAAGAAAGGTATCAAAGGGAAGGCAATCTTGTGCGGGGTTGGTGCAGCGCACCAGCCAAGGTCTGATGGAGTGCCGGTGAGTGTCGCTACTGTGTCTCGGCAGGATTCAGATCTGTTGAAGAAACTTGACGAGGCAAAAGATACCTCGAACCGCGTGGGTGGCTCATCTATTGAGCGTTGTAATAGTTGGTAGGTGTATGTGTTGTGAAGTAGCAACCATTTTGTAATAACTCGTAGTTACTTAATAAAATCATCTTTTTATCGTTGCCATTCGTAGCATACATACTTGTCTGTTTGTCTTTGCCCAAATTTACTTGTGTTGTCTACAGGTTAAATGGACACAAGCGCCAATAATATAAAAGATTCATAAAAAAAATAAAAAATACTAAGTATTTTCCATCATAGTCGTGTATGTTATGATATGCAGCGTACTGTAAATATCACATGAAGAAATCAAGTGTCTCGGTTTCTAAGTTGTTAAACGTGCATCATGTGCGATGTTGCGCATCCCTAGTGAGATGCGCATAAACTTATTCCAACGTCTTGAGAACAAGGTGTTTAACAAGGATACGTGATCTGATGTTGATGGGTTTGCAACCCTCTTACTCAACAAGTTGTTTAGTAGGTGAACTTATCCTTTTACCATCGTGGGTTTATTTAGTGCATGCACGCCATGTAGGCAAGAAATAAGAAATTGTTAAGACGTACAATATATGAAATAACAAATTGAAATGTGTCACGGAGTTAGCTAGAAACCGCAACGTTTTATTAATACTTGCAAGTGTGTTTGAGAAAATAAGACATTATACTAAGGAAATAAAAAATAAATGCATAGATGGTTATTTGGTACTCTAGTAAAGTGTATGAGCGTCTGCACATTGGGCCGTAGCCACTCCTAAAGGTAGCATCTCTTGAGGTTGCAGATGTTCCATGTGCGTGGCAGCTCTCTACCATCCAAGCCTCGTAACTTGTACGAGCCCGTTCCTGATGCTTCAGTAACCTCGTAGGGTCCTTCCCACTTTGGTCCGAGCTTGCCCGTGTCTTCTGCGTGGCTCGCATCATTAGCGCGGTAGACGAAATTACATGGTCTGAAGGAGACACTGCGTACTTTGGCGTCATAGTATCCTTTCATCCTTGACTTTGATTTTTCCTCCCTTATAGATGCGCGTTCGCGCCTTTCCTCCAGCAGGTCCAAATCAATACGTCGTTCGTCGTCATTAGTTGCCACGTTAATTTCAGCGGTGCGAATAGTTGGCATTCCAATTTCGGCCGGTATGACGGCTTCTGTCCCATAGACTAGTGAAAAGGGAGTGGCTCCCGTGCTGGTTTTTATTGAGGTGCGGTGCGCCCATAAAACATGCGAGAGCTCTTCCACCCATCTTCCTTTGTGTCTATCCAGGCGTGCTTTAATTCCTTCACCCAGGCTGCGATTTGCGCGCTCTACTAAGCCATTGGATTGTGGGTGTTTAACTGATGCGAAGTGCTGTGTGATGTTCAACTTCTCGCACCAATCCTTGAAAGGATTTTCGCAGAATTGTTTCCTGTTGTCCGAGATGATTTCGCCAGGTAAACCGAAGCGGTATACAACGTTTTCCCAGACGAAGCGTTTCACCTGGTTGCCAGTGATTGTTACCACTGCTTTTGCTTCAATCCACTTAGTAAAGTAGTCTATGGCAACTATGAGGAATTTTAATCCTCCCGCTGCGACTGGAAAAGGTCCTGCAATATCGATACCCCACTTGTAGAATGGCCATGGGGATGTGATTGGTGTTAGCTCGTGCTGTGGTTTGCGCGGGATGGGTCGATGAACTTGGCAATCGTTGCACTTCCTTATTAAGTCCCGCGCATCGCGGTGCATGGTTGGCCAGTAGTACCCTGATCTCATGGCGCGCACTACAACGGACCGTGGTCCTGAGTGCATGCTGCATGAACCTTCATGGATTTCTCGCAACACGTAATTTGCTTGTAGTGGGCCTACACAGCGGAGCCATGGTTGAAGGAAGGAGCGTCGGTACAGTATGTTGTCTCGAAGTTCGAATCTTTGTGCTGTGCGCCGTATCCTGCGAGCTTCCTTCTGCTCTTGGGGTAACATTCCTTTGTTTAGGAATTCCGTTATCGGTGTCATCCATGTAGGACCTTCCTCCTCTATTACTGTGGAG
>BPTQ01000005.1:130916837-131161996 GCA_019973895.1 Chrysanthemum seticuspe | reverse complement strand
TTTAATGTGCTATGTGATGTCTATTGTTATGTTCTGTTTGGATTTCTGTATATTTGTGCTTCCGCAGAATCCTGAAAGATCCTTTGTCATTATTTCATTTTATTTTGTTATTCGTATATTTGTTTTGCTTTTGTTTCGTTATATCTGTTCACTGGGCTTTGTAAGCTCAGCCGCACTTTTCTTTTCCTGCGGCAGGTATTAAGCATTTCAAGATGAGCTTATGGGATAGCTGATCTGGGTTTGAGAGTAGAGCTGAGAGCAAGACTTTACCATAGAGATCTTAGATTTATTTTGAAGTTTTATCTATTTATGTTATCTTTAGTAAGTTTTTGTAAAGGCTTCCGCTTTTGTACATTAGTTAAAGTTCTGATATGAAACCGTATTGTGATATCTTTACCCTTGTCGGGTCGGGGTGTTACATTTGTTATACATTGTTGATAGTTATCGACTCACCAGCTGTGCCTTGTGTACATCAAAGAGTTGGCTAGTCCAAAGGGTACAGCTTTGGTAAAGACACATCAAATCTGTTGATAGCTGTAATGATTTGCTCAAAATCATAGGGTATGCAACTCACCCATGCTTAATTGCTGAGGGTTGTATGGTCATCAATTCGCCATGATTTATTTCTTTTTGGAATCCAAGAATTGGCTAGCCCACAAGTATATGGCTTGTGGTAAAGGCAGTGGAATACCATATTTGGTAATCAATTCACCAAGGGGATTCTTTCACCTAAGAATTGACTAGTCCTGAGCAAACGGCTACAGGTAAAGACATCTCAAATCCGTTTATAGTTGTTGATTTGCTACTAAATCACATGGTTATCAGTGTACCATAGTTTTCGAACTCAAACATATGGCTACTCCAGTAGTAATGGCTATTGGTAAAGAGACATCAAATCCATTATTTTCAATGATTCACCTCTCACAGGAGTTAACACACCTGGATGTGACGAGAATAGTATGAAACAAATATGTTTTGATGTACATTTTGTCATTTGTTGCTGCAAAGATCTGGCGTTTCACAGTTTTATCATCATAGAGATGTACTTGTTTTGGTTCTTTGTTGCTGATGTTCGACTACAATCCTCTTATGTTGTTGTGTTAAAGATCTATCAAGAAACTGGAACTTAACCTAGTCAAATTCCAGTTTAGGGGAGGATTGTTGGGAATTCTATTAAGTATGAATTATGCTGAGATTACTGCTGAAGAGTTGTGGAATCTGCTGAAGTAATGAAACCGTGTAGATGGTTTCTGCGGAGATAGATATTCCGCGTATTCTATAGTTAGTTAGGATATGCATGAGCTTTATTAGGAAGTTATATTGTATATCTTATTTAGTTTTATGTTTATACGTTTCTTGGGAAACAGGTTAGGGTTCCTTGTGTATAAAAGGAACACAATAGTATGAGTTATGTACAAGTTGTAAAACAAAGTTTTAGCATTATTAAAAGATCCATAGAGGATCAAAGTGTTCTTAGTTATTTGTGTTTGTTCTTGTGTTTAATTTCCGCTTGAATACAAGTTATAGAGATTGTCTTATAGTGTGTTTGTGATTACATAAGCATTACTATCGATCTACGAGTGCTCTAAGATCTATCAAGGTCTTTAGATTCTACATTAACTATGTTATTAACTCCATCAAAGTGGGACTTTTATATTTATTCCTCTGAAATATTAGATGTAACCAATAGGAATTTAAATAAATCCGCTATTATTTTCTATAAAAATCGGGACTTTACAAGAATGTAGCAACTTTTTTGGCGGACGCGTCTGCAAGAAAAGCTCCATATTTTGCAGACCCCTTGCGGGCAGTTTAAAGCAAGAAAATGCTGACTAGTCTTTGGGTTTAGACCGGCTAAACGAGTGATGTTCGGATAGCTTGAATATCCAACTATATTAAAGGGGACAGATAAGATAACACTACTTGAGTCTCAGTTAGAAAGCGAATGACACTGGATTTTAAACGAGTGTTCTTATAATGGAGGATTAAGAGGTAAGAATCACCAATTACTCAAATGGCAGAAGAGAGGTCTTCTGAAGATGAAGGGGTTTTTTTAAGATGAAAGTATTCACTCAACCCAAACAAAGGTCGAAAAACGGTTCAAATGAGGACTTGGGGGTTAGAAAGGGGTTCGCAAAGGAGTTATCTTCTTGTTGCGAAATTAATGGTTATTTTCCTCCTAAAGTCTGCTGACAAAACTCTCCAGCCACTGAATCCAATATAACAATGGTTTAATCTGAGGAAGTTTATGTTCTCCAGCCACTGAACCCTTCAAACTAAATAAAAATATTGCAAGCTGTTGTTTGTTAAAAAGAAAACAAAAACACTCTTTACCTCTAAAGTCTGACTCGGTCAGATGTAATAAGACATTTGGTTGTTTGTTTCTAATCAGATCAAGAGGTTGATGACCTCTTATTGAATTTAACCTAAACACGCATATGATTATAGGACCAACAAAACAAGCCCCCTTTTCTCAACAAAACCCTCCTACCCACTGAATTCCAATATTACAATGGTTCAGTCTGATGATGTTTCTGTTAACAGTCAAGATAATGAGAACACCAACGACACTAGTTACGACTCCGGTTGCGAAAGCGGTTCTTTGGTTTCTACATGTGCAAGTTCTAACAATATTTATCAAACTAGGCCCAAGAAAAAAAGTAGAAATATGATTAATTTGACAGAAGTAGAAGTTGATATGCGAAAAGCAATCGCCTTTTTGACTAATGAAAACAATGGGCCAACAGTAGAAGATTGTCATGAAAAACTGAAGGGACTTGGTTTAGAACATACTGATCCAATGTTTTTGGCGGCATTTACTCTTTTTGGTTCAAAAAACCGTAGGGAGGCATGGATGGCGCTTCCATCGGAACCCGGGGTCTTAAAAGGGTTTATTAAAATGTGGGCAAAGTCGATGGGTATTGTGTTGTAGTTTCGTTTAGGTAATGTTTGGTAGGGTGGAATGGAATAAGTTTAGAAAAACTTGTTTGCTTATGTTTCTTATGAACTATTTGCTACTAGTATGTTTGGTGTTTATGAACTAGTTGCTACGATGTTTGGCACTTGTCGTTTAAATCTTGGTACTTAGTTGATTATGTTTCTTATTTGAGTTTGTTTATGGTTTTTATAGGTTTAACATGAATAATAAGCAAAAAAACTATCTTTGTCATTTTGGGTTTACTTTTATTTGAAGTACTTTTTGCCAAGGGTAATTAAATGAAATCGGGGATAGTATATCTACAATGCAATGTCCGGACATCAATTTTGTGGAGAGTTTTTGGAAGGAAATAATTTATAATGCACAGAGGTGTTAAACATGTCACATGATTCTAATAGAACGATTATATCCGAAGAAAGCGATGTTGAATGCCATTTTAAACACTACACATAAACTAATAGATTATTGTTTCTAAATTAACATAACAGTTCAGTTAAGCTTTTGCCAAACACTCACGGCCGAGGTAATCCAAACACAGGAAATAGTGACTAGCAGTGATCAACTGATATTCATAGTCTGCTTCAGCTTACAAGCATCAGTTTTTAGATTAGCAATCCCAAACACCCCCTATCTATATCTATATCTAAATCTATACTACTTTATAATGCATTTAGGCTTTCTAAAATTAGAAGGCTTAAAAATTTAGACTTTTTTACTTGCTTATTATGGAAAGAGTTTTTCTAACCAAAAATTAAGATAAGGAGCTCCAATCATGAGATGACATGTGTCACTTCTTAACAAACTCCAAGCCTAACTTCTAACAAACTCCAAACCTAACTCCTAACCACTAAAAATTAAGATAAAGAGCTCCAATTATAAAATGACATGTGTTATTTCTCAACTAAAAATTCATCTTTATTTTTAAATTAAAATATCTTTTTATCTACTTATTTTTTTTATAATATAATTTTACCATATTTTCTAAAATTTTATGCTCTTTAATTCAACATCCATTTTGATATATTTTTATGAGTTTTTAGTTTTTATATTTTTAATGGGTTTATTTTATTTTAATTCAAATTTTTACAGCTTTAACATTTATTTCATTTATTTCAATCAATATAATCTTGATTCGTCAAAATCATATACTTTTGGGGTAGTGTTTGACGCGTAAGATATTGCGAGGGTATTTCTTTATGCGGGAATAATGATGTCGCGGGAAAGCTACGGGAAAGTTACGGGTAACCCAAACAAACACTTACAACTAACACATATACATTCGAAGTGTTGTGAAACGAATTCACTAAACGGGTAAGCAAACACATATAACTACATTTATCGCAGCCGCTATGCGCGGGTACCCGGCTAGTAACTACTTTATTTGTTTATTGTGTTTTTAATTTCTTATATAGATAAGCAGTTCTGAGGGTGTTTTTGATTGCTTATCCAAACTGCTTATCCACTTATTTGATAGTGAAATAAGTACTTTTGAATATTCAAGATGATAGTTGCTAACTCATTTCTATGTTGGACATTAAAACTCAATTTATGCAGTGATTTACATAAAATTTGACACTAAATGAGCAGAATTAGTTATACTGTAGTCAAGTCCAAAATGATTATTTTACCCTCAAAATAATTAGAATCGGCTACACTAAATCAAACTGAAACACTAGGAAACTGATCTTCAACGACTTGGAAACGCGACAAACATGAAAATCACTGTCAATACACAATTCCTAACACCCCCTTAACCATTTTTGGGGCCTTAGTTACAGCATAGCTGCCTTTTTTTCTCTCAAAAGTATTATAACTCTACTTCAGCTGTATAGAGCATTAGAGCTGCTAGGGAATATAATGTAGCTTGCAATACATGCTCAAAAAATACATAAAAAACCGATACCAAAGCTAAGGTTCAAAACCAAGGATTAGTTGGTTTGTTTTTTTGCAGGATGGTAAGCATGGGAAGGCTTAGCGAGTTGTACAGAATGGGCGAGTTATGGGTTATCTTTTAATGATTAAGCATTTCGTGGTCCTGGATTTTTAGGTATGTGCAAGAATAGTTAATTGCCTAGCAAGCATTGATCAACTGGTAGTTTCTTGGAAATAGTAATCATGGCTTTCTAAAGAATACTAACTGAAATTTTGTATGAGATTATAGAAGCATATACACACCCCGCACAAACTAATCATGTTCCGTCTAAATTGAGATTATAGAAGCATATAATGATATACAGACCCCGCACAGACTCAGTGAAATACACTGCATGTTCGATGAAGTCTAATTTTCATGATAATTACTCAGGTATCGACCAATTTACAAACAGTTGTTCTCCGCAAAAAATGTTCGTTTTTTCTACTGTTTGAAGTTTAGGAACCTTACAATGTTATGTACAAGAATCTTCAAATTTTAGTATTTTACTATTTCTATCCCTTGATAGAATTAGAATGGGAGGAAAATGTTTTAGGCCATTTCTGTAAATTGGGATATGCAATATCTTTCCCTCTTGTCTTAGGTTCTGAGAAACAGTTGCTACTTAGTTGATGCAATGTGGGCACTTGACTTAACAAATGACTCCACAAGGTCATAAAGGCACATAGCTATGCTAATGCCTAAAGAACCGACTAATGTCTAGTAATATGATAATGACATTCGAGGTGAGTAAATAGACGTCATTTAAAAATGACATGTTGGTTCAATGCATAGTTTGACACATAACTTCGTTTTAACTTGGCCTCCATGCGTCCGTTTGATGTAAAACCGAAAACAGAAAACTAGAAGCTTCTCTGAATTTAGGTGTGCCTCTATCTAGTTGGGAATGTATTGATATTTGGATAAATTTATTAAAGAAAAAGAAGACCAATCACATATTAAGGCTCAAGTGACCTTGTTACAGAAAACTGGAAATGATTTTGACTTTTGAGGTCAAACTTGCAGCTTCTCAAGTTCAAGATTAGCGCGGATTATTTTGATCTCAGCACAATGAATACTCTTGGTTACACTCTTTGCTATAAGACAGATCTAGTTCACATTGTTTTCTACAAAAGCTTTAATAACTTGTATCAAATTTCAGAATGAAAGCGACCCAGTTGACCTCACAAGTCGAATCTTAGAAACTTGACCTATCATGTCAGTTTTTCATTGTGGTATCGCTTATGTAGGTTTACCACTTACCAGCTCCTGATGCTCCAAAAATCTAAGTGGCATACACGAGCTTTGCTGGATGTAAACCCTATGCAAACCATACGAAGCAACACCCCAACGGCCCAACCACAACTAGAAGCTGCAGAATCCTGTGTTGCCACTGGCCAGCATTCGTACCAACCAGTTGATTCATAACGACAGTTTAATCATTTTGACGTGTTACTCAGCTAGTATGACCTGATCAACTATAATATGTATGTAATTGGACCTCTAATACCTACATTCATAAGCCCCACTGGGACTTTTCAAACCAAAACCAGGATCCGAACCCACCATATTAAATTAAAGCACCATTCAAAAGTATTATCAAGTAAATAACACCACATTAGCCAAGAATGCCGCAAGATTCTTTGCGGAATGGTCTAAAAAAAAAAGCTTCACATTTTGCAAACCCCTTGCGATCAGTTTAAAGCAAGAAAGTGTTGCCCACAACTGGTTCGGTTAGGCTAGTCTTAGGGTTTGGACCGGCTAAACGAGTGATGCTCAGTTAGCTCGAATATCCAACCATATTTTAGGGGACAGATTCAATATAGTCTCACTTAGAAAGCAAATGACACTGGTTTTTAGATCTTTTTGTCTTAGGATGTTCTTATATTAAAGGATTCAGAGGTACCAACTACTCAAATTGTAATGGAGGAGGCATATATACAGAGGAGTTATGGATGAATATGTTTAGCGTCAAAATGGCTCTTTTCACTTATATGTTCATGGATTTGCGCCACTTAGTTCTCCAGCACAGAATGGCTCAAGGCGATGTTCTTGATCACCCTATACTAATATTTCTTGCAGATAAGGTAGAAATACAGGGTGCACTCCTTTCAGGTTTGAAGGTGGGTCATGGTGTCAGTCTCAAAAGTACGAACAAAGAATGCATCAAAAAAGTTTTCTGTAGTCGATTGCTTAATTGACCCATTCCTGATGACTTACTCGTAGAGTTGTCTAATATTGAACTGGCAAGCTGTATTTTCATGCTTATCTGATTTAGTCGATAAACCAGTTGGAAATTTATAAACTCTTACCATATCTGCTTTTTTTTGCAGCCATTACTTGTGGGAGGGACTTTTTTGGCCTAATAAGACAATTGGGGAACTATGGGATGGTGAGATCGAAACAGCTCAGGCCAATGTAATCAAAAACTGATATACCAGTAATGAACTAATGATATGTATGGCGGGTATAATTGCAATTTTACTTGGGTTAAGCCAACATTTCACAGAAAAGAGCAGAATTAAAACCATTCAAACGTAAACTCGGGAGCATTAACGACAAAAACAGGTTGATAAAATAAGAAACATTACTTATGATCCAAAATAGACAAATTACAGCCCAGCCCTTTCCAGTTAAACAAAATGCATTAATCAATTCCCTATTCCTACAATGTTTGTGAAAATAGTAGATATTACAACCACTAATTGTAATCAATATGGCTTAAGCCTCGTCATACTCCTCTTCTTCCTCCTCGTACTCTCCTTCCTCATCAGCAGTTGCATCCTGGTACTGCTGATACTCAGACACAAGATCGTTCATGTTGCTCTCGGCCTCAGTAAACTCCATCTCATCCATACCTTCACCAGTGTACCAATGCAAGAAAGCCTTTCTCCTGAACATAGCAGTAAACTGCTCACTCACACGCCTGAACATTTCTTGAATAGAAGTCGAGTTACCAATGAAAGTTGATGCCATCTTAAGACCAGTTGGTGGGATATCACACACAGTGGATTTCACGTTGTTTGGGATCCACTCAACAAAGTAAGAAGAGTTCTTGTTTTGAACATTAAGCATCTGCTCATCGACTTCCTTGGTGCTCATCTTTCCACGGTAGATGGCTGATGCAGTCAAGTAACGCCCGTGACGTGGGTCAGCAGCGCACATCATGTTCTTGGCATCCCACATTTGTTGGGTGAGTTCGGGTACTGTGAGTGCACGGTATTGCTGGGAGCCGCGTGAGGTGAGGGGAGCAAAACCAACCATGAAGAAGTGGAGACGGGGGAATGGAATGAGATTCACAGCGAGTTTTCGAAGATCAGAGTTGAGCTGACCAGGAAACCTCAAACAGCAGGTCACTCCAGACATTGTTGCAGAAATGAGATGGTTTAGATCACCAACTGTTACAAAAATTTACAAAGTTAGTTTACCTCAGGCAATCGTATTATTATATCTTCATTATTTATACCATTTACTAGAACGAAATCAAGTTATAATTGAAAATACTTACAGCTTGGGGTAGTCAACTTGAGAGTTCTGAAGCAGATATCGTACAAGGCTTCATTATCAAGAACCATACACTCATCGGCATTTTCCACAAGTTGGTGAACAGAGAGGGTGGCATTGTAGGGCTCCACAACAGTGTCGGAAACCTTAGGAGATGGAAATACAGAGAAGGTCATCATCATTCGGTCAGGATACTCTTCCCTGATCTTTGAGATCAACAGTGTACCCATACCAGAACCTGTTCCACCTCCTAGAGAATGACAGACCTGGAAACCTGCATATTTAATGCCATCAAATCCATGTCATGCCAGAGACCATTCAACATAGATAACATAACTGAACTTCCTGTATCAATTCAATGCAATCATAAAAAGTAGCAAACAACAATGAAACATCACACTCTTAGTTGTGTGAAATAGATAATCCAATTGAATCAAATCACTAATATCCTGTTGACAGAACATAACAATTATCAAACACACCAAAAATTTCTCAGAAAACTGTCCAGATAAATTACACATCAGATATTATGTTTGTTGGCTAAATAAATCAAAGTTACAGACAGCTTGAACACAAATGATCCATGTTTGGCTTCAACCAAATTATAATTATTTATCCAAAAACAATGTTCAGTTAAAACTTAAAACAAACAACATTCCTAACTGTAACAACCGACAGTCACTTAGCAACACGGATTTGAATTGTAATGAACGTCTATAAGTCCTCCGAGCCACTAAGAACCACTACATTACGTAAGCCAAACATATATGAAACACTTAGCAGATTGAATCAAAGTTGACACCACATCTCATATGATACATGTTTGGCTTCCATTTAAGTGTAAAATGAAAATAGTATATCCAAAATCTGTTCATATATAGCAGATCACATTTTTTTAATATTACATGTGATAAAATCATGGTAATCAGTTTCAAACAATTAACAAAATATGAAGCAGATTGTATCATACATACACCAAAATAGAACTGTTTTATTTCAAAGCATTTCACACAAGTACTCATATACATTAAACTTAAATCATTTCAAAACAACTTGTATAGACTGTATTCAAATAAATTCACAGAACTGCTCCTATACAGCATATCTAAATCATTGTCACACAGCTGCTCCTACACATCATTCAATTCATTAAACACAACTACTCGTATATATTATATTCAAATCATTTAAAAACTACTCATATACATCATCAATCACACAACTGCTTGTATTCAGATCGTAATCACGCAACTACTAGTATACATCATATTCACACAAATACGCCGATACACAGTAATTAAAATCATTACACAAAACTATTGGTATAGATACTTTTTATCTCAGTCAAAAAAACAAACAACTGCACAAATAAGTAAAATTAACTCACATAAAAACTGTTAGATCTAGTAAATTATCAACATATATATCATTTCCACTTCTAATCAAAACATCATTTCAAAATTTAACAAAATAATAACAAAATAGACGGATCTTATACCTTGCAAACAGTCACAGTTTTCAGCTTCCTTCCTGACAACATCGAGAACAGAATCAATCAACTCAGCGCCTTCAGTGTAATGACCTTTAGCCCAATTATTACCAGCACCAGACTGACCAAAGACAAAATTATCAGGTCTAAAAATCTGACCATAAGCCCCAGATCTCAAACTATCCATTGTCCCTGGCTCCAGATCCATCAACACAGCGCGTGGTACAAACCTTCCCCCACTCGCTTCATTATAGTACACATTTATCCTTTCCAGTTGAAGCTCTGAGTCTCCGGTGTACTTTCCGGTCACATCGATCCCATGCTCTGCGCACACCACTTCCCAAAACTTTGCCCCGATCTGGTTTCCACATTGACCTCCCTGAATGTGTAGGATTTCTCTCATTTTTAGTTAACGGCGTTAGTTAACGATGAGATGAGATCTAAAACAGTTACTATGTGTGTGAGAGTGTTAGGGTTATGAAATGAACGAATGTATATAAAGTGTATTTTTTAATGGCTCGAAAATGAAATAATTTGAAATTTAAATGGACGGTTGAGATTGGGTTAAATAATTGAGATCTGACGGGTGTGAAATGTGTGTGATTTGAAATGAGATATTTTTTTATATTTATTTGGTAACTGGATTACAGCTAATGAGATGGTTATTTAACTATGGTTAAAAGGGTTTAACTAGAGGTGCAGGCGGGATTTAAAATTGGGATTAAAGTGGAATGTATAGAGTTGTTTGATGTCCGGACTGGTCATGCCGTCCACACAAGGGATCACATGTTTGTGCCATGTGACATGTGAGAATGTGTGGTCTTTTTGTGTTTTGGGTATATTTTTCTTTTTTAAATAATTGTTGGGATTTCTTAAATAATTTATCATGAACTAGCCGTTTGCTCGAATTTAAAGGGTGTTAGAGATCGATTAATAAAAATAGATTATGGGTGTGTTTGGTTTGTGGCTATGAATCACAATAGGTGTGGGTGTTGGTATAGATTGGAATGAAATGGAGGGTATGAAGAAACGCCCACACACATAATATATGAGGAAACCTTCACATTTGAGTATCTTCATTCCATTGTGGTGGGCCTTATAACCAACCAAACAACATTAATAATTTTCAAAGTGATAGACCCATACCCATACACCCCAACCAAACGGGCCCTATGACTTTTGAAAATGGATATAAAACATGATTATGAGTATGTTTGGCATAAATAGATTGTGTTGATGTTGGTGATGTTGCTGATGCTGTTGTTGGTGCTTAAAAAGATTATAAAAAGAGGTTATTTTTATAAGTTACGTGAAGTAACCTTTTATTTTCAGATATTATGAAAGATTATTTTTTTATTAATCTCTTATAAGTTATGGTTATCTTTGGCACATGAGATTATTGATAGATTATGCTTATTTTTTCAAAAAATAAGCTATCTAACAAATAATCTTTGTTTGGCAAACATAACTTATAAGAGATTATTAAAAAAATAATCTTCCATAATCTCTGAAAATAAAAGGTTACTTCATGTACCTTATAAAAATAATCTCTTTTTATAATCTTTTTCAGCAACAACATCAGCATCAGCAACATCACCAGCACAATCTATTTTTGCCAAACATACCCTGTCAAACAAAGATTATTTTTTAAGTAGCTTATTTTTTGAAAAAATAAGCATAATCTCTTCATAATCTTGTGTGCTAAACATAGCCTATATACTGTTTGATGTCGCAATTTTTTTTAATGTTTAGCAAATCAAATTATCCAGTAATTTAGCAGATAAAATGACTAAAATAAACATGCTTAATTTTTATTATTTCATTTTTTAGCATGTGGTATTCTATATTTGATAATTGCAATCACAGTCGTTCTAAACAAAATGACACATATAATTGTATCTAGTTTTTATTATAATTATTAGACTAAAATACATTGTTGGTCCCTAAACTTGGCAAGGTGCATCGTTATGGGACAAAACTCGGCTTTTTCATCGCCATAGGTCCAAACTTTGGCCATTAAATGCCAGAATCGTCCCTTGACCAGGATTGAGATAGTCAAACCGATTTCTTTCGAGGGTATTATAGACCATTCACATTTTTGACCCAACCTTCAACCCAGGGACCAATTGTGAGTATGGCTACTAGTCGTTTCTTCCCTGATACGCTTGCATTTAATTTCGCGGGAACCAATACACCCACCCAACAAACAACTTTACCAATCATAATACACCATTATCCAGAAACGTTAAACTGAAAGTCGAAATCAAGAATATAAATCCTCATTTCCAGAACTCAAAAGACCAACCCAACTTCCAACAAAACCATGTCGATCGATCGTATTACCAACATGCCAGATGAAGTGATCACTAACATTTTGAATCGGTTGCTGTTGGAATCACTCCTAAACCATAATCAAGTGTTAGTTATTAATATGTAATAGTTAGTTTTATTATGGCCTTTATGTTTGTTATTAGCCTTAAGCTTATGAAGAAGGCCCATGAGCTTAGGCCCAAGCCCATTAAAGAAAGGATGGAAACTAGGAGTGTTGCCCTAGCTTTCCTCCTATAAATACTCTTGTAAACCTTCATTTGAAGGTTGGTTGTTCAAGTTATTCTCTCATTCACATCCTACGCCTAAACCGTCTTTATTAACGTGTGTGTGTGTTAGATCTTGTTCAATCGCCTTATCTCTTTCTATATTACTTGTGTTTGTAAAACTAGTGACCTAACAGTGGTATCAATCGCCTACTAGTTGGGTGAATCGTGTTTGTTTTTTAAGTGGGTTTCGGTCCTACGCTTAAAACACACGTTTGATACTTTGGTTCGCTTAAAAACTTGTTTTTTACACTTTTTAATCCAAGATTCTTGTACTTTCAACGTTTTAAGGTGTTAAAATACTTGTTTTTGGCAAAAAGTTTCAAACTTTACGCGTGGATCTAAGTTTTTAAGCTTGTTTTTGTTCGTGGGTATCGTTATACGCATAACTGTTTTGAGTGCTTTGGATCATCAAGTTTCACACTTTTGTGTCTTTTGGTGTTATTGAAGCTATTTCATCACACAAAAACTGGTTTAGAAACATTTTTGGGCAAAATCAAAATTACGAGTAATCCTACGCGTAGCAAAACCCTAATCCTACGCGTAAGTATTTCCTTGGTTTGATCTTCGTTTTCGTGGTTTACTCCGTGTTTTCTTGCTTGGATAAGCCTGAAAATACGTCGACTTTGGATATCTTTTGCACTGTGAAGTGTAAAAGATCATTTGGGATAAAACCCTAAAATTACGCATAAGCATAAGCTTACGCGTAGAAATCCTACGCATAAGATTTTTCTTACGCCTAAGCATAGTCTTACTCATAAGATAATCCTACGCCTAACTTTATACGCCTAACTTTTGTCTACGCATAACTTTAGCGTCTTTTTCCTACTTACGCGTAAGCTAAATTCTACGCGTAACTCCTTGTTGTTACGCGTAACTTTGGTGTTTTTACGCATAAGTGCTACTTGGCTATTGTGATTTCTACGCCTAAGGATACTTCTTCATCAAAGGTTCATTCGACTACAAAGATCCATTTTTACCAACACAAGTTTTCAACATGTCTCAACCACCATACTCTAACTATTTCCCTTACACTTATCCTCAACGACAACAACAACTAAGTCCACAACATCAACAATGGAATCAACAACAAGCAATTTATCAACAACAATTTAATCAACAACATACTCCACAACTTGGAGCAATTCCTCCACCACAAATGGTTCAACCACCGCCAAGTCTTCAAGTTCAACCCTACACAAATGACATCAATCAACATCCATCAAGGAACACTATGAAGGAACCCACTTGGTTTGCAAAGATGTGTGAAGCTTTAAGCAGCCAACAATCAATTCATGAGGCTGGATCACTTGATAGACCTCCAATGCTCACTCCAGGAAACTACGATCAATGGGTGATAAGGTTCTTTAGGTTTTGTGATCTAAAGAAGCCACATGGAAAGTTCTTAAAGAAGGTTATCTTGGAAGGTCCATTTGAGATGCCTACTGTCATTGTACCCGGAGATCCAAATGCCATTCCACCAAGAGATGAACAAACGAACATTGCTACTGTTACAGACTTGAATCCTCAAGCACTTCTACACTATGAAGCAGATGAACTTGCAATGGAATATATCCTTTTAGGATTACCAAACCCAATTCTTCGTAGTGTTGATGCTCAAAAGACTGCACAGAAAATGTGGGATCATATTCGTCTTCTTATGGAAGGATCGGTACTCAATCAGGAGGATTTGGAATCCAAAATTTACTTGGCTTATGAACACTTCATGATTGAACCTGGAGAGACACTAGAGTTGTCACACCCCCAAATTACCTGTTTTGCAGCGGAATGGAATACCTTGGGGAGGACTGTCATAGCATCAAAGTTACAGTTATATCGAACGACCTAAAGTGTCGTTTGGAAAACACATCGTTTGATTTAATAAAACAATCAGAGTTTACAAAGTGTAGGTCCCAAATGAAAATCAATATGTACGGAAATAAATTTGTTACAAGCCAAACGATGTTTTTAAAGTGCATAAATCCCATGTATGACGCGTCGTCACCACGACTCTATGATATGTCCATATGCATGCCATGAAGTGAATGCCTTAGATACCCGAGATAAAACATGCTAAAAAGTGTCAACACAAAGGTTGAGTGAGTTCATAGAGTTTGTGTTGAAATGTAAAGCCTTTAAAGAATGTTCATGCAGCAAAGGCATTGTAAATCCACTCAGTTCCAAGTTCCGCCCATACAAAACTTGCAACCTGTGTGTTCACAACCCATTGCCCAAAATAGAATGACAATCATGATTATGCGCATCAATGTAGTTAAAAGTATAAATGTCACCACAAGGGTCTTCCAACAACTCGTGTTGGGATGTTCCTCCAACGACTCACGTTGGGCTGTATCCATAAAAATGGCCTTCCAACATATAGATGTTGGGATGTTACTCCAAATACTCACGTTGGGCTGTATCCATAAAAATGGCCTTCCAACATATAGATGTTGGGATGTTTGTTTAAGTCTAGTCAATACACGCACCAAGTCTAGAGTATAAGTAATGTTGTTTGGCAAAAGAGTTTAAATGTTTTGATAAATAAGCATGTATCTCCCCCAAAAGTAATTCAAAACAATTAAAAGAGTAGGGGCTATGACTCACAGTAATACGTCAAAGTTTAGAATATTTGTGATAGTAAAAGCAAGTAGTTGAGCATGTATCTCCCCCAAAGAGTTTGTGAAATAATTAAGTAATAGAAAGTGGGGCTATGAAACTCACATGTTGCAATAGCTATGATGAACAAGTGGATGCACAGAAATGAGACGCAACTCTCTAACCGCGACCTATTATGAATGATATGATCTAATATAAGTCATGAAACAATGCCGTGCATGCAAACTCATATGATATCCATACCACTTGTACATTTGAAAATAATGTTTATCGTCGAAATATATGTTTATGACATCTCGTTATGTTATAAAATACTTTACAAGTATATACGTTGAAATGATATCCTACGATAGTCATTTAATGATTTATTATGAAATTATAACTTTTCGTCGCAAAACAATATAATTTGACAATTCATGAAAGTGACTAAATGGCCTCGAAAAGCTAGTCGTAAAATGGTGCACATCGAGTGTTAGGAAACAAACTCAACGGTTTTGGGAAGCTTGTATCATTATCTCAAAGTTTTAGCATTTACGTTTTTATCATAGAGGTCTTGATCATGGAGAAAAATATAGGTAAAGTATGGTACTTGTATCCAAAATATTGTTTAAGGTAACTTTCGGCAAAGTTTGAGTGACCGTATTTTATTCGTTACAACTCCGTTTGACGAACGGTTGGACATTTTGGAAAATATGCTAGGCGAACTTACTTTTACTAGAAGACATCATATTATAAAAAGTACTCCATCATTGTTAAAAACGACCCTCAACATGGTCCCTCGTTGCCGTAGTATGTGTCTAATAGAAATATATTAATTTTTGCTTATATAATAAAGTTACGGCAACTTTGTTTAACGCGTGTAATTTAATCGTTATAAGTCCGTTTTCTACGTTTTATATGTCCTTAGCTTCGTATTAAAGTATACTAATATACTTTTGATAAGTCGACACATTTTATAACGCTTAAGACCCATTTTTGACTCGTAAAAAGGTAAAACAACATGCTGAATTTTCTGAAGTAAATAGTTTTCGTCGTGTAACTTGTAAATAGCATAACTCCTTCGTTATAACTCCGTTTTAACCCATTCAAGCGGCCACATTTTCGTTTTAAAGTGTATTTTCCAAATATCTAGCCCAAATAATTTTATCAACTGTTGAAAATTCCAGAATTAACAAATATGATCAGACCCTTAATTAGAGTTGTCGAAATGAGTTTTTCTCGCGCAAAACCTATTCTAACCAATTCAAAACAACTCCGAAGCTATTCTAATCCTACCATACACCTTCTTAGGGTGTCATGGATTCCTAGACATCATCAAAAATGATATGTTACAAGGGATTATTATTTGGATAATTAAAACCCATTATATGTACTAAAAACCCATAAAAGTGGTATGGATCATGGATTTCATGCATGTTTTTCTTGAATATGATGAGATAAATACTGTCACACCCCCAAATTACCTGTTTTGCAGCGGAATGGAATTCCTGGGGGTTGACTGTCATAGCATCACAATCACAGTTATATTGAACGACCTAAAGTGTCGTTTGAAAAACACATCGTTTGATTTAATAAAACAATCAGAGTTTACAAAGTATAGGTCCCAAATGTATATAAACTTGTGCGGAAATAATTTTGTTACAATTCAAACGATGTTTTAAAGTATATGAAACCCAAGTGAAACGCATCGTCACCACGACTCTATGATAAGTCCACATGCATGCCATGAAGTGAATGCCTTAGATACCTGAGATAAAACATGCTAAAAAGTGTCAACACAAAGGTTGAGTGAGTTCATAGAGTTTGTATGGAAATGTAGAGCCTTTCAAAATCATTTATGCAGCAAAGGCATTGCAAATCCACTCAGTTCCAAGTTCCGCCCATACAAAACTTGCAACCTGTGTGTTCACAACCCACTGCCAAAATGTGTATAGTTTATGTTCAACTGCATGACGTCAAATGAATTCACATAACAGTACATTACTTAATCTATCGATATTCAATCGATATAACACATATGAGTGTTGTTTCAAATAATACCAAGACATTTAGTTCAATGATAATCCCAAGACATTTAGCTCAATGATAATCCCAAGACATTTAGCTCAATGATAATCCCAAGACATTTAGCTCAATGATAATCCCAAGACATTTAGTTCAATGATTATACCAAGGCATTTAGTTCCATGATTTTTGATATAGAATATGACTAAACATTCAGTTCAGATAAACATATAGTTTGCAAATAATCATGATTGTCATAAAAATAGTTGAGCATGTATCTCCCCCAAAAGTAATTCAAAATAGTTAAAAGAGTAGGGGCTATGACTCACTTGGACAATGATGTGATGGCAAAAGTGAGTACACCGAAATGTAGCGTGAATCACTAAACTTGACCTATTATGAATGATATGATACATAATGAGTTATGATGTAATGTTATGCATGCAATTCGGATGATATTTATACCACTTGTGAATTTTTGAAGATAATGTTTATCGTCGAAATATATGTTTACAACATATCGTCATTTTATAAAATACTTTACAAGTATTTACGTTGAAACAACCTCCTACGATAGTCGTTTAGTGATTTATTGTGAAATTATAACTTTTCGTCGTAAAATAATGTCATTGAAAATTTCCATGAAAGTGACTAAAACGACCTCGAAAAGCTAGTCGTAAAATGGTGCACGTCGAGCGTTAGGAAACAAACTCAACGGTTTTGGGAAGCTCGTATCATAATCTCAAAGTTTTAGTACATGAGTTTCTATCCTAAAGGTCTCGAACATAAAGAAAAATAGAGGTTAAGTATGGTACTTGTGTCCATAATATAGTTTAAGAGTGGTTTTCGGCAAAGTTTAAGTGACTATATTTCATTCGTTACAACTCCGCTCGATAAACGGTTGGACATTTTAGAAAGTATACTTGGCGATCTCACTTTTACTATAAGACTTCACTTTATGAAAAGTTCTAAATCAATGTTAAAAACAACCTTTAACTTGGTAACTAGTTTTTGCCGCAAAACTTTGTTTATTAGAAATGTTTTATAGTTTTCCTTATATGATAATAGTTACGGCAACTTTTGTAAACATGTGTAATTTAGTCGTTACAAATCCGTTTTCTACGTTTTAAAGATCCTTAACTTCGTATCGAAGTATACTAACATATTTTTAACAAATCGACATAATTTACAACGTCCAAGCTTCATTTTTGACTCGTACAAAACAAATATTGTTTGCTGAAATTTCCAGAAATTTATATTTTTCGTCGCCAAATTGAAAAATTCATAACTTCTTCGTTATAGCTCCGTTTTAATCCGTTCAAGCGGCCACGGTTTCGTTTTAAAGTATATTTTCTAAATATCTAGGCCAAAAATTTTTGTCTACTGTCGGATTTTCCAGAATTTAATTTTAAGGACAGACCCTTTTCAAAACGTGTCGAAATGAGTTTTTCTCGCGCCAAACCTATTCTAACCCATTCAAAACAACTCCGAAGCTATTCTAATCCTACCATACACCTTCTTAGGGTGTCATGGGTTCCTAGACATCACCAAAAATAATATATAACAAGGAGTAATTATAGGATGGATTATATATATTTAACACTTAAAAACCTTAAAAACCTTAAAAATGGTATAAACATCATGAGACTTGCATGTTTCTCAAATAAAATGATATGATAATAACAATGAATGTGAAATAATAACATGAATATGAATGCTTACAAGAAATATGATGAGGTTTAAGGACAAAGGGTTTTTCCTAATAACTTGAGGTTTTTATTGCAAAACCTATACAACAAGTGATACTAGAGTTTATAAATCTTTGTCTTGAAAATTTTTGAAGCTTCCTTCTTGGTCTTGTGGCTTGGCCGGTTTCAAGAGAGAAAAGAGAGAAAGAGTTTTTGATCTTTCACTTTGATATTATTGTGTGTATGTGTTGCTTAGTTAGTATAATACATTAAAAGAGTAGATATTTTGCAAATATTAGTGAATCACACAAATGACTCACCCCCTTGTCGACAAGGGGGTGTTATCATTTAATTATATGCATTTTTTTTTAAATGTATATGTAGGATTACTTGTAAGAGATTTGAAGTTAAGTGGTAACTTGTGTAAGCTTTTGAGTATTTAAGGTAGCATTAGATAAAAATAAATTTTCACGGTTCAAGATAAAATATTTTTAGGTCATAAAAATTATAAAAATACATTTCTTGCAAAATTTGAGTGATATAATAATAATCGTGTCGTATTTAGGAAAATCGTCGTAATTATATAAATATAACAATTTATATACAAAATAAATTTAAAACACTGGGTAAACTCATAATATTATTTTATAAACTTAATATGAGTATAAAAATATATCGGGATAATTTTTGGAAGTAATGGATCAATTGTTCAAAATAATTAGTTACGCGATAACGTTTATTTAATATAAAATTAAACGTTTAACGAAAAATGCAAAACCATGCATAATATTGATATAAAATGATGACAATGATGTTAATGGAATGTAGACTAAACTTAGTCTATATGAAATGTCCTCGATGATATGATCATGAATTCACAGCTAAACCATTACGGTTACGTGAATTTGATACTCGTAAACCTAGTTTACGATAAACGATAAATGATGAAGCATGAATAATGTTTTGAAATATGACCTGAAAATACGAGTTGTCATATTCGCCCAACCAAAAAGGAATTCAGTCCCTGAATTCAGTTCGTGTTAGTCTATCGAATTTTTGAGTTTGTGGTTAATATCGAGGAGAGAAGACATGAGGAAGTGTCGTTATGGTTATCGATGATTGAGAGCGTACAAAACATCATAGTAGAGAAAATATTGGATGAATCTCCCATGAGTAACACTTTGACTTTGGAATATGTGATAATTTTGCTTGCACTAAGATTTATAAATAACTGCTCCCAACATAACATGATCCCTCCAGAATTAGACATAGTTAGCTAGGCTATGTATAATTAAGGGACGATAATGTGACGTTCGGTTTAGTTCTTATAACTCTCGATGTTTACAGAGATCTAAACCTTGTAAGTGATAACGAATCAGAAAGAAAACAAAGTACGCTTAATGAGAATATTTTACAACGAGTGGTTATCAAAAAGTAGTACATCTTAAGTCATAAGATCTGAATATGATGGAAGACATAAACTTAGTACGACATAGTACATTAGGAAAATTAAGACTGTTAGTTTCCGAACTTCTTCAGTCTTCCGCGTTGTTGAGACCATGACGAGCTTCTCCTCCTTCTAACATGTATGCATTCCCATGAGCTCCTTCAACTTGTTGACCTTCGTTCCGGGGACATTGGTTCCGATAGTGTCCTTGCTCCCCACATCCGAAGCATGTGACTATGGATTTACCTCTACAATCCCTGGCATGGTGTCCTAGTTTTTGACACTTGTAGCACTTAACAGGGCAAAGACCCGAGTGATGATACTTACATCGATTACATAGTGGGTAGGTTCCAGCATACCCTCTGCCTTCTATTGGTGCAGCAACATAAACCATTGCGGCTCCTTGTCCTCTATTCAGCTGTTGATGATGGTTAGTGTTACGGTTTTGGTCATCGTTATCATAACCTCCCTGGTCATTTTCCCATTTTCTTTTATTGTTGTTGATTTGGTTATCGTTATTGTTGTTGTTGTTGTTGTTGTTTCGGTTATTGTTGTAGTTGGTGCGGTTGTTGGTATTGTTGTTACGGTTGATGTGGGTAATGTTTCCTCTCTTTACTACTTGTGCCATGAGCTTTTGGGATACTCGAACAGATTCTTCAATTGTTTGCGGATCAGAGGAAATCACATCACCTTGAATAATCTCGGGAAGTCCCCCAATGAAAGCCTCCAGTAGCTTCTCATTATCCGAAACCATAGATGGGCATAACACGGCCAATTCTTGAAACCTTCGAATGTAAGTATCAATGTCATACCCAATAGTTACCAGTTCATAGAATTCGGTTTCTAACTTTTTCACCTCCGTACGCGGACAATATTTCTTCGTTAGCAACCCTTTGAATTGCTCCCAAGTAAGCTTGAAAGCATTTTCCATTCCCATTGGCTGAGCATATGAATTCCACCACGACATTGCCCCATCCAGTAGTGTACTCGTAGCAAACTTAACCTTGCTATCCTCCGGGCAATTACATAACAAAAACACGGATTCCATTTTCTCGAACCATCTAACCATGGCAGTTGCCCCTTCAGTACCCTTGAACTTAGTGGGATCTCCACTTTTGAAATCCTTATACGAACAGCTTCTAACCCCGGACCCTCCTGCATTACCTGTAGCAGCAGCAAGTCTAGCGGCCTCGGCAGTTGCCGCAGCCGCGGCGGCATTGGCAAGCCTGGCAGCTTCAGCATTAGCTGCAGCCTCAGCGGCAGTGGCGAGTCTAGCGGCTTCAGCAGTGGCTGCAGCCTCGGCAGCATTGGCAAGTCTAGTGGCTTCGGCAGTAGCCGCAGCCTCAGCAGCAGCCACCACTGTTGCCCTTTCAGTCCTTAATGCATTGGCTATACTATCCCTCACAAACTTTTGCATAGCCTCTTGAGTCAAAACTTGTGGAGCTTTCTTCGGCGCCATAACTTCTTCAAAATAAGAGGAAAGGTGAGACGTAGCAAAGTCTGATGTTAATAATAAACGCTCCAAAGAGGTATGATATGAGGTGATAAGTTTGAGGTTATTTTTCAAAATGATTAACGGGTTCCCAAAAGATGGGTTATGAGATGTTGTAAGTGCTTCAAATGTATGATGGTTTAGTGACTTGATGTGTGAATAACGTGTAACTCGACATGTTAGTGGTGAAACAAAGGAGTGAGAGTGACTTTGCCGTACTTAAAGGTTTTACCTCGGCATTTGACGTTATCGGTGATGAATCAACTGATATTAAAATTGCGACAGGGAATGTCAAGGCATTCTCCACATTAGAGTATGAAGAAAGAATAATGAAATGGGTATATAAAGGCATCCATGTGACAATCGTTTTGAAACGAAAGTAAATAACTCAAAAACTGTACGTATAAACCGCATGTAAAGTGAACATGCACTTATGATGAAATGATGAGATGCTATGATGATGTAGTTATAGTCTAGGGTCAATGATGCAACCTAGTTCTCTATAACTGAAGCTCTGATGCCAATCTGTCACACCCCCAAATTACCTGTTTTGCAGCGGAATGGAATTCCTGGGGGTTAATCTGTCACACCCCCAAATTACCTGTTTTGCAGCGGAATGGAATTCCTGGGGGTTGACTGTCATAGCATCACAATCACAGTTATATTGAACGACCTAAAATGTCGTTTGAAAAACACATCGTTTGATTTAATAAAACAATCAGAGTTTACAAAGTATAGGTCCCAAATGTATATAAACTTGTGCGGAAATAATTTTGTTACAATTCAAACGATGTTTTAAAGTATATGAAACCCAAGTGAAACGCATCGTCACCACGACTCTATGATAAGTCCACATGCATGCCATGAAGTGAATGCCTTAGATACCTGAGATAAAACATGCTAAAAAGTGTCAACACAAAGGTTGAGTGAGTTCATAGAGTTTGTATGGAAATGTAGAGCCTTTCAAAATCGTTTATGCAGCAAAGGCATTGCAAATCCACTCAGTTCCAAGTTCCGCCCATACAAAACTTGCAACCTGTGTGTTCACAACCCACTGCCAAAATGTGTATAGTTTATGTTCAACTGCATGACGTCAAATGAATTCACATAACAGTACATTACTTAATCTATCGATATTCAATCGATATAACACATATGAGTGTTGTTTCAAATAATACCAAGACATTTAGTTCAATGATAATCCCAAGACATTTAGCTCAATGATAATCCCAAGACATTTAGCTCAACGATAATCCCAAGACATTTAGCTCAATGATAATCCCAAGACATTTAGTTCAATGATTATACCAAGGCATTTAGTTCCATGATTTTTGATATAGAATATGACTAAACATTCAGTTCAGATAAACATATAGTTTGCAAATAATCATGATTGTCATAAAAATAGTTGAGCATGTATCTCCCCCAAAAGTAATTCAAAATAGTTAAAATAGTAGGGGCTATGACTCACTTGGACAATGATGTGATGGCAAAAGTGAGTACACCGAAATGTAGCGTGAATCACTAAACTTGACCTATTATGAATGATATGATACATAATAAGTTATGATGTAATGTTATGCATGCAATTCGGATGATATTTATACCACTTGTGAATTTTTGAAGATAATGTTTATCGTCGAAATATATGTTTACAACATATCGTCATTTTATAAAATACTTTACAAGTATTTACGTTGAAACAACCTCCTACGATAGTCGTTTAGTGATTTATTGTGAAATTATAACTTTTCGTCGTAAAATAATGTCATTGAAAATTTCCATGAAAGTGACTAAAACGGCCTCGAAAAGCTAGTCGTAAAATGGTGCACGTCGAGCGTTAGGAAACAAACTCAACGGTTTTGGGAAGCTCGTATCATAATCTCAAAGTTTTAGTACATGAGTTTCTATCCTAAAGGTCTCGAACATAAAGAAAAATAGAGGTTAAGTATGGTACTTGTGTCCATAATATAGTTTAAGAGTGGTTTTCGGCAAAGTTTAAGTGACTATATTTCATTCGTTACAACTCCGCTCGATAAACGGTTGGACATTTTAGAAAGTATACTTGGCGATCTCACTTTTACTATAAGACTTCACTTTATGAAAAGTTATAAATCAATGTTAAAAACAACCTTTAACTTGGTAACTAGTTTTTGCCGCAAAACTTTGTTTATTAGAAATGTTTTATAGTTTTCCTTATATGATAATAGTTACGGCAACTTTTGTAAACATGTGTAATTTAGTCGTTACAAATCCGTTTTCTACGTTTTAAAGATCCTTAACTTCGTATCGAAGTATACTAACATATTTTTAACAAATCGACATAATTTACAACGTCCAAGCTTCATTTTTGACTCGTACAAAACAAATATTGTTTGCTGAAATTTCCAGAAATTTATATTTTTCGTCGCCAAATTGAAAAATTCATAACTTCTTCGTTATAGCTTCGTTTTAATCCGTTCAAGCGGCCACGGTTTCGTTTTAAAGTATATTTTCTAAATATCTAGGCCAAAAATTTTTGTCTACTGTCGGATTTTCCAGAATTTAATTTTAAGGACAGACCCTTTTCAAAACGTGTCGAAATGAGTTTTTCTCGCGCCAAACCTATTCTAACCCATTCAAAACAACTCCGAAGCTATTCTAATCCTACCATACACCTTCTTAGGGTGTCATGGGTTCCTAGACATCACCAAAAATAATATATAACAAGGAGTAATTATAGGATGGATTATATATATTTAACACTTAAAAACCTTAAAAACCTTAAAAATGGTATAAACATCATGAGACTTGCATGTTTCTCAAATAAAATGATATGATAATAACAATGAATGTGAAATAATAACATGAATATGAATGCTTACAAGAAATATGATGAGGTTTAAGGACAAAGGGTTTTTCCTAATAACTTGAGGTTTTTATTGCAAAACCTATACAACAAGTGATACTAGAGTTTATAAATCTTTGTCTTGAAAATTTTTGAAGCTTCCTTCTTGGTCTTGTGGCTTGGCCGGTTTCAAGAGAGAAAAGAGAGAAAGAGTTTTTGATCTTTCACTTTGATATTATTGTGTGTATGTGTTGCTTAGTTAGTATAATACATTAAAAGAGTAGATATTTTGCAAATATTAGTGAATCACACAAATGACTCACCCCCTTGTCGACAAGGGGGTGTTATCATTTAATTATATGCATTTTTTTTTAAATGTATATGTAGGATTACTTGTAAGAGATTTGAAGTTAAGTGGTAACTTGTGTAAGCTTTTGAGTATTTAAGGTAGCATTAGATAAAAATAAATTTTCACGGTTCAAGATAAAATATTTTTAGGTCATAAAAATTATAAAAATACATTTCTTGCAAAATTTGAGTGATATAATAATAATCGTGTCGTATTTAGGAAAATCGTCGTAATTATATAAATATAACAATTTATATACAAAATAAATTTAAAACACTGGGTAAACTCATAATATTATTTTATAAACTTAATATGAGTATAAAAATATATCGGGATAATTTTTGGAAGTAATGGATCAATTGTTCAAAATAATTAGTTACGCGATAACGTTTATTTAATATAAAATTAAACGTTTAACGAAAAATGCAAAACCATGCATAATATTGATATAAAATGATGACAATGATGTTAATGGAATGTAGACTAAACTTAGTCTATATGAAATGTCCTCGATGATATGATCATGAATTCACAGCTAAACCATTACGGTTACGTGAATTTGATACTCGTAAACCTAGTTTACGATAAACGATAAATGATGAAGCATGAATAATGTTTTGAAATATGACCTGAAAATACGAGTTGTCATATTCGCCCAACCAAAAAGGAATTCAGTCCCTGAATTCAGTTCGTGTTAGTCTATCGAATTTTTGAGTTTGTGGTTAATATCGAGGAGAGAAGACATGAGGAAGTGTCGTTATGGTTATCGATGATTGAGAGCGTACAAAACATCATAGTAGAGAAAATATTGGATGAATCTCCCATGAGTAACACTTTGACTTTGGAATATGTGATAATTTTGCTTGCACTAAGATTTATAAATAACTGCTCCCAACATAACATGATCCCTCCAGAATTAGACATAGTTAGCTAGGCTATGTATAATTAAGGGACGATAATGTGACGTTCGGTTTAGTTCTTATAACTCTCGATGTTTACAGAGATCTAAACCTTGTAAGTGATAACGAATCAGAAAGAAAACAAAGTACGCTTAATGAGAATATTTTACAACGAGTGGTTATCAAAAAGTAGTACATCTTAAGTCATAAGATCTGAATATGATGGAAGACATAAACTTAGTACGACATAGTACATTAGGAAAATTAAGACTGTTAGTTTCCGAACTTCTTCAGTCTTCCGCGTTGTTGAGACCATGACGAGCTTCTCCTCCTTCTAACATGTATGCATTCCCATGAGCTCCTTCAACTTGTTGACCTTCGTTCCGGGGACATTGGTTCCGATAGTGTCCTTGCTCCCCACATCCGAAGCATGTGACTATGGATTTACCTCTACATGTTATATTTTATTTCAAAACCTAAACTAAGAGTGTAACTAGAGTGTAAATAACTTGTCTTGAAATTTTTTGATGATCTCCTCTTGATCCTTGTGATGGCCGGTTTTGTGGAGAAGAGAGAAAGGAAATAATTTGATTTTTGCACTTAATGAAAATGAGTTGTATGTGTAGATATGTTGAGTATAATACAATATAAATGTATAAGATATTTTGCAAGTCAAATGACTCACCCATATATGTCGACCACTATAAGAAATAAAAGACTAGATGCATTAAGTGATAATTAATTGTATTAATGTAGAGTAAATGTGTAGTTACTTAAGAATTACTAGTAACTTGTGTATTTATTTAAGCATTTAGGGTAGCGTTAGCTAAAAATAAATTTTAACGGAGCAAAATAAAATATATTGAATTCATATAAATTATAAAAATACATTTCTTGCAAAAATTGAGTGAAATAATAATTATCGTGTTGAATTTACGAAAACCGTCGTAAATATTTATACTTAACAATTTATATACAAAATAAATTGAAAACATCGGGTAATTAATAATATAATTTTTATAGTCTTAAAATGAGTATAAAAATATATTAGGATTATTTTTGGAAGTGTCGGATCAATATTCAAAATAATCTTTACGCGATAGCGTTTATTTAATAAGAAAATAAACGTTTAATGTAAAATGCAAAACCATGCACGAACCGATATGAAATGATGAATATTGAGTTTGAGAAATGACCGGAAATTGAGAATTGTGACATTCTTCCCTTGTCAGAGGAATCACGTCCTCGTGATTCGATTATTGATAACTATAGCCCAAACCGCAACAAGGGTTCTAAAAGTTTATGCTCATGTATGGTCTAAATGATTATGTCAATGCTCATGCATATATCGTGACTATATCCCATTCTAAAGACATGCTCCCTTATGATTAGGCTCGATGAGGCAGGCTTTCCCATTCTCGAGCGAAATCCTCAAAAGATTTTTAGGTAACCGATTTTTACTTAATCTCACAACTCATCAAACAAGAACTGTCATGAGATTAGGCTAAATCGGTTTGAGCAACAACTTGTTTCTAGCTTGATCTTTGCAACTCATCAAACAAGAACTGTCGCTCGGATCAAACTGGAAACAAGTGGTTTGAACAAAATCTTTTGAAAATTTGGCTCGATTACGGAATTGCTTACAAATATGAGACTACTACTCCCTTCATTGCATGATTCTTCCTTAATTAGACATAGGTGATCAGGCTATGTATAATTTAGGAGTAACTATGAAATGCTTGGACTAATTGTCTCATATGCTGTTTGGTGTTGAGTCATAAGTCCGCATGTATAATGAGTATGCACTTATAATGATATGATGAGATGCTATGATGATGTAGTTATAGTCTAGGGTCAATGATGCAACCTAGTTCTCTATAACCGATGCTCTGATACCAATCTGTCACACCCCAAATTACCTGTTTTGCAGCGGAATGGAATACCTTGGGGAGGACTGTCATAGCATCAAAGTTACAGTTATATCGAACGACCTAAAGTGTCGTTTGGAAAACACATCATTTGATTTAATAAAACAATCAGAGTTTACAAAGTGTAGGTCCCAAATGAAAATCAATATGTACGGAAATAAATTTGTTACAAGCCAAACGATGTTTTTAAAGTGCATAAATCCCATGTATGACGCGTCGTCACCACGACTCTATGATATGTCCATATGCATGCCATGAAGTGAATGCCTTAGATACCTGAGATAAAACATGCTAAAAAGTGTCAACACAAAGGTTGAGTGAGTTCATAGAGTTTGTGTTAAAATGTAAAGCCTTTAAAGAATGTTCATGCAGCAAAGGCATTGTAAATCCACTCAGTTCCAAGTTCCGCCCATACAAAACTTGCAACCTGTGTGTTCACAACCCATTGCCCAAAATAGAATGACAATCATGATTATGCGCATCAATGTAGTTAAAAGTATAAATGTCACCACAAGGGTCTTCCAACAACTCGTGTTGGGATGTTCCTCCAACGACTCACGTTGGGTTGTATCCATAAAAATGGCCTTCCAACATATAGATGTTGGGATGTTCCTCCAACGACTCACGTTGGGTTGTATCCATAAAAATGGCCTTCCAACATATAGATGTTGGGATGTTCCTCCAACGACTCACGTTGGGCTGTATCCATAAAAATGGCCTTCCAACATATAGATGTTGGGATGTTCCTCCAACGACTCACGTTGGGCTGTATCCATAAAAATGGCCTTCCAACATATAGATGTTGGGATGTTTGTTTAAGTCTAGTCAATACACGTACCAAGTCTAGAGTATAAGTAATGTTGTTTGGCAAAAGAGTTTAAATGTTTTGATAAATAAGCATGTATCTCCCCCAAAAGTAATTCAAAACAATTAAAAGAGTAGGGGCTATGACTCACAGTAATATGTCAAAGTTTAGAATATTTGTGATAGTAAAAGCAAGTAGTTGAGCATGTATCTCCCCCAAAGAGTTTGTGAAATAATTAAGTAATAGAAAGTGGGGCATTGAAACTAACCTGTTGCAATAGTTATGATGAACAAGTGGATGCACAGAAATGAGACGCAACTCTCTAACCGCGACCTATTATGAATGATATGATCTAATATAAGTCATGAAACAATGCCGTGCATGCAAACTCATATGATATCCATACCACTTGTACATTTGAAAATAATGTTTATCGTCGAAATATATGTTTATGACATCTCGTTATGTTATAAAATACTTTACAAGTATTTACGTTGAAATGATATCCTACGATAGTCATTTAATGATTTATTATGAAATTATAACTTTTCGTCGCAAAACAATATAATTTGACAATTAATGAAAGTGACTAAATGGCCTCGAAAAGCTAGTCGTAAAATGGTGCACATCGAGTGTTAGGAAACAAACTCAACGGTTTTGGGAAGCTTGTATCATTATCTCAAAGTTTTAGCATTTACGTTTTTATCATAGAGGTCTTGATCATGGAGAAAAATATAGGTAAAGTATGGTACTTGTATCCAAAATATTGTTTAAGGTAACTTTCGGCAAAGTTTGAGTGACCGTATTTTATTCGTTACAACTCCGTTTGACGAACGGTTGGACATTTTGGAAAATATGCTAGGCGAACTTACTTTTACTAGAAGACATCATTTTATAAAAAGTACTCCATCATTGTTAAAAACGACCCTCAACATGGTCCCTCGTTGCCGTAGTATGTGTCTAATAGAAATATATTAATTTTTGCTTATATAATAAAGTTACGGCAACTTTGTTTAACGCGTGTAATTTAATCGTTATAAGTCCGTTTTCTACGTTTTATATGTCCTTAGCTTCGTATTAAAGTATACTAATATATTTTTGATAAGTCGACACATTTTATAACGCTTAAGACCCATTTTTGACTCGTAAAAAGGTAAAACAACATGCTGAATTTTCTGAAGTAAATAGTTTTCGTCGTGTAACTTGTAAATAGCATAACTCCTTCGTTATAACTCCGTTTTAACCCATTCAAGCGGCCACGTTTTCGTTTTAAAGTGTATTTTCCAAATATCTAGCCCAAATATTTTTATCAACTGTCGAAAATTCCAGTATTAACAAATATGATCAGACCCTTAATTAGAGTTGTCGAAATGAGTTTTTCTCGCGCAAAACCTATTCTAACCAATTCAAAACAACTCCGAAGCTATTCTAATCCTACCATACACCTTCTTAGGGTGTCATGGATTCCTAGACATCATCAAAAATGATATGTTACAAGGGATTATTATTTGGATAATTAAAACCCATTATATGTACTAAAAACCCATAAAAGTGGTATGGATCATGGATTTCATGCATATTTTTCTTGAATATGATGAGATGAATACAAAATAAATATGAAAGATGATCATGAATATGAGATGCTTACTAGTGACTTGATGAGGTGTAATGAACAAAGGTTTAATCCTAATCACCATAGGTTTTTATTTCAAAACCTAAACTAAGAGTGTAACTAGAGTGTAAATAACTTGTCTTGAAAATTTTTGATGATCTCCTCTTGATCCTTGTGATGGCCGGTTTTGTGGAGAAGAGAGAAAGGAAATAATTTGATTTTTGCACTTAATGAAAATGAGTTGTATGTGTAGATATGTTGAGTATAATACAATATAAATGTATAAGATATTTTGCAAGTCAAATGACTCACCCATATATGTCGACCACTATAAGAAATAAAAGACTAGATGCATTAAGTGATAATTAATTGTATTAATGTAGAGTAAATGTGTAGTTACTTAAGAATTACTAGTAACTTGTGTATTTATTTAAGCATTTAGGGTAGCGTTAGCTAAAAATAAATTTTAACGGAGCAAAATAAAATATATTGAATTCATATAAATTATAAAAATACATTTCTTGCAAAAATTGAGTGAAATAATAATTATCGTGTTGAATTTACAAAAACCGTCGTAAATATTTATACTTAACAATTTATATACAAAATAAATTGAAAACATCGGGTAATTAATAATATAATTTTTATAGTCTTAAAATGAGTATAAAAATATATTAGGATTATTTTTGGAAGTGTCGGATCAATATTCAAAATAATCTTTACGCGATATCGTTTATTTAATAAGAAAATAAACGTTTAATGTAAAATGCAAAACCATGCACGAACCGATATGAAATGATGAATATTGAGTTTGAGAAATGACCGGAAATTGAGAATTGTGACATTCTTCCCTTGTCAGAGGAATCACGTCCTCGTGATTCGATTATTGATAACTATAGCCCAAACCGCGACAAGGGTTCTAAAAGTTTATGCTCATGTATGGTCTAAATGATTATGTCAATGCTCATGCATATATCGTGACTATATCCCATTCTAAAGACATGCTCCCTTATGATTAGGCTCGATGAGGCAGGCTTTCCCATTCTCGAGCGAAATCCTCAAAAGATTTTTAGGTAACCGATTTTTACTTAATCTCACAACTCATCAAACAAGAACTGTCATGAGATTAGGCTAAATCGGTTTGAGCAACAACTTGTTTCTAGCTTGATCTTTGCAACTCATCAAACAAGAACTGTCGCTCGGATCAAACTGGAAACAAGTGGTTTGAAGAAAATCTTTTGAAAATTTGGCTCGATTACGGAATTGCTTACACATATGAGACTACTACTCCCTTCATTGCATGATTCTTCCTTAATTAGACATAGGTGATCAGGCTATGTATAATTTAGGAGTAACTATGAAATGCTTGGACTAATCGTCTCATATGCTGTTTGGTGTTGAGTCATAAGTCCGCATGTATAATGAGTATGCACTTATAATGATATGATGAGATGCTATGATGATGTAGTTATAGTCTAGGGTCAATGATGCAACCTAGTTCTCTATAACCGATGCTCTGATACCAATCTGTCACACCCCAAATTACCTGTTTTGCAGCGGAATGGAATACCTTGGGGAGGACTGTCATAGCATCAAAGTTACAGTTATATCGAACGACCTAAAGTGTCGTTTGGAAAACACATCATTTGATTTAATAAAACAATCAGAGTTTACAAAGTGTAGGTCCCAAATGAAAATCAATATGTACGGAAATAAATTTGTTACAAGCCAAACGATGTTTTTAAAGTGCATAAATCCCATGTATGACGCGTCGTCACCACGACTCTATGATATGCCCATATGCATGCCATGAAGTGAATGCCTTAGATACCTGAGATAAAACATGCTAAAAAGTGTCAACACAAAGGTTGAGTGAGTTCATAGAGTTTGTGTTGAAATGTAAAGCCTTTAAAGAATGTTCATGCAGCAAAGGCATTGTAAATCCACTCAGTTCCAAGTTTCGCCCATACAAAACTTGCAACCTGTGTGTTCACAACCCATTGCCCAAAATAGAATGACAATCATGATTATGCGCATCAATGTAGTTAAAAGTATAAATGTCACCACAAGGGTCTTCCAACAACTCGTGTTGGGATGTTCCTCCAACGACTCACGTTGGGTTGTATCCATAAAAATGGCCTTCCAACATATAGATGTTGGGATGTTCCTCCAACGACTCACGTTGGGCTGTATCCATAAAAATGGCCTTCCAACATATAGATGTTGGGATGTTTGTTTAAGTCTAGTCAATACACGCACCAAGTCTAGAGTATAAGTAATGTTGTTTGGCAAAAGAGTTTAAATGTTTTGATAAATAAGCATGTATCTCCCCCAAAAGTAATTCAAAACAATTAAAAGAGTAGGGGCTATGACTCACAGTAATATGTCAAAGTTTAGAATATTTGTGATAGTAAAAGCAAGTAGTTGAGCATGTATCTCCCCCAAAGAGTTTGTGAAATAATTAAGTAATAGAAAGTGGGGCTATGAAACTCACCTGTTGCACTAGTTATGATGAACAAGTGGATGCACAGAAATGAGATGCAACTCTCTAACCGCGACCTATTATGAATGATATGATCTAATATAAGTCATGAAACAATGTTGTGCATGCAAACTCATATGATATCCATACCACTTGTACATTTGAAAATAATGTTTATCGTCGAAATATATGTTTATGACATCTCGTTATGTTATAAAATACTTTACAAGTATATACGTTGAAATGATATCCTACGATAGTCATTTAATGATTTATTATGAAATTATAACTTTTCGTCGCAAAACAATATAATTTGACAATTCATGAAAGTGACTAAATGGCCTCGAAAAGCTAGTCGTAAAATGGTGCACATCGAGTGTTAGGAAACAAACTCAACGGTTTTGGGAAGCTTGTATCATTATCTCAAAGTTTTAGCATTTACGTTTTTATCATAGAGGTCTTGATCATGGAGAAAAATATAGGTAAAGTATGGTACTTGTATCCAAAATATTGTTTAAGGTAACTTTCGGCAAAGTTTGAGTGACCGTATTTTATTCGTTACAACTCCGTTTGACGAACGGTTGGACATTTTGGAAAATATGCTAGGCGAACTTACTTTTACTGGAAGACATCATTTTATAAAAAGTACTCCATCATTGTTAAAAACGACCCTCAACATGGTCCCTCGTTGCCGTAGTATGTGTCTAATAGAAATATATTAATTTTTGCTTATATAATAAAGTTACGGCAACTTTATTTAACGCGTGTAATTTAATCGTTATAAGTCCGTTTTCTACGTTTTATATGTCCTTAGCTTCGTATTAAAGTATACTAATATATTTTTGATAAGTCGACACATTTTATAACGCTTAAGACCCATTTTTGACTCGTAAAAAGGTAAAACAACATGCTGAATTTTCTGAAGTAAATAGTTTTCGTCGTGTAACTTGTAAATAGCATAACTTCTTCGTTATAACTCCGTTTTAACCCATTCAAGCGGCCACGTTTTCGTTTTAAAGTGTATTTTCCAAATATCTAGCCCAAATATTTTTATCAACTGTCGAAAATTCCAGAATTAACAAATATGATCAGACCCTTAATTAGAGTTGTCGAAATGAGTTTTTCTCGCGCAAAACCTATTCTAACCAATTCAAAACAACTCCGAAGCTATTCTAATCCTACCATACACCTTCTTAGGGTGTCATGGATTCCTAGACATCATCAAAAATGATATGTTACAAGGGATTATTATTTGGATAATTAAAACCCATTATATGTACTAAAAACCCATAAAAGTGGTATGGATCATGGATTTCATGTATGTTTTTCTTGAATATGATGAGATGAATACAAAATAAATATGAAAGATGATCATGAATATTTGATGCTTACTAGTGACTTGATGAGGTGTAATGAACAAAGGTTTAATCCTAATCACCCTAGGTTTTTATTTCAAAACCTAAACTAAGAGTGTAACTAGAGTGTAAATAACTTGTCTTGAAAATTTTTGATGATCTCCTCTTGATCCTTGTGATGGCCGGTTTTGTGGAGAAGAGAGAAAGGAAATAATTTGATTTTTGCACTTAATGAAAATGAGTTGTATGTGTAGATATGTTGAGTATAATACAATATAAATGTATAAGATATTTTGCAAGTCAAATGACTCACCCATATATGTCGACCACTATAAGAAATAAAAGACTAGATGCATTAAGTGATAATTAATTGTATTAATGTAGAGTAAATGTGAAGTTAGTTAAGAATTACTAGTAACTTGTGTATTTATTTAAGCATTTAGGGTAGCGTTAGCTAAAAATAAATTTTAACGGAGCAAAATAAAATATATTGAAGTCATATAAATTATAAAAATACATTTCTTGCAAAAATTGAGTGAAATGATAATTATCGTGTTGAATTTACGAAAACCGTCGTAAATATTTATACTTAACAATTTATATACAAAATAAATTGAAAACATCGGGTAATTAATAATATAATTTTTATAGTCTTAAAATGAGTATAAAACTATATTAGGATTATTTTTGGAAGTGTCGGATCAATATTCAAAATAATCTTTACGCGATAGCGTTTATTTAATAAGAAAATAAACGTTTAATGTAAAATGCAAAACCATGCACGAACCGATATGAAATGATGAATATTGAGTTTGAGAAATGACCGGAAATTGAGAATTGTGACAAGAGTCCTATCATCATCGTTTTTCAGACATCATCAATGATTTGGATAAACACAACATCATCATGCCAAGAATTGCAGTGAATACTAAGTTCCTAAGTAGTCTTGGTCCTGAATGGGAGAAGTATGTCATTTTTCTCCGTCAAGCGAAGAATATGCATCATTCTACATATGGATTGTTGTACGATTACTTGAAGCCTCATGAAAAGGAAGTTGATCGGGAAAGGATTCTCCGTGCTCAAATTGCTCCACCTACACATCCGGAAAATCAACAACTTGCCTTATATGCTCAACAAAGTTATCCTCCTCAACAAGCAACTCAACCAACTGCCTCAGTAATACCAAACGATCAATCACAGCAACCTCAACAAAATCAATTGGTTCCTTACAACAACAACAATGATCAAGCACTTCATAGTCAAACTAATGAGGAATCCGATCCGTTCGAAGCATTACAACAAGGATTTGTTATGATTGCTAATGCTTTTAGCCATTATACCAACAAATCCAACAATCGTATTCGTTCCTCATCCAATACACGAAATCAGGCTGTTGTGAACAATGGACGAGTTGAAGTTTAGAATCGTGGTTATGGTCGTCAAATGGGAGGTGGTCAAGGGTTTAATGCTATGGGAAGGAATAACAACAGAGCTCAAGTGGTGGAACAGGGAAATGCTCAAAATGGGTTGAATGGTCTTCGATGCTACAACTACAATGAGAAGGGACACCTGGCTAATGCATGCCCAAAGCCAAGGACTAGGGGCAATGCTTACTTCAAAGAGGCTCTTCTTTTGGCTCTTAAGGATGAAGCTGGTGGATCTCTCACAAACAAAGAACAGAGCTTTATGGCAGATGCAGACTCAGATGATGATATGGAGGGCTTGCAGGCCAATGCAGCGGTTATGTTGATGGCTAATATGCAAGAGTTACACATGAGTGAAACAGGCCCAGTGTATGGCACTGATGGCTTGTCTCAGGTACCCGAACAAACCATCATCATATCTGAACTCATATCTCCGCCAATATCTAAATCCGGCACGGCTCAGACTGTTCAAAATGAGTCATCTACATCTCATTCTGACGATTTTCAAGTAAACCCTGTAGTTACATTTGACGATCAAGATGACCTTATGGTTTCCTTTGACAATCAAATTGACTCCGTGGTTGTACTTGAGGATCTAAATAATGATCATGTTGAGACTCACGTTGAACAAGCCGAACTGTTGCCTCATCCAGATTTTGCTCGTTTAATTCAAGACCATCAAATCAAAATGAAGGAATGTTATGCATTAAATAAGGACTTAAAAAGTAAAAATGCACTGTTAACCAAGGATTTTGAATGCTTACAAATGCAACTCAACTTTTTCAAAACTCGAGAAAAAGGTTTTGAAGCCGCTTTTGCTAAATCTCATCAAAACGAAAAATATTTAGAGAGACAGATGCGTGATCTAGCCGCCTCGAAGAATGCTTTGTTGTCTGAAATAGAACAACTGAAACATGAACATAAAAAGCAAATTAACGCTCTCACCTTGGAAAATCAAAAAGCTAAGGCTGAGTTGTTAACTTGTCAAAAACAGTTCTCCGCATACAAAAAGCATTCAACGAATCGGGTAGATGACCTTCTTGAAGAAATTATCGGCTTGCAAAACAAAATCAAAGAGTTTAAAACTGTTGTTTACAAACATGGTGAATCAGTAACATCTATTGAAAAGTTTACCTTAAAACAAAATCCAAAAGGATATGGATCAAATCTAGCTGATTACAAACCAAAGCTTTCACTAAAAACATTCAAACCAAATCCTGAAGTTTCCAGTGCAGAATACAAAATTGATAATACTGTCATGAGTGTTGTTGAATATCATCGTCAAGAGGAATTAGATGCAGAAGACGAGAGTCGATCAAAATTAAAAACTGTTGTTTACAACAAACCTTTTAATTATTCAAAACCGGTCACTTTTGTCACACCAACGGATTCTTCTAACACACCAAGGGTTATCATCAAAACACCTGAGTCTTCTAATGTTAATCCCCAACCAGATTATGCACAAACTTATGGTCCTTTACCTTCCATCAGTGAAGTTAACTCAAAACCTGAAAATCAAAAAATTCTTCGCTATTTTGACATTTTCATGGCTGACCTCAAAATTTTACAACATGAGATAGAATATCGTTCTGAAATCAAAATTGATCATTTTCAATCGCCTCTGGCGCGAGAACAAAGAGACATTTTTCAGAAAAATCTTTTACCTAACGTTAAAAATTTGAAAAGTTGTGCATTAGCTTGGGAAAAGGATTTTCATAAGGAACTTGGAGTGATGAAGGTCGTTTTCGAGAAAACTGAAACATCTATTTCTAATACTAAACGTAAAAGAAACTGTTGAGAAAAGATGTTGATCGACTCTTGGAAGATGTTATCTGTGCTGATATCCATAATGTTGTGTTATTCTATTCTTTGCCACATGCATCTGATAATATCTCTGCTGATAATGTTGACTCTGTGGTAACTGTTGAGAATACTGATAATGTGCTTCAGATCGAGTCTTTAAAAGCTAAAAATAAACGATTACTTAACGAACTTTACAATGCAAAACGTCGTCTTCATTGGTGTGAAAAGGATATTCACAATCATCAACTTAGTTTTCAAAAGAAAATCGCTCAGTTGCAAACAAAATCTTTTGATCCTAAAATTGAGCAACTGGATGATCAAAACGTGTCTTTGAAAGGTCAAATCTCTAAATATGAACAAGAGCTTGTAAAAGTTAAACAGGAATATGGTGTCATATTTGATTTACTCAATAAGACTCGTCATGAAGCATCAAACGAACTTGATCACTATCTTGCTCACACTAGAGAAGTAATGAATTTTGCTGTTAATATTCGGTCTGAAAATCAAGATTTGATTCACACTATCTCTAAGTTAAGAGAAATGTTAGGAAAGTATGAACAACTTCCGCCAACCATCATTAAGAGATTAACACATGTAACACTTAGTAATCGTGCACCTAGAATCCCTACTGCAAAATCACAAGTTGCTAACGTGCTTCCTTCTACTGCAACAGGAATAGTTGCGTCTTTTCCAAACGTCCGCACTTCACAGCCTAGGAGCACTCAATCGAAGAATAGGAAGTTGCGACCTAAGAAAAGATCAATAAGGAATGCTAAAGTAGAAGAACACCCTAGGACTATGAATAAGACTCACGTTGCTTCCACTATAGATATTGCGTCTGGCAAATGTAATAGAAATAGTGATGTAACGAATGCTAAACCTCTAAGTACCTTTGATATTCAGTCTGATGCACCTTGTGTTATTTGTCATAAAAGTATGAATTCTGATTGTCATGACAAATGTGTTGCTAAAGCTATAATCTCTCGATTACGGAATCCTAAGAATCGGAACACCTCTAGGCCCACTAATCATTCTCAGTCTGTGCTTGGTAGACTGCCTTCTTTAGATTCTACATCATGTGTGGTTGTCCCTGTAGCCCCAGTTTCACCTCCTAAGAATGTAGTACCACCTAGTGCATTCACTAAGATTAAAGCAAAGAGTAGTTATAGATGGCAGAAATGGATATATAACACACTAGGATTTAAATGGATGCCTAAAATCATTAATGTGTGCATGTCTAATATACCTGCTTCGGAACCCTCTAACATTTCGGGTTCCACATCTACTTCTATTCCATCTGTGTCGTCTGTGTGTAATGCAGGTGATACAGATCATTCTCTGGATTGTTGATAGCGGATGTTCCCGACACATGACAGGCAACCTTAAACTGTTATCAAACTTTATTGCAAAGTTCATTGGCACTGTCAGGTTCGGGAATGATCACTTCGCAGCTATCATGGGCTACGGAGACTATGTCAATGGGAACATCGAAATCAGCAGGGTTTACTATGTGGAAGGCCTCGGTCATAATCTGTTCTCAGTAGGTCAGTTTTGTGATGGAGATTTGGAGGTTGCTTTCCGGGAGAAAACTTGTTTCATTCGTGATCTACAAGGCAATGACCTTATGTCTGACTCGCGTAATTCTAGTCTCTACACTATCTCTATGCAAGACATGGTTGCTTCATCTCCCATCTGCTTACTTTCAAAGGCAACATCAACAAAATCCTGGCTATGGCACCATCGTCTCTCACATCTAAACTTTCAAACCATCACCAACCTTGCTCGACACAAACTAGTTGAAGGTCTCCCACGATTCCGGTATTCAAAAGATCATCTTTGCTCAGCATGTGAACAAGGGAAAAGCACTCGTGCTCACTTTCCTTCAAAGGTGGAACACAGCTCTCAGCATGTGCTTCATCTTCTTCACATGGATTTGTGTGGCCCGATGCACGTGCAAACGATCAATAGCAAACGCTACATCTTAGTAATTGTTGATGACTACTCACGATGGACTTGGGTCTACTTTCTTCGAAGTAAAGACCAAGCTCCACAAATGATCATCACCTTTCTCACGAAAATACAGGTTCAGCTCCGCAACACCGTCAGGATAATCAGAACAGACAAAGGAACTGAATTTCTTAACCAAACCCTTCGTGAATTCTTTGAGAAAGTGGGAAGTCAGCATCAAACATCTATTGCACGGACACCCGAACAAAACGGAGTTGTTGAAAGACGAAACCGAACGTTAGTGGAAGCTGCAAGAACAATGTTAATCAATGCTAAACTTCCAGATTACTTATGGGCAGAAGCTGTATCTACTGCATGCTATACTCAAAACCGTTCTATGATCACAAAACGCCACAACAAAACACCTTTCGAGCTTGTCCACAACCATAAACCGAATCTCAAACACTTTCATGTATTTGGATCCCTTTGCTATCCGAATAATGATCGTGATGATTTTGGAAAGCTCAAAGCCAAAGCTGACATTGGAGTCTTTATTGGATATTGTGAGAATTCTAAAGGTTACCGGATCTGGAATCGTCGTACAAAACATGTGATGGAAACGATTCATGCTCATTTTGATGAACTCACGGAAATGGCTTCTGAGTATAACAACTTAGAACCCGGTCACAACCGTTTAAACTTCCCTCAACCCCCATCATCAGCTGAACAAAGCCCCCAACTAACTCGTCAACAAATGGAAAGGTTATTTGCTCCTCTGTTCAGTGACGATATTGATGAACGTGCTCCAGGTGTATCCGCTGTTTCCGCTGCTCAACCTAATAATATTCCTATACCTGATACACCTGCTACAACAACTACTGTTGAAGATGCACCTACACCAGTTGACTCCAACACAACAGTTGAACATACCGCTTCCAACAATGATGAACCGGCTGATGATATTCTGAATGAAGTACCCCCACCTGCAGATTTTGATCCAAATGCGTTCTTTAACCCGTTTGCTAATGAGACTGCTGCACCTGATGTCGCGGAATCATCAACAAACCATTTGAATCCTCAGAATCTACACAATGTATACCAACATCAACCCTCTACACATCGATGGACAAAAGACCATCCTCTGGCTAATATTATTGGAAACCCGAATCAACCAGTCGTTACGAGACAACGTCTTCACACAGATGGTGAACATTGCATTTATGCACTCACTGTCTGCCAATCTGAGCCTAAAAACATTAAAGACGCAATGACAAAAGACAACTGGATTGAATCCATGCAAGAAGAACTCAACCAATTCAAACGTCTTGAAGTATGGGAACTGGTTGAAAGACCAACAGGGGTCTACGTCATTGGTCTCAAATGGATTTGGAAAAACAAATTGGATGCTGAAGGGAACGTAATCCGAAACAAGTCACGTCTAGTTGCTAAGGGTTATCGTCAGGAAGAGGGAATAGACTTTGAAGAATCTTTTGCTCCGGTTGCTCGTCTTGAGGCTGTTCGGATATTTCTCGCGTTCGCGGCTAATATGAATATGACGGTCTTTCAGATGGATGTCAAAACTGCGTTTCTCAACGGACAACTGAAAGAAACGGTTTATGTCAGCCAACCCGAAGGATTCGTTGATCCAGAGTTCCCGAACCATGTCTACAAACTGAACAAAGCTCTTTATGGTCTCAAACAAGCCCCTCGGGCATGGTACGATAAGCTATCATCTTTCCTCATTGCTAATAATTTCACCAAAGGTTCGGTTGACCCAACTCTTTTTATACAATATCACGGGGCACATATCTTAATTGTTCAAATTTACGTGGATGACATCATTTTTGGGTCGACACATAAAAAGTTTTCAACCGCTTTTGCAAAACTAATGAAGAAATTTTTTGAAATGTCCATGATGGGTGAACTTACGTTCTTTCTAGGAATGCAAGTTCATCAATCACCCCGTGGTATTTTCTTGAGTCAGTCCAAATATGCCCTTGAATTGCTAAACAAATTTGGAATGAAAACCTGTGATACTTATGCCACACCAATGACTCATACCAAGAAGCTAGACGCTGATTTACATGGGAAATTAGTTGACCCTACCAAATACCGAAGTATTATTGGGTCCCTCATGTATCTAACAGCTAGCAGACCTGATATTGTCTTTGCCGTTTATCTATGCTCCCGTTATCAGTCGCGACCAACTGAAACCCACCTCTCTGAGGCTAAAAGAATCCTCCGATACATCAAGGGAACCATTAACTTGGGGATCTGGTATCCGAAGGATTCTGGTTTTGAACTAATCGCTTTTTCAGACGCTGACCACGCAGGATGCTTAGACTCAAGGAAAAGTACTTCAGGAGCTCTACAATTTCTTGGTGATAAACTGGTGTCTTGGCAATCAAAGAAGCAGGATTGTACATCGCTGTCATCAACCGAAGCAGAATATGTAACCATGTCCGCGTGTTGTGCTCAAGTCATATGGATGAGAACACAACTCAAAGACTATGGTTACGTATTTGACAGAATCCCGATGTACTGCGACAATCGGAGTGCCATTGCGATCTCGTGCAACTCAGTTCAACACTCGAAATCAAAGCACATCGATCTACGCTATCATTTCATCAAAGACCACGTGGAACAGGGTACCGTTGAATTATACTTTGTGGGTACAGAATACCAATTGGCAGATCTACTCACCAAAGCCTTGCCTCCCGCTAGGTTTAATGAGTTGGTCCACCGGATTGGTATGAGGTGTTTGACTCAAGAGGAATTGAATGACCTCTTAAAAGAGTCTTAAAAACCTGTCAAACACCAAAACATATTTTGTAAATAAATTTCAAAAACAAAATACAAAAATATAAAATCTTACAAAACAACAAAAATATTCTTCTAATCTACTTTTCTTTCAACATGGCAAGTACATTTCTTCCATCAACACTATAATCTTTCAAAAATTCAGTATTTTTCCGATCAAGTGTTGAGGGGGAGAAAATTATCAATTAACTGTTTCAAAACATCTGTGTACTTGCATGTTATTATATCCCGGTTGTTTCTTTTATCAATGGTGGTAAATGTTTCTGGTTTAATGACACTCCTCAGACTAAAATTTATAACCTTTCATCATTTATTAAGTCGAGGGGGAGTGTCGTCAAAGTTATTTCTTAAAATCTTTGTTTGGTAACCAAAATGGAAGTTAAAAGACTTTGTTTGAAAAAGGAAAAGGTGGAGGGACCAAAACTATCAAAATGTTAAAGTTATTTTAATAAAAACATCCTCCACCTAACATTATCCTCACATTTATTACTTCTAACCTAAAAGATCCTACGCCTAATATTCGTTCAAGAAATCCGTACTTTAGATCATCATTTTGTAAGTGTTTTCATGATCTTAACGATAATACAAGCTAATGTTTTGAATTTCAAGCAAATCCTACGGCTAAAACGTTAGTTATGCGTGATTATGTGTTCTACGCATAAGCGTATGAACACACAATCAATGTGTGTGTGTTTTTGGTTGAAAAGAAAGTGTCAAAACGTGTTTTTAACAACAAGGATACTATTTTTACTCTCTAAATCCACCCAGAAACACGAACTGATGGTTTTTGAATATTAGGGTTTATGAGTCGATTTGGGTGTTTACAAATGTGAAGAGTTTTGTTCAAAAAGATTATTGTGTAATGTTTATATGATGATGAATTGATGATTTCCAAGCTCTATCACCACCCAGAAACTCTAAATGATTAAAAATTTGGAATTAGGGTTTAAAGTTCATAAGTTTGGGCATCTTTGATTCTCTACGATTTAGATGTTATAACTTGGTTTATAGACTCTCACAACATCTTAGAACTACCAGAAATTGTTTGGTGCAAATCCCATGGCTAGAAATTATACGCGTAATTCATAACCCTTAGGGTTTTGACCTACGCGTATGACTTTCTACGCATAAATGTTAAATGTGTTGTCATGACATGATTTGTTGTTAAAATGAATTTTTGTGTTAATATTGATGATTTGATGAATTTATTTCAGGCTTGCTGCGCTTAAAATTCAGAATCAAGGTCATTTGAATCTCTACGCTTAAGGATTACCTTACGCGTAGGCAGTTATGCGTAAGAGAAATCCTACGCGTAACTACTACGCATAAGGTTCTATAATGGGACTACGCGTATCCTGTGAAGGATATGCGTAAACAGTGACTCTACACATAAGGTCTACTCTTACGAGTAAGCCTTACGCGTAAGGTCTTTATACGCCTACGCGTAAGCTCTACGCATAAGGCCCCCTTTCCTACGCGTAACTTCTCTTACGCGTAAGTTATGATCCTACGCATAAGCTTTCGTCTACGCGTATGTCATTACTGTTTACGCTTAACTTTGTCAAAACTACGCCTAAGCCTTGATTGACCTTCATTATGAATTGTTACGTGTACAAACTTGTAAATAAACTAATCATAACGTCACGAATCCAATAATGTCACTAATAAAATTAATCGTTTGATATGTTGTGAACAATAAGTGATAACATAAACTTTAAAACTTAAAGTTAACTAACTCACAAAATATTTCACGACGTCATTGGACTATTGGACAAACAAGTGACTTAGGACTCGTAACAATCATTGACACTGTATATTCAATAACTAGACAATAAGACCTTCTGTTGACTAACATTATGTCTTTCAATATGTTGGTTCTTTTGGCTAATGCTATTTCAGATCACGACATGGCTGCTCAAATGAATGTGGATACACCTGAGGTTCTCACTATTGCTGATATCTTCCCCAATGGCTATCCTAGAAAGATTGGAAAGAACAACCTTAGGGTTGACTTTGAAACCCTTACTTGCTCAGAATCTTCCTGCTTGATTGCTGTGGATATTCTAAGGAATCATCCCTACCAGAACATGCTCTCACACTCTGATACTGTACCGGAAATCTACATTCAGCAATTCTGGAATTCTATGCAGAGGATCACTGGTCAAAGTGCAGTGACTGTGACACTTAATCACAAAAAAGTCACCATCACTCATGCTTACGGGCTGTTCTTCTCATTCCTGAAATCGAGGCAACCGACTTCTTTACCACACCTACTGAGGAGACAGTTCTTCAATTCATGATTGATATTGGTTATGATGAAGCTTCAGGAACTATCTCTAAGCATTCTCATGTGGAGCTTAAGAACATTACTCAACCGTGGAGAACCCTCTACCTCATCATCACCAAATCAGTCTCTGGTCGTGATAGTGGATACGAGCATCCCAAGCTCATGGAACTACAAATTTTCTGGTCATTAATCAACAAAAAGGACATCGAAATCGAAGCACTGTTATGGGAAGACATGATGTCATTTCACAAGAAACTTGGCTCAAAGATTCCCTATGTCAGATACACAAAATTGTTGATCCAGAGAGTACTTGGACTTCATCCCGATATTCCACAAAGGCTCAATGACCCAGACAATCACGATATGTTGACTGAGCCTACCCTATCAGTCAGAATCAAAGAATCGTCTAAAAAGAAACATGGTGCCGTGTTGCCTGATCACCTTCTATCTAAAGAACTCAAGAAGCTTGAAACGTACAAAAGGTATCTAGTTGCAGTAAAAGAAGGCAAAGTTGGTCATCTTGATGAAAAACCTTCAGGAACTCCTACTCGGAGAACCAGAAGAGGAAGTGCTGGAAGTGCAGTAAGTTCTGAAAATCAAAGGAAGTTTCCCAAAAGGAATCCTCCTCGTAAAAGGACTGTTCCCGTAAAGGAAGCTGAACCTATTCCCACACCTGAACCGCAAAGAAAGCTTTTGGACGAAAGCTCTGAAGGTACTGACACAGATGAAGAGATTACCTACTCTGAAACTGCAAAGGATGACAATTCCTCAGTACCAAAACCTCCAAGTCCTCAAGCTGATAAAAGAAAAGGGAAGACTCCTGCACTTGTGCCCTATGATGAAAGCTCCGAAGAAGAAGAAGAGCTACTGGATCAATCCTACAGGAAGAAGCTTAAATTCGTCAGTCACCTTCAAAAAGCTGAAGAATTTGCAAAAGACCAAATGGGTGGCCCCGGAGGATCAAGTGGTGCTGCCACTCTTCACCAGATCCTGATGCGGTTAATCGACCCGATAAGGGATCTGGTGCCACCACTCTTGTGCAACAACAAAAGCTTGTGGAGGATACTATCGAATATGAGTTTGAGAAACCTGAAACTGAGAAGTCTGAGAAAGATAAAGATGCTGATTATGACAAGCTGCTTCTGGAAAGTCCTACACGTACACAGAAGGAAACTTCTGAACCACCCAAGGACCCCAAGTCTCCTCACGTCTCATCCTCATCGGATTCTTCTTCTTATTCATCACCACCACCATCAAAGAGATCAACCAAATCATCATCCAAATCAGTGAAGAAACCACCTCGTTCTTGGATATCTCATGCTCATAAACAAATTAGGAATGCTATCAAACAAATCAGAAAGAAAGACATTCTCCAAAAGAAGTTGAATTTCTTTGCTGATCACATACAACATCTGTATGACGAGCATGAAAAGATGAAAGGAGAAAGGAAGTTTATTCAGGAATTCATGAAAAGTCATCGTCAAGAGGAACTGAACGAAATGATCGAAGGTTACACTAACAAGTACCTTCAAGATTTCGTTCCTAAAGTCACAAAGGAGATGTTTACCAGACAACTATATCCGAATCTTATGCAGATAGCCAAGCAAACTATAAGATCCACACCTTTAACCGTCACAATCAATCCATCTGATCCTGTAGTTTTCTCGGATAATGAATTGGTGGCCAAGCTTGTCACACAAATGTCTACACGATCTGGGACATTTACTTCTGAGGAAGGAAAGCTGTTTCAAGCATTGCTGGACTACCAACTCAAAGAAGCATGTAGATTCGAAGCAGAAAAGTCTAAACGTCCTAGAGACGATGAAGACAAGGATCAGGATAAGCATGATAAAGCTAAACGTTAGAAGAAGTCTGGTGAATCATCTTGTATGTTACCTCCTCTCCAATGGACTCCTACTCAACAAAGGTCTCCTCCTCGTTCTTCTACAGATAAGCCTCAGGATGATTCCGAGTTACCACCCCTGACTCAGAAAACCGGTGATTACTTTGAGTATACGGGTGGTGACGATGAAGAGGTCCTTGAGCCCCTACAACAACCCACCTCTCCCAAACAAGCTCAGAAACCAGAATCATCATCTAGGCCTTCCAAAAAGAAGAAGAAGAAGGCACCCATGCTTGACATCGTATCATGGCTAGATGACGATAAAACTGAAGGATTTGAATGGTTTTCTACACTTGTTAACAACACTCCCTACCCTGAAGAAGGTCAGGATTTGGTAGACGGTAATACATTGGAGCATGCAAAACTGTTGCAAGAAAAGTTCCATGTGAAGAAGATGACGAAATCCGAGTTGAAGCGAATCAAGAATGAAGCATTTTAACTGTTAAAAGATAGCTCCGAAAGTGCCATCGAGGTCGAATATCACCTTGAGAACATTGCTCGAGCCATGTCTAACAACATGGATTGGCTCAACCCAGAAGCAAACATCGACTTCACTAAATGGGACAACCCTCCATACTACACCGACTGGTCAAGACCTCTACCAACAATTGGCCAAACAGCTGAACCTAGGATTCCATTCAGATATTTTTTCAACAAAGACCTGGAATTTCTTCTACATGGTGGCGATGGTTCAAGGAAATACGCTACATCGTTGACACTTCCATTTCCAACAGCTATATACTCGAACTGCATAGCCATCGAGGAACGTGCCAATCACTTGTTCTCTGACAAAGTGGAAGCATACGACCGAGATGCAATGTATGGGATTCATCATTGGCCGGAACGCCGACGAATCTACTATAGAAGCTGTCAGGTTCAGAAGTCCCAACATGCGGTGTTCAGTACTAAGGATATCGTTGCCATCAAACATGTTGTTCTGTCATCTAAGTGGGACTACACCTTCCTAAAGAATATCGTAGTCAAACGACAAGATGAAAGGGATTATGCATTCTCTGAAGCTGACTTTGAGAATTTGTCTATCAACGACATTGAAGACATGTACCTTGCTAAAGTACAAGGTCGCATGAGGCAATTTTCAACCGAAGTACAACGTGAATTCATCAAGTCACTGCTCATCTTCATCAGACGCATAGTCATCACGGAACGTGTAGAAGATCTTCAGCTGGCAGTTGAATCTTATCAGACCCGTGTCAACTTCACACCACCTCAGCTAGATCTTCCCGACATCAACCAGCTCTCACAATATACACTCATCAGCAAACCTTTCGGCGTCGTTTATCGTAGTGAACTACAAAGAAATTGCTTAATGGCGTGTAGTGAACTTCACAAGTTTGGAGATCACACTTTGAAGATGGTTAGGGACGGATTGGCATATAGGTTGAAGGACATACGTCAAAAGATTGGGTCTCCTAAGCGATGGAATTCTTAGGATCGCAGGGATGTGAGGAGGATCATCAGAATGATTGATGAAAGGTTGTTTAGAAGGGATCAGTTCAGAACGATGGAAAGCTTTGTTGGTGGTCGACCCAGGATCAACATCACCGGCTATCAACGCCCTGTTCGCACTCCTGGCGACATCACTGCACTTCCTGGTACCCCTTGAATTGTTTCCTTCATTATAAATTTGGATGTGTGATTATATATGAATGGCTTGTGCACACATAACAGTGTACAACCTGTAATTGTCAAGAAAGGACCCTGTAGTACGCTTCAGTGCCACAATCCTTATAAAAGGAGCGAAAGCTTCTTACTTTTGAGTAAAACCTATCAAACCTTTCATTTTTCAAGGTTTTGCTCAAAAGGACAAGTACTTCCCCATATGATTTTCAAAACCTCAACCGTTTGTATCACTTGTTGAGGGGGAGTACTTGAGTTAAAACTTTGTTCACAAATTGTTCATAGTGGTCATCTTCCCGCAACACTCGAAATGGTCATATTTATTCTCAACTGTTCAAAAATAACATTTTATATGCCATTTTTGAGGGGGAGAAAATTATGTGATAAGAAATATGTTGTGTAAATGCAAATGAATCTTTGTGTAATAGACTTCACCAACAAATTGACGGTACTAAACTGTTAGTAACTCGAAAAGACTTGTCCTGGACGGGTAATAATTTCAAGCTAGTTCGCTAGTAATGTAAACGTGTCTCGTAAAGGACTTGTCCGAGTAGAATGTACCATTCGAGAAACTCTTGGTAGACATGAACTCTGACGGGTATGACAACCTTTCAAGGTTTGTTTACACCTTCAAGGTAGTTATTAGAGCTAGTTGTCACCTAAAAGCTGACAATGTAACTCTTTAACTGTTAGGTCACTAGTTTTACAAACACAAGTAATATAGAAAGGAGATGAGGCGATTGAACAAGTATCAAACACACACACACACAATACAATATACGGTTAGGCGTAGGAGGTGAGTGAAAGAAAAGAACTTAAACAACCAACCCTCAAGTGAGGGTTATTACATTATTTATATAGGCAAGGAGCTAGGGCAACACTCCCTCTCCTTCCCTATTCCTTATTGGGCTTGGGCCTAAGCTTATGGGCCTTCTACATAAGCTTGACCTTAAACAAACATAAAGGCCATAATAAATCTACCTATTACATATGAAATATAAATACTTGAAATACTGTTTAGGAGTGATTCCAACAATCTCCCCCTCAAGTATATATGAATGTAAACGGTGAAGGCGTTGATGTAATAGTAGCTCTGACGTCTTCTGACATTCTTCTTTCTTGTGAGAGGAATTGCCTTGATTCGAACAATCTCCCCAGTGTAGAGAGATAGTTATATTTGAACAGTTATGCTTCGACGTCATCTTTAACTTTGTTCTTTGATCATTGTTCTTTGTGGTGAAAGTGATAGTATGTTGTTGTCTGCATCAGTCTGCCTCAGGTCTGCTTCGCTGCTCCAGTGTCTCCACGTCATTCTTCAACATGCTCACACGCTCTTTGACGTTGGAATTCAATACTGATGAAGTTCTTTAAGTTTTTGACTTTGTAGATTCTTTGGTTTGACGAAGAATCATTCTGACGGTTGTGTTGCTGTTGAATAGAACTTCCATTAGTGATGATGTTGGCGTGAGCATGAGAAGAATCAGCACGATCATTCCGCTCCGGAGCTTCCATAAGAAGAAAACATTTCAAACGGTTAGTAATAAGTGGTTTCCGGCACTTACAAGTTTGAACTTCGAGAGTGTTAACAGCATAGTGTGAAAACATAACTCTAATTCTTACAAAAGCCGTTCCTGAACTGGAGTCCCACAAGTGAGATAACGCGATGTACCGAAGTACATCTACAATTCAGATGAGTCGCTGAGGTACACCGAAGCATCACCTCACGACTGTAGACCGTTTGAGACACACTCCGCGTAATCCACGGGGAGTTACCGAAGTGACCTGCTGTCAGGGCTGTTTGATGTTGACCCTGGCAGGAGTTTCCATTCAATCACTGAGGATCACAGATGTGAACCTCTCATAAATGTTCTCGACAGATTGCTAAGATCTGTGAAGGACTCGATATGAACCACTGATAATCTTATTTGTTGATCATCAAGTGATTAAATGTCAAGTGTTCCTAAGAGATCTTTTGATGAATCTCGTGGCTCTAGACTCAATAGTGCGTTTTGGTTTTCCTGAGCGGAGACTAGGGAGAGGGTCTCTTTCTTCAATACCAGCGATCTTTAAGAGAAAGCCAATAGTTTACGTAGGGTTCCCTGTGAGAATGAAACAAGTTTCTGTTGAGAGAAACTTGAGTGGCTAAGAAGGTTTAGTGCATGCGTCACTGGGTCCATGACGACTTTTAATCTTCAATACCGGTGTCACTAAGTGACAATCAGTAGCATATGAATTGAACCCGGTGTCTGCCCTAAGTTGAATAATCTGGAGGGCTGTTTCTTATCACCCTTTACTTTACATTTCTTTTTGATTCTTCAACTCCTTCTTTCTCCGATTTTCATTTTCTCCTTTTTACAATCATTCCTATGGACTTCTAACACTAACTAATGGTAGTGTCCTTGGGTAGATCCCTCCGGCTCTGGCGGATCATAGGACGGTTATTCCTAACCTTAGTCACCTTATAACTCCATGACTAACCTATGTTGCCATTAAAACCACTGTATGTGAAAATATCTCTCAAAGGGTTTGTTAATGAAAAACATGTTTGAACCACAGTGAGAGATGATGTTTTGCATAAATACTCCCCCTCCACATGTGCTTAATAGTTTTAATGGTTAAATGCACAGTGAGGAAAGAGCGCGCACTTTTTGAATTGATCCACTGAAGATAGACAATCCCCCGCGAGACACGGTTACGTTGCATAGTTAAAGAGTTACATTGTCAGCTTTTAGGTGACAACTAGCTCTAATAACTACCTTGAAGGTGTAGACAAACCTCGAAAGGTTGTCATACCCGTCAGAGTTCATGTCTATCAAGAGTTTCTCGAATGGTACTTTCTACTTGGACAAGTCCTTTGCGAGACACGTTTACATTACTAGCGAACTAGCTTGAAATTATTACCCGTCCAGGACAAGTCTTTTCGAGTTACTAACAGTTTAGTACCGTCAATTCGTTGGTTAAGTCTGAGGTACACAGATTCATTTGCATTTTGCACAACATATTTCTTATCACACAAATTTTCTCCCCCTCAAAAATGGCATAAAAAATGTTATTTTTGAACGATTTGAGGATAAATATGACCATTTCGAGTGTTGCGGGAAGAGTGACCACTGTGAACAATTTGTGAACAAAGTTTTCATCAAATACTCCCCCTCAACTAGTGATATGAACGGTTGAGGTTTTGAAAAATCATATGGGGAAGTACTTGTGTTTTTGAGCAAAACCTTGAAAAATGAAAGGTTTGATAGGTTTTACTCAAAAATAAGAAGCTTTCGCTCCTTTTATAAGGATTGTGGCACTGAGGCGTACCACATGGTCCTTTCTTGACAATTACGGGTTGTACACTGATATGCGTGCACAAGCCATAGACATATATAATCACATATCCAAAATTATATGAGTGAAACAATTCAAGGGGTACCAGGAAGTGCAGTGATGTTCCCAGGAGTACGAACAGGGCGTTGATAGCCGGTGATGTTGATCATGGGTCGACCACCAACAAAACTTTCCAATGTTCTGAACTGATCCCTTCTGAACAACCGTTCATCAATCATGGTGATGATCCTTCGCACATCCCTCCTTTCCTGAGAATTCCAGCGCTTAGGAGACCCAATTTTCAGGCGTATATCCTTCAACCTGTACGCCAATCCATCCCTAACCCGCTTCAAGGTATGATCCCCGAATTTCTGAAGTTCACTACACGCCATTAAGCAGTTTCTTTGAAGTTCACTGTGGTAAACAACTCCGAATGGTTTGCTGATGAGCGTATATTGAGTTAGCTGATTGATGTCGGGAAGATCAAGCGTTGGAGGAGTGAGGTTGACACGTTTCTGATATGATTCAACGGCAAGCTGAAGATCTTCAACACGTTCTTTGATGACTATGCGTCTGATGAAGATGAGCAGTGACTTGATGAATTCACGTTGTACTTCAGTTGGAAATTGTCTCATGCGACCTTGAACTTTGGCAAGATACATGTCTTCAATATCGTTGATGTTCAAATTCTCAAAGTCAGCTTCAGAGAATGCATAGTCCCTTTCATCTTGTCTTTTGACCACAATCTTCTTGAGGAAGGTGTAGTCCCATTTAGACGATAGACCAACATGTTGGATGGCCACGGTACTTTTAGTACTGAACACTGCATGTTGAGACTTCTGGACCAAGCAGCTTCTGTAGTAGATTCTTCGGCGTTCCGGCCAATGGTGAATCCCATACATTGCATCTTGGTCATACGCTACCACTTTGTTGGAGAACATGTGGGTAGCACGTTCCTCGATGGCTATACAATCAGAGTATATTGCAGCAGGGAATGGAAGTGTCAGAGATGTAGCGTATTTCCTTGAACCATCGCCACCGTGTTGAAGAAAATCTAAGTCTTTGTTGAAGAAATGTCTGAAAGGAATCCTAGGCTGATCAGGTTGGCCAATGGTAGGTAGAGGTCGAGACCAGTCGGTGTAATATGGAGGATTGTCCCGTTTGGTGAAGTCGATGTTTGCTTCTGGGTTGAGCCAATCCATGTTATTAGACATGGCTCGAGCAATGTTTTCAAGGTGATATTCAACCTCGATTGCACTTTCTGAGCTGTCTTTCAAAAGTAGGAATGCTTCATTCTTGATGCGCTTCAATTCAGATTTCGTCATCTTCTTCACACGAAACCTTTCTTGCAAAATCTTTGCATGCTCCAAGGTACTACCGTCTACCAATTCTTGACCTTCTTCAGGGTAGGGAGTGTTGTTAACAAGTGTAGCAAACCAATCAAATTCTTCAGTTTTATCATCATCTAGCCATGATATGACGTCAGAATGAAGCGTCTTCTTCTTCTTCTTCGAAGGCTTAGATGATGATGCTGGTTTCTGTCCTTGTTTGGGAGAGGTGGGTTGTTGTTGGGGCTCAAGGACCTCTTCATCGTCACCACCCGTATATTCAAAGTAATCACCTGTTTTTTTGAGACAGGGGTGGTAACTCGGAATCGTCCCGAGGTTTATCAGTAGAAGACCGAGGTGGAGGAGACTTCTGTTGAGAAGAAGTCCGTTGTAGAGGAGGTGGCATCGAAGAAGATTCACCAGATTGCTTCTGACGTTTAGATGCAGAGTCCTTGTCCTTATCATCGTCATCTCTTGGCCGTTTGGGTTGATCGGCTGACTCCTTGCATGATGATCTGAGTTGAAAAGCAAGTAGACCTTCGAAAAATTTAGCTTCATCCGAAGTAAACGTTCCAGATCGCTTTGACATTTGCATCACTAGTTTAGCGATTAACTCAGATTCCGAGAGATCAGCTTCTTTGGCCATTGTATGTTTAACCAATGCGACGATGTTAGGGGTGAGTTGTCTGGAAAATACTTCTCTAGTCACACCGGGGACAGTGTCGAGAAGAAACTTGTGGGTATGATCTCTTGCTGTTTTCTCCAGTTCCTTTTGGACTTTAGGAACGATATCCTGAAGGTACTTGTTAGTGTAACCTTCGATCATTTCGTTTAGTTCCTCTTTACGATGACTCTTCATGAACTTCTGAGCAAATTCCCTTTCTTTCTGCATCTTGTCTTTCTCATCATTTAAGTACTGTATTTGGTCAGCAAACCAATTCAGTTTTCTGTAAAGTATGTCCTTCTTTCTGAACTGTTGGACAGCTTTCACAATTCTTTCATGAGTCTGAGAAATCCAAGATTTAGGTGGTTTCTTCACAGATTTGGATGATGATTTGGTTGACTTCTTAGATGGTGGTTGTGATGAATGAGACGAAGAATCCGATGATGATGAGATGTGAGGAGATTCCGGGTCCTTTGGTGGTTCAGAAGTTTCCTTCTGTGAGCGTGTAGGACTATCCAGAAGCACATCGTCGTAAGCAGCATCTTTATCTTTCTCAGTTTCCAGTTTCTCAAAATCATATTCGATAGTATCCTCCAAGAGCTTTTGTTGTTGCAGAAGAGTGGTGGCACCAGATCCCTTATCGGGTCGATTAACCGCATCAGGATCTGGAGAGGAGTGGGCAGCACCACTTGATCCTCCGGGGCCACCCATTTGATCTTTAGCAAATTCTGCAGCTTTTTGAAGGTGTCTGACGATTGTAAACTTCTTCCTGTATGATTTATCCAGTTGCTCTTCTTCTTCTTCAGAGCTCTCATCATAGGGTACAATTGCTGGAGTCTTCCCTTTTTCTTGGACAGCTGGAGGACTTGGAGGTTTTGCTACTGAGGCAGGTGCTTCGGTTGCAGTTGCAGAGTAATGAAACTCTTCATCTGTATTAGTATCTTCAGAGCTCTCGTCCACAAGCTTTCTTTGTGGTTCAAGTGTGGGAATAGGTTCGGCTTCCTTTACGGGAACAATCCTTTTAGAAGGAGGATTCCTTTTAGGAAACTTCCTTTGACTCACAGTACTTGTTGCGCTTCCTGCACTTCCTCTTCTGGTTCTCCTTACAGGTGTTCCAGAAGATTTTTCGTCGAGATGACCAACTTTGCCTTGTCTAACTGCTTCCAGATACCTTTTGTACGTTTCGAGCTTTCTGACCTCTTCAGTTAGAAGGAAATCTAGCAACACAGCACCTTGTTTCTTTGTAGACGATTCCTTGATTCTGACAGATAGAATAGGTTCCGTCAACATATCGTGATTGTCGGGGTCATTGAGCCTCTTGGGAATATCAGGATGAAGTCCAAGTGCTCTATGGATCAACAGTTTAGTATATCTGATGTAGGGAATCTTTGAGCCAAGCTTGTTGAGAAATGACATCATGTCATCCCAAATCAGAGCTTCGATAGCGATGTGTTTCAAGTTGACCAGTGCCCAAAATATTTGCAGTTCCATGAGCTTAGGATGTTCATAGCCACTGTCACGACCAGAAACAGACTTGGTGATGATCATGTAGAGAGTTCTCCAGGGTTGAGGAATACTCTTAAGCTCTACGTGAGAATGCTTGGTGATTACTCCTGTAGCCTCGTCATAACCGATATCGATTAAGAATTGGAGAGTGAGCTCTTCAACAGGTGTGGCATATAGTTTGGTTGGATCGACTTCAGGAATTAGGAGAACAGCCCTTAAGTCTGCAGGTGTAATGGTGACTTGTTTGTGATTCAGAGTCACCGTCACAGCAGTCCGTCCTTTGACCCTTTCCATAGTGTTTCAGAACTGTTGGATATAGATCTCAGGAACAGTTGCAGAGTGAGTGAGCATATTCTGATACGGATGAGTCCTCAGAATGTCAATAGCAATTAAACACGAAGATTCTGAGCAAGTGAGGGTGTCAAAGTCAACACGGAGATTATTATTTCCTATCTTCATTGGATAGCCATAAGGATAGATATCAGCAATGGAGATAACTTCATATGCATCCACATTCATTTGTTCAGCCATGTCGTGATCTGAAATAACATTAGCCAAAAGAACCAACATATCGAAAGACATAATGTTAGTCAACAGAAGGTCTTATTGTCTAGTTATTGAATGTACAGTGTCAATGATTGTTACGAGTCCTAAGTCACTTGTATGTCCAACGGTCCAATGACGTCATGAACTGTTTTGTGAGTTAGTTAACTTTAAGTTTTAAAGTTTATGTTATCACTTATGGTTCACAACATCTCAAACGTTTTAGATTTATTAGTGACATTATTGGATTCGTGACGATATGATTAGTTTATTTACAAGTTTGTACACGTAACAATTCATAACGAAGGTATAATCCAGGCTTATGCGTAGCAATGACAAAGTTATGCGTAAGCAAGTGTTTTATACGCGTAGTTATAAGCTTACGCGTAGGATCCTATCTTATGCGTAGAAAAAGTTACGCGTAGGAAAAGGGGACCTTACGCGTAGATCTTACGCGTAGGCGTATAAAAACCTTACGCGTAAGGTTTACTCGTAAGAGTAGACCTTATGCGTAGAGGCACTGTTTACGCATATCCTTCACAGGATACGCGTAGTCCCACTGTAGAACCTTACGCGTAGGCATAACTGACTACGCGTAGGGTAATCCTTATGCGTAGAAATGCAAATGACCTTTGTTCTGAATTTTAAGCGTAACAAATCCTGAAATAAGTTCATCAAATCATTAACATTATCACAGAATATCATTTTAACAACAATTTATGGCAAGAACACATGTCAAACAGTTATGCGTAGAAATCCTTACGCGTAGTTTAAAACCCTAAATCTACGCGTATGAATTTTAGCCATAGAATTTGCACCAAAGTTTTTCTGGTATGTCATAGATGTTGTGAGAGTATATTGACCAAGTTTTAACACTTAGTTTGCAGTGAATCAAAAATACCCAAACTCAAGAACCTTAAACCCTAATTTCTAATTCTGACACAATTAGTGTTTCTGGGTGGTTATAGAGCATGGAAATCATCAATTTATCATCATATAAACATTACACAACAACCTTTTTGACCAAAACACTTCTCATTTGAAAACACCCAAATTCGACTCATAAACCCTAACCATTACAACGTGTTTTTGAGTGTGTTTTGAGCTTAGAAACGATATCATAGATGTTGTTAAAACATTTTGACACATTCTTTTTAACCACAAACACCCATTCTTGATTGGGTGTTCATACATTTACGCGTAGACCACTAAATCAAGATTACACGATGTTTTAACCATTGGATTCGTGTAAAATTTAAAGCCATTGTTTAAAATCTTGTTAGGAACATGAAATCACTTACAAATTGATGATCTTAAACACGGTTTTGATGAACGATTCTTAGGCGTAGGATGTTTTAGGTTTTGAGTAATAAATGAGAAGTGAAATGGTAGGTGGAGGTTATTTTTATTCAAAATATCTTTATGGTTTTGACAGTTTTGGTCCCTCCACCTTTTCCTTTTTCAAACAAAGCCTTTTAACTTCCATTTTGGTTACCAAACAAAGATTTTTAGGAAAGAAACATGACGACACTCCCCCTCGACTTGAGAAAATAATGAAAGGTTATTAATTTAAGTCCGAGGAGTGTCTTTGAACCAGAAAATTTACCACCATTGTAAAATTGAAACAACCGAGATATGAAAACATGCAAGTACACTGATGTTTTGAAACAGTTAAGTGAAAATTTTCTCCCCCTCAACACGTGATCGTAAAAAATACTGAATTTTGAAGGATTACAGTATTGAAGGAAGAAATGTACTTGCCATGTTGAAAGATTATAGATTCGAAGAGTATTTTTGTTGTTTTATAAGATTTTATATTTTTGTATTTTGTTTTTGAAAAATTATTTACAAAAGATGTTTTGGTGTTTGACAGGTTTTTAAGACTGTTTTAAGAGGTCATCCAATTCCTCTTGAGTCAAACACCTCATACCAATCCGGTGGACCAACTCATTAAACCTAGCGGGAGGCAAGGCTTTGGTGAGCAGATCTGCCAATTGGTATTCAGTACCCACAAAGTATAATTCAACGGTACCCTGTTCCACGTGGTCCTTGATGAAATGATAGCGAAGATCGATGTGCTTTGATTTCGAGTGCTGAACTGAGTTGCACGAGATTGCAATGGCACTCCGATTGTCGTAGTACATCGGGATTCTGTCGAATACGTAACCATAGTCTTTGAGTTGTGTTCTCATCCAGATGACTTGAGCACAACACGCGGACATGGCTACATATTCTGCTTCGGTTGATGACAGCGATGTACAATCCTGCTTCTTTGATTGCCAAGACACCAGTTTATCACCGAGAAATTGTAGAGCTCCTAAAGTACTTTTCCTTGAGTCTAAGCATCCTGCGTGATCAGCGTCTGAAAAAGCAATTAGTTCAAAACCAGAATCCTTCGGATACCAGATCCCCAAGTTAATGGTTCCCTTGATGTATCGGAGGATTCTTTTAGCCTCAGAGAGGTGGGTTTCAGTTGGTCGCGACTGATAACGGGAGCATAGATAAACGGCAAAGACAATATCAGGTCTGCTAGCTGTTAGATACATGAGGGACCCAATAATACTTCGGTATTTTGTAGGGTCAACTAATTTCCCATGTAAATCAGCGTCTAGCTTCTTGGTATGAGTCATTGGTGTGGCATAAGTATCACAGGTTTTCATTCCAAATTTGTTTAACAATTCAAGGGCATATTTGGACTGACTCAAGAAAATACCACGGGGTGATTGATGAACTTGCAGTCCTAGAAAGAACGTAAGTTCACCCATCATGGACATTTCAAAATTTTTCTTCATTAGTTTTGCAAAATCGGTTGAAAACTTTTTATGTGTAGACCCAAAAATGATGTCATCCACGTAAATTTGAACAATTAAGATATGTGCCCCGTGATATTGTATAAAAAGAGTTGGGTCAACCGAGCCTTTGGTGAAATTATTGGCAATGAGGAAAGATGATAGCTTATCGTACCATGCCCGAGGGGCTTGTTTGAGACCATAAAGAGCTTTGTTCAGTTTGTAGACATGGTTCGGGAACTCAGGATCAACGAATCCATCTGGTTGGCTGACATAGACCGTTTCTTTAAGTTGTCCATTGAGAAACGCCGTTTTGACATCCATCTGATAGACCGTCATATTCATATGAGCTGCGAACGCGAGAAATATCCGAACAGCCTCAAGACGAGCAACCGGAGCAAAAGATTCTTCAAAGTCTATTCCCTCTTCCTGACGATAACCCTTAGCAACTAGACGTGACTTGTTTCGGATGACGTTCCCTTCAGCATCCAATTTGTTTTTCCAAATCCATTTAAGACCAATGACGTAGACCCCTGTTGGTCTTTCAACCAGTTCCCATACTTCAAGACGTTTGAATTGGTTGAGTTCTTCTTGAATGGATTCAATCCAGTTGTCTTTTGTCATTGCGTCTTTAATGTTTTTAGGTTCAGATTGGCAGACAGTGAGTGCATAAATGCAATGTTCACCATCTGAGTGAAGACGTTGTCTTGTAACGACTGGTTGATTCGGGTTGCCAATAATATTAGCCAGAGGATGGTCTTTTGTCCATCTATGTGTAGAGGGTTGATGTTGGTATACATTGTGCAGATTCTGAGGATTCAAATGGTTTGTTGAAGATTCCGCGACATCTGGTGCAGCAGTCTCATTAGCAAACGGGTTGAAGAACGCATTTGGATCAAAATCTGCAGGTGGGGGTACTTCATTCAGAATATCATCAGTTGGTTCATCATTGTTGGAAGCGGTGTGTTCAACTGTTGTGTTGGAGTCAACTGGTGTAGGTGCATCTTCAACAGTAGTTGTTGTAGCAGGTGTATCAGGTATAGGAATATTATCAGGTTGTGCAGCGGAAACAGCGGATACACCTGGAGCACGTTCATCAATATCGTCACAGAACAGATGAGCAAATAACCTTTCCATTTGTTGACGAGTTAGCTGGGGGCTTTGTTCAGCTGATGATGGGGGTTGAGGGAAGTTTAAGCGGTTGTGACCGGGTTCTAAGCTGTTATACTCAGAAGCCATTTCCGTGAGTTCATCAAAATGAGCATGAATCGTTTCCATTACCTCCTTAGTTCGACGATTCCAGATTCAGAAACCTTTAGAATTGTCACAGTATCCAATAAAGACTCCAATATCAGCTTTGGCTTTGAGCTTTCCAAAATCATCACGATCATTATTCGGATAGCAAAGGGATCCAAATACATGAAAGTGTTTGAGGTTCGGTTTATAGTTGTGGACAAGCTCGAAAGGTGTTTTGTTGTGGCGTTTTGTGATCATAGAACGGTTTTGAGTATAGCATGCAGTAGATACAGCTTCTGCCCATAAGTAATCTGGAAGTTTAGCATTGATTAACATTTTTCTTGCAGCTTCCACTAACGTTCGGTTTCGTCTTTCAACAACTCCGTTTTGTTCAGGTGTACGTGCAATAGATGTTTGATGCTGAATTCTCACTTTCTCATAGAATTCTCGAAGGGTTTTGTTAACAAATTCAGTTCCTTTGTCTGTTCTGATTATCCTGACGGTGTTGCGGAGCTGTACCTGTATTTTTGTGAGAAAGGTGATGATCATTTGTGGCGCTTGGTCTTTGCTTCGAAGAAAGTAGACCCAAGTCCATCGTGAGTAGTCATCAACAATTACTAAGATGTAGCGTTTGCCATTGATCGTTTGCACGCGCATCGGGCCACACAAATCCATGTGAAGAAGATGAAGCACATGCTGAGAGCTGTGTTCCACCTTTGAAGGAAAATGAGCACGAGTGCTTTTCTCTTGTTCACAGGCTGAGCAAAGGTGATCTTTTGAATACCGGAATCGTGGGAGTCCTTCAACTAGTTTGTGTCGAGCAAGGTTGGTGATGGTTTGAAAGTTTAGATGTGAGAGACGACGGTGCCATAGCCAGGATTTTGTAGATGTTGCCTTTGAAAGTAAGCAGATGGGAGAGGAAGCAACCATGTCTTGTATAGAGATAGTGTAGAGACTAGAATTACGCGAGCCAGACATAAGGTCATTTCCTTGTAGATCACGAATGAAACAAGTTTTCTCCCTGAAAGCAACCTCCAAATCTCCATCACAAAATTGACCTACTGAAAACAGATTGTGACCGAGGCCTTCCACATAGTAAACCCTGCTGATTTCGATGTTCCCATTGACATAATCTCCGTAGCCCATGATAGCTGCGAAGTGATCGTTCCCGAACCTGACAGTGCCAATGAACTTTGAAATAAAGTTTGATAACAGTTTAAGGTTGCCTGTCATGTGTCGGGAACATCCGCTATCAACAATCCAGAGAATGATCTGTATCACCTGCATTACACACAGACGACACAGATGGAATAGAAGTAGATGTGGAACCCAAAATGTTAGAGGGTTCTGAAGCAGGTATGTTAGACATACACACATTGATAATTTTAGGCATCCATTTAAATCCTAGTGTGTTATATATCCATTTCTGCCATCTATAACTACTCTTTGCTTTAGTCTTAGTGAAAGCACTAGGTGGTACTACATTCTTAGGAGGTGAAACTGGAGCTACAGTGACAGCAATGGTTGCCTTAGAATCTAAAGAAGGCGGTCTACCAAGCACAGACTTAGAATGATTAGAGGGCCTAGAGATATTCTGATTCTTAGGATTCTGTAATCGAGAGATTATAGCTTTAGCAACACATTTGTCATGACAATCAGAATTCATACTCTTCCGACAAATAACACAAGGTGCATCAGACTGAATATCAAAAGTACTTAACGGTTTAGCATTCGTTACATCACTATTTCTATTACATTTTCCAGACGCAACATCTATAGTGGACGCAACATGAGTCTTATTCAGAGTCCTAGGGTGTTCTTCTACTTTAGCATTCCTTATTGTTCTTTTCTTAGGTCGCAACTTCCTATTCTTCGATTGAGTGCTCCTAGGCTGTGAAGTGCGGACGTTTGGAAAAGAAGCAACTATTCCTGTTTCAGTAGAGGGTAACACATTAGCAACTTGTGATTTGGCAGTAGGAATTCTAGGTTCACGATTACTAAGTGTGACTGGTGCTAGTCTCTTAATCACGGTAGGCGGAAGTTGTTCATACTTTCCTAACATTTCCCGTAACTTAGAGATAGTGTGAATCAAATCTTGATTTTCAGAACGAATATTACCAGCAAAATTCATGACTTCTCGAGTGTGAGCAAGATAGTGATCAAGTTTGTTAGATGCTTCATGACGAGTCTTATTGAGCAAATCAAATATGACACCATATTCCTGTTTAACTTTTAAAAGTTCTTGTTCATATTTTGAGATTTGACTTTTCAAAGACACGTTTTGATCATCCAGTTGCTCAATTTTAGGATCAGAAGATTTTGCACTCAACTGAGCGATTTTCTTTTGAAAACTAAGTTGATGATTGTGAATATCTTTTTCACACCAATGAAGACGACGTTTTGCATTGTAAATTTCAGTGAGTAATCGTTTATTTTCAGCTTTTAAAGACTCGATCTGAAGCACATTATCGGTGTTCTCAACAGTTACAACAGTTTCAACAATATCAGCAGAGATGTAATCAGATGCAAATGGAAAAGCATGAAGTAACACAACATTATGGATATCAGCACATATAACATCTTCCAAGAGTTGATCAACATCTTTTCTCAACAGTTTCTTTTTGCGTTTAGTGTTAGAAATAGATGTTTCTGTTTTCTCGAAAACATTTTTCATTACCCCAAGTTCCTTATGAAAATCCTTTTCCCAGGCAATTGCACAATTTTTCAAGTTTTTAACATTAGGTAAAAGATTTTTCTGAAAAATGTCTCTTTGTTCTCGCGCCAGAGGCGATTGAAAATGTTCAACTTTGATTTCAGAGCGATATTCTATCTCATGTTGTAAAATTTTGAGGTCAGCCATGAAAATGTCAAAATATCGAAGAATTTTTCGATTTTCAGGTTTTGAGTTTACTTCACTAATGGAAGGTAAAGGACCATAAGTTTGTGCAAAATCTGTTTTGGGATTAACATTAGAAGACTCAGGTGTTTTGATGATAACCCTTGGTGTGTTGGAAGGATCCGTTGGTGTGACGAAAGTGACCGCGTTTTTATAATTAAAAGGTTTGTTGTAAACAACAGTTTTTAATTTTGATCGACTCTCGTATTCTGCATCTAATTCCTCTTGACGATGATATTCAACAACACTCATAACAGTATTATCAATTTTGTATTCTGCACTGGAAACTTCAGGAGTAGGTTTGAATGTTTTTAGTGAAAGCTTTGGTTTGTAATCAGCTAGATTTTTTCCATATCCTTTTGGATTGGGTTTTAAGGTAAACTTTTCAATAGCTGTTACTGATTCACCATGTTTGTAAACAACAGTTTTAAACTCTTTAAGTTTGTTTTGCAAGCCGATAATTTCTTCAAGAAGGTCATCTACCCGATTCGTTGAATGCTTTTTGTATGCGGAGAACTGTTTTTGACAATTTAACAACTCAGCCTTAGTTTTTTGATTTTCCAAGGTGAGAGCGTTAATTTGCTTTTTATGTTCATGTTTCATTTGTTCTAATTCAGACAACAAAGCATTCTTCGAGGCGGCTAGATCACGCATCTGTCTCTCTAAATATTTTTCGTTTTGATGAGATTTTGCAAAAGCGGCTTCAAAACCTTTTTCACGGTTTTCTTGAGTTTTGAAAAAGTTGAGTTGCATTTGTAAGCATTCAAAATCCTTGGTTAACAGTGCATTTTTACTTTTTAAGGTTTGATTTAATGCAACACATTCAGCAATTTGGGATTGTTGGTCTTTAAGTAACAGAACAAGATCTGGATGAGGCAGAGGTTCATCTTGTTCAACGTGAGTCACAACATGATCATTATTTAGATCCTCAAGTATAACCACGGAGTCAATTTGATTATCAAGGGAAACCATAAGGTCATCTGGATCGTCAAATGTAACTACGGGGTTTATTTGAAAATCGTCAGAATGAGATGTATATGACTCATTTTGAACATTCTGAGCCATGCCGGATTCAGATATTGACGGAGATATTAGTTCAGATATGATGATGGTTTGTTCGGGTACCTGAGACAAGCCATCAGTGTCATACACTGGGCCTGTTTCACTCATGTGTAACTCTTGCATATTAGCCATCAACATAACAGCTGCATTGGCCTGCAAGTCCTCCATATCATCATCCGAGTCTGCATCTGCCATAAAGCTCTGTTCTTTGTCTGTGAGAGATCCACCAGCTTCATCCTTAAGAGCCAAAAGTAAAGCTTATTTGAAATAAGCACTGCCCCTAGTCCTCGGCTTTGGGCATGCATTAGCCAGGTGTCCCTTCTCATTGCAGTTGTAGCATCTAAGACCATTTAACCGATTCTGAGCATTTCCCTGTTCCACCACTTGAGCTCTGTTGTTATTCCTACCCACAGCATTAAACCCTTGACCACCGCCCATCGGACGACCATAATCACGATTCTGAACTTCAACACGTCCATTGTTCACAACAGCTTGAGTCCGTGTGTTAGATGAGGAACGAATACGATTGTTGGATGTGTTGGTGTAACGGCCAAAAGCATTAGCAATCATCACAAATCCTTGTTGCAATGCTTCGAATGGATCGATTTCCTCAGTCGCTTCACTGACATATGCTTGAGCATTGTTGCTGTATGGAACCAATTGATTTTGTTGAGGTTGTTGCTGTGAAGGTGTGTTTGAAGCAGTTGGTTGAGTTGCTGGTTGAGAGGGATAATTCTGTTGAGCATACAAGGCAAGTTGTTGATTATCCGGATGTGACTGTTTAGCAATTTGAGCACGGAGAATCCTTTCCCGATCAACTTCCTTTTCATGAGGCTTCAAGTAATCGTACAAAAATCCATAAGTAGAATGATGCATATTCTTCGCTTGACGGAGAAAGATGACATACTTCTCCCATTCAGGACCAAGACTACTCAGGAACTTAGTATTCACTGCAATTCTTGGCATGATGATGTTGTGTTTATCCAAATCATTGATGATGTCTGAAAATCGATGATGATAGGACTCTAGTGTCTCTCCAGGTTCAATCATGAAGTGTTCATAAGCCAAGTAAATTTTGGATTCCAAATCCTCCTGATTGAGTACAGATCCTTCCATAAGAAGAGGAATATGATCCCACATTTTTTGTGCAGTCTTTTGAGCATCAACACTACGAAGAATTGGGTTTGGTAATCCTAAGAGGATGTATTCCATTGCAAGTTCATCAGCTTCATAGTGTAGAAGTTCTGTAGCATTTAGATCTGCAACAGTAGCAATGTTGGTTTGTTCATCTCTTGGTGGAACAACAGTTGGATCTCCGGGTACAATGACAGTAGGAATCTCAAATGGACCTTCCAAGATAACCTTCTTTAAGAACTTTCCATGTGGCTTCTTCAGATCACAAAACCTAAAGAACCTTATCACCCATTGATCGTAGTTTCCTGGAGTGAGCATTGGAGGTCTATCAAGTGATCCAGCTTCATGAATTGATTGTTGGCTGTTTAAAGCTTCACACATCTTTGCAAACCAAGTGGGTTCCTTCATAGTGTTCCTTGATGGATGTTGATTGAAATCGTTTGTGTAGGGTTGAACTTGAAGACTTGGTGGTGTTTGAACCATTTGTGGTGGTGGAATTGCACCAATTTGTGGAGTATGTTGCTGATTAAATTGTTGTTGATAAATTGCTTGTTGTTGATTCCATTGTTGATGTTGTGGAGTTAATTGTTGTTGTTGTTGATGATTATAAGTGTGAGGGAAATAGTTAGAGTATGGTGGTTGAGACATGTTGATGAACTTGTGTAGTAAAAATGGATCTTTGTAGTCGAATGAACCTTTGTTGATGAAGTGTCCTTAGGCGTAGAAAAAACAAGAAACCAAGTAGCACTTATGCGTAAAAACACCAAAAGTTACGCGTAACAATAAGGAGTTACGCGTAGGTTTTAGCTTACGCGTAAGTAGGGAAAACACTAAAGTTATGCGTAGACAAAAGTTAGGCGTAGAAAATTAGGCGTAGGATTACCTTATGCGTAGACCTAAGTTTACGCGTAAAGTGAATCTTATGCGTAGGATTTCTACGCGTAAGCTTATGCTTATGCGTAAGTTTAGGGTTTTTGCCCAAATGATCTTTTACACTATCACAGTGCAAAAGATATCCAAAGTCGACGTATTTTCAGACTTATCCAAGTAAGAAAACACGGAATAAACCACGAAAATGAAGATCAAACCAAGGATAATCTTACGCGTAATTTTAGGGTTTTGCTACGCGTAGGATTGCTCGTAAATTTGATTTTGCCCAAAGATGTTTCTAAACCAGTTTTTGTGTGATGAAATAGCTTCAATAACACCAAAAGACACAAAAGTGTGAAACTTGATGATCCAAAGCTCTTAAAACAGTTATGCGTAGGATGAAACCCTCGTACAAAAACAAGCTTAAAAACGTAGATCCACGCGTAAAGTTTGAAACTTTTTTCCAAAAACAAGTATTTTAACACCTCAAAACATTGAAAGTACAAGAATCTTGGATTAAAAAGTGTAAAAAACAAGTTTTTAAGCGAACCAAAGTATCAAGTGCGTTTTAGGCGTAGGACCGAAACCCACTTCAAAAACAAACACGATTCACCCAACTAATAGGCGATTGATACCACTGTTAGGTCACTAGTTTTACAAACACAAGTAATATAGAAAGGAGATGAGGTGATTGAACAAGTATCAAACACACACACACACAATACAATATACGGTTAGGCGTAGGAGGTGAGTGAAAGAAAAGAACTTGAACAACCAACCCTCAAGTGAGGGTTATTACATTGTTTATATAGGCAAGGAGCTAGGGCAACACTCCTTCTCCTTCCCTATTCCTTATTGGGCTTGGGCCTAAGCTTATGGGCCTTCTACATAAGCTTGACCTTAAACAAACATAAAGGCCATAACAAATCTACCTATTACATATGAAATATAAATACTTGAAATACTGTTTAGGAGTGATTCCAACATTAACTATACAACGTAACCGTGTCTCGCGGGGGATTGTCTATCTTGAGTTGATCAATTCAAAAGTGCGCGCTCTTCCCACACAGTGCAGATTTCCGTCAAAACTCTAAAGCACATGTGGAGGGGGAGTATTTATGCAAAATCCTATCTCTCACAGTGGTTCAAACATGATTTTCATTAATAAACCCTTTGAGAGATTCTTCACAACAGTGGTTTTAATGGCAACATAGGTTAGTCATGGAGTTATAAGGTGACTAAGGTTAGGAATAACCGTCCTATGATCCGCCAGAGCCGGAGGGATCTACCCAAGGACATCACAAATAGTTAGTTCTTAGAAGTCCTTAGGTACGATTATAAAAAAAAAGGAGAAAATGAGAATCGGAGAAAGAAGGAGTTGAAGAATCAAAAAGAAATGCAAAGAAAAGGGTGAAAAGAAATAGCCCTCCAGATTATTCAACTTAGGGCAGACACCGGGTTCAATTCATATGCTACTGGCTGTCACTTAGTGACGCCGGTATTGAAGATTAAAAGTCGTCATGGACTCAGTGACACATGCACTAAACCTTCTTAGCCACTCAAGTTTCTCTCAACAGAAGCTTGTTTCATTCTCACAGGGAACCCTACGCAAACTATTGGCTTTCTCTTAGAGATCGCTGGTATTGAAGAAGGAGACCCTCTCCCTAGTCTCCGCTCAGGAAAACCAAAACGCACAATTGAGTCTAGAGCCAGAGATTCATCAAAAGATCTCTTAGGTACACTTGACATTTTTATCACTTGACGTTCAACAATAAGAATTTCAGTGGTACATTTTCGAGTCCTTCACAGATCTTAGCAATCTGTCGAGAACATTTATGAGAGGTTCACAACTGTGATCCTCAATGATTGAATGGAAACTCCTGCCAGGGTCAACATCAAACAGCCCTGACAGCAGGTCACTTCGGTAACTCCCCGTGGATTACGCGGAGTGTGTCTCAAACGGTCTACAGTCGTGAGGTGATGCTTCGGTGTACCTCAGCGACTCATCTGAACTGTAGATGTACTTCGGTACATCACGTTATCTCACTTGTGGGACTCCAGTTCAGGAACGGCCTTTGTAAGAATTAGAGATGTGTTTTCACACTATGCTGTTAACACTCTCGAAGTTCAAACTTGTAAGTGCCGGAATCCGCTTATTACTAACCGTTTGAAATGTTTTCTTCTTATGGAAGCTCCGGAGCGGGATGATCGTGCTGATTCTTCTCATGCTCACGCCAACATCATCACTAATGGAAGTTCTATTCAGAAGCAACACAACAGTCAGAATGATTCTTCGTCAAACCAAAGAATCTACAAAGTTAAAGACTTAAAGAACTTCATCAGTATTGTATTCCAATGTCAAAGAGCGTGTGAGCATGTTGAAGAATGACGTGGAGACACTGGAGCAGCGAAGCAGACCTGAGGCAGATTTGATGCAGACAACAACATACTATCACTTTCACCACAAAGAACAATGATCAAAGAACAAAGTTAAAGATGACGTCAAAGCATAACCGTTCAAAGGAAACTATCTCTCTACACTGGGGAGATTGTTCGAAACAAGGCAATTCTTCTCACAAGAAAAAAGAATGTCAGAAGACGTCAGAGCTACTATTACATCAACGCCTTCACCGTTCATCACCAACACTTGAGGGGGAGATTGTTGGAATCACTCCTAAACCATAATCAAGTGTTAGTTATTAATATGTAATAGTTAGTTTTATTATGGCCTTTATGTTTGTTATTAGCCTTAAGCTTATGAAGAAGGCCCAAGGATGGAAACTAGGAGTGTTGCCCTAACTTTCCTCCTATAAATACTCTTGTAAACCTTCATTTGAAGGTTGGTTGTTCAAGTTATTCTCTCATTCACATCCTACGCCTAAACCGTCTTTATTAACGTGTGTGTGTGTGTTAGATCTTGTTTAATCACCTTATCTCTTTCTATATTACTTGTGTTTGTAAAACTAGTGACCTAACAGTTGCCTTTGTTAGAAGCGGTGAGAACCTCTAGTTTAGCGCAAAACTGGAGGTCTAAGTGGACTTTGCTCACCGATGTCATACTTGATGAGGATTTCTTTTATTATTTAACATACGAGTTTGATGGGAGGCTTGTTACTAGATTCTTAAATCGGCTTATGGGTCCAATAAGAAAGTTTGTCTTCGCTGTAGAGCCAAGATCAATTATTGGAATAGACAACTTTCATTATGAACAGATTCATGAGTGGCTCTTGTTTTTGGCTGACAATGGAATTGAGGAGCTGATTATTACAAACTGGTATGGTGACCCAGTTACGTTCCCAACCCAACTTTACTCTCGTAGTGAGTTGAAACATCTGGTACTTCATGTTTGTGCTATGGCTACTTTGAAATATTTTCATGGCTTTCCAAATCTACTGAGCTTATAATTGACTCATGTCAATTTTCTAAGCGGTACACTTTGGGACTTTATTGCTGGTTGTCCCTCACTTGAGTCTCTTAAAATGAATTGTCCTAGTACAAACGAGATGAGACTATGGGATATTGCAAAACTTGGGAATTTGAAGAAGTTACATTTGTCATTAGGTCGTTATAATGTTGTGACGACAATCACAACATCCGATATCTTTCACTTGACAATACTTCAAAATCTTGAGACCCTTACATTGGATTTTGGTGATTGCACGGTAAGAACAATTTCAGTTTTACAACTTATAATTTAACAATGTTAAAGAGATGTGTAACAATAATGAAATTTAATCTTTAAAACTTCTTGTAGTTGATACATGAAGCTAATCCTAGGATGAAGGTGCCCTTTGTTTCCCAGATTAACCTTAAGCTGTCCGATGTCGATTTTGGGAATAGTGTTATGGTAGCGTTCACCATTGTAATGATTCAGTCATCTCCGAATTTGAAAATGTTGGATACCAGAGTAAGTGTAATGCTGTAATGCATATGTATCAAATAAAACATTCCTAAATTGCCATGTTTGTGTATCTCAACACTATTTGATTTTTCAGGCTGCAAACACGCTTAGTGATCTACCTTTGCAAAAAATTTCCACTGTTGTAGACAGAAACACATTCAACCATGGCTAGCTACAGACCGTGGTGTTTCAAGCTTTTCCCATAACAGAGCATGAAATAACTTTAATAAAGTGTATACTTGCGTGTTCCCGGTCGCTAAAGACAATCAATATCAGGCAAAGCGATAGGAGTCATGATGGGAATGAAAATACCAGGAACAACTGGGAGTTGGCTAGGAAGCTGTTGAAACTCCACCGAGCTTCCCCCACAGCCGTGGTAGATTTCTTTGACTGGTTGTAGTTTATGTTTGGGTTGAATACCCTAGGACAATTAATGTTGTAAAATAGTTTTGGTAATTTTGTACAGTAATTGTTTATATGGTTTGCTTAAATTAGATTGTTTATATGTTGTTGTTTGTGCGTATTGCAGGTGATGAAAGATTGACATTCAAAAGTCAAACTTTCATTTAGCATTTTAATTTGATTGTAGCTGATAACGCTACACGCGTCGTTCGGGGTCAAAGGAACTTCCTTTTCGTCGAGCAAGTTTTTCAACACCTTAGGCAGTGAATCTAATCGTTGTAGTGTAGTATTAGGGTAAGCCACGGGAATTGATATCGTTCTCTAGGGGAATAGGAATGCTAGTGAGAAGTTACTACGCTAAGGTTGGGGTTGAGGAAGATTAGTTTTTATGTTTTTTAGGAAATGGAAAGATACGAATCTCGGGGTTTGAATTTGGGGGGTTGGTATTTCTACCGATTACTTCTACTTATCTAATTATCTAAACTAAGGTGAGGGTAGTCTATGTCTATTGTTGTGTGCTCGTATGATAGTTAAAAATGTATTTGCTTAGGTTTTATTACTCCCTAGTTATCTCCTATTGGTGGTTGAATTGTCACGTCCTTATTCTTAATTGCGTTGTGTCTCTAAGGTCGTAGGGTATGCGTTTATCCCTAACTCTTTGAAGCTACCAAAGGTTAATGACTACAAAATCTCTAGGATTTATAAACTTTAACTCTAAGGTATTCTTTGAATGACTAGCCTACAATTACTATAGGCGATCATAAACTAAGGTTCATCAAAGATTAATCAAGCATTACAAACACAACGAATGACCTATCGCAATAATAGGTCAATCACAATTAAGATAAGAGACAACCAATTAATATTCAATAACTAAGTTTCATATTACCGAAGCAAACACACAAGTAAATTAGCCGGACATGGGGAACATGCAAGCATACACACAATCAAAGAAAGACATAATAAATTAATGAAGTAAAATACTTATCTTGATGTAAGATAGGGTATGGAACCCTAAAATACTGTACAAGACAGCCTTGGTTCGGTTTTGGTTTTTACTCCAAAGACTACTCACTGAAAACTAAAAAATTCGGATTCTATATATAAGATTACAAATGCGACGGCGTCACCCTTTGATTTGTGACGCCGTCGGGTCGCCGTTATTAGGGTTTCGTCTTGGCCACGTTAGTCTTGCGACGGCATCACCTTATCCTTGTGACGTCGTCCCCTTCAGTCCCTGACGTCGTCTGGATCAAATCTAGGCCGTCTGAGTTGCGACGCCCTACTATTTTAAAACCTGAAGCCGTCACTTGTAAATGAGCAATTTGGCTACTGAGTCGTCACAAAATTTGTCCGACGGCGTCTCTAGTTGTGCCTGACGCCGTCACTTGTAACTCTTGACGCCGTCCCCTTAAGTTCCAGCAGCCTGAGTGTCTCGATTCTTGACTTTGGCCATTTTCTTCGTATATTCGCGCCTTTTCGTCCGAATAAGTGTCATTCCAGCTTTTTGCCTTCAAGAGACCTAAAAAGTGAAAAGGAACGATATTAAGTAATAACGGATACAAAAGTGATCAAATAAGGGCTTAAACGACCCCTAAAAAAGGTACATTTTAAAACCTTATCAATAGCAAGTAAAACTGCATTTCCAGTTTACTTTAGTTAGTCAATACTTGAAAATGGTGAATGGCTTAACTGTGAACGAGTGTCGTAATGTCAGAAGGATTGAAAACCTTTGGAAGATTAAGTGCAAAAGGCAGAATGGTATTTGAAGTTTGATGATAAGGATGGCTAGTGGAATGTTCAATAATATATAGAATGGTGTTTGACTTTGTAACGTCAATATTGCCAAACCATTACTCAATATTTGTATTGGAGTTAATTGATAATTTGATATGTTATAGAAGTTTGACTTAACAAAGTCAAACTTCTAATGGTTTTACGTAAGTTGGCAACTTGAGGGACCAATTGTGTATTCTAAAGTGATTATTGGGCGGGAGTTTTAAGTATGACAACGACAACCAAGACAAATTTAGGGACCGAGTGTGAAAAAAAGTAACTATTAGACCCTTGAACATCTCTTACCGGAGACGATATTAACTAGTGCACACCAAACGATAAACTCATCTACCACTTTTTCCACACAAACAATTTTCCAATGGCAGATTTCCCCATTTTAAACGAACTCATGGAGGTTGTTGATTCACCAAATTTGAATGATCGTATGGCTATCTGGTTTGAAGAAGAGGTTGCCCAATAAGGGATTCTGAAGAAGCTAGTTCTTCAGTGCATTCAGCATCTGAAGACAGGAATCATCAAGCATAGGGAGCTGATAGAAGAGAATCAAGCTCTGGGACCTCGTGGAATTGCGCTTGACTGTGTGGATGCGCTGACCAAAATCCAATCGAGGCACACAAAGCAGCTTGCCCAACTCATACAGATTGTTGGTCAAACAGATGAAGGTATTCGGTTCAACCAAGAGTTTGTTAAGAAAATGGCTGAACATAATGCCTGAATTTTTGGTTTTCCATGGGATAGATAAAGGCGGTCTTTTGGGTGATAGTTTTGGGAATATAGGTTGTAAAAAGGGTATGTAAATTAGATTTGATGTAGTTGGTTATGATGTTTAACATACTTTATTAATGATAAAATATCATTTGGGTTATGTGTTGTTTAATTTGTTCTTGTATTGTGATATTGGGTGTATTTTAGTGTAATTAGTATCAACAAAACCAAACATCCCCTTATATCAGCAAAACCAAACAGGCCCTTGTATAAGCAAAACCAAACAGGCCCTTGTATCAGCAAAACTTTAATCAGTAAAACCAAACACCCCCTTGTATCAGCAAAAGCAAAGGCAATGGTTTAAAAAGATGTGGTGAGAATGCAAATACTTTAGCACTAAATCATAATGTATCAACAAACATCCGCTTGTATCAGCTAAACCAAACGGCCCCTTTTATCAGCAAAAGTTGTTACAGCAAAACCAAACACCCACGTATCAACAAAATTAGAGGCAGCGGTTTAAAAACACGGGTTGAAAATGCAAACGCTTTAGCAGTAAACAACAATGTATTGACAATGGTGTATTGTAACATCTTGAATTTTGACTTACCAAAGTCAAACAAACTTATGAAAGCCAACAAATTGTAACTTACTATTGTGGTATGACTTTGCTAAGTCAAACCTATTAAGAAATGCAAAACGATTTCAAACACAATTACTTAAATAAGAACCAAATTTTTTATTCATCGATTTCATGTTCTCAAGGACTACAAATGTTTACTATTATCTAAACATACACTTAGTTAGACCCATAACTCTCCCTATCATCGTCTTCCTTCTTTTCCTTCCTTTCCTTAAGATATTTAAACAAAATTTCCAGATTTTTAATCCTTTCTCCCAAATCATTAAACTTTGATAACAAGATGTCATCCTCTTCCTTTTCCTTCTTAACACCCAAACCCTTTTCATTTGGGCAGTCTGCTTTCCTCAACGAACTCAACAAAGCCTTCCCCTTATCGTTTTGTGCCATTATTGTTTTTCTTTTTGCTTTGGGTAGAATGTGTGTTGATTGTATTTTAGGGTTCACTCTTGGTCGTAGCCGATACATATATGGTTGAAGGGTGGGTTACATTTTAACTAGGTTGGGTCAAAAATGTGAATGGTCTATAATTCCCTCGAAGGAAATCGGTTTGACTATCCCAATCCTGGTCAAGGGACGATTCTGGCATTTAATGGCCAAGGTTTGGACCTATGGCGATGAAAAGGCTGAGTTTTGTCCCATAACGATGCGCCTTGCCAAGTTTAGGCACCAACGGTGTATTTTAGTCTAAATATTATTAAATAAATAAATGATCAAAAAATGGTAATATATAAAGATCCTTATTTAGCCAATTAGCGATTATTAATTGGGGCATTTATATACATTTTCATATCCCAATCAATATTTATATATTTTTTTAAATTTTGCTTTAAGAACATTGTACATCATGCATTAAAAACTTGTGTTTGAGGATATATGTATATATTAGTTGGGATATGGGGGTGTATGTAAATATCGCTTATTAATTTGGGCCGAGCTCAATGGGCTATTTTCGTAGAGTTTCACTTATTAGTTAGTCTTCTTCTATCATCGTTTTATCCCCCACCATGGACGGAACTATGTAGGGGCAAGGGAGGGTCCCGGGCTCCTCAAAATTTGCGGCACCTAGTGTAAATATTATAGGTTTTAGGAGTAATTTAGTTGAGGTTACAAAACAAATCTTCGATTCGCCCCCCCCCCCCCCCAAAAAAAAAAATTCGGCCCTCCTAAAAAAATGTTCAAGTTCCGTCTATGTCCCCAATCATAGCTAGACTTGCTTCTCTTTCTACAATGACGTATTTATAAAAAATAAGGATAGCTTCGTAATCTTGATGGCGTAACAAAATCATGTTTCACAACAACATGTGAGGAGGAGTTGTTGTAAAACCACATTTTGAAGCTCAAAAAACACAGTTAAGTGATTTTCAGTTTTGTCTTACCAAACACTAAAATTAGATTATTCACGTTTACAAAAGGTGATAATCAAATAATTTGGGTCAAAACGCGGCCCCCTAACCCCCCTCTCCCCTTTCATTCATCTCCAATGGCTCGTAGAGGAAATACAATTTTTGCCTGTGACTTAAAGATTCGTCAAGTTTTTTAGCCATTGACTTGAGGATTTTCGCTTTCATACCAATTTTATAATAGAAATATAGTACAAGAGCTTTTAAAATATAGAGTTAATTATATAAATCGTCCTTGTGGTTTGACAAAAGTTACAGATCTTGTCCCTGTGGTTTTTTAAGCGGGTCATGGCTCTGTGGTTTTTAATTTTTAGGGATTCAGTCCAAATTTTTACCCTAGTCCAAACAGTCGTTAAGAAAGAGCCTAACTTGCAGTTTCTCCATAACTAAAGGGCTGACTTTTTAATTTTGGTTTTCACTTTAAAAAAAACCACAAGGATGATTTATGTAATTTACTCTTTTAAAAAATAGAAAATAATAAACTTTTTAAATTTTATTATACGAAATTTTTTAAATTTTATTATAATAATTTTAAATTAAAAAAAAAAACCTTTTAATTTTTTTTTTCTTAATTTTGTTAAAAAAAAATTATAATTTTACGTTGTCGTCCGTTTTTATAAGTTTTTATACGTTTTCATCCGTTTTTATACGTCTTTTACATTTATATACGTTTTCATCCGTTTTTACATGTTTCATCCGTTTTTGTACATTTTATACGTTTTAATATGTGTTCATCCTTTTTTATACGTTTGTCCATTTTTGTTCGTTTTTATACGTTTTCGTCCATTTTTAAATGCTCTTAAACGATTTTTATACATTTTCATCCGTTTTTATACGTTTTTTTTTTCGCTTTTGGACGTTATTACATGTTTTTATCTGTTATTATATGATTTTTTTTCGTTTTTGGATGTTATTATACATTTTTATCCATTTTTGTTCGTTTTTAGTACGTTTTTGTATGTTTTATGCGTTTTCGTACAAAAACGTATAAAAAGAACAAAACATATGAAAACTTATAAAACTTACAAAAACGTGTAAAAATGGATAAAACCATAATAAAATATATGAAAACAACGTATAAAAAAGGATAAAAACGTACAAAAACGTATAATAACGTCAAAAAATGAAATAAAATCTAGAAAAACGTTCAAAAATCTTATAATAGCGTACAAAATCGTATAAAAACGTACAAACAAATTTTGAAATAAAATTAAAAAAATTGAAAAATTAGTTTTTAAAAAAATATTTTAATAAAATTAAATTTATTTTTTTAATTTATTTATATTTTTTTTAAATAAAATTTAAAATTAAAAAAAAATTAATTTATTTTAATAAAATTAAAATTAACATTTTTTTTAATTTGATTATAATTTTTTAAATAAAATTTTAAAAATATTTAAAAAAGTTTTTTTTAAGACTAAAATACACCGTTGGTCCCTAAACTTGGCTGGAAGGATCGCGATGGGACGAACCTCGCCCTTTTCATCGCCACAGGTCCAAACCTTGGCCATTAAATGCCAGATTCGTCCCTTGACCAATAACGCCTATGCCAACGTCTCTTTTCTGTTAGTTATTGGAGGGTATTACAGTCCTTTCACATTTATAACTCAACCTAGTTAATTTTGAGAAACGGTTTACCGTATACCATCTTGATCGTTTCCCTCCTTCACACAACCCTCACACACACTTTAACAATAGCAGACAAGGAGCTTACTTGTACAAATGTAACTGATGAGATGGTAAAATATGTGAAGGCAAAATATGGGGATACTTGGTTAAAAGAAGATGAAATGTGTGATGAAATGTTTGATGATTTATGCAGATTTGCGAAAGAAGCTCAAGTGATGAAAGGTTAGTCGGGTTTTTGTTGTATTTGTGTTATTGCCATTTTAAGGGAGAAGCATAAATAACTCCAATTTATTTGACAGAAATCCGAGCGGTGTCAGAATCTGTCAAAAAGAGGGATTATAGCAAGCTAAAGGTATCTGAAGATATGGTTGACTATGCCATGGTTACTTATGGGAATAAGTGGGATATAGGAGATGACATTGCTGATGTGATACTTGAAGACTTGTGGGGAAAATATGGGAATAAGGAGTCTGAGAAAGGTTAGACTTTAGAGTGAATGTTTACAAGCTAAGAAAGTTGTAATGGGTCAACTCTGATTATTTCTGTTTTGTGTATCTTTCCAGATACCAACATGAAAGGAAATGAAGTTGATGTCATCATTATTTCAGACACATCTGATGATGAGTGTGGGAACATGTCTTCTAAGACAACTAATTCGAAAGGTTCCACTTCCCAAGCTTCCAAGGATTCCGCTCCCAAAGTTGTACTTGGTCTTGTAGCGGCTGTGGGATGCTCCGGCACAAATAGGAATGAGTGGTATGTGCCTCCCCCTAAGGACCTCAAGTCTCCCCCCATGAATAAAAAGTCTCCCATCAAGAAGATCACTTGTTATTTTTAGTTGTTGATGTAATGAAGATGTATATTTTTTGGCTGATGATGGTTACTGAAAACGATAGTTGTTAACATGTATATTTTGCTTCATATGGTGTAATTAGGTGGTGGTGTAGGTATAATTTGGAAATGCTGTTTTCATTTTGTGGTTTGCACTTGCATATCCAGTTTAGGTGGGTGCTTGGGAAAACCCATTTTGACTTATAAGGTCAACATAAACCAAAAAATTAGAGGAACCACACCGAATTGTTAGTATTTAAAATCTCTTTGTTTGACTTATAAAGTCAACAGATTCAAATTGTAACCAAAATTCAATTATTATAACAAAAGAAGCACACAAACATATCAGTTAAGCTACATTTAGACTGAAAGACAACATAGCATTTCTTGCTAGGAATTCACTGCTTTAAATGACTAGTAGGTGGTTAACTGTCTTCTTCATCATTGCCCAAGGATGCACCAACAATAGTAGGTGCACAAATATGTAGACCCATCACATATCCACCACTATCTCCTGTGGTTGTGTTTTCCCTGGTAACACCATCGCTACCAGTATAGGATGTGTTTCCCCTTATCTCAAGGCACACTGGACAAACATACCACATGAAAGCTCCATAAGGTGGACGCCTAGCAAAAAAGGTAAATCCAGCCCTGTTTTCCCTTTGAATCCAACAATCAATGCATACCATTTGACAACCATTTTCTACATCCATGGTGATAATATGTTGGTATGATAAACAGTTGCTGACTTAAGATGTATTATATAAGTAGAAGGGAGTTGTGGTTGTTGAACAAGTAGATAAGGAGTAAAGACAACATAAATTCTTACAAGCTAGTCAACTTATAAAGTCAACAAAAAAAACAAAAACATGTTCAAACATAATATTGTCGATATTACAAATGGCTAGAAGAGTAGAAGCCTACAACCTTCGAAAACTGCTGGAATTTGTGCCTTTCAGAGCGTGAATTTTATCCAGCACATATGGATGTCTTGGATATAACTCTTCCACAGACACTCCATAGTAAGCTGCCTCATACTCTGCATCTTCAAGCCAATTTTTCCTCTCCCATTCCTCTTCAATTCTTTTGTACATTCTCTCCTCTTCCAAAAAATGCTGGAATGCTTCTTCATCCAACCTGGACTGCTCTTCATCTTCCTCCAAATTTGTGTGTTCTTCTTCTTGCTCATAAAGAGCATCATAAAACTCTTGTTCCATAGTCTTCCTTATCTCGTCTTCATCCATCCACTACAAAAGTAATACATTTGCACATCAACTAGAATGTAAACATACTAGAACAATCGTTATGCAAATGACAATTAAATGAATACCTGTTGCCTTCTGCCATCACAATGCCTTTTTCTACCTCGAACCTTACTTTCCTTTGTTGGTTTTGGTACCTGATCCTTGTGACAGCTACACTTATTATGTCTAACAGTTTGACAATTGGAGCATTTAATCTGTTTACGACCTCTAGATTTACCCATTTTGACTCAATTTCTCTGAAAGGGTTGGGTTTATGTATTTGAATTCAAATTTGTAGTAAAATGTGAGAATAAAGTGCTTGCTATAAGTTAATGCAAGACAGGATAGGGGACTAAAACCTGTGTACCCTACACTCTAAATCTGTTTGACCAAGGACCATAGTTCTACCAACACCCAATACAATCAAAACCGATATAACAACTCTCTTAGACGAATACAACAATTAACAACATAATTAACAATTTAAACACTAGAACATAACATATAGATTCATTAACTTCATATTAAACATTAAATATTCAGTACATATTTTTCCAAAAAAAAAGGGAAAACATAACCATAGCATTTCCTTCTCAACATTTCCTAAGATCATCAAGGAAGTTGTTCCTGTCACACACCTGTGAGTGTGTTAGACAGATCATCCTCCTTATCTCCAACGCCTTCAAGACATTAGCCTTTTGCCTGTTGCGAAGATCCTCGATAACCTTGTAGTTCATCACCGTAGTTCGAAAGCCTTCGATCTCAGAGATGTATTCTTGGGTTTCCTTCATACCCCGAATCAAGTCAGTCAAAGTGTTTTGGAGTCCTTTAGCAATTTTCATGTCCTTATCGTTTTCTCTCTGATAAAAGAGAGAAATCGAGTCAAACATGTAGTGAGAGTTCGAAGCTTTACCGAGTTCTTCAAGTAGTGGGAAGTCAGCCATTGGGAGGTTGTTGAGATTTTCTTAGGATATGTTTCTTGTGATTGTTGGTATGCAATTGGTATAGGGTATTAACCAATAAATACAAAAAACAACTGGACGTTCCAAATTCAGGGACTAATTGTGAAGTTATTAAACAGAGAAAAAGTCAAGTTTGTGTGAGAAAAAATACGCGGGAATTTTAAGTGCAAAAAATGGCTAACTGGCCAAATTAAGGGACCAAGTGTGACATTTTAAACCTACTACCCTGCAACTTGGCCTTTTGCCTTCCTTGATACGCTTATACACAATTAATGTGTTGGGAATCACCAAAAGAACCCAACTAACAAGATCCGAAACCATAAATACTATCATAATAACCCGACCCAATTAACAAAACCAAATCAAAACGAAACCTAACATACATCCACACTCACGTACTGAAACACATATCTAGTCAAAACCATTCTTAAAAAAACTAAAAAGTAAGAATGAAGGACAGAAGCATATTCGTCTCCACTTTTAAGGATGTGAAGGAAGAAGCAGAAGGTGAGGTCCTGTTCAGAATCCACTATAATGGGGTTTTTGATTATAGCCCACTCAGGTATGAACGAGGTTCATTAATTAATCTGTGTGCCTTTACGAGTGATAGGGATATATTTAGTTCAAGCCTTGATAATGTGTTATCAAAGATTAATGAACAAAAATGGGCGTTGTTTTTCTGTGATCCTAAACAATCCATAGAAAATGGTTTGCATTTGATTCATACTGATGTTGATGTTCATACTTTGTTTGGAATGGCTGAAACAAATGAGTCAGTTGATATCTTCGTAGCCCACAAGCCCCAAAAGTTAGCACAATTTTACTTAAAAAACATCAGTTTTGAAGTTGTGGGTTGGGTAGAGCAGGATGCTAACTTCAGGATGCTTAGTCAAACACCTTTTAGGACTAGAAGTCAATGGCAGGGGATAGATAAGAAAAAAATGCAGGGGAGTGGAACCAGGACACAAAGAGTGAAAGGTGGTGTAGTAATCAAGGACGAAGAAGGGGTTGTAGCTAAAAAAAGGGACAAAATTAAAGGAAAAGGAAAAGGAAAGATGGTTGATGAAGAGGAGGTTTTGCCCAGAAAAAAAGGGAGAGAAGTTGTTCAAGAATTTAAGCGAGATTTAGATGGGAAGGGGAAGGCCAAAATGGTTGAGTTTGCAGGGTTTGATGTTGAGAACGTGCCTGATTTTGACTTGGAGGGGAAGGCTGAAAGGGTTGGGGTGCTGCTGCAGATGTTTCAAGCGGTGTTGAGACACCCTTTCGGAGCAAAGAAAAGATTACAAACTGCGTCCTAGCACTGTTCGCCCAAAGGCGACCCTAGGTGATGTTTCAGTGATGAATACCATGTCATGTGTTAAATTCCATTAAGCTGTAACACTACAGTTCATAACTTATATGTTTGTAATTTGTATACTTGTTTTTGCAGACAAGGTGACTGCAGCATCATCAACTTAGGGCTAAACGTTTTGTCGGTTCAACAGTTTCTGGATATCAATGTCAGCTGTGCAGATCATTTGAAGATTCAGCAGTTGAACGTTTTGAAGTTGGGCCCAAATTCATCTTTTATATTTTGTAACGAATCAGTAAATTAACATGTATCAGACAATGTCTCCGTAGTACCAGTTATGTTCCAGTTTCATCAAACACTGTATATAGTTGACTGTTATAAGTCAACTAGCTAAGTAGTTGATAATGTATAAATTTGTTTGTTAATCCTGGGTAAATTTCTGTGACCTATTACTTTCTTTACCAGTTGACTTTTATGAAGTCATACTTAAGTGGTGAGAACTCAGGTACACTGATATTATTTGTTCAAACAATATCCCTTTTTTGTTTTGGTGGAATAGTTCTTGAGTTAGAATTAACTAGGTTGAGTTATAAATGTACTGTAATACCCTCCAATAACTAACAGAAAAGAGACGTTGACATAGGCGTTATTGGTCAAGGGACGAATCTGGCATTTAATGGCCAAGGTTTGGACCTGTGGCGATGAAAAGGGCGAGGTTCGTCCCATCGCGATCCTTCCAACCAAGTTTAGGGACCAACGGTGTATTTTAGTATTTTTTTAATTTATTACAATAAATTAAAAAAAAATCGTATAATAAAATTCGAAAAAGGTTTTTTTTTTTTTTTTTTTTTTTTTTTTTTTTTTTTTTTTTTTTTTTTTTAAGAATAAATTACATAAATCGTCTTTGTGGTTTGTATTTTGAGAGGAAAACCTCAAATTACAGGGTTGGCCCTCACGTTAGTCTTTGTAGATGTAATGCTGTGTTTATTGCTTTGATCCCGAAAATCACTGATGCTAATTTGGTTAAAGACTTTAGACCAATTAGTCTTATCTATATATATATAATAAAAGAAGGTTTTTTTGAATTCTTGCCATGTCACTTAATCCATGCTGGCAATTAAAGCCACGTCATTTAATCCACGTCATACTCTCAATTGAATTGTCCCACCATTTAAGCCACGACATTCTTGATTCTTGACTTTCTGCATTCATTATACAACCAATAATTAGGAGAGTTACACTATTCATTGTCTTTCATCTCAAAATTCAAACTTCCAGTAATTTAAAGTTTGTTCAAGATATAATTCGATTTTTTTCTTTCTGGGTACTCATTATTACAAGGTATGTTTACAATCACAATATTAACATCAAACGAATTGTACAATTTACTGAATACTCAATTTGGTTTTTTTCTACCACATGAAATTCAAATCCGGGTTTTGTTATTATTTGTTGAATCGATTACTATTTTGAATGTGTATATCACTTGATAATTAAATATGATAATCTTGGTTGTTTGTTTCAATTTTCAACATGAATAAAGGCCTTTGAATCATTTTATTAGTGATAGTCTCTTTAATATTAGTAAAATACTATTCTACTATCGATCATGGTTAAAGTTTAAATGGTGTACAAGAATCGATGAAACTTGATTAATTGGGGGTATAATTTTGATGTTCAGGTTTTGTATGTGTTGGCTTCTTACAGGTTATGTGATCTTAAAGACGCCTAACAAGTGTTTGATGTAATGCCCCAAAGAGATGGTTGTTGTGCAAATGGGGTAACTCTCAAAATGTTGGTATTTCGTTTTTCACTGTTATGCATTCATCATAAAAATCTATAGTGTTTATTCTCTGTTGTTCTTTGCTATTGCAAAAAATGTGTATCAGTTGTGGTTGTGCAAGTGAGGTAAGGTAGATACGTAACTTCAATTATAAGGGCCAAAGATAAAATGTCATTTAAGCCAGCTGGGCAAGGTACCACGTCAAGAAAGCCACATCAGTAATTCCAGTTGTAGAAAGTCACGTCACTTGAAACTCTGGCATTCAAGATGTGTTTTGGTATTCCTTCAATTTAGTTTAATGCGTTCCTTAATTTTGACAACAATATTTATTGATGCTAGTAATTGACATGAACAAAAACCTTAAATACTCTACAATTTAGTTTGATTTTATTTTGAGATGGTGGCTTATTTCGAATCTCTCCTTACAACCGATGACTTTTTTGTTTTCTGTTGATATTATCTACTTGTAAACTGATGTTTTGATGGTTCTTTTATATGTTTGATTAATCATATTTTATGTGTTTAGGTGTATGTGGAAAAAACTGGTGCTTGATGAAGTGCTCAAATGTTTGATCAAATGCCACAAAGAAATATCTATCAAAGGTATTATTTTTATATGAAATTTCAATCATACATCATCTTTAAAAAATAAAGTTTTAACGTCTAACCCTCTGTGTAAATTATAATAAGAGGCAAACTATATCTCAGTTTCTTGATGGGCCTAACTCAAATTCTTCCTTGATCATATATATATTTGTGGAGATAACTGGCACTTATAATTTGTGCAATCTTTACTTACCAATATTTATTAATTCTTATTAGTTTTATTTTTCGACATACTATAAACTTAAATGACGTAAAACCTCTGTTATGCTAAACTTTAGTACCTAACAAGTTCATTTTAAAGTTTTTTTTTTCTTATTTGTTAATTATGGGAAGCACATGAACCTCCATTTTGCGAAATTTGATAGATGAACAATCGTTTTATAGAAAACTACATAAGTCTAGCATTGGTATTTCTTAAACATCAACAATTTCATATGATTTTCTAATAGCACATTGAGATCATTCCCTATGACCCAAGCAAGCCTGTTAAATGTTTCATACTACGAGCATATGTACTTATAAGTTACTAATTATTAGAGGTTAAACATTTTTCAGCTCGGGTACGTGTTAAAACGGATTTGATTCAAAACGAGTGATTTATTTTTCAACGGGTTGAGTTGCGTCGAATCCTAATAAAACTATAGCTTGTCAGCCAACATAATCTCGTACTTATATCTATTATAGATAGAATGAACATGGACCAACGGGCATAAAGTAGAAGTGAGAGAGTTGTAAAGGAACCATGCTGGCAATTAAAGCCACGTCATACTCACAATTGAATTGTCCCACCATTTAAGCCATGACATTCTTGATTCTTGACTTTCTGCATTCATTATACAACCAATAATTAGGAGAGTTACACTATTCATTGTCTTTCATCTCAAAATTCAAACTTCCAGTAATTTAAAGTTTGTTCAAGATATAATTCGATTTTTTTCTTTCTGGGTACTCATTATTACAAGGTATGTTTACAATCACAATATTAACATCAAACGAATTGTACAATTTACTGAATACTCAATTTGGTTTTTTTCTACCACATGAAATTCAAATCCGGGTTTTGTTATTATTTGTTGAATCGATTACTATTTTGAATGTGTATATCACTTGATAATTAAATATGATAATCTTGGTTGTTTGTTTCAATTTTCAACATGAATAAAGGCCTTTGAATCATTTTATTAGTTATAGTCTCTTTAATATTAGTAAAATACTACTCTACTATCGATCATGGTTAATGTTTAAATGGTGTACAAGAATCGATGAAACTTGATTAATTGGGGGTATAATTTTGATGTTCAGGTTTTGTATGTGTTGGCTTCTTACAGGTTATGTGATCTTAAAGACGCCTAACAAGTGTTTGATGTAATGCCCCAAAGAGATGGTTGTTGTGCAAATGGGGTAACTCTCAAAATGTTGGTATTTCGTTTTTCACTGTTATGCATTCATCATAAAAATCTATAGTGTTTATTCTCTATTGTTCTTTGCTATTGCAAAAAATGTGTATCAGTTGTGGTTGTGCAAGTGAGGTAAGGTAGATACGTAACTTCAATTATAAGGGCCAAAGATAAAATGTCATTTAAGCCAGCTGGGCAAGGTACCACGTCAAGAAAGCCACATCAGTAATTCCAGTTGTAGAAAGTCACGTCACTTGAAACTCTGGCATTCAAGATGTGTTTTGGTATTCCTTCAATTTAGTTTAATGCGTTCCTTAATTTTGACAACAATATTTATTGATGCTGTAATTGACATGAACAAAAACCTTAAATACTCTACAATTTAGTTTGATTTTATTTTGAGATGGTGGCTTATTTCGAATCTCTCCTTACAACCCATGACTTTTTTGTTTTCTGTTGATATTATCTACTTGTAAACTGATGTTTTGATGGTTCTTTTATATGTTTGATTAATCATATTTTATGTGTTTAGGTGTATGTGGAAAAAACTGGTGCTTGATGAAGTGCTCAAATGTTTGATCAAATGCCACAAAGAAATATCTATCAAAGGTATTATTTTTATATGAAATTTCAATCATACATCATCTTTAAAAAATAAAGTTTTAACGTCTAACCCTCTGTGTAAATTATAATAAGAGGCAAACTATATCTCAGTTTCTTGATGGGCCTAACTCAAATTCCTTCCTTGATCATATATATATTTGTGGAGATAACTGGCACTTATAATTTGTGCAATCTTTACTTACCAATATTTATTAATTCTTATTAGTTTTATTTTTCGACATACTATAAACTTAAATGACGTAAAACCTCTGTTATGCTAAACTTTAGTACCTAACAAGTTCATTTTAAAGTTTTTTTTTTCTTATTTGTTAATTATGGGAAGCACATGAACCTCCATTTTGCGAAATTTGATAGATGAACAATCGTTTTATAGAAAACTACATAAGTCTAGCATTGGTATTTCTTAAACATCAACAATTTCATATGATTTTCTAATAGCACATTGAGATCATTCCCTATGACCCAAGCAAGCCTGTTAAATGTTTCATACTACGAGCATATGTACTTATAAGTTACTAATTATTAGAGGTTAAACATTTTTCAGCTCGGGTACGTGTTAAAACGGATTTGATTCAAAACGAGTGATTTATTTTTCAACGGGTTGAGTTGCGTCGAATCCTAATAAAACTATAGCTTGTCAGCCAACATAATCTCGTACTTATATCTATTATAGATAGAATGAACATGGACCAACGGGCATAAAGTAGAAGTGAGAGAGTTGTAAAGGAATCAATGTATAACGTAATTTTGGGTTGAACAAGTATCGATCAAGGTAATGTTTCAACGTATAGCATCGACATATACACAGATATACTAATGCTTTTGGTTTTATTTGCAAGGTTAACAAATACCACAGAGCTTGATTGCTTAATGCTTTTTGCAAATCCATTTCCTTTAAAGGAAATAAATGGTGTACTTTGTGTTGCATATTAGAAAGCTGCCAGGAGTGTCAACTGATAAGACTTACAACATGGCTTAATTTCCTGCAAATCCAAAAAAGATGGTTGGTATCACAATTTCACATATTCATGATTGTCTGCTAAGTTGTTACAAAATGTGCTTTCATATCATCACTAGAAATGCACATGGACAGCTTTAAAACAATGCAATTCAAAGGAAGCCATCTAATTTATCTTTCAAAGATTGGTCAAATATATACTCCGTAATAAGTTGTTGTATATATCAGATCCTGAGTTTTCATTTGTAATGGTTGTTTTATTTTGGATTACTTTGAGATTAAATGAAAATAGTATGTAAGAAATTACATATGAATTTACTTTTACTTATTAATGGTAACACTTTTGTTTGAATTTATGTTTATACGAGCAACTTGTTATTAGTTACCCGTGATTTATCACGGGTTTATAGGCTAGTTGGTAGTATATATAAAATTATTGCTAAAATCCTTGCGAATCGGGTAGGTTGAGGTTTTAGAAAACATTGTTAATGAGGTGCAATCATCATTTATTGCGGAAAGGCAGATTTTAGATGGGCCATTTATCCTAAATGAGGTTATTGGTGTAATACTAAGAAGAAACAAGCGATGTTTTTTAAAGTCGATTTCAAAAAAGCTTATGATTCGGTTCGTTGGGATTTTTTGGATGATGTCTTAAATAAATTTGGTTTTGGTAATAAATGGCGTACGTGGATTCAGAGTTGCCTGCGATCATCGAGAGGCTCCATTCTTATCAACGGTAGTCCTACGGAAGAATTTCAATTCTTCAAAGGCCTTAAGCAAGGTGATCCGCTTTTTCCTTTCTTATTTATTTTAGTTATGGAGAGTCTCCACCTTTCGTTTCAGCGCATGGTTGATGCGGGTTTGTTCACTGGAATTAATCTTAGTTCTTCTTTAAATCTTTCGCATTTGTTTTATGCGGACGATGCTATGTTCGTTGGTCAGTGGTGCGATGCTAATATCAACACTCTTGCCCACGTTTTGGAATGTTTTTACCAAGTTTCTAGAATGAGAATTAACATGAGTAAAAGTAGGATTTTGGGCGTTTTGGTGGAAGAGTCGAAGGTTAAGAATGCGGCCGCTAAGCTTGGTTATTTGATTCTTAAAACTTCTTTTTTATACTTGGGCACGAAGGTTAGAGGATCGATGTCGCGGGTTCTAGCTTGGAAAGTGGTTGTTGATAAGGTAATGTCTAGATTGTCAAGATGGAAAATGAAAACATTATCTATAGGTGGTCGGTTGACATTGGTTAAGTCGGTTTTAGGATCGATGCCAATACTTCATATGTCTATTTTTAAAGTTCCCTCGACTGTTCTAAAAACTCTTGACTCTATTCGAAGCCATTTCTTTAATGGCAATGAGTTTAGAAGTAACAAGATTTCATGGGTTAAATGGAGTAATGTATTGATGGCAAAAGAAAAAGGGGGGCTTGGTGTCTCTAGTTTGTTCGCTCTTATTAGAGGTCTAATGCTAAAGTGGATATGGAGATTTTATTCTCGGAAGTCATCTTTATGGACGAGAGTTATCAAAGCTATTCACGGGGATGATGGGAGTGTTGGAAAGAATAAGCTTGTTGGTGTTCGATCTTGTTGGATGAACATTGTTCATGAATCTAAGGAGTTGGAAAAACTTGGGGTTAATATTTTCGATTATATTCGGCTTAAAGTGGGTAATGGGGAATCGACGCTGTTTTGGGAGGAGAAGTGGATAGACGGTTTAGTGTTGAAAGATATTTTCCCACGTCTATATACCTTAGAAACAAATAAAAAGGCGACAGTTAGCGTGAAAATGCTGGGCGCTGGGTTGGATTACTCTTTTCGTCGTAAAGCAAGAGGAGGTGCGGAACAGTTTCAATTCTATGCATTAGTGGAATTGATTAATTTTGTGTCTTTGGTTCCAATGGCTGATAGATATGTCTGGTCTTTGGAGAGTTCGGGTGAATTTTCGGTGGCGTCCTTACGGAAGGTGATCGATGGGAAACGTTTTCCGGGTGGTATCTCTGGGACTCGATGGGTCAATTTAGTGCCAATTAAGGTGAATGTCTTAGCTTGGAAAACTAAAATGGACGCTATTCCTATGAAGTTTAACATTTCCCATCGAGGTATAACTATCGATTCGTTAACGTGCCCTATATGTGACTGTGGATTCGAATCTACAAGTCATTTGTTTTTTGAATGTAGTATGGCCAGACAATTTGCTCGCAAGGTGTCTAGATGGTGGAATGTTGGGTATGCGGATGTCAATTTATATGACGAATGGTTAAAATGGATAGTTTCTTTGAGGCTTACTGGTAAATCCAAATTGATGATCGAAGGCGTGTTTTATGTTATGTGGTGGTCAATTTGGTCATATCGTAACAAGCTGCTTTTCGAAGATAAACCTCCTCAGAAGGCGTCAATTTTTTATAACATTGTTTCGAACTCGTTTTATTGGTGTAAGTTTAGATGTAAAGCCTCGTTTAGTTGGAACGATTGGCTCAAAAATCCTTATCTTGTTTTGATGTAAGTCTAGCTCCTTGCTAGTGTTTGCTTGAATAAAATTGCCGTTCCAAAAAAAAAGTCAAGTTAGGTCATTTTTAAACGCCTGTTTGGACTTGGGTCAAAATTTGGACTGGATCCGTAAAAATCAAAAACCACATAAACATGACCTGCTTAAAAAAACCACAGGGACAAGATCCGTAATTTTTGCTAAACCACAAGGCGATTTATAGTTTCAACTAGTTACATATTAAGTTACTTGTATAGTTTTAATTATAATGTATTTTTAAATCTTTTTTATCTGCCCGTCCTCAAATAAAATAAAGTTGCTTTGTATTTGACTTAAAACTTCCCACATAGATTTTTGTATTGTATGTTCTAACTCTAACTTCTAAATAAAAGTATATTTGCCAATTTTGATAATACAAAAATAAAAATAAAATAAAATAAAAGGGACGTTATCACTAAAAAGTCACAAAAACAATAGAGTGACTCAAGCGAACAAAAGCTAAAAAAGTACTATGACTTATTTGTTTATTAACCTTAAGTTCAAAGCCTTACTCTTCCTTTAGGAGTCTAATTAAAACTCACTCTCTCTTAACCATTTAATTTAGTAAACAAGCCTTAAATCTAGAGGTGAAATGTGAAATTTATGATCAAATCAATATAGTAACATAGGTGTAACGCTCATTTTACAAGAATCAACAAAATGGAAAAGAAATTGTGACTCGAGTTAAATGATCTGAAATGTAAAAAAAACGTGACTCAAGCTAACCGAACAATATTTAACCTCGAGTTTACCTAAACTAATTATGTGGTTAGTTTTAGGCGTTCATTCGTAGGCTCGATTCTCTTTGAGTACAAAGTGCAAAACATATACATTACGCGATATGAATCAAGGTATAACAAATTTGTACTTATTTATTCCTTTATGAACTGCATTTATTCGAAAAAACTAAATTACCGGTATAATGTTTGCCCAGACAAAACAAAGTTGATGCTTATGCGTGCACTTTAATCTTGATTTGAAGTTACTCTTTGAAGTTACTCGATTTGTTATTTATGTTTAGATCTATTAAATGTTATTGATTTTAATTCTAAATCTTTTGGTTAGATCTACCTAGTAGCATGATAGTGCGATTAATGTTGTTCGGCTAATTCATTACTCCAAATTGTAGATGTTTATAATTTATAGTTCTTGCACACGTGATTCACAGGGTTGTGTACACACCATCCTTTATGATTTAATCAAAACATGATGTACAACAATTGACTATATAAAATTTTAACGTCAAACGAGATTAGCATAAGCACTATTGATACTGAATGATTTTCATGATAGATTTTTGAGTAAACTGCAAAAATGTTTTTGAACAAACTTAATAGCGAAGGGTGTACATGTGGTTTGCACTTTTTGCGAACAATGTCCTCTAACAAACTTAAATGCGAAAAATGTCCCCTTTTGGCTAATGAGCGTTAAATATCCTCATTAGTCAAAGTCAAACCCCATGCGAAATGACTAACCCGTTTGATATGTCATAGGTATCTATAACTTCTCGCTAATTTTTATATAAGTTGTATATTCCGTGACAGTGGTATATATTTCTATATAAATTTTCTTATTAATCGTGTTTGATCATGTTGGTTACATATCGTTTGATTGTATATTTTCTTTTGTTTAGCAAAAGACAATCTAGTTATAATGAAAGACCAGGGGACCTCTGCAGAAGACGATAAGATTTGCCTGGAATCATCACAAATTATGAGTTCATTGGTACTATATGACGAACGTCCAGAACCTAAAAAAGATGTCATAAAAAATTCTTATGCATCTATCGTGAGCTCCCTTTAATCAATCCTTATGTTGCATACTATATATTTTTCAAATGAATGTAAATTTAAGTAGTATTGCTCCTAAATGTAGATTACAAAAGCCAGTTCGTTAACCATTTCGAAGACTATTGTCGAAGTTTCTCAGAAAACAAATGGAAAATCTAGTGCACATTCAAATAATGGTATATACCAGGAATTTAATTGCTCGTTTATTATATTATTTGTTGTATAAATTAGCCAATGTTCTACTTCGTATAGGAAAATATATTGCAACAGAAGCTGCTCGTGAGTTTCTCAAAATGGAGAAAAGTAGCAAATCTACCTCTATAGATGAAATTATGGATACTGAAAAATGCAAGGATGAAAAGAATTTACCTTCGGATCTCCAAGATGAAGTTGAAGAGAATGAATCTTATGCTACCATTGTAAGCTAAATCTATCTAAAGCATATATATATAAACTTTTGTTGTTTACCTACATTAAATTATGGGTGTTCACTAAGTGTAGTTGCTCTTAACACAGCTCTCAAAACCAAGCTTACCAACCAAAATTGGATCATCATCTACTACTAGTGCCAAACCATCTGCTGCATCTAAAAATATTGGTATTCCAGGATCTATCGTTAATTTTTATATATTATTTTACATGATTGTTATTTAAGTAGTGACATTAATATTTCTACTGAAAGCTCTTTATATACTTGTCGTAGGTAAGACGATCTATGTAAAAAACTTGCCACTAGAAGTTACACGCAGAACACTGACCAACGCGGTTAAGAAATTTGGAAATGTCAAGCACAGGAACATCCAGATTAGATCCATCAGGGTTTGGCCTAGCTCAACTATATTATCTTTCAAGTATTTTATGATCATCTCTTTGATGCTGATAAGTATATATTCTGCGTATAGGATGGTTGTCGCTATGCATTTATGGAATTCAATAGCCAGAAAGCTGCAAAACAGGCTGTTGAGGTACGTGCCTTTAGTTTACAAGCCTCTGTTGTCACACCCCCAAATTACATGTTTTACAGCGGAATGGAATTCCTGGGGGTTGACTGTCATAGCCCACAATCACAGTTATATTGAACGACCTAAAGTGTCGTTTGGAAAACACATCGTTTGATTTAATAAAACAATCAGAGTTTACAAAGTATAGGTCCCAAATGAAATTAGACATGTGCGGAAATAAATTTGATACAATCCAAACGATGTTTTAAAGTTCATAAAACCCAAGTGAGACGCGTCGTCACCCCGACTCTATGATATGTCCACATGCATGCCATGAAGTGAATGCCTTAGATACCTGAGATAAAACATGCTAAAAGTGTCAACACAAAGGTTGAGTGAGTTCATAGAGTTTGTGTTGCAATGTAAAGCCTTTCAAAATCGTTTATGCAGCAAAGGCATTGTAAATCCACTCAGTTCCAAGTTCCGCCCATACAAAACTTGCAACCTGTGTGTTCACAACCCACTGCCGAAATGTGTATAGTTTATGTTCAAACACACCTCGTCAAATGAATTCACAAAATAGTGCATAACTTAATGTATCAATAGTTACTTGACATAACACATAATTCGTATAGTTTCAAATCATTCCAAGGCCATTAGTTCATGTTTATACCAAGACCGCTAGTTCTAATGAATATACCAAGACCGCTAGTTCCAATGATTATACCAAGACCGCTAGTCCAATGATTCTACCAAGACAATTAGCCCAATGATTATACCAAGACAATTAGCCCAATGATTCATGATATAGAACTCTAAGTATGGCAATACTGTTACTTCGTATGACTAAACATTCAGTTCAGATTAACACATAGTTTTCAAATAGACATGAATGTCATAAAAGTTGATGAGCATGTATCTCCCCCAAAAGTAGTATAAAACAATTGAAAAATGGGGCTATGGAAACTCACCTGATGCAATTATAATGATGACAAGAGTGGATACACTGAAATGCAGCGCAATCTCTAACCGCGACCTATTATGAATGATATGTTCTAATGTAAATCATGAAACAATGTCGTGCATGCAAACTCATATGATATCCATACCACCTGTACATTTGAAAATAATATTTATCATCGAAATATATGTTTATGACATCTCGTCATATTATAAAATACTTTATAAGTATTTACGTTGAAATGATATCCTACGATAGTCATTTTATGATTTATTATGAAATTATAACTTTTCGTCGTAAAATAATGTCGTTGAAAATTTCATGAAAGTGACTAAATAGCCTCGAAAAGCTAGTCGTAAAATGGTGCACGTCGAGTGTTAGGAAACAAACTCAACGGTTTTGGGAAGCTTGCATCATTATCTCAAAGTTTTAGCATTTAAGTTTTCATCCTAGAGGTCTCGATCATGGAGAAAAATATCGGTAAAGTATGGTACTTGTGTCCAAAATATCATTTAAGGGTGGTTTTCGGCAAAGTTTAAGTGACCGTATTTTATTCGTTACAACTCCGCTTGACGAACGGTTGGACATTTTGGAAAATATGCTAGGCGAACTTACTTTTACTAGAAGACATCATGTTATAAAAAGTACTACGTCAATGTTAAAAACGACCTTCAACATGGTCATTTGTGGCCGTAAAGTTTGTCTAATAGAAATATATTAGTTTTGCTTATTTAATATAGTTACGGCAACTTTATGTAAACACGTGTAATTTAATCGTTACAAGTCCGTTTTCTACGTTTTATATGTCCTTAGCTTCGTATCAAAGTATACTAATATATTTTTGATAAGTCGACACAATTTATAACACTTAAGACTCATTTTTGACTCGTAAAAAGTGGAAGTAACATGCTGAAATTTCTGAATTTTATAGTTTTCGTCGTCTAACTTGAAAATAGCATAACTTTTTCGTTATAACTCCGTTTTAACCCGTTCAAGCGGCCACGTTTTCGTTTTAAAGTGTATTTTCTAAATATATAGTCCAAAAATTTTTACCTACTGTCGAAAATTCCAGAATTAAAAAATATGGACAGACCCTTAAGTAAACTTGTCGAAATGAGTTTTTCTGGCGCAAAACCTATTCTAACCAATTCAAACTAACTCCGAAGCTATTCTAATCCTACCATACAACTTCTTAGGGTGACATGGGTTCCTAGACATCACCAAAAGTGATATATTTCAAGGAGTAATTATAGGATGATGAATATATACTTATAACTCTTAAAAACAACAAAAAGTGGTATAAACATCAATATGACTTGCATGTTTTTCTTAAATATGATGAAATGAACATAATATGAATATGAAAGATGAATATGAACATGAAATGCTTACTAGTAACTTGATGAGGTTAAATGAACAAGGTTAATCCTAAACACCCTAGGTTTTTATTTCAAAACCTTAACTAAGAGTGTAACTAGATTGTGAATTAACTTGTCTTGAAAAAAATTTGTGATCTCCTTCTTGTTTTTAATGGTGGCCGGTTTCTAGGGGAGAAGAGGAAGAGAGATTTTGTTTTTACACTTTGATATTTAGGTATGTATGTGTTAATTTGTAAGTGAAAATGAATATAAGTATAATATATGTAGATATTTATGGTCCTAATGGTGTGACTCAACTATGTTTGTCGACAAACATGAAAGAAAGAAAAATAAAACACTTACGTGCATAATATAATATGTAAATATCTTAGTAATGTATAGTTATTTAAGGATAGATGGTAACTTGTGTACATATTTAAGCATATAGGGTAGCGTTAGCTAAAAATAAATTTTAACGGGTCAAAATAAAATATATTGAAGTCATAAAAATTATAAAAATACATTCCTTACAAAAATTGAGTGAAATAATAATATCGTATAGTTTTTACGAAAACCGTCGTAATTATATAAATATGACAATTTATATACGAAATAAATTTAAAATACCGGGTAAACTAATAATATTATTTTTATAATCTTAATATGAGTATAAAAATATATTAGGATAATTTTTGAAAGTATCGGATCAAATGTTCAAAATAATTAATTACACGATAGCGTTTATTTAATAAGAAATTATGCGTTTAACGTAAAATGCAAAACCATGCATGAACTAATATGATGATAATGATGCTGATGATATGTAGACTAAACCTAGTCTATATGAAATGCCCTGAAATTACGAGTTGTCACATCTGTCAATTATTATATAGAAATAACTAAACTAAGGCTCAAGTATGTCCATATATATTTATGTAGTTCACATATATTTAGTAAAGTTCGGCTACCTTTATATGGAGAAATTGTTATTCTAAGTTTGAATGTAGTGACTGTTGGTCTGTTATTCACTTAGATTTATGAGAATTTTCTAATTTTTAACTAATGCAGGCTGGTTATATCCATTTTGATGGGTATGAATGCGAAGTTGAGTATAAGAAAGGTAATACACAAGGTTTGTGAAGAGTATCAATTTTATGTGTGTATGTATAGGATACAAAACCAACCACTAAGTTCTGGTAAAAACGTACATTTTCAGGTCGGGAAGGTTGTGATATGAGTACTGGCAGTAGCCATGGCAGTGTTGGGGACAATAAAAGTGGCGACAACAATGGCAAGGGCAATGGTTCAAAATCTGTAGTTTAGTTGATCACTTTTCAGGATCCTTGACCAAGTTTTTATGGAGTTTAATCTTTGTCTAATTTTGTATTTGAAAACAAGGTCTTGTATTGTTAAGTTTTATAAAAAGGACTTGGAGCTTTTTCAGTGTGACTCAAAGATTTGATTTGGTCTGTGAAATTTATATTGTTTAGTAATTTATGTTGATTTTATTAAATATGCGTTGCAAGGATTTGGTTGTTTTGGTCTTGTGTTGGATCCTTGCTTAAAACTACTTAAATACTAGTAACACATATTATGTTGAACCTGTGTTGATTTGGTCTTGTGTTGTAAAGTTTGTATCCTTGATTTTATTATGGATACCTGTTACGTCTCAAACGGGTTAAAAAACAGAGGTGTGTTCAATTTTAAAAAAATGATTTGATGGTGGTGGTTGTGTGGTGGTAAAGGAGGTGGCGGTGCTAATTCAAAAGTAAAATAAAAGCGGGGAAGAAGACAAGGGTAAATTAGTCATTTCGCATGGGGTTTAACTTTGATTAACGGGGACTTTTAATGCTCGTTAGCCAAAATACGTGAATTGCAAAAACTACCATGCACAGGGACATTGTTCGTAAAAAGTGCAAACCACACGTACATCCTTCGCTCTTAAGTTTGTCAAGGACATTTTTTGAAAAAATGGCAAACCACAAGTATGGAAAACTAGAAGGGGGTTGAATAGTTTTACCAATTAAAACTTCGTTTTAAAACATTTAAATCGACTTATGTCAATCTATTTGGTTGTTTATGTTGGACGTTGATAGATAGATATATAAACGTGTAATGAAAGATAGAGAGTAAGAAGCACATAACCACGACACGAGTATTTATAGTGGTTCGGATACAAGGACACCTTCCTTGCCCTACTCCACTCCCCGAGTCACCTACTCGAGTGTTCGTAAACACTACATGACACCAATCTCCTTATGGCGGAGAAGCCTTCACAACGTCGCCTACTCTTTTTCCGGTACTAGGCTAACCACCGGGTTCTTTCACTCCAAGGTGAACCACACCTATCACAACGTCGCCTACCCTTTATTAGGTACTAGGCTAAGCACCTAGTTCCATTACTATGGAGGAACTACTACCCATCACAACACAACACCTAATCTCAAGGAGATCCACTCCTTGTTACAACACCATCAAGGATATCACCATCCTTGGAAATAAACTAATACTTATATGTATAACGATGCACCTCATCGATTATACGACCTAGCCATTCTTCCCTAATGCCACTTGATTTGATTCTTAGACATCCTTCACTAATGCCTTTGACACAACGCTTGGCACCTTTCACTAATGCCTTTGTCTTGACATCTTTAGCATTCTTTAGTAATGCTTTTGACACGGACGTTAGGCACCTTTCACTAATGCTTTCGTCTTGACTCTTTCGGCATCCTTCACTAATGCCTTCAACACAACATCTACGGAGGAAGAAAGAACTATCAACAAGAGAACCTCAGTTGTCTTGATGATGACGAAGTATGGCAACTTATGGACTTGAGCTTGCTCGACTTCAAGAAGTGGTGATCTCGCCTTTAAGAGGAACCTAGAGAATCACACAAAAACAAAAGACAAACTACATAGAAAGATACCTTAGGATCAGTGGTTAGAGAGGTACAATACTTGGAGAAAGTATGTGTGAAAGTGGTGAGCCAAAAGGAAGAAATGGCTCACTATTTATAGAGGAGAAAGTTCACTGTTCCCCGGATCCCTCCCACAAGGGATCCGGCTAGCGTAAAGTTAGGGATCCGTTGGACGCTCCTCTTTACCCATGGGTATTTTGGTCATGGGTCATGGGTTATGGGTTGATTCATGGGTTTCTTATTAGATACAATGTATCTCAAGAGTTCAATGTACCTAGTCAAATGGTTTGGATAAAACCATGGGTTATGGGTCAATACCATTTGTTAGTTTTTATCCATTTTAGTATATACTACTTTAAGTATATTTTTACCCAAATATGTAAACACTAGTTGTTGTACATATGTATTACTAAATCATAAAATCACTTATACTTGTTTTAGTGTTTTATGTGAAAACGTAAGTGTGTTAGAAAACTATTGGTTCAAACAGTTTACGTATTTTATTTGTTTCGTTAAAATGATTTTACGTTTGTTATCGACAAAACATTAGAAGATCGTAAAATATAAATAAACGTTTTTACGGCTTATTTGTATTAACAATCTCCCCTTTTTGTTGATGACAAAACATAAAATTATTTTAAGGAAAAACTAAAATTCGTAAAAGTTCGAATTGGAGTTTTTACTCTCTTCTCCCCCCTTTTTGTCGAAACAAAAAGAGCGTCGAAAAGAAACTAACACAAAGTTTTAAGAAAAAACATGTAAAAAGAAAAGATGTAAAGTGAGTAAGTGACGGGAATGGTTCTCATCTTAACTCCCCCTTGACGAGTCCATCCCGTTGTGAGGGCGTCAAGTACATAAAGATAAGTAAGCTAATATTTTGCAATTATGTTTGCAAATGGTTCGTCCTTGTGACGAAAATGCTCCCCCTTGAAGATTGCAACTTTGCAATGGGGTGTCATGAAGAGTAATCCAAACAAGGATCAAGTTGCAAATGGATTTGCAATGTATGGTTTAACACAAAGCTCCCCTAGCTTTATGGTGTCAAAATCTTCATGTGTATTTTGAAAATCTACAAAGTAAAGGTTAGAAAACAAGAGTATAGTGCATAATTTCCTGCAAATAAAACTCAAGTTAGTAGTAATTTGTGCTTCTGGACCACGGATCCCCACGGTTCCCTTTGTGGAGGGATTCATCTAGCCATTTTGGAGGGATCCGGCTGTCTGGTGACAGTTTCTTCAGCAATGAAGATATGCCAAACAATGCTAATAATGAGGTGAGATATGTATATAATTAGCAAGCATAAACACAAAGTAATATGGCATAGAATTAATCATTCAATAAAAACAAGAGATAATCAAACAAATCTCTAAAATTAAGAGAATGATCTAGCCATACATTTTCTACTAATAAGTTACTAAGGCATAGAATGCAACAAAGTGCTCGAGTCTAAGGATGAGTAGACTTGTTGATTTGATCCAGTCTTTCAAGAAGATGATTAAACATGAAATGTAACTCATTTCGTACTTCTTGAACAAGTCCTTGAGTGTTTAGACAATTTGGGCAACTATTGCCTTGATTTGGAACCGGAGGAAAATGGATGTTTTGAGGAGGCTCTACGAATGATTGAGGGGTTTCATCTTGAGGTGTGGGATGAGGTTCTACTAAAGGTGAGGGTGGTGGTAGTGGAAATTCCTCCATATGATCATGTCCATGATTGTTCCTTGTTTCCCATGATGGACTATACGGTGTTGTGGGTGGTTCCCTATTTAATGAGAAAGTTGGTGAGTGGGAGGTTCTTGGTGGCGAGTGCTCTAATGCATAGAGATTTGGGTGAGGAAGAGGCTCGTCAAATCTATGCTCAAGAACTAGCAATGTTTGGTTTTGAACTAGATGACCCTTTTTGTAGTCCAAAAGGTTTGATGCTAATCCTTGCGGTTCTCTTAGCAATTATTGAATGAGTTTGTTGAGGTGGGATTCTCCCATTGTTATCTCTTATGGGAGATGATTCGGTGGATGAGATTTCATGGATCATATGACCCTTTCTTTTGGATGAGCCATTAGTTGAGGAGTTGTTGCTAAGAGCTTTAGTCATGGTGGTGATAAGGATGGATAACGCTACACGCGTCGTTCGGGGTCAAGGAAACTTCCTTTTCTTCGAGCAAGTTTTATAACACCCTAGGCAGTGAACCTAATCGTTGTAGTGTAGTAATTAGGGTAAGCCACGGGTATTGATATCGTTCTCTAGGGGAATAGGAATGCTAGTAAGGAGTTACTACGCTAAGGTTAAGGTTGAGGAAGATTATTTTTTTATCTTTTTATATTTTATGAAAGGGAAAGGTACGAATCTCGGGTATTGGATTTGGGGGGTTGGTATTTCTACCGATTACTCTACTATTATCTAATTATCTAAACTAAGGTTGTGGGAGTCTATGTCTAATTAATGTGTGCTCGTATGATAGTTTAAAGATGTGTTTACTTAGGTTGTATTACTCCTTAATTATCTCCTATTGATGGTTGAGTTGTCACGTCTTATTCTTAGTTGCGTTGTGTGTCTAAAGTTGTAGGGTATGCGTTTCTCCCTAACTCTTTGAACTTACCAAAGGGTCTCGTCTACAAACCCACTAGGGATGATAAACTCCTACTCTAAGGCGCTCTTTGGATGGTTTAGCTTACAACTACTCAGGTAATTATATTCTAAGGTTCACAAAGATGAATCAAGCATTAAGTACACAACGAATGACCTATCGCATTACTAGATCATTAATCAACTAAGATAAGAAACAACCAATCAATATTCAATAATTAAGTTTCATACTTTCTAAGCAAACACACAAATAAATTAGCCGGACATGGAGAACATGCAAGCATACACACAAATAATCAAAGACATAATTGAATAAATGAAGTAAAGACTTATCTTGATGTAAGATAGGGTTTAAAACCCTAAAATACTGTACAAGACACCTTAGGTTCGGTTTTAGGTTTTTACTCCAAAAGACTCTCCACCAAAGACTGAAAAAATTCGGATTCTATATATAAGATTACATATGCGACGGCGTCACCTTATGTTTTGTGACGCCGTCGTGTCGCCGCCATTAGGGTTTCGTCTTGGCCACGTTAACCTTGCGACGGCGTCACCTTATGTCCGTGACGCCGTCCTCTTCAGCTTCTGACGTCGTCTGGATTGCATCTAGGCCGTCTGAGTAGCGACGGCCTACTCTTTTACAACTGGACGTCGTCGCTTGAAAATACGAGTTTTGGGTTCTGGACCGTCACAACAATTTTGGGACGGCGTCGCCATTAGCACCTGACGCCGTCGCCTTCTAATTTCAGCAACTGTGAGTGTCTCGATTTTGACTTTGGCCATTTTCTTCATATATTCGCGCCTTTTCGTCCAAATAAATGCCATTCCAGCATTTTGCCTTCAAGAGACCTAAAAAGTGAAAATGAACGATATTAAGCAATAACGGATACAAAAGTAATCAAATAAGGACTTAAACGACCCCTCAAAATGGTACCTTTTAAAACCTTATCAAATATCCCTACACTTGTTATTTGCTTGTCCTCAAGCAAATGTGCTTTTAGCCAATTAATTTATAAGTTAGGGGTCATGAAGCATTAATTCAAAACGGTCCACAACACATATAAGCCCCGCAAAAGTCATAACAAGCACGGAAATTACATACTAGCACCTCACATGGGGTGTTTGGATACTCACATCTCTCTCGGGTGTATATATGAAATATAACAAATAGGAAATGGAAGATAAACACTCATTAACCGGTCCTAGTACATAGATTACCATAGGCTTGAGAATAGATCAAACCTTCATCGCTTTGGCGTAAGCACCTAGGAAAGACTATCAAAGAGGTCTTTTAAAGGGTTGTAATGTTAGGCTTACGGTAGGGAAACAAGGGTTTGGTGGGATAGGCTATTTAGTGGTGGTAAGTCAAAAATCTCTATGTTAAATGCATATGAAGAATGGCGTTGCTAAGCCAAGACTCGACACTCTAAACTCTAGATAACTGAAATAAATAAACATAAATTCAAAGATAGATGTAGGATGGAAGCCCGTTTTATTTTTTATTTTTTTTTCACTCTATTTTTTTTTCTTTTTCTCTTTTTCTATTTTTTTTTTCGATTTTTTTTTCATCATACACTTTTACTCTACCATCCTCTACGATAACATCAAAATACTAGGGATTTATAGGCACATCCCTACACTTGAGTTTTTTTTTTATTACTCTAACACTAATTTGACCCGATTTGAAAAGATCAAAACACTTGGGGTACATTATTACGCAAACAAAGGGAATTTGAATTTTTAACGTTCCCTTCCCGTCATTTCATAAACTTTAACTTTTCCCATGAATCCCAATCATCCCAAAACTGTATACAAAGGATATGACTCGACTTAGCAACTTATGCAAGCAACTAGATAATTGAACTAAGGGTTTAGGGTGATAACAAACATTTGCACTAAAAGTGAGTGCATAAGGGGTAGGCTAAGGCGATTTGGGTGTATATTTGGGGGTGGGGTGTAAACAATGCTCTTCATTGATATTCCGGAAAAACCGAAACATCACGAGAACCGCGAAAAGGATAGGCTCTGAGGGGTTAACTAAGGGTATCGTGTACTAAAGATGAGTACAACGCAAAGGGTGTGGGGGAATTATTCAACCGATGTGGAAGAAGTAATTATATTACAGGTATCAAACAAGGGTTATCCTAATGCCTCTTATCATTTAGTTATTCCTAACTACACAAGTGTAGCCTCACTTGCGATCTCGGAATGCATCACAAAACAAGTTCTAGAATCTAATATACTACCGGTTCACACTCTAAGCATTGAAGATGAATGCTTTTAATTCCTACTAATCTAAGGGCGATCCTCACATTTTGGTGGAATTTTGGTGGTAAAGGGTTTTGTGCTAGTAATATAACTTCCTATCCATGAGACGCGTTTGTTAAGACTAATGGCCCACTCCTATATGTCATAAAAAATTTTAAATTTGGTGCCAAAATTACCCTAACCGACATTTCCTCATGGTTTATTACACAATCACATTTGGACAAAGCAAATAGTCAAGGATAAGTGATCCGGCTCCAAACCGTCAAGTTTTATCACGCAAGCCGACCACTTGTAAATGGCCGACCGTAACAAACTTAAAACAGTCCGGAAACGAATGCAATGAAGATCAGGGGAGTATAGTGTTTCCCCGGGTCGTTATGTCCCAGCGAGCTATGCAATGAATCACCAAACGGATAGTGATCGAGAGATTTGAACGGAAAAGAGGATATGATTTATAACTAAGGAAAAAGTACATAAACTACAAGGGCTTAAATGAAAATTAAAGAAAATTAAAAAGATAAAAAATATTAAATAAACGCTATCACTATTTTTACAATGATGTTTTTGATTTTATGTTTTATAAAACTGAATTAAAAACTACGCGACGTACAAATGAAAATATGAAATTGAAGCAGTATTAACCCTAAAAATATGAAAATGACATTTTTACAAACCTAATGATAAAATAAAATTTATAGAAAAAGAAAATTATTTTTATAACTATTTAACTAATTATTATTAATTAAAAACTATTTTTAACTATTAAATAATAACCTAAAATACAAGAAAATATGAAATAAAGCTAGAAAAATAAAATTATGACTTAGAAAAATCTAAAATATCAAAAGAGAATTTTCAAAACTATTTTTGTATTTTTTCTGATTATTTTTGTATTTTCTAGGAATTAAAAACTATTAAAAACTAATTAAATTGATTAAAAATACAAAATTAACTAAGAAAAATCTGAAAAAATATTTTTTTGGCTTTTTATATTTATCTTAACTTAAGAAAAATGAAAAATTATTTTTTGAACCTTTTCTTAATTATTTGTATTAAATGCTATTTAAAAAGACTTAAAAACTAATTTAAATCAAGAAAAATAGCAAACTGATTTGGAAAAATCTGAAAAATTCAAGATAAGCCTAAAATAATATTAGGAATCTAAGAAAAATATAAAAACAGGGTGTTGTGTGTAGGAAAATGCAACTGCTAGAGTAAGTGCTTATAAATAAGCACTTTGAATAAGCTAAATGAACACAACAAGCACCAAACTGTTATAGAAGCTGTGAAATGCTAAAAGAACTTAAAAGCAACTTAAAACAACTACTCTAAAACCTCTGAAGTGCAATTTGTACAGATTTGATGTTTTAAGCTTATGAGCTAAAAACAGTTTCAGGGGGGCTACTTGCAGCTTAAAGATAAGCACTTAAATAAGCTAGAAATTAGAAAACAGAAGAAGGGTCCTAAAGAAGACCTGGCCAAGTATGTCTAAACCAAAAATGAGCTGCTCACAAGCTCTTATGAGCTTTTCCCAAGCCCTGCAAGTCCCTGTGCAGACTCAGCTTTCACTGAGTCAATGCACAGGGCAAATGAGGCCATGTTGATAAGCAGTTTTAGTGCCTATAAAAATTTGACAAAATTATACAAAAATGATAAAAAGAAAATAGACCTACTGAAGTTTTTAAATTCCCAAGTTCCACTTGATTTGGCTAAGAAATGATTCAATGATAAATCATCTCAATTGGGCACAAAACTGATTTTCATGTTTTTGACTTTTGAAGTAACAGTGAAATATTGACTTATTTGAAATTTGAATCCAATTTGTGGATTGATTATGGTGTAATATGATGAAATAAAGCTACTACAATCTATCCCTATGTATTTTAAACACAAAATGAGCTTTTGACTTTGCCAAATTCCAACAGACAAGCTTTAAGACATATTAATATATGATTTTGACTATAGAGAACAAGCAGAAGCAAAATTATGACTAAAATGAGTATATTGGAACTTAATAAGCCTAGAACCACAAGACTCAAACATTGACAAACTATCTAATACAGTGTAAGCAATAAATCCAAACACCCTTTAACAATCTGATATGCAATTAATACTATCCAAACTGCTAAACTGGCTTATGCAATTGATCAATCTAAGCTTAACTATCCTAAATACAACTTAATAAACAAGTACAAACCAATCTAAACCATAAATGCAGATACAAGCAAAATAAGCAAAATGGATTGAAAATAAAGCTAAGATACTCACTCACAGGTGCAGCTTATTTGCAGGCTAAGGCCAGAACCAAAACCACTACCTAACCTAGTCTATTTCAACCCAATATCACCACTGCATCAACCTTTATCCATTTCCAAGACCAACTGCACCCATTTTGACTTTTATTGACCATAAACCAAATTTGCTTGAAAATGAAATGTAAGCTTACTCAAAGCTTATAAAGAGCTTAAACAAACTTATTTGAGCTTAAACATAAGCTACTAGAAGCTTGGGCATAGAAATTTGAAACTGAGATTGCAACAGTAAACTTGAAAACATAAACTTATATAAAACCTTAATATTGATGCTTAAAAGTAAATTACAATGATAAAGTGACTGAGTTTAATACATTAAAGCTTCAAATTACATTTTAAAACATTAATTAAGTTAACTTAAAAAAAACGACATACAAAGAAAAATAAAGACTAACTACTTCCTCTCTTCTCTTTCTTCCTCCTCTTTTATACACCAACTCTCTTTCTTGTCTCTCTCTGAGCTAATCCCACATATAATCAGGGCCATTGGATTTCTTCAATTCATCTTGGCCACTGATTTGGTTTTTGGCGGGAAAAAGTATTAAGCCAGTTGGTGTTGAGTGCTAGGGTGAGGGAATCATTTAATGCCCTTGGAAGGTTGTTGAGGAGGGGGGAACAAGAAAAGTGGAAAGGTGAGGAGGGGGGATGGGTTGTCTGGGTTGCAGGGCTAGATGTTGGGGAAGAAGAAAAAGGGTGCGTAGGGTGTGTTAGTTTGACTTAGATTTGACTGAGGTTTAATATTAAAAGGGGGGTCAATAAGAGGGGGTCCAATTGATAAAAGGCAGGGGTTACTTGGGGTTTAGACAAGGGTCCAATGGGCTTAGGCTTAAATAACAAGGACCAATATGTAATTTCTGAAATATCAAGGACTAAATCTGCCAAATTTGCAAAGTTGCTCCAAGGGACTAAAAGTGACAAGTTGTAATAATATAAGGACTAAACTTGACATTTTCAAATTTCCAAGGGCCATTTTTGCCAATTTTTAAACTTGGAGGACCAAACTTGTAATTTCTCAAAACTTTTGATATTTTTCACCAAAGGACTAATTTTGACAACTTATGATTTTAAAAGGACCTTTGGTGATTTTTCTTTTAAAATTAAGTGCTCAGGGACTGTTTCTGACAATCTTTTGAAACTTGGGGGACTGAAACTGCCAATTATGCAAATTTAGCTCATTTTTCATCTGATTTTGAATATTTTACATCTGAAACATATAAAATGCAATTTTGGAATATTTTCAGTATTTTGATGCATTTCTGAGCATTTTTAAACGTTTTGCAGTTCAGATTTAACCAAAAATGACGAGTATTTACACACTCATCAATCCCCACACTAAACTATTGCTAGTCCCTAGCAATCTTTTGAGAAAAAATTAATGGTTTTGAATCTCTTTACCAAAAGCCATTACTTCTGGAGTAGCCAATTGTTTCAGTTCAAGTAAGAACCTTGGTACAACGATAATCAAATGATTTTGAGCAAATCACCAGCTTCCAACGGATTTGATTTGTCTTTACCAGAAGCCGTTTGCTTCTGGACTTGCCAACTCTTAGATAAATTATCAATATTATCTTTGGTGAGTCGATTACCAATTATGGATTTCCAACTGCCTTTACCACAAGCCATAAACTTGCGGGCTAGCCAACTCTTCACTTTTAAGGATATGGTGAGCTGAATACCATACAATTTTGGGCAAATTGCAAGCCGTCAACGGATTTGAGATATCTTTACCAAGAGCCGTTTGCTCCTGGATTAGCCAATCCTTTTGTGTATTAGACATGGCGGACTGATAACCATAAGCTGAGTAAGTGCAGAACACTTACTCCAAAAAAAAAAAATTTTTGGCCAAAAATGGGGGAATTGGGCGGTATAATTACATGATAAAATTCGTGAGAATTCCCCCCCACACTAGAAATGAATATTGCCATCAATATTCAAAGTACCGGCGGTTATGCCGAAACTGAGAACGTAAAAGGGAAATACTACGGCCATTATTTTGAAAGATTTTTTTTTTTTTTTTTTAAACATGTGGGGCAACTCCCCCACACTAGGGTGGAACACATGGGTGAAAACCCATGTTTAACTACTGTTTTTGATTACCGAGTCGCTAGCTTGACTCGACCCCGAATTAATTGGTTCATGGGGAAGTAAGTAGAAGAGACAATCTCCATCGGACTTTCATTCAAGATGTTTGGACAAACATTTGAAGCACGTGAAAGTTCCACACCGATGAGATATACATAGAACCGGCTCAAAAATGATAAATGAAAATGCCAGGGTCAAAGATAGTGTCTTCATTCCCGAAGGAGTGAAGATGAAGAGAAATCACAAGATATTTGAGGAAAGGAAGAAAGATTTTTATAACAATCAAGATCCATTCTTCATCCTCAAATGTAGACATAATGGGAGGAAGGGTGAGGGTAGTATCATTAATAAGCAAACTCATATGATGGAGTACACCTTCCTCCGAGCTAATATCATCCTCAAGATCAAAATAGAAATGATCATGTTCCGGAGGAGATATGTCATGAGAGAGTTCACCGGAGAACTCTTCATGAAGAGAATCATTCACATGAAGTGAAATTGTGAACTCTTGTTCCATTGTGGGCTCATCACTATCCTCAATCTGAGTATCAAAGAGTGGATTCTCAGAAATTAAAGTGAATTCAGAGTCGAATTCAAATAGAGGATTAGTGAGAGTTGTTTTGAATGCTTCAGGAACAAAGTGATCAATATTCTCTATTGGACTGTTAGGGTGAGAAGTGAGTGAACGATCATTATGAAGGAGACTTTCAGTCTCTCCCAGATCGGCTTCAAAATCAAAGAAATCATCATCACTTTCCGATGAAAGTGGACTGATGTGAGTGAGTTCACCGGAGAACTCCTCAAGAAGAGGGTCAGACTGTGGGAGTGATGCCTCAACATACTCGATGTTTCCATAGGAAGCACAATCTTCGCTACAATTGGAGAAAGTTTCAAAATGATCTTTTGAACACTCAAGAGGGGAAAGAGAATCACACATATGATCAGAAGTTCCCTGTGACTCTCTAGGGATTGGGACAAGGTTCTCAACACTAGACTTTATGAGTTCGTCCGATTCCTTTTCAGGAACAGTGTCAAGATGCTCGTCCCCCATGTTCAGAGAGTGAGTGGGAGCTTCGGGTGTGATAGCAGTTGTTTGAGAATGAATCTCAACTGCTGGGATATCAACTGATGAACTTGATGAATCTTTATAGAACTGAAGGATATCAAGTGTATCCTCATCATCACTGTCATCAAGAATAAAACGAAATTGAGAGCTAGATCTGGCTGCTTTTTCTTTTGCAATTGATTCCCTAATAGATTTTTCAAACGCAATTTGGGAATTTAATTTAGCAGCCTGCTCTTCAGCTAACAATTCTTCCATGGATTTTGGATTATCTTGGGAATGTTTACATTCCTTCAAATCTTTCACTAAATCCAAAAGATCAAGGAGAAGATTTTGAGGAAGTGGATCAGGCTGAGGTGGTGCCTGATTCATTTGGTACTGTAGAGGTTGGTCATGATACGAAGAGTCGTAATTGTTACAAGGAAATGGATTCCTTGTTTGACAATCAGAGCTAGAGTGAGGACCTCCACAATACTCACAACAGTAAAACTGATGTGGCTGTGAGTCACATGTGTTGTAGTCATAATTGTTATCAGGAACCTGCTCATAGACAAGCGTGTTTCCCAATGGACAATCAGAAATGGAGTGTGAACCACCACAGTACTCACAACAGTAAAACTGATGAGTCTCACAGTGTGGTAGCTGATGGAATAAATCAGTTGTGTTATGGTAAGAATAGGGATCTTGGTTATAGACAGACCCGTTTCCTGACTCCACCATGCCATAACTGGGGCAATTGCCACCATTATAAGGACCACCACACCATTGACAACCAAGAGGGTGAGGATAAGACATAGAAAGAATCAAAGGTTTTCAGAGGGGTAGGGATGAAGAATCAAAGATGTGAGAGGGTAAAGATGGATATTTTTGGATTTTTGGATAAACATATTGTAAAAATAAGAAAGAAAATCTTTTTGGTTTTTTGATTTTTATAAGAAAATATAAATACATACAGATGGTATAAACAAGGAGTGAATATTCAAATCACTAATCTGCTAAACGGAAGACAATTAGCACAGCTCCCCGGCAGCGGCGCCAAAAATTTGATCCGGCTCCAAACCGTCAAGTTTTATCACGCAAGCCGACCACTTGTGAATGGCCGACCGTAACAAACTTAAAACAGTCCGAAAACGATTGCAATGAAGATCAGGGGAGTATAGTGTTTCCCCGGGTCGTTATGTCCCAGCGAGCTATGCAATGAATCACCAAACGGACAGTGATCGAGAGATTTGAACGGAAAAGAGGATATGATTTATAACTAAGGAAAAAGTACATAAACTACAAGGGCTTAAATGCAAATTAAAGAAAATTAAAAAGATAAAAAATATTAAATAAACGCTATCACTATTTTTACAATGATGTTTTTGATTTTATGTTTTATAAAACTGAATTAAAAACTACGCGACGTACAAATGAAAATATGAAATTGAAGCAGTATTAACCCTAAAAATATGAAAATGACATTTTTACAAACCTAATGATAAAAGAAAATTTATAGAAAAAGAAAATTATTTTTATAACTATTTAACTAATTATTATTAATTAAAAACTATTTTTAACTATTAAATAATAACCTAAAATACAAGAAAATATGAAATAAAGCTAGAAAAATAAAATTATGACTTAGAAAAATCTAAAATATCAAAAGAGAATTTTCAAAACTATTTTTGTATTTTTTCTGATTATTTTTGTATTTTCTAGGAATTAAAAACTATTAAAAACTAATTAAATTGCTTAAAAATACAAAATTAACTAAGAAAAATCTGAAAAAATATTTTTTTGGCTTTTTATATTTATCTTAACTTAAGAAAAATGAAAAATTATTTTTTGAACCTTTTCTTAATTATTTGTATTAAATGCTATTTAAAAAGACTTAAAAACTAATTTAAATTGAGAAAAATAGCAAACTGATTTGGAAAAATCTAAAAAATTCAAGATAAGCCTAAAATAATATTAGGAATCTAATAAAAATATAAAAACAGGGTGTTGTGTGTAGGAAAATGCAACTGCTAGAGTAAGTGCTTATAAATAAGCACTTTGAATAAGCTAAATGAACACAACAAGCACCAAACTGTTATAGAAGCTGTGAAATGCTAAAAGAACTTAAAAGCAACTTAAAACAACTACTCTAAAACCTCTGAAGTGCAATTTGTACAGATTTGATATTTTAAGCTTATGAGCTAAAAACAGTTTTAGGGGGGCTACTTGCAGCTTAAAGATAAGCACTTAAATAAGCAGGAAATTAGAAAACAGAAGAAGGGTCCTAAAGAAGACCTGGCCAAGTATGTCTAAACCAAAAATGAGCTGCTCACAAGCTCTTATGAGCTTTTCCCAAGCCCTGCAAGTCCCTGTGCAGACTCAGCTTTCACTGAGTCAATGCACAGGGCAAATGAGGCCATGTTGATAAGCAGTTTTAGTGCTTATAAAAATTTGACAAAATTATACAAAAATGATAAAAAGAAAATAGACCTACTGAAGTTTTTAAATTCCCAAGTTCCACTTGATTTGGCTAAGAAATGATTCAATGATAAATCATCTTAATTGGGCACAAAACTGATTTTCATGTTTTTGACTTTTGAAGTAACAGTGAAATATTGACTTATTTGAAATTTGAATCCAATTTGTGGATTGATTGTGGTGTAATATGATGAAATAAAGCTACTACAATCTATCCCTATGTATTTTAAACACAAAATGAGCTTTTGACTTTGCCAAATTCCAACAGACAAGCTTTAAGACAGATTAATATATGATTTTGACTATAGAGAACAAGCAGAAGCAAACTTATGACTAAAATGAGTATATTGGAACTTAATAAGCCTAGAACTACAAGACTCAAACATTGACAAACTATCTAATACAATGTAAGCAATAAATCCAAACACCCTTTAACAATCTGATATGCAATTAATACTTTCCAAACTGCTAAACTGGCTTATGCAATTGATCAATCTAAGCTTAACTATCCTAAATACAACTTAATAAACAAGTACAAACCAATCTAAACCATAAATGCAGATACAAGCAAAATAAGCAAAATGGATTGAAAATAAAGCTAAGATACTCACTCACAGGTGCAGCTTATTTGCAGGCTAAGGCCAGAACCAAAACCACTACCTAACCTAGTCTATTTCAACCCAATATCACCACTGCATCAACCTTTATCCATTTCCAAGACCAACTGCACCCATTTTGACTTTTATTGACCATAAACCAAATTTGCTTGAAAATGAAATGTAAGCTTACTCAAAGCTTATAAAGAGCTTAAACAAACTTATTTGAGCTTAAACATAAGCTACTAGAAGCTTGGGCATAGAAATTTGAAACTGAGATTGCAACAGTAAACTTGAAAACATAAACTTATATAAAACCTTAATATTGATGCTTAAAAGTAAATTACAATGATAAAGTGACTGAGTTTAATACATTAAAGCTTCAAATTACATTTTAAAACATTAATTAAGTTAACTTACAAAAAACGACATACAAAGAAAAATAAAGACTAACTACTTCCTCTCTTCTCTTTCTTCCTCCTCTTTTATACACCAACTCTCTTTCTTGTCTCTCTCTGAGCTAATCCCACATATAATCAGGGTCATTGGATTTCTTCAATTCATCTTGGCCACTGATTTGGTTTTTGGCGGGAAAAAGTATTAATCCAGTTGGTGTTGAGTGCTAGGGTGAGGAAAGCATTTAATGCCCTTGGAAGGTTGTTGAGGAGGGGGGAACAAGAAAAGTGGAAAGGTGAGGAGGGGGGATGGGTTGTCTGGGTTGCAGGGCTAGATGTTGGGGAAGAAGAAAAAGGGCACGTAGGGTGTGTTAGTTTGACTTAGATTTGACTGAGGTTTAATATTAAAAGGGGGGTCAATAAGAGGGGGTCCAATTGATAAAAGGCAGGGGTCACTTGGGGTTTAGACAAGGGTCCAATGGGCTTAGGCTTAAATAACAAGGACCAATATGTAATTTCTGAAATATCAAGGACTAAATCTGCCAAATTTGCAAAGTTGCTCCAAGGGACTAAAAGTGACAAGTTGTAATAATATAAGGATTAAACTTGACATTTTCAAATTTCCAAGGGCCATTTTTGCCAATTTTTAAACTTGGAGGACCAAACTTGTAATTTCTCAAAACTTTTGATATTTTTCACCAAAGGACTAATTTTGACAACTTATGATTTTAAAAGGACCTTTGGTGATTTTTCTTTTGAAATTAAGTGCTCAGGGACTGTTTTTGACAATTTTTTGAAACTTGGGGGGACTGAAACTGCCAATTATGCAAATTTAGCTCATTTTTCATCTGATTTTGAATATTTTACATCTGAAACATATAAAATGCAATTTTGGAATATTTTCAGTATTTTGATGCATTTCTGAGCATTTTTAAACGTTTTGCAGTTCAGATTTAACCAAAAATGACGAGTATTTACACACTCATCAATAAGCATAGTTTCAAAGTTCCCGTTTTATTTTCCATCCCTACACTTAAACTGAACATTGTCCCCAATGTTCCCCGAAAGTATCAAAATTATGATAAAAGAAGGTAATCAAAAACGAAAGAAACTAGTACTCCCCTGATTAGCTCGGTAGGATCCGTGTAAAGTGGTGGTTAAATCCTTTTCAAGAAGAATTATTGCGTGAAAAGCTCCTCCAATCTTATGTAACTTCTTCTTGACAAACTAAACCTGCACACTTGAAGAAAACAAACGAAACCTTCGCGTAAAATCGGCGGTAATAATATATATAAGACTCGATTTAAACTAGGATATAATGCTTGTGGAATGGATGTTTACAGAATTTCTAAGAAAATTAAGACCTGGAAAATTCCAAAAATTTATAAGTAGCTCAGAAAACGAGAAAAAAGTAATCTGATGTTTTTACTCCTTCCTGACGCCGTCAGGTTGCAATCCTGACGCCGTCAGGTTATCCTGACAAAAACTGGTCTGCGATTTTCTGGAAAAAATTCTGGAAAATTGACATCTTTAGAATCTGGAAAAATTTCTGCAAAACATCCATTATGACTCGATACAAGCATTTGACTCGAACAAACAAACATATATATCTTTTACTTAATTGTTATTCTCATGTTTACGTTTCTTTTGAAAACGTGTGTAATCCTCCCTACACTTATCCTTTATGTAAAATACCTTTATATGCAATTAAGACGAGGTTAAAAACAAAATAAAGCATTTTTTTCAAATTTAAACATGAGGATAAACAATTAATAAAAGATATATGACACTAACAAGCAAACAATTAAGCATGGGTTGCCTCCCACGAAGCGCTTTTCTTTATTTAAGAGTCTTGTAGCTAGACTCGTAGTCGTGCTCCTACGTTTTCTCATTACCGCCCTCTTGACGGTTTCTAATGGGGGATTCCATGTTGTAGAAGTGCCCTAAAATGCGCTTCTCTAAGAGTTCATCCTCTCCCCAATCGGTCCTATATTCCGGTCCTAGGCTCAAGCAATCCTTATAGAATCCGAAAATCTTAGCCATAACATAATCAACACCTTTTTCCCTATCCTCATCATTCCTATAATAGACCGACAGTTTAAGTTCCTTTTCATCATTAGAGAGTGATGAAAACTTCTCAATCTTAAACGGCATTTGGTAAGCTATGTCATCGGTCTCATTCTTGAATCGCACTACTCCTAACGAGGGGTCATAGGTCATCCCGGTGCTTTCTATGAAAGGTTTTCCTAGAATAACATGGGACAAGCTAGGGTCTATGGCCGTGCTAATATCATCCACAATTATGAAATCCGTAGGAAACGTGAAACTACCTACATAAATGGGCAATCCCTTAATTCTTCCTAGAAAATTGCAACTAACATTAGGATCATTGGGGTCTTGCCTAGTTGGAATAGGCTTCTTCAATATCCAATTGTAATAGGTGCTAGTCATTATGTTGATTGGGGATTTGCGATCAATGTAGGCTTTTGCCACAAAAAGGTGTCCTATGACACATGGTATGTTAAGATTCCAAGGGTTCCCAAACGTGATTCGAGGACTTTTCCTAACATACATGTGACGGAGGTCACGCACTAAGTGAGGGTGGCGAGATAGTTCTTCTTCCGTAGGAAATTTGTTGAAATAGTCAATGTCTACTTCATCTACTTCCTCGGGTGTTTCATCATCCACAAGTGTATAGTCCTCTTCGTCATTTGTTTCATTAGGTTCAACTAAGGCGATGGTGTTGACGAATTGGACATACTTCGTTAGCTTGCTTGGATCCTTAATCTCTATACTTGAAGGCTCGGGAGTTGAGATAGCACTAACCTTCTTATCACTATTAGCTATGGCTTTCAAAAGGTTGTCTATTTTCCTATCCATCTCGGCTTGTTGATGGTTAAAGCGGTCCGAGAGCTTAGCCATTTGGGTTTCTTGGGATGCAACCAGGTTTTGCAACATTTCTTCGATGTTTTGTTGGTTAGGACCGTTAGGTGGGGGCCATGAGAAATCATTGGAGGTGAATTCTTTGGTTTGTCCCCAGTAGAAGTCGGGCTTCTTTTTCCATGCTTCACGGGTTTCATTGAAATTCCTAGGTCCGGGTGTTGTAGGGAATCTTCCTCCCGCTCCATTAATACGCGAGGATGCGTAGTCAACAGAAGCGTGTTCGGGGGATCGGGTGCTAGTGCGCATGTTATGAGGATCACAAAACGGCTCGCACGAGGAAGAAACTTTGTTCACATGGTGTGAAGACTTAGGATTTTCATAGGAACTCATGAGGAATTTAACTTGATCTTCAAGTTCGATCATCCTACGGTCGGAAGGAGGCAAGGAGATTGCCTTCACGGTTTTGGGCAGCTCACGGGGGTCATCCCAACTTTCGTTGTCATAGAGGGCGAGGTCCTCTATTATTTCCCATGATTCTTCTGCGGTGAGATCACTAAGTTTTCCACCGGCCGCTTGGTCAATGGATCGCTTAGTGGGGAAGTTGACATGATCATAAAAGATTTGGACTTGGAGCCAAAGATCAATGCCGTGATGAGGGACTTTATGAAGTAAGTCCTTGAATCGGGTCCATGCTTCGTAGAGAGATTCACCTTGACGTTGTTGGAACATCAAGATGTCATTCCTAAGCTTAGTGGTTCTCCCCGGTGGGAAAAATTGAGCAAGGAAGCGAGAGGTAAGATCATCCCAACTTGAGATGGAGCCGGCGGGAAGTCGCTCAAGCCAATTACTAGCTTGGTCCCGTAGAGAGAATTGGAAGAGACGCAGGCGCGTGGTCTCCCGAGTAGTAGCATCAAGGTCGATGGAATCGACGATTTTGAGGAAATCCCTCAGATGCTGATTTGGATCTTCGGAACGAAGTCCATGGAATGCACATCCGTTTTGCACCAACCGGATGGTGTCGGATCGCAGGGCCGTAGTTTGGGCTTGGTCAGGAAGCTCAATGGTGTTCCTATAGCCTAGGTGGCTTGGTCTCGAGTATTCACCAAGAGTACGGGCTCTTGGCGGGTCATTTGGTGGTAGGTTGATGAATGGTAGTGGGTTATCACCTTCCATGATGAAAAGTGATGAGGTTACGAACAAAAGTCACGAAGAAGGGGGATAGACTAAGAGAAGGCTAAAAATGAGAAAAAAAGTTTACTTGATAGGAATCAAGCAAAGAAACCTAAACGAGGTGGACTACTAACTAGCTATTCTATTCCCCGGCAGCGGCGCCAAAAACTTGATAACGCTACACGCGTCGTTCGGGGTCAAGGAAACTTCCTTTTCTTCGAGCAAGTTTTATAACACCCTAGGCAGTGAACCTAATCGTTGTAGTGTAGTAATTAAGGTAAGCCACGGGTATTGATATCGTTCTCTAGGGGAATAGGAATGCTAGTAAGGAGTTACTACGCTAAGGTTAAGGTTGAGGAAGATTATTTTTTTATCTTTTTATATTTTATGAAAGGGAAAGGTACGAATCTCGGGTATTGGATTTGGGGGGTTGGTATTTCTACCGATTACTCTACTATTATCTAATTATCTAAACTAAGGTTGTGGGAGTCTATGTCTAATTAATGTGTGCTCGTATGATAGTTTAAAGATGTGTTTACTTAGGTTGTATTACTCCTTAATTATCTCCTATTGATGGTTGAGTTGTCACGTCTTATTCTTAGTTGCGTTGTGTGTCTAAAGTTGTAGGGTATGCGTTTCTCCCTAACTCTTTGAACTTACCAAAGGGTCTCGTCTACAAACCCACTAGGGATGATAAACTCCTACTCTAAGGCGCTCTTTGGATGGTTTAGCTTACAACTACTCAGGTAATTATATTCTAAGGTTCACAAAGATGAATCAAGCATTAAGTACACAACGAATGACCTATCGCATTACTAGATCATTAATCAACTAAGATAAGAAACAACCAATCAATATTCAATAATTAAGTTTCATACTTTCTAAGCAAACACACAAATAAATTAGCCGGACATGGAGAACATGCAAGCATACACACAAATAATCAAAGACATAATTGAATTAATGAAGTAAAGACTTATCTTGATGTAAGATAGGGTTTAAAACCCTAAAATACTGTACAAGACACCTTAGGTTCGGTTTTAGGTTTTTACTCCAAAAGACTCTCCACCAAAGACTGAAAAAATTCGGATTCTATATATAAGATTACATATGCGACGGCGTCACCTTATGTTTTGTGACGCCGTCGTGTCGCCGCCATTAGGGTTTCGTCTTGGCCACGTTAACCTTGCGACGGCGTCACCTTATGTCCGTGACGCCGTCCTCTTCAGCTTCTGACGTCGTCTGGATTGCATCTAGGCCGTCTGAGTAGCGACGGCCTACTCTTTTACAACTGGACGTCGTCGCTTGAAAATACGAGTTTTGGGTTCTGGACCGTCACAACAATTTTGGGACGGCGTCGCCATTAGCACCTGACGCCGTCGCCTTCTAATTTCAGCAACTGTGAGTGTCTCGATTTTGACTTTGGCCATTTTCTTCATATATTCGCGCCTTTTCGTCCAAATAAGTGCCATTCCAGCATTTTGCCTTCAAGAGACCTAAAAAGTGAAAAGGAACGATATTAAGCAATAACGGATACAAAAGTGATCAAATAAGGACTTAAACGACCCCTCAAAATGGTACCTTTTAAAACCTTATCAAGGATGCTATATGAGCTCTTAGTGACTGATTTTTGAGAACTAGATGGAAGTGATGCCCTAACCTTAAGAGTGTTTGGTTTATAAAGGGTAATTTGAATTTAGAGAATTAAAATCTTGGCCACTAAGAGGATTAAGCATGCACTTAGGATTTTGATCAGCTCTAGAGACAATAAATGAAAGCTAAAAGTGGTTAGATAACCAAAAGGTAGTTTAAAATTGAAGAGGGAAGCTGGTTTCAGCTTTCTGCAGCCACGGATCCCGCGGATCCCTCTCACCAGGGATCCGTCTGGTTATAAACCAGGGATCCGCCTATCAGACAGGTTCTAGGTGAAATGATTATGCTTTTGTGAGGTTTATTTCCTATGTATTTCGAGGTTTTGACTTAATTTTGAAGTTTTTAACTGTTGGATATCTTAAATGCTCAACCATAATGAGTGATGGTGCTTAATGATGGTTTTGGGAAAGAAGATTGACTTTAGGTAGTCTAACTATGTGTTTGACAAGGATATCATTTAATTTGATATGGAGAAATGGTGGTAATTAGTCCTAGAAGTCAGATGATGACTTAAGAAAAAATTACTAAAATCTTTAAAAATAAAAAAAAAATGTAAAACTAGTTTTGAGCCTAATTTTGAGTCAAAAAGTGATTAAGATCAATTTGCTAAAATTGATGAATATACCAAACTAAGTGTTATGAGATGTGATAAATAATGTGTGAGTGTTGGAGCGGAAATATGGTGAGTTTTGATGAGTTGATAAATCAAAAATACTTTGAAATATATCCTAGGTAAGCCGTGGGTGATTGTGAGGCTTTCAAATATTTGAGGTAGGCTTAATTTAGCTCTAATATCTTATGTTTGACTAGTGTGAGGTGATCTAGTGAGCTATTTTGATATAAGCAAGTCTGTATTGCTCATCTGCAGCCACGGATCCCGCGGTTCCCTTCTGGGAGGGATCTGGCTGGTTATAAGGCTGGGATCCGCCTACTGCAGATCAGAAGGCTTTCAACAAATGTGCAACTTTGCACTTTTTAGCAAATGCTTCTCATAGTTGTTTCTATAGGGACTAAATGCAAGAACACAACAAATATAAGGCATAGCAAAGTAAGGAGACCTAAAATTTCCTAAAGTGAGTGAAGACGACCACTTGAATTTTTTCAAGGAGTCGTAAAATCTCATTCTACAAGTTCCTAAGTTAAGATTGTTTAGTGCCAAGATATGGCAAGACCTACATACTACACTATCCTACATAAGCATTGTTTAAGTGTTACAACCCATTGTTTGAAATTGTTCTTCACAAATTTAGGTCCTATGACCTTACCTCATTTCTCCTCCCCTTCCCGTCTTCACCCGTCCTCCACTCTTTATCATACCATTTCTACCTCTTTTTCTTCAAGAATTTGGCAAAGCACTTGAAGATTCCCTTGGTTTGTTGCCATTCGGGTGATGCACCAGGAACGTCCGACAATTGGTTGATATACTCCAAGGGGTCGAGTTCGGTATTTCCGAGTGGGTTGCTACTTCCTTCACCTTCTCTTTGCCTCTCCCTTTCTTCCGAGGAATCCGTGGGTGGGTGAGGCCTTTTGCCATCTATCATAAACCTTGTGGTTCTTCTCTCGGTCAATGATACCATAACCTTGTTTCAAAAGCTATGGTCATAGGTTTGTGGAGAAAGATCTAATGCAAAGATGAATTTAGCAAGACGGGTTACGAGCATTGCATACGGGAGCACCATCTTGTACATGCTTCTTACACTTGCCATTCTCTTAATCATGTAGTAGGCAAGGTTAAAGCGAGTCTCGGTCACTAGGAAATAGATCATGAAGCTTAGACATGCGTTGGGGTGATCCTTGTTTCCTACTAGGCACACCACATTCTCCCTTATCACATCTTCCCGTTTCCTATACAATCCGTACATCTCGGAGAGCTCCATTTGGAAAGGATCCCTATAGATCACTTTCGACTTCCTAGTAACCCTTGATGGGGATGCTCTTGGCATAAACACGGTGTCCCTCACCGTGGTTGCTTCCGGGATTATCGTGTGGTAGATAGCATGATGATCAACCATTGTGTGTAGTTCTTCCAAAGACCACTCGTTGGAGTACATGCAAACACCTTGGTATGGAACCCCTACAATTCTTCCAAACTCTACAAGTGAAAGAGTAAACTCTTGCTCATTGATGATGAAAACAATCGAGATGGACCCATCTTTATTTCTAACTATTCTCATGGTCTTGTAGAACTCAAGTACAAAGACCGGGCAAATTTGTTCGTCTATATCCAATAAACAATCAAACCCAATAGTTCCAAAAACTTCCCTTATGTTGGTATTTGCAAGAAATGATGGATCAACAACTCTACCTTCGTGAAAGAGTCTCTTTTCAAGCATCTTAAAGGCTTTCCTATCATCCGGACTTAGTCCATCTTTCCTATGGTACATGGGTATGTAGTGAGCGGTGTCTTGGTAATCTTGTTGTTTGTTTCTTGGCATGATTGTTCCTAAACAATACAACCACAATGTGGTGTTAATTATGAATAGTAACCTAGAGGGTTTGATCACAATTTTGCTCTCATCATCTTTGTTAAATTCAAGAAACGTGTTTAATTTGTATTAACAATGTTAATTCTTTGATTTAAATTATCTTAGAAAACAATGTGGTGACAAATTATGATAAACCCATTTGAACCCAACTCTTAAAGATAAAGAAATTGTAATCCTAGAAATCAAGGAATTAAATCAATGTAGTGAAGATTATACTTACACAAGTGATTGTTATGCTTGAGAAAGATGATCAAATTGCTCCTGTGAACAGTAAGTAGGTTTTTGTTCATGAGTCTTTGATGGGAAAGTAGTTGTAGAACTTCCACAGTGATCATTCTTTAACTTAAGTTGTCTTCTGTTGCACGGATCCCGCGGATCCCTCTCATTTGGGATCCGGCAAGTGTAAACGCAGGGATCCGGCATGACATAAAAAATTAGCTCAAGCATTCCTTGATAACTTTGGTTTGGGAGTTCTAAAATCTCCTAGAGTTTGATGTTTAAGCTCAATATCTTGTGATTTGAGTTTTTGACGGTTTAGTACTAATCCTACTAGTCTTGGTTCCCCTTTTAAGAATTAGTCACAATTCTTGGAAGGTTTATCAAAGATTATGATAAAATCCCATTTTATCATAATATAAGAATTTTCACATGGAAAATTGTTAACATAGATGGAGTGTCAATAATTCCTTTGTGATGGATAATGATTAAGGCTATCGAATAACCATGATATCATTATTTACGAGTTGGTAGTGTAGTCTATACAAATCAGTCGAAGAATACTATTCTTGATGATGACTTTAATATAGATAACTACGTAAGTAATTACTAATAAATATCAATTATGCAACTAAGAATAAAACCAAAAGTAAATTATTAACGATCATACCTTTGCTAAATATTCTTTTTAAGAAAAGATGTATTTAGAAGAAATGCTTTGTGATCTTCTTGGAATCTCCAGACTCATGTGTGAGATGGACAATACTAAACATTCTTTTTGCGAAAAGAAATATTTAGATAGATTCTTCATGATCTTCTTGGTAACCCCAAATCCAAGTATGGATAATACTTAACAAGGAAAATGTTAGAACATTCTATCATTGTCCAACAATAAACATTATAATGATTTTTAAAACATGACTTGAAAAATCCTTCTTTGTAGTTTTCAAACATACACGGATCGTATCAAGTTTTTAAAGTACAACATACTTTAAGAAACTTGGTAAGGAAGCTCTGATGCCAATTGTGGAAAACTAGAAGGGGGGTTGAATAGTTTTACCAATTAAAACTTCGTTTTAAAACATTTAGATCGACTTATGTCAATCTATTTGGTTGTTTATGTTGGACGTTGATAGATAGATATAAAAACGTGTAATGAAAGATAGAGAGTAAGAAGCACATAACCACGAAACGAGTATTTATAGTGGTTCGGCTACAAGGACACCTTCCTTGCCCTACTCCACTCCCCGAGTCACCTACTCGAGAGTTCGTAAACTCTACACGACACCAATCTCCTTATGGCGGAGAAGCCTTCACAATGTCGCCTACTCTTTTTCCGGTACTAGGCTAACCACCAGGTTCTTTCACTCCAAGGTGAACCACACCTATCACAATGTCGCCTACCCTTTATTAGGTACTAGGCTAAGCACCTAGTTCCATTACTATAGAGGAACTACTACCCATCACAACACAACACCTAATCTCAAAGAGATCCACTCCTTGTTACAACACCATCAAGGATATCACCATCCTTGGAAATAAACTAATACTTATATGTATAACGATGCACCTCATCGATTATACGACCTAGGCATTCTTCCCTAATGCCACTTGATTTGATTCTTAGACATCCTTCACTAATGCCTTTGACACAACGCTTGGCACCTTTCATTAATGCCTTTGTCTTGACATCTTTAGCATTCTTCACTGATGCTTTTGACATGGACGTTAAGCACCTTTCACTAATGCTTTCGTCTTGACTCTTTCGACATCCTTCACTAATGCCTTCAACAAAACATCTACGGAGGAAGAAAGAACTATCAGCAAGAGAACCTCAGTTGTCTTGATGATGACGAAGTATGGCAACTCATGGACTTGAGCTTGCTCGACTTCAAGAAGTGGTGATCTCACCTTTAAGAGGAACCTAGAGAATTACACAAAAACAAAAGACAAACTACATAGAAAGATCCCTTAGGATCAGTGGATAGAGAGGTACAATACTTGGAGAAAGTATGTGTGAAAGTGGTGAGCCAAAAGAAATAAATGGCTCACTATTTATAGAGGAGAAAGTTCATTGTTCCCCGGATCCCACGGATCCCTCCCACAAGGGATCCGGCTAGCGTAAATCTAGGGATCCGTGGGACGCTCCTCTTTACCCATGGGTATTTTGGTTATGGGTCATGGGTTATGGGTTGATTCATGGGTTTCTTATTAGATACAATGTATCTCAAGAGTTCAATGTACCTAGTCAAATAGTTTGGATAAAACCATGGGTTATGGGTCAATACCATTTGTTAGTTTTTACCCATTTTAGTATATACTACTTTAAGTATATTTGTACCCAAATATGTAAACACTAGTTGTTGTACATATGTATTACTAAATCATAAAATCACTTATACTTGTTTTAGTGTTTTATGTGAAAACGTAAGTGTGTTAGAAAACTATTGGCTCAAACAGTTTACGTATTTTATTTGTTTCGTTAAAATGATTTACGTTTGTTATCGACAAAACATTAGAAGATCGTAAAATATAAATAAACGTTTTTACGGCTTATTTGTATTAACAACAAGGACATTTTTTCTAGTTTACCCTAGATTTTTATTAGTTGATATGTCTATTTATAACACACATGATCTATTTTGCTTATTGTGTGTGGGCCATAAATAGCACATGTGCATAGTAGATATGTCTATTTCGGTATTTTCACGGCTATTATTTGTTGCATATGTGAAGCCCCTCTTGCATCCCCAAAATTGAAGTTCTGGATCAACCAGTGGCGGATCTAGGAATCCGTCGTAGGGTGTGCACTTACTAAAAAAATCCGGTTGCTAGTTTTTTTGGGTCGGATAATTTTTTAACGGATTTTCTGGTTTAGAATTCTTTTCTATTATGTATTTTTCTTGAATGGTTTGACTTATGTTTGAAGCTAGAATTAAAATCTTAAGCTTGGTTAACATAAATATTGAATATAACTACAAGAAGTAGATGTTTGTCATGGCCGTACCGGAAATTAGAGGCATGTGCATATTTATAGAGTAGGCCTTTTACCACGAAGAAAACTAAAGTATTCGTAACAATATGCTAACCGTTTATCCTTTTTTCAAGGCAATATTATTGAGTTTTCAAAAACATTTTACGACAATTCATAAAGTACAATGAATTACAATAGTTTTTCTGCCTAGTGGTATATAATTTTTCAAATATATAAAAAAGCTAAAACATTTTATTTATAATACACTTCAAGTACAAAATGAAACTATAGTTTTTGATTTTCTTGGTTAAAATATCAAATATGGGATTTAATTTAAACCTTTCATAATTTGAACCACAAATTAAAAGTAGAGACAATGGTTAAACTGATAAATTAAAAAAAAATAAAAAAATAAAAAAATAGAGAGGCTAAATTAGAGTTCTAAAAGAATAAAAAAGCTAAATGACAAATCGAAATGGCCCCACATACAACTCGCAAAGATTTTGGGGCCATCTTCCCCATCATAAACCACGCTTCATTTTCTTCCATTAAAAAGAATGTTCAAGCTTTTTTACTTTATGCTATAAAATCCCATCTTATCCAAGTTAGATCATCTTTTAACAAAATTAAATCCTCCAAAAAGTATTTTATACTTTTATTGAAGTTTGAAATCAAAGGTCCTTAAGAAATGAGGCCCTGTGCGGTCGCATATCCCGTACATGCTCAAATCCGGGCCTGATTATTGTGTCTAATAGTATAAGACTGAGAAATAGAAGAAAAAAATGAAGTTGTGTAAACAATTTTTTTTCAACTAGTACTCTAGTATTGCTAAAAGAAGAGAAAGTTTTTTAAACGGACGCTTTATAATACTACACTACCAAAATGAACCGCACACATACAATTTTTACCAAAATAAACTTTTGAAAAGCATCCATTATATTTAAGACACGTGGCACATCCAACGACTGAATACAAATACCATTGTTTGCACTGTGATGCATAAGTTTTGTGCACTTGATGCACAAGAATGTAAAACATTGATTCATATGCGCCTGATGCATAAGCTTGTGCACCTTGATGCATAAGCTTGTGTGCCTAGATGGATTTTAGATTTGTGCACCTAGATGAATAAGCTTGTAGCTTGGATGTCTCGATGCATTTTAGCTTTGTACGTCCTGATGCATAAAATTTGTGCATTTGATGCATAAGAATGTAAACATTGATGCCGATGCATTTTAGCTTTGTGTACCTCGATTCACTTGATGCATGAGAATCATAAAAATGCATACTTGTATGGTCCTGGATGCATAGCTTGTTTGGTAATGCGCTTGGATGCATAGGCTTAGGATCTTGTGTGCATAGTTTTGTATGCGCCGGGATGCATAGACTTATGCACGGTGGGTCATTTGGTACATTGAAAAAAATGGTTTAGACTGGTAAAAGGGTTATGTAAGTAGGCTTGCTTGGTAATTTGGTTCTAAAAGAAACTAGTACTCTAGTAGTATAGAAAACTTGAGAGAGATATATACTATTAGGACCCACTTCACTCCGCTCTAACCTCTATTACACACATAACTAGTTAACCACACACAACTAGGTATTATTAATTGGGGCATGTACATATATTTTCATATCTTAATCAATATTTACATATTTTCTCAAATCTTTCTTTAAGAACATTGTACATCATGCATTAAAAACTTGTGTTTGAGGATATATGTATATATTAGTTGGGATATGGGGATGTATGTAAATATCGCTTATTAATTTGGGCCGAGCTCAATGGGCTATTTTCGTAGAGTTTCACTTATTAGTTAGTCTTCTTCTATCATCTTTTTATCTCCCACCATGGACGGAACTATGTAAGGGCAGGGGAGGGTCCCGGCTCACCCAGAATTTGCGTTACCTAACGTAAATATTATAGGTTTTAGGAGTAATTTAGTTGAGGTTACAACAAATCTCCGATCCCCCCCCCTAGGAAAAAAAAATTCGGCCCTCCCAAAAAGAATGTTCAAGTTCCGTCTATGTCCGCCACCATAGTTAGACTTGCTTCTCTTTCTACAATGATGTATTTATAAAAAATAAAAAATGAGGGTAGCTTTGTAATCTTGATGGCCAAAAAAAATCACGTTTCACAACAACATGTGAGGAGGAGTTGTTGCAAAACCACGTTTTGAAGCTCAAAAAACACAGTTAAGTGATTTTCAGTTTTGTCTTGCCAAACACTAAAATCAGATTATTCATGTTTACAAAAGGTGGTAATCAAATAATTTGGGTCAAAAAGCGGCCCCCAACCCCCCCTCCCTCTCCCCTTTCATTCATCTCCAATGGCTCGTAGAGGAAATACATTTTTTGCTAGTGACTTAAAGATTCATCAAGTTTTTTAGCCAGTGACTTGAGGATTTTCGCTTTCATACCAATTTTATAATAGAAATATAGTACAAGAGCTTTTAAAATATAGAGTTAATTACATAAATCTTCCTTGTGGTTTAAAAAAAATTACAGATCTCTTGTCCATGTGGTTTTTTTTAAGCGGTTCATGTCTCTGTGGTTTTTAATTTTTACGGATTCAGTCAAAATTTTGACCCGAGTCCAAACAGGCGTTAAGAAAGAACCTAACTTGCAGTTTCACCATAACTAAAGGGCTGACTTTTTAATTTTGGTTTTCACTCTAAAAAAAAACCATAGGGACGATTTATGTAATTTACTCTTTTAAAAAATAGAAAAAAAGAAACCTTTTCAATTTTATTATACGAAAATTTTTAAATTTTATTATAATAATTAAAAAAAAGTAGTTTTTTCTAATCTTTTTTCTTAACTTTGTTAAAAAAAATTATAATTTTACCTTGTCGTCCGCTTTTATAAGTTTTTATACGTTTTCATCTGTTTTTTATGCGTCTTCTACATTTATATATGCTTTCATTTGTTTTTACATGTTTTCATCCGTTTTTGTACATTTTATACGTTTTAATATGTGTTCATCCATTTTTATACGTTTCGTCCATTTTTGTTCATTTTTATACGTTTTCGTCTATTTTTATATGTTCTTATATGATTTTTGTACATTTTCATCCGTTTTTATACTTTTTTTTCTTTCGTTTTTGGACGTTATTACACGTTTTTATAAGTTATTATATGATTTTTTTTGTTTTTGGACGTTATTATACATTTTTATCCGTTTTTCTTCGTTTTTAGTACGTTTTTGAATGTTTTATGCGTTTTTGTACAAAAACGTATAAAAAAGAACAAAACATATGAAAACTTATAAAACTTACAAAAACGTGTAAAAATGGATAAAACCATAAAAATATATGAAAACAACGTATAAAAAAAGGATAAAAACGTACAAAAACGTATAATGACGTCCAAAAACGAATTTTTTTTTTATAGAAAAACGTCCAAAAATCTTATAAAAACGTACAAAATCGTGTAAAAACGTACAAACAAATTTTGTAATAAAATTAAAAAAAATTAAAAAATAGGTTTTTAATAAAATAATTTAATAAAATAAAATTTATTTATAATTTTTTTAAATAAAATTTAAAATTAAAAAAAAAATTAAACGTATTTTAATAAAATCAAAATTCACATTTTTTTAAATTTGATTATAATTTTTTAAACAAAATTTAAAAAATATTTAAAAAAGTTTTTTTTTTTAATTTATTATAATAAAATTAAAAAAAAAATCGTATAATGAAATTTGTAAGTTTTTTTATAAGAATAAATTACATAAATCGTCTTTGTGGTTTGTATTTTGAGAGGAAAACCCCAAATTACAAGGTTGACCCTCACGTTAGTCCATTTAAGTCAAGCTAGGTAATTTTTTGAACGTCTGTTTGGACTCGGGTAAGAATTTGGACTGGATCCGTAAAAATCAAAAACCACATAAACATGACCCGCTTAAAAAAAACCTCAGGGACAAGATCCGTAATTTTTGCCAAACCGCAAGGCGATTTATAGTTTCAACTAGTTACACATTCAGTTATTTCTATAGTTTTAATTATAATGTATTTTTAAATCTTTATTATCTGCCCGTCCTCAAATAAAATAAAATAAAATAAATTTGCTTTGTATTTGTGTTAAAACTTGCCACATAGATTTTTGTATTGTATGTGCTAACTCTAACTTCTACATAAAAGTATTTGCCAATTTTAATAATACAATAATAAAAATAAAATAAAATAAAATAAAAGGGACGTTATCACTAAAATCCACAAAAACAATAGAGTGACTCAAGTGAACAAAAGCTAAAAAAGTACAATGACTTCTTTGTTTATTAACCTTAAGTTCAAAGCCTTACTCTCCCTTTAGTAGTCTAATTAAAACCCTCTCTCTCTAAACCACTTAATTTAGTAAACAAGCCTTAAATATAGAAGTGTGAAATGTGAAATTTATGATCAAATCAATATAGTAACATAGGTGTAACGCTCATTTTACAAGAATCAAAAAAATGGAAAAGAAAATGTTACTCGAGTTAAATGATCTGAAATGTAAAAAAAACGTGACTCAAGCTAACTGGACAATATTTAACCTAGAGTTTACCTAAACTATTAGGCGTTCATTCCTAAGCTCTATTCTCTCCGAGTACAAGTGCAAAACATATACATTACGCGATATGAATCAAGGTATAACAAATTGTTACTTATTTATTCCTTTATGAACTGCATTTATTCGTTAAAACTAAATTACTAGTATAATGTTTGCCCAGACAAAACAAAGTTGATGCTTATGCGTGCGCTTTAATCTTGATTTGAAGTTACTCTTTGAAGTTACTCGATTTGTTATTTATGTTTTGATCTATTTAATGTTATTGATTTTAATTCTAAATCTTTTGGTTAGATCTACTTGGTAACATGATAGTGCGATTAATGTTGTTCGGCTAATTCATTACTCCAAATTGTAGATGTTTATAATTTATAGTTCTTGCACATGTGATTCACAGGGTTGTGTACACACCATCCTTTGTGATCTAATCAAAACATGATGTACAACAATTGACTATATAAATTTTTAACGTCAGACGAGATTAGCATAAGCACTATTGATACTGAATAATTTTCATTTTAGATTTTTGACTAAACTGCAAAAATGTCCTTGAACAAACTTAATAGCGAAGGGTGTACATGTGGTTTGCACTTTTTGCGAACAATGTCCTCTAACAAACTTAAATGCGAAAAATGTCCCCTTTTGGCTAACGAGCGTTAAATATCCTCATTAGTTAAAGTCAAACACCATGTGAAATGACTAACCCGTTTGATATGTCATAGGTATCTATAACTTCTCGCTAATTTTTATATAAGTTGTATATTCCGTGACAGTGGTATATATTTCTATATAAATTTTCTTATTAAGCGTGTTGGATCATGTTGATTCCATATCGTTTGATTGTATATTTTCTTTTGTTTAGCGAAAGACAATCTAGTTATAATGAAAGACCAGGGGACCTCTACAGAAGACGAGAAGATTTGCCTGGAATCATCACAAATTATGAGTTCATTGGTACTATATGACGAACGTCCAGAACCCAAAAAAGATGTCAAAAAAAATTCTTATGCATCTATCGTGAGCTCCCTTTAATCAATCCTTATGTTGCAGACTATATATTTTTCAAATGAATGTAAATTTAAGTAGTATTGCTCCTAAATGTAGATCACAAAATCCAGTTCATTAACAATTTCGAAGACTATTGTTGAAGTTTCTCAGAAAACAAATGGAAAATCTAGTGCACATTCAAAGAATGGTATATACCAGGAATTTAATTGCTTGTTTATTATATTATTTGTTGTATAAATTAGCCAATGTTCTACTTCGTATAGGGAAATATATTGCAACAGAAGCAGCTCGTGAGTTTCTCAAAATGGACAAAAGTAGAAAATCTACCTCTATAGATGAAATTATGGATACTGAAAAAGGCCAGGATGAAAAGAATTTACCTTCGGATCTCCAAGATGAAGTTGAAGAGAATGAATCTTATGCTACCATTGTAAGCTAAATCTATCTGAAGCATATATATATAAACTTTTGTTGTTTACCTACATTAAATTATAGGTAAGTGTTCACTAAGTGTAGTTGCTCTTAACACAGCTCGCAAAAATAAGCTTACCAACCAAAATTGGATCATCATCTACTACCCGTGCCAAACCATCTGCTGCATCTAAAAATATTGGTATTCCAGGATCTATCGTTAATTTTTATATATTATTTTTTATGATTGTTATTTAAGTAGTGACATTAATATTTCTACTGAAAGCTCTTTATATACTTGTCGTAGGTAAGACGATCTATGTAAAAAACTTGCCACTAGAAGTTACACGCAGAACACTGACCAACGCGGTTAAGAAATTTGGAAATGTCAAGCACAGGAACATCCAGATTAGATCCATCAGGGTTTGGCCTAGCTCAATAATATTATCTTTCAAGTATTTTATGACCATCTCTTTGATGCTGATAAGTATATATTCTGCGTATAGGATGGTTGTCGCTATGCATTTATGGAATTCAATAGCCAGAAAGCTGCAAAACAGGCTGTTGAGGTACGTGCCTTAAGTTTACAAGCCTCTGTCAATTATTATATAGAAATAACTAAACTAAGGCTCAAATATGTCCATATATATTTATGTAGTTCACATATATTTAGTAAAGTTCGGCTACCTTTATATGGAGAAGTTGTTATTCTAAGTTTATGAATGTAGTGACTGTTGGTCTGTTATTCACTTAGATTTATGAGAATTTTCTAATTTTTAACTAATGCAGGCTGGTTATATCCAGTTTGATGGGTATGAATGCCAAGTTGAGTATAAGAAAGGTAATACACAAGGTTTGTGAAGAGTATCAATTTTATGTGTGTATGTATAGGATACAAAACCAACCACTAAGCTCTGGTAAAAACGTACATTTTCAGGTCGGGAAGGTTGTGATATGAGTACTGGCAGTAGCCATGGCAGTGTTGGGGACAATAAAAGTGGCGACAACAATGGCAAGGGCAATGGTTCAAAATCTGTAGTTTAGTTGATTACTTTTCGGGATCCTTAACCAAGTTTTTCTGGAGTTTTATCTTTGTCTAATTTTGTATTTGAAAACAAGGTCTTGTATTGTTAAGTTTTTTAAATAGGACTTGGAGCTTTTTCAGTGTGACTCAAAGATTTGATTTGGTCTGTGAAATTTATATTGTTTAGTAATTTATGTTGATTTTATTTAATATGTGTTGCAAGGATTTGGTTGTTTTGGTCTTGTGATGGATCCTTGCTTAAAACTACTTAAATACTAGTAACACATATTATGTTGAACTTGTGTTGATTTGGTCATGTGTTGTAAAGTTTGTTTCCTTGATTTTATTATGGATACATGTTACGTCTCAAGCGGGTTAAAAAACAGAGGTGTGTTCAATTTTAAAAAAATGATTTGATGATGGTGGTTGTGTGGTGGTAGAGGGTGGTGGTTGTGTGGTGGTAAAGGAGGTGGCGGTGCTAATTCAAAAGTAAAATAAAAGCGGAGAAGAAGACAAGGGTAAATTAGTCATTTCGCATGGGGTTTAACTTTGAATAACGGGGACTTTTAATGCTCGTTAGCCAAAATACATGAATTGCAAAAACTACCATGCACATGGACATTGTCGTAAAAAGTGCAAACCACAAGTACATCCTTCGCTATTAAGTTTGTCTAGGACATTTTTAGAAAAAATGGCAAACCACAAGGACATTTTTTCTAGTTTACTCTAGATTTTTATTAGTTGATATGTCTATTTATAACACACACGATCTATTTTGCTTATTGTGTGTGGGCCATAAATAGCACATGTGCATAGTAGATATGTCTATTTCGGTATTTTCACGGTTATTATTTATTGCATATGTGAAGCCCCTCTTGCATCCCCAAAATTGAAATTCTGGCTCAACCAGTGGCGGATCTAGGAATCCGTCGTAGGGTGTGCACATACTAAAAAAATCCGGTTGCTAGTTTTTTTTTTGGTCGGATAATTTTTTAACGGATTTTCTGGTTTGGAATTATTTTCTCTTATGTATTTTTCTTGAATGGTTTGACTTATGTTTGAAGCTAGAATCAAAATCTTAAGCTTGGTTAACATAAATATTGAATATAACTACAAGAAGTAGATGATTGTGAGGGTCGTCCCGGAATTTGGAGGCATGTGCCATATTTATAGAGTAGGCCTTTTACCACGAAGAAAACTAAAGTATTCGTAAAAATATGCTAACCGTTTATCCTTTATTTCAAGGCAATGTTATTGAGTTATCAAAAACATTTTACGACAACTCATAAAGTGCAATGAATTACAATAGTTTTTCTGCCTAGTGGTATATAATTTTTCAAATATATAAAAAAGCTAAAACGTTTTCTTTATAATACACTTCAAGTACAAAATGAAACTATAGTTTTTGATTTTCTTGGTTAAAATATCAAATATGGGATTTAATTTCAACCTTTCATAATTTGAACCACAAATTAAAAGTAGAGACAAGGGTTAAGCTAATAAATTAAAAAAAAAATAGAGGCTAAATTAGAGTTCTAAAAGAATAAAAAAGCTAAATGACAAATCGAAATGGCCCCACATACAACTCGCAAAGATTTTGGGGCCATTTTCCCCATGATAAACCACGCTTCATTTTCTTTCATTAAAAAGCATGTTCAAGCTTTTTTACTTTATGCTATAAAATCCCATCTTATCCAAGTTAGATCATCTTTTAACAAAATTAAATCCTCCAAAAAGGATTTTATACTTTTATTGAAGTTTGAAAATCAAAGGTCCCTAAGAAATGAGGCCTTGTGCGGTCGCATATCCCGCACATGCTTAAATCCGGGCCTGATTATTGTGTCTAATAGTATAAAACTGAGAAATAGAAGAAAAAAATGAAGTTGTGTAAACAAAAAGAATTTTTTCAACTAGTACTCTAGTATTGCTAAAAGAAGAGAGTTTTTTAAACGGACGCTTTATAATACTACACTACCAAAATGAACCGCGCACATACAATTTACCGAAATAAACTTTTGAAAAGCATCCATTATATTTAAGACACGTGGCACATCCAACGACTGAATACAAATACAATTGTGTGCACCGTGATGCATAAGTTTTGTGCACTTGATGCATAAGAATGTAAAACCTTGATTCATATGCGCCTGATGCATAAGCTTTTGTACCTTGATGCATAAGCTTGTGTGCCTAGATGCATTTTAGATTTGTGCACCTAGATGCATAAGCTTGTAACTTGGATGTCTCGATGCATTTTAGCTTTGTACGTCCTGGTGCATAAAATTTGTGCATTTGATGCATAAGAAAGTAAACATTGATGCCGATGCATTTTAGCTTTGTGTACCTCGATTCACTTGATGCATGAGAATAATAAAAATGCATACTTGTATGCGCCTGGATGCATAGCTTGTTTGGTAATGAGCCTGAATGCATTGTCTTAGGATCTTGTGTGCATAGTTTTGTATGCGCCGGGATGCATAGACTTATGCACGGTCATTTGGTACATTGAAAAAAATGGTTTGGACTGGTAAAAAGGTTATGTAAGTAGGCTTGCTTAGTAATTTGGTTCTAAAAGAAACTAGTACTCTAGCAGTATAGAAAACTTGAGAGAGATATATACTATTAGGACCCACTTCACTCCGCTCTAACCTCTATTACACACATAACTAGTTAACCACACACGACTAGGTATTATTAATTGGGGCATGTACATATATTTTCATATCTCAATCAATATTTACATATTTTCTCAAATCTTGCTTTAAGAACATTATACATCATGCATTAAAAACTTGTGTTTGAGGATATATGTATATATTAGTTGGGATATGGGGATGTATGTAAATATCGGTTTTTAATTTGGGCCGAGCTCAATGGGCTATTTTTGTATAGTTTCACTTATTAGTTAGTCTTCTTCTATCATCTTTTTATCTCCCACCATGGACGGAACTATGTAAGGGCAGGTGAGGGTCCCGGCTCCCTCAGAATTTGCGGCACCTAACGTAAATTGTTAGGATTTAGTAAATCCAGTACTTAAAGTGTCGGCCACCTCAAGTATATATACTCGTTAGAAAGCTCGTAGTCGTAGTCATTTAGTGATAGTAAGTAGATTACTTAGCAACACCGTGGAGGACGGACGGGTCTTTACCCACTGTATGCCTGATCCATAGCCTAAAGTAGGCGTGCTATGCTTGTACCTATAAATACCCTTTGCCCTCCAAGGCAAAGGGTTGGAGCTTTCATAATTCATTTTTCTTTGTCTCACTAAGCTTCCCATCCTCTCTCACTTTCTCTCTCTAAACCTTATCTCCTACGCATAACTTTGTGCTTATGATGTGTTTGTGATAAACCAAGATGCTACAAATGGTATCAAGAGCCATGGTTTGATCATCCGTCTCTCATGTTCTTGGTTTAATAGTTATTTTTGGGATAAGGTTTGGTTTTACGCGTAGCGTTGTGTATACGCGTGGTTGTTGCGTATAGGTTTTTGGGTAAGCTTAAAGCACTAAATTTTACACTCAAAAACTCAAGATTCTTATGGGTTAAGGTTTATTGAGTGTTAAAATTTCAGTTTCTTGCAAAAAGGTTCAAACTTTACGAGCTTTTCTTGGTTTTTAAATGTGTTTGGATACGGGTATACTATCTTACGCGTAAGGGTGATAAGTGGTTTGGATCTTCAAGTCTTGTTATTTTGGTGTTTTTAAGGTTGTTTCATCATTATAATCTGGTTTTCTAAACGGTTTTGGTCATAAAAATCGCGTTTGGCATATTTTGTACTTCTTACGCATAAGAAAACCCTAATCTTACGCGTAAGGTGTTCTTCAAGTGATCTTCAAATCTGTTGGTTTACTCAGTGTTTTCTTCCTTGGATAAGCTTGAAAATACTTCGACTTTGGATATCTCTTACACTGTTTTAAGTGTAAAAGATTTTTTGGGTAAAACCCTAATTTTACGCATAAGCATAAAGCTTACGAGTAAAAAATCCTTACGCATAAGCCTTCTTCTACGCATAAGCTTGTCTTACGCCTAAGGAAAACTTACGCATAAGGTTCTTACTTCTAAGCCTTGGTTTACGCCTAAACTTAAGCCTTTTATCCTAAAAGTCTACGCGTAAGCTTTAGACTACGCGTAAGCCTGTGTCTACGCATAAGCTAGTGTTTACGCCTAAGCTGTTGTCTACGCGTAAGCTTGCTGTCTACGCATAAGTGTATAAGTTTTAAAGTTTCTCTCTTGATTTTGTAAAATCCCGTGAAAGAATCTATTTCCCGGTTAAATCAAAGATTTGTAAAATCCCGTATAATTTAAACATGTCTTCCGTTGCTGATGATGTGCAAGCTGCAGGATCTGATACTCGTCCTCCCATGCTTGATAGAACCGAATATGAGTCTTGGTCACAAAGAATCAGACTGTAATGCTTAGGAAAGGAAAATGGGGTTAACATCCTTAAGTCAATTGATGAAGGACCATATCAAATTGAGACTACCAGAGACATTCTGGAAATTTCTGCTGATGGTTCTGTGACATTAGGACTGGATAGACCAAAGACATATGATGAGCTTTCTGATAAGGAGAAGAAGAGATACGATGCAGACATTAGAGCTTCAAACATTGTTCTCCAAGGTCTACCAAAAGACATCTACAAGCTGATCAATCACAACACTGAAGCAAAGGCAGTATGGGATAACGTTAAGATGCTTCTATTGGGTTCTGAACTGACTCAAGAAGATAGGGAGTCTCAGCTGTATGATGACTTTGAGAACTTTGAAATGATACCAGGGGAAAGTGTGACTGAATATTATGTCAGGTTTCACAAGCTGGTGAATGATATGAGGAATATCAAAATGACAATGCCGAATATTCAGCTAAATTCAAAGTTTGTGAACAACATGACTCCTGAATGGAACAAATTTGTCACAGCAGTCAAAATTAACAAAGGATTGAAGAACACCAACTATGAGCAATTGTATGCTTATTTGCTTCAAAATGAGAAACATGCAACATTTGAGAGAATGCTCATGGAAAAGTTCAAGACCAATGCTGGAGAAGCAAGCTCTTCAAATGATTCTACTGCATTGTACACTAATGTAGGGATCACTACCAAAGCATCACAAGTCATACCTACTGGAAATGGTAACCACAAGCTCATTCCTGATCCAGGGTATAAGCCACCTGATTCTGACACAGTCATGGAACACTTCATCAATCAACTGGCTCTTATGGTTAAACAAAACTTGACCCTCACTCTACATACTAACAGTCTTCACACTAACAATGAAATCAGAACTGCATCCAATCTACACAATCATGCTATTGTCAAAGATGGAAAGGTTATGGTGCAACCAGTTTAAGGAAGACAGTATGAACAGGGAAGAGGTGGAGTAGGTGGAGGGTATGTGGCTAATCAGAATCGTGGAAGGAATGCAAATCAAGGACAAGAAAAGCCAATCAAGTGCTACAACTATGGTGGTGATGGGACACATTGCGAGGAACTGCACATCTCCAAAACGCCCCCAAAATGCAGAGTATTTCAGGGACAAGATGCTGCTAGTACAAGCTCAGGATAATGGAGCTGTTTTGGATGAAGAGGAATTGCTGTTTCTCGCTGAGGGAAATGCCAAGACGTATGATGCTGATGTAGACGAACAACCTGTGCATGGTGCTGCTCTGAACAATCCCAATGCCTTTCAAGTTGCAGACTGTGATGCATTTGACTCGGACGTTGATGATGAACCATATGCACAGACCATCTTCATGGCTAATATCTCTCCAATGGTCTCTTCACCTCATCAGGCCAGTCCTTCCAAGGAATCCATCATATCAGAGGTATTGAAACTATATGATGTGGTTAATAAGCAAAAGATTCACCATGAAGTACAATCTACTGAAGTCATTGAATCAGATATTGAAAATATGGGAAATATCAATGTTGTCCCATATGAACAATATGTGAAGCAAGATGACAGTCTTATTGTACCAAGTGATGAATCTTCTGCAATTAACAATGAATGCATGTCTGATGAATACACTGCATGTGTGCCTGATGATTCCTTGACCACTGAACTCAATACCTATAAGGATCAAGTTGCCATATATGAACAGCGTGCTAAGTTTGAACTAACCTCACGTGAGCAGGAGATGGATATCCAAATGCGTACACTTATCAGAAAAAGCAATTTTAGGGAAGAAATATTAAAACAAGAGTTAAATTCCTTACAAGAAAAGCTTAACAAAACTGCTAAGCAAAAACAGGAACTTCAAGAAAATGTGAAAGTGCTTAAGCAGGAATTCAATGCTAAGGAATCAAAACTTTTAACTGAATTTTCCAACCTAAAAACGTTGAAAAACAAACTTGAAAACAAGTTGTATGTACAAGGAAACACCCTTCCGACTGCTCACATGGTCACTAAGCATAGAGTCTTAAGCGATAAGCATAGTATCCCCATTGTAGAGGAACCCAATCCTGAGTATGGTAAAATAGCAAGAGCTACTCAAAAGGTTGTCTATGATGGTGATGAGATCCTCAAGCCTAGACAAAAACCTTCATGCATTGAGTGCACTGAGGAAGATAGAAAATTAGAAGATGCCACTAAGGAAAAATTGAATGAAGAGCTTAAAGATCCCTGGTGCATTAAATATAACATCACTTTTAGGTCTCATGATTACACTAAGGAAAATTGGATTTCCTTGAACAAGTTTAAGCCTCAAACCCTATTAAAGCCTGAACAAGTGTTCTGGAAAAAGGATATGGATAAACAAAAAGCAGATAACCTTGTTGAACAAAACCCCCCCCCCTGTAGGAAATTGTCCCAAGCAACTGTGTATCCTCCAAATACACCAATGCATTTAGTGCCTAGAACACTTCCCACTAAGAGCAAGACCTTAATCAGCCTTTATGTAGTTTACCAACTATTTGTTGATTTTGAGAAAACGTGTAAAAAGAGAATCACACCTACTGGGATAACTGAAGGGGAAAGGGGTTTTGAGAAAACTAAAGAATGCTATTTAACTGAGGTCATGCCTTTCTTTAAGCAATTAAAAGGTCAGTTTGAGAGTCTTAAAAAGGAGATAGATACAGAGATTAAAGAAATGGAAAAGGAATTTGATGCTATGATAGTTGAGGTCAAAAATTATGAATGGGAACTAAAATATAATGAAATTAAAAGGAAGAATCTGCATATCTTAAATGAGAACTTGATTTCTCAATGTGTTGCTCAAGATGTGTTTTACATTGCTATGAATTCTTATATTACTGCATCTCAATTTCATGAATTATCTGTTGCTTTGAAAGTTTCCCATGATCGTGTCATTGAGCTTGAAACAACAAATTCAAAATTGCATGATAAAATAGAACAGGATGATCATGATAACCTGGTCAAATATTTTTCTAAATTAGAAGTTGAACATCTTGCTTTGCAATTAAAATATCAACATCTCAAAGAAAATGTTAAAACCTCAAATATCAAGACATCCTCTGATGCTCCTGAGTTTGATGCAGTTTTTGAAATTAGCAAACATGATGAACAAATTCGAGCTCATTATAACACGATCAAAAGAATGAAAGCCCAAATTTCACAACTGAAAGGTGAAAAGAAGGATGTAACTGGTTCCCATATGCCTCCACCTTTAGATTCTCAGAATTTCCAACTTCAAAACATTATTGATAACTTGCAAAAGGAAAATGATTGTTTTAAAGCTGAAACTTCAAAGGTTAATGATCAAAACAAAGAGTTATGTGATTCATTTAAATTTAATCATGATAAACAAATTGAAAAGATAACTTCTTTACTTAACGATATTGAGAATCTGAAGCGTGAGGTGAAAGGAAAGTTGCCAATCCCCAATTGCAAATATTCTGTTCCTAAGGTTTCTGCTTGTGATAAGTATGGTATCGATATGTTATACATTCCCCCGCCCATTAGGAATAATGAACTTGCACATAAAGCATATCTCTCATACCTTAAGGATAGTTTGAAGGGTCTCCGTGAGATGGTTGAAGATGAAAGAATAGAAAAACCATTTGATAGTACCATAGCCTATGCCTGCATGGATGCCAAAAGATCTCAGGAACTCTTAGAGTACGTAATTGTCACAAGTCCGAAAGCGAGTAATAGGCGAGATAGAATAGTTACACCCAGTTCTATGCCTAAGGATAAGAATGTGACTCTTAATGTGCCTCACATAACTTCAGATCCCAGCACTTCTAGAACACTAATGCAAAGAGTAGTATCACCAACTAATTTTCCTGTTGTTCCTTCTACAGGAGTAATCAGCAATACTAAGGTTAGCGGGTCAAAGCCTTCAGGCAATACAATGCGAAATAGGATCTTGACAGCCAAAAGTGTTGAAGAGAAGAAAGTAGAAGAACACCTTAGGAAGAATAAGTTTGAGCTGAATAAAACGAATCGTGTTGATTCTAGTATTAGCTATAAGCGTACTGTAATTAATTCGAATTCTGCTGCCTTTTGCAAAACATGTAATGAATGTTTGATTTCTAGTCTTAATCATGAATATGTTGTGAATGAGGTGATAAATGTTGGTAATACTCCAGTCAAAATTATAAAAAATGATAAATAGGTTAAGGAGATCTGGAAGCCTAAAAGAAAAAGGGTTAGTAATTATTGGAAGCCTACAGGAAGAAAATTTAGTAATATGGGTTATCAATGGAAACCTACTGGCCGAAAATTCAGATTGAGGTGAATCTTGTCCTAAGATGTCTAGATCTATGCCCTCTAAGAAATGGATGCCTACTGGTAGAATCATACCTTTAAGAAGTGCTCACACTACAAATAGGTCCACTGCCACTACTAGTTTAGCATCCAATACTAATGAGGACATATCTTCTATTTCTGATGTGGGTGCTCCAATACTCTGTACTAACCAAACGGAACCCATTCGCTCATGGGGATCCAAATTATCCAGTCATCCATTCTTGTCTGTGTTCAAATGCAGGTCGTACAAATCGTCCTTTGGTATTTGGACTCAGGCTGCTCAAAGCATATGACTGGAGATCGCTCGCGGCTCATGAACTTCATGAGTAAATTTATCGGGACTGTTAGATTCGAAAAAGACCATTTTGGAGCAATTATGGGTTATGGAGATTATGTGGTTGGAGATAGTGTAATTTCCCGGGTATATTACGTTGAAGGTCTTGGTCATAACTTGTTTTCTGTCGGTCAATTATGTGATTCTGATTTAGAAGTGGCCTTTAGAAAACATACTTGCTTCGTTAGAGAACTAGATGGTGTGGAACTTTTAAAAGGAACCCATGGAACAAACTTATACACCATCTCTATCGAGGATATGATGAAGTCTTCTCCAATCTACTTGTTGTCAAAGGCCTCTAAAACAAAGTCATGGTTATGGCATCGTCGTCTCAATCACTTGAACTTCGACACCATTAATAATCTTTCAAGAAAGGACCTAGTAAGAGGCCTACCTAGATTGAAATATGAGAAAGATCATCTTTGTTCAGCATGCCAATTGGGAAAAAGCAAGAAATATGTCCACAAACCCAAACTTGCTAACTCTGTCATGGAAGTTCTTCACACCATTCATATGGATTTGTGCGGACCAATGAGAGTACAAACGATCAATGGGAAGAAATATGTGTTAATAGTTGTTGATGACTAATCACGGTTTACTTGGGTTAAGTTTTTGAGGACAAAGGATGAAACTCCCGACATCATCATTAAACTTGTTAAACAGTTGCAGGTCCGACTTAATAAAACAGTCAGAATCATCCGCACAGATAATGGAACTGAGTTTGTCAACAAAGAACTTAGTCAGTTCTATGAAAGCATTGGGATCAGCCATCAAAGAAGTGTTCCTCGCACTCCTCAACAGAACGGTGTAGTTGAAAGACGAAATCGAACTCTTGTGGAAGCCGCTAGAGCTATGCTAATTTACTCAAAGGTTCCAATGTTTCTCTGGGCTGAAGCCATTGCCACTGCCTGCTACACCCAAAATCGTTCTCTCATCCACACCTCTCATGGGAAAAATCCATATGAACTTGTCCATAATCAAAAACCTGATCTCTCTTTCCTTCGTGTGTTCGGTGCTTTGTGCTATCCAACGAATGATGGTCAAGATTTAGGTAAATTGAGAGCTAAGGTGGACATTGGAGTTTTTGTGGGATATGCATCTAATAGGAAAGGTTACCGAATCTACAACAAAAGAACCCGAGATATCATGGAAACTATTCACGTCACGTTCGATGAGCTGTCTGAGCATATGGCTCCTGGACAATCCAGTTCTGGACCTGCACCTTAATTGCTATCAAGTAGTCCCATCAGTTCCTCTCTTGTACAGAATCACTCCCCTACTGTTCCGTATGTACCTCCATCTGAAAAAGATTTGAAGAATCTATTTGATCCGATGTTTGATGAATACTATGAACCTCATGAGAATCAATCTTCTTCATTATCTACAGTGGTGGCTTCTGAACCAATCATCACAGAGAATCCATCTGTTTCTATGTCTCTATCTCCAGAAGCACCAGCTGCCGAACACTCATCATCTCCTCAATCATCGGTTGTACATCATGGAATTGGTAATTTTGATGGAAATAACCCTTTTGCTACTCCCGAAGATGCTCCGTTTGAAAACATCTTTGCCCCTGAACCAACACCTGAACCATCTTCATCAGGGGATCGAAACTCTGCTACTTCAGTCCCTCAACAACAACCACACGAGCACCTTAGAAAATGGACACATGACCATCCATTGGACAACATCATTGGGAATCCTTCTCGTCCTGTATCCACTCGAAAACAACTTGCAACAGATGCCTTATGGTGCTTCTTCAATTCCCTACTCTCTAAGATCGAACCAAAAGATGTTAAAACTGCAATGTCTGAAGATAGCTGGTTCAATGCAATGCAAGAAGAAATTCATGAGTTTGATCGACTAGATGTATGGGAATTAGTACCCATTCCAGACTGTGCATTGATCATTGCTCTCAAGTGGATCTTCAAAGTAAAACTTGATGAGCACGGTGACATTCTGAAAAATAAGGCAAGGCTAGTGGCTAATGGATATCGTCAAGAAGAAGGTATTGACTTTGAGGAATCTTTTGCTCCTGTTGCACGTATCGAGGCTATCAGAATCTTCTTGGCTAATGCGGCTAGCAAGAACATGGTTATTTATCAGATGGATGTGAAAACCGCCTTTCTTAATGGAGATCTGAAAGAGGTGGTGTACGTCAGCCAGCCAGAAGGTTTCGTGAATCCAGAGCATCATACTCATGTCTATCGCTTGAAAAAGGCCCTTTACGGTTTGAAGCAAGCTCCTAGAGCATGGTATGATACGCTATCGAAGTTTCTTCTATCTAATGGATTTAGCAAAGGAGCAGTTGATCCGACATTGTTCACCAGAAGGTCAGGAAAACACTTAATCCATGTCCAAATATATGTTGATGACATTATCTTTGCCTCGACCGACCCTAATGAATGTGACCGATTTTCCAAGGATATGGGCTCCAAATTTCAAATGTCGATGATGGGACAAATGTCATTTTTCTTGGGATTACAAATTTCACAAAGTCCCGGATGCATTTTTATAAATCAATCTAAATACGCAAAAGAAATTTTAAAGAAATTTGGATTTATTAACAGTGACCCAGTTGACACTCCTATGGTGGAGCGTACAAAACTGGATGAGGACCACTCAGGGATCATGGTAGATCAAACGAAATATCGTAGTATGATTGGATCCCTGATGTACCTCCAGCCACTAGACCAGACATTTTGTTCGCTGTATGCATGTGTGCTAGATACCAGGCTAAGCCTACCAAAAAGCACCTTGAAGCGGTTAAACGGGTCTTTTGGTATCTCCAAGGAACCATTAACATGGGAATTTGGTACCCGAAGGACACCGGTATGTCACTAACAGCCTATGCAGATGCTGACCATGCAGGATGTCAAGATACACGTCGAAGTACATCAGGAGGTGCTCAATTTTTAGGTGATAAGCTTGTGAGCTGGTCTTCAAAGAAACAAATAAGCACTTCCATATCCTCTACAGAGGCTGAATACATAGCCATGTCATCTTGTTGTGCTCAAATCTTATGGATGAGATCCCAATTATCTGACTTTGGCTTTGTATTCAACAAAGTTCCTTTGTATTGTGATAACAAAAGTGCCATTACTCTCTGCTGCAACAATGTTCAACATTCAAGAGCTAAGCACATTGATATTCGACATCACTTTATCAGGGAACAAGTTGAAAACGGTGTGGTTGAACTATACTTCGTGAGAACTGAATATCAGTTAGCAGACATCTTCACCAAAGCTCTTTCTCGAGAACGTTTTGAGTTTATTCTTCCACAACTTGGCTTGAAGAGCCTTCAACCAGAAGCACTCAAACGCCTTCAGGAGGAAGACGAGGAGTAAAGGTGTTCATCTCTATCTATTCTTTGTACATATATTCTCAAAAAACCAAAATACAAAAATATATAACCACCAAAAAAAAAAATAATAATAATAATATTGTTTTTTTATCATGTTTTTCTTTGGGTTCGATAACATCTACGGACTTTGAGTTGTCACTCAAAGAATGGCACGGGTCTCTAGATGAAGTTCGATCTCTTAAAAAAAATGAGATGGAGAAAAATGATGGTTTATTGTCATTTCAGGCAGTAACCCGTTTTAAAAGAAAGAACAGAGCCATGCTTAATCTTAAAATTTTCAAACATCATGCTCTGATTCTTAAAACAAATGTTTGTCACCAAAAAGACAAATGTTTCTTTCCAAATATTTTTCTTTCTAATAATTCTTCTGAAAAATATTTGTCATCTTATGAAAACAAAATTGCTTTGAAAATACCTCGGACTCTATTTTTTTGAAAATCATCCGGGCTTATCAATTGTCAAAATCTCTATCTCCCAATCAACAACTTATGTCATTGATTGAGGGGGAGAATGATTTCAATCAAATCTAAAAGAGTATTTTTCAAACAATTCGCACTTAAACAAGCAAGGTCTACTTTTGGTTAATAAAAAAGAACAATGTTTTCCAATGCTTTATACAATTGGTTCAAGACCTTGACTAATGTTATGTTTTCAAAAGATACTCATGCATGCTTAAACAATGGAGTTTAAAAGTCTGAAAATCTGATCCTTATCAGTTGAAATGTTTGTCAAAAGCAAGTCACAATTCTTCTCAAATGTTTTCAAAATTTATTTGAATCAATAGATCACAAATCTCAAAGGATTTGAAAATTGTGATCGGGGGAGAATTTGTGATTTAAATTGGATATAAACTGATAATTTGATAAGTGGTTTAGAAATATAACAACAAGCTCTCCTCCCTGCATGTGCCAAATGATTTCAAATTTTCCACGCACATGTTAAGAGGGAGCATCTATATCAAACCAAAAAGGATTGAAACGTGATTGATCTGTTTCAATGTGCAGGTTTTCCCTTATATGTGCAAAATACTTTCGTATCTTGATGCACATATTGAGGGGGAGCAACTTTTTGAAAACCACATCCTTTCCAAAAATATCCGTAACAAAGTATGAAAAATACTAATTTTGATGAGGAAAGTGATGTTGATATCTTTTAGAAAATGGTAATCAAAGAAGTGAATCCTTCCTCTTGCCTCCGTGTGCCAAAACGATTTCAAATACATGATGCACATGTTGAGGGGGAGCTCTTTTTCTAAAATATCAAAAACAATTCAGGTACAAAATGCTTTGATAACATATCACAAGTATCTGGATTGATTTTCAAATGGTTTTCAATTGGTTTCAATGGCTGAAGAACAATACCAAAAGACCGACCAATTTTAATTTATGAATGGTGATATAAGGATGATAAGGTTAGGTATTAGTTCCCATGATCCGCCAGAACCGAAGGGATCTACCCAGCAATTCACTAGATAGTGTAGAAGTCCTTAAGTATGATGAAAAAAGGAGAAAAGTGAGAAATGGGAAAAGTGCGGACTGAGATAAAGCTAGAACTGGAATAAACCCAACAAGTTTCTATGTAATGACGTCTTGGTAAGCACTGAAGGGGTTGAAGAATGAAAAAGAATTGAATGTGAAAAGGGTGAAAAGAAATAGCCCTCCAATAATTCAACCTTAGGGCAGAAACCGGGTTCAATACATATGCTACTGGTTGTTACTAAGGTAATGCCGGTATTGAAGACAAGACGTCATGGACCCAGCGACGCACTGCACTAAACTTCCCAAGCTACTCAAGTTCCTCTTAAAAGGACTTGTTTCATTCTCACGGGGAACCTTCATAATCTATCGACTTTCTCTTAGAGATTGTTAATATTGAAGAAGGAGACCCTCTCCCTAGTCTCCGTCACAGGAAACCAAATATGCACAATTGAGTCTAGAGCCACGAGATCATCAATAAATCTCATTAGGACACATTATTCTTGAAGACTTACTGTTTCACACAATGTGAAAAGTAAGAATATATTTTGAGAGTCCTACGCATTATCCTTGTGGTATTGTCAAGACTTGCTTGTGACATCTGGACTTCATTAATGGAGCGATTCATTATTGAATCAATCCTGGTCCAAGAAAATGGATTGACGGATACCTTTGAAAAACTGGTCATTGTGCTCAAAATACTTTTCTTTAGCACGTCGGCTGTGTATTATGTTTTCAAAATTAAAAGGATATTTATGATTGATAATTGATTTTCCATAAAACCTTCGTTGTATTGCAAAAACCTTTATATTAAATACACGATTGTTTCCAAATCATTTTCTTCAATCAGTGAATCTCAACTCGCTGGTTCACTCACTCCGTGTTGTCTTCTTTGAGACGTTCCGGTTTGAGAACGGCTAGAACAACTGCGAAACCCTGTCAAGGATATTCTTCGGAATTATACCTGATCACTTGCAGTACGTGTACTGATCAACGGGGAACCGTGGGCCGTGTACCTCAATTCAACAAAAGTGATCAAAGACACTTTCGTGCATTTTATTGCTAATTGTTTTATGCAAGGACACCCGAAGGTTGCAGCTGATCAGATTTGAGGAGTCAATTCATTGACGCATGCTCACATATCGCTTTCACACCTAAAGAAATCATGATAAGGGCATATCTTCTTAAACTGGTTCTGATATTGTTCAATCCATGCTTCTGCTACTCTGATACAAATATCTTAATCAACAAATGCTTCCGCACCTCTGATAAGAAGATATCATGATCCAAAAGGTGAGCATGTCGGTCCAAAAGTCACAACATCACATAATGGCGATATATCAAAAGGATGAGTCAGAGATTTGTTGTGGCTGATGATCTCAAAACTGGCTCAAAACTTAACATCACGTGGATCAGTTAAAGACCTCCACTTGTAAGAACAAAACATGCGGAACATGAAGAATCAAAGACTACGAGATAAAGAACAAAAATGCTTAATCAAAGAAACCAAGAACAACGAAATGTTATGTCAGTTTGTAATCAATGTAAGTTGAGGTGACCTCCGTTAGGGGGAGATTGTTAGGATTTCGTAAATCCAATACTTAAAGTGCCGGTCACCTCAAGTATATATACTCGTTAGAAAGCTCATAGTCGTAGTCATTTAGTGATAGTAAGTAGATTACTTAGCAACACCGTGGAGGACGGACGGGTCTTTACCCACTGTATGCCTGATCCACAGCCTAAAGTAGGCGTGCTATGCTTGTACCTATAAATACCCTTTGCCCTCCAAGGCTAAGGGTTGGAGCTTTCATAATTCATTTTTTTTGGTCTCACTAAGCTTCCCATCCTCTCCCACTTTCACTCTATAAACCTTATCTCCTATGCATAACTTTTTGCTTACGATGTGTTTGTGATAAACCAAGATGCTACATAAATATTATAGGTTTTAGGAGTAATTTAGTTGAGGTTACAAAACAAATCTCCGAACCCCCCCCCCCAAAATAAAATAAATTCGGCCCTCCCAAAAAAATGTTCAAGTTCCGTCTATGTCCCCCACCATAGTTAAACTTGCTTCTCTTTCTATAATGACGTATTTATAAAAAGTAAAAGTTGAGGGTAGCTTCGTAATCTTGATGGTGAAAAAAATCAGGTTTCACAACAACATGTGAGGAGGAGTTGTTGCAAAACCACATTTTGAAGCTCAAAAAACACAGTTAAGTGATTTTTAGTTTTGTCTTGCCAAACACTAAAATCAGATTATTCACGTTTACAAAAGGTGGTAATCAAATAATTTGGGTCAAAACGCGGCCCCCAAACCCCCTCTCCCGTTTCATTCATCTCCAATGGCTCGTAGAGGAAATACATTTTTTGCCAGTGACTTAAAGATTCATCAAGTTTTTTAGCCAGTGACTTGAGGATTTTCGCTTTCATACCAAATTTATAATAGAAATATAGTACAAGAGCTTTTAAAATATAGAGTTAATTACATAAATCGTCCTTGTGGTTTGACAAAAATTACAGATCTTGTCCATGTGGTTTTTTTAAGCGGTTCATGTCTCTATGGTTTTTAATTTTTACAGATTTAGTCAAATTTTTGACCCGAGTCCAAACAGGCGTTAAGAAAGAACCTAACTTGCAGTTTCTCCATAACTAAAGGGCTGACTTTTTAATTTTGGTTTTGTTAGAAATTGGAAATTCCATAATGAAGTGTCGGTCACCCCAAATATAATCTAGCATAAGTTAGCTCGTAGACATATCGTTATTTACATTATTTAGTAGTTAATTAGTTAGTTATTAGATTAGTTATTAGTTTAGAGTAACACCGTGGAGGAAGGACGAGTCTTTACCCAATGTATGCCTGATCCACAGTCCAACAAGAGGATGTATTAGTTGTAACTATAAATACCCCTTCCATCCTTGGAAGGGGTGGTGCTTCTAATCTAACATTTCATTCTTTTGTTTTAACTCTCTCTCTAAAACACCCTCTCTACTCTCTTCATCTCTCTAAACATGGCATACTTGTATTATCACCATCCTAGATCACCCGAATCATTAAACAACATAAAATGAATGATCCAACAATTGGTACCAGAGCTCAGGTTATGTTGTTCTTGATGATCCAAATGGTTTTTGAAGCGGTTTTGTATGCAGTTTGTTTGATTCTTGTATGCGGTTTGTGTAGTCTTGTTGCGGTTTGATCCGGTTTGATGTTGTTTTGATGAGTGTTGATGCAGTCTTGATGTTAGGCGTTGTTGTTGGTTGAATCTGGTTTATAACTGATTTTACATGGTCAAAACATATTTTTTACAAGATATATTACAAATTCTGTTAATGTTATTATTGTTGTACCAAACTGTGTTAAATATGAATCTGCTGGTTTCACATGTTATTTATCTGGTTCATAAGCAGTTGTTATACAGTTTTACACTTATTATATGCTGCGGTTTGTTGCTGGTACTACTATTCGTGGGTGCGGTTTGTCACATTCATCGATGCGGTTTGATTAAAAAATGTCCTGTTCATCAGTGCGTTTTGTATTGTTTCTGTTCAAATTCTATGTTACATGTGCCTTTTGTTACTGTTGCGGTTTGTCATAAAACTGTCCAGATTCGAAGTATCTTATGCGGTTTGACTGAATGTGCTTGATGCGATTTGTCAAAACTAAGAAAGAGGTTTGTGACGAAGCGGTTTGATGGGCTATAAGATGATGCAGTTTGTTAAGTATGCGTTTTGAGGTTATACTGAGGTTTGTGATAACCTGGACATAAGCCTTTTGATAAAATAAATGTGGTTGGTCATTTAGGGACTATGCGGTTTGAAGAAAATGCAGGATGCGGTTTGTGTTTAACAGGTCTATAATGTGGTTTGTCAAGTTCAAAAAGGATGCATTTTGTTGACTTCCAAAGAACACAAGTATCAAAGTAACAAGATCAGAACAAACATATCCTACTCATTCACGACAGATCAAACAAGTATCAAGACTTTCTGGTTAAACCAAGACAAACACTACTCATTAGACCTCATACAATACCTCATCATCAACAAGACTTAATCAAACAATATCATCAATCAATATAAAAGCAGCATTTACATCTACAAGCAAGCATTCAAACCACATCACATTCAAAGATACAATATTGTCAACATCAATTCGAGTCTAAATCTACTCATACATCAACAAATCTCAACAAGTTCAATGTTATCTCAACCAAGTCTCATCTAAAGCATACAAAGAAATGAAAAGGAAAAATCGAAGCATTGATTCACAAAATCTCATAATATGTCAAGGATTGGTTAAGATCGTCATGATCTCAACTCAAGTTTAATACAAACCCCTCGACAATTAGCTTCACAGATCAAGTCTCAAAACAAAATGACTATCAAGAGGACTCAAATAAATCTCAGTCATCATATTCGTAGTTCACAGCAACTTCAAGACCATAAAGATCAAGAATACGAATATGAAATCACATCATAGATAGATTTATTTGAAGGAGTGCTTACTGAAAATAAATCAAATTGATCTAATGGTACAACATAAAAGAAAACCGAAATTTTTAGATCATTCTTGATCTATATTTGAAGCATCTTCTTCAAAATAAATTTACAAACTATGAAATGAGTCTAACAATTATTATTAACTCGTTATCTCATATCTTCTTCTAATCAAAATTAAAACATAAAACTCTAAGTGATCTCAGATTTGTTTTGGGGATTCATTTGTTACATCCAACCTCAGGAGGTCATACCCTCAAAACTTTTTCCATCATTGATCTTTGAAACTGTGAAGTAAATAACTTCAAGATAATGTTCGAAGGGTAAAGAAAGATCTAAATCATTCGGTTTGCATCACTTCTTATGGTTCGATTGAAAGAAAAAATTAATCAAAACCTACCTTAAACCTTGGGTCTGATTTCGTAGTCGTTTCCATGCTCAAACCATCCATGTGGCTTTGATGTTGAACCTCATGCGATCCCTGTGGCGAGGTCAATATAGTTATCAAGGAATGAAAGGTGGTTGCACTTGCTTTGTTCATGACTATTGTTGTGGTAACAATTGATATAAGATGAAGATGAAAAGAAATTGTTTATAAGAATCGTTTTACTCGTTTTATCTGAGCTTCGTTATATCAATTGAGAGATAGATGAGGGAGGCGTAATATTGGGAGAGAATTAGGGTTTGTTAGGAGTAAGTTTAGGGGAAATGTGAAACTTGTGAGTATTTTATATATCCCCATTTTTTTTGGTTAGCGAATGTAGGTTTGGGCCGAGCAGTAGTGGCAATAGAATGGGCTGTGACTGGGCCTAGTGTTGGATAATTTTTTTAGTGGGCGCTGGATGTTACTCTTGTAGTCTTGTTGAATGAAAATTTGTATCACATTTGATAATCCGATTTGGATTTAGACTATTGAGGTTGGAACGATACTTTTTGGTCACTTTATTTGGAGTTAGCTTGGCGAGGTTTGTGAAGAGTTGTAAGGATAAAGTGAATTTAGTATGTATAAGTGCTTTGATTAAATCCGGATTATGATGACCGTGTGTGTGTTTGAAATGGATCCGGGGTACGTTTTTGTGAGTTGGACTGGGTAGGATTTGATTTGGATCATATGGTGCATTTTGATAATAAATATTGGACTGGGCTTGAGTTGATATGTGCGATTTGTTTTCGAACCGGGTGTTATTCTTGATGGATTGGGCCCAAGAAGTATACGAGACTTGGATAAAATGAGATTTGTTGAAGAGATTTGATTGGTTATGAGGGTTGATGATGAGATTTGTTGTGTTATGGGGTTTGATACTTTGGTTTATGCACTTTCATGAAGTATATTATGTCTCGGCTTGAATTGTTTATTAAACAAAGTTGACTACGGGGTTGTTTGTACGATACTTCTCATTGGGATTTGAAGTGAGGTTTTTCGGGGGTGTTTACTTATTTCGTCTTCTTTCTTTCTTCCATTCCGCGAAGATGACTTGTTTGGGAATTTATAGAGTGTGATAAAGACTTGGCTATCTAGTTACGTTTGTGATTCTTCCTCACTTATGCCACAAAGTAGCTACACTTTCGGTGTCTCACGCAGTTGAGGATACATCAAGAGGTTTTGTACATTGGGTACACCGTTTATCTTTCACTAGGATTAGTACAAGTTTAAGTAACAAATCTGAGGAATTCTATTTCATGATCAAGTATGGTATATCAGGTTTACTTCACCAAGTAGTCACTATAATAGCCGACAGAATACATGGATGGTGTGTTTACCAAAGGGTTGAATGATTGTGATGTGATCAGCAACTCCCATAGAATATTCGACGCCACTGAATGTCAATGACACTTCACAGTCTAAGCAAAATCTTTCAAGAAACTTCAGCATCAGTCATGACTTTTCAAGATGTTTACGTATGACAAGAACTTTTCGTGCAAATGGTCGTACACGTTAATGATGCTTCTGAAAGTTCGAAACCATCATGGGGGAGAAACGTGTACTTTGTGTTATAAGGTCAACCCCCTGGAGGAAGTAACATATACTACTTGACTTAGTATGGTTTGTGAAGTTGTATACGTATGGGTAAAGAATTGTTGATGATATTTTTGATGATGGAGAATGAACCGTTGATGAACCGCTGCATATTCCTCTAAAACAATTATTCACCGAAACCAAAGTTGTCATAAAACATTCAAGCTGACATTGTTTACGGTTTAGTCTTGATTTTATAAAATCCCGCGAAAGAATCTATTTCTAGGTTTAAATCATAGACTTGTAAAATCCCGTGACAATGGAAACATCCTAATAAAAGTTAAGTGCATTTCCGGATCTATCTCTCGGTTTATTCTTGGTTTTGTAAAATCCCGCGAAAAGAAACTATTTCTCGGTTTAAACCATAGAATTATAAAATCCCGTGATCATAGAACCATCCTAGAGAAAGGAAAATGTATGTATATATCTTATCTGATTCTGGTGCTACGGTTTCTGCTTCGAAGAAGGGATAAAGGGTGTACTTCATGAATTGGGTGACTGTTTGGATTTTCTTCATGGCAAATTGGTTATTACAAAGTTTTACGGGGTTATGCTCATTTAACCATGTTCGGGATGAAACCATTATCATAGTTCACTTAAAACGACAAAGGAGGCTAGATTTGAGCTTTTAACCAGAAAATGTGACAACAACGTTAATTCATTATTATTTATTTGAGGTTGAAGTGAAATTTCACGGGCAAGTGTACTTAGTATCTGAAGGTATCGGGGATGGTTGGATGAAGATTCTTCGAGATCCTTGTTCGAGCTTTTAACATTTTCAAAGATGAAGACTTGGAAATCTTGTTATTTTTGGGTGATTTTTCTTTTTCTTTTTACCACCATAAAATAACTATCACTTTAAGGAGTTACGTTGTAGTGCTCAGTGTCACATTTAATTGTGGATTTTCAAGAGGTGATGTACGTCTGATACTTGATGGTTGGTTGGATGAAGAGTATAGAGTACTTAGGGATTCAAAGGGGCATGAAATCTCGGCACCGCTCTTCGTTACATATGTGCAAGTTTAAGTCACGAGTTCGGGTTGTTTTACTTCAGGGTCAGATTCATCATATTGGGTTTTCTCCATCAGCTGTCACGACAAAGAGCCTACTGAATGATAATGGGGTTGATAACAAGTTAGCCAAGAGTAGTTGAAAAGAGAGAGATTATGACGTTTGAACACAACAGTTCAAGCCTCGTACCTCAAAGAAAAGAAAAGTGTACGCTTCAGTGCGCTTTATCTTCTAAAGAAGAGAAATCTTCTTATTAATGACCATTCTCATCAACATGCTTCATGCTTTTTCCATGCGCGCTAATTCATTAAGTGAACCGAACTACCGTTGCTAGTAATCTTATTCCACTTGCTCAATTAAAATGGCAATGGCGACATCATATGCAACCTTTGAGGGGGAGAAGTGTGAATAGACTACATTTGGATGATATTCACTTGTTTAATCAAGAATGACATCTCCGTATGCAATTCTTGAGGTGGAGAAAAAGTGTGATAATTCTGCATGTTGATTAATATCTGAGAATATATGGTCATACGGCTCCTAACTCATGTAAGAACCGAGCTTCTTCTTATCGGGTCATCATTACATGGAGTTTCTTCTAAGAACCGGGGCTGATATGATTAATGACAAAGTGCTTCCTATTGAGGGGTTAATTTCCTTGATGAACATCTTTCTGTTCTTATTTGATTGGGAGGGACTTTAGTTAAGGGGATTTGCTATTTGTAAGTTAACGGGAATGAATTTGGTGAGTTGAAGATGTTAACTTTCTATTCCCCAAATTAGACAATCTTGAAGAAGGTCGAGTCTACAGTTTGTTCTACATTTTCTGCTGCATGTTAGAAGACTAAAGACGAGTTGCATTTAACGATCTAAAGACTTCTTCATATTCCGGACATTTATCAAATAGATTGTCAGTTTAGGGGAGAGTAAAAAGTCAGATTTAACCCCTAATTAGATTTTCTCACATCGTTCTTCAGCAAGTTGATTCCTATAAGATTTCGAGTGTTCTTCTCAAAAGATTTCAAGTATCTGGGCTTATAATGTGTTGCTGATTCTGAAGTATCAAAACCAGCAAGGGGGAAGGAGACACGCATCTAAACGCGAGTAAACTTGATGAACTTAATACTTCTAAGTGATTGAAGAAATCCCGGGAAGACAAATGTCATTACCGCAGAGAAACTCAAGGTTTGACTCATGGCGTTTAGTGTTCTTATTCCAACTATGTGGGGGAAGAGATGGAAGAGTTAGTTTCTGGTAATTAAAGAGGTACACAAGTGTGTGATGATGTCGATGTTATCGCAATCATCAGGGGAGAGAGATTGTGTACATTGGGGACGCTCAGCTGCTTCACTTGAGAGCTTAATCAGTGATTCAGTGATAGATCACTTATTCCAGAGTTGACATCCGCAGAGATAATCAGTGATCGGCCTGCTACTTCAATGTTATCGGTTATTCTCTCTTTGGGCATTCGGGTACTTCGGGTTCTTGAGCTTCATACACTTTCTTCAGGGGAGATAAAAGTATACTTCGGGGTTATTCTTTGCATATCGGACTTAATCTGCTACTTTGATGTTATAAGTTTCTCTGTCTTTGGGTATATGTGTATTCAGATTCTTGAGCATTTATTCTAAGAGACTGGCTGCATCAATTTAACTACTTGGGGGAATTGGTCTCTTGACACCTTTTTGGGGATGCATCGCTTCAGACTTCAGTGGAAAAGAAATATGAGAAGATTCATTCATGAGTGGGATGATACGTTGCTGTTCTACTGGATGATATAACCCCGAACAGAGATTCACGATGATCATTCTTATGAGGAGCAGCAAGATCGATGATAATGGTGTGCTTCTTTGTGCACCTAGCTAAGGGAAGCTTGAAAGAAAGATCTGAATCTGCTTAGCTAAAGGATTTTCGGTTTGGGGGGAAGCTGCCAAAGTCTCGCATTCTTAAAATCTCAATTCCTTCTTTTCAAGAGCCTCGGAAGCTTTGGTGGTGGATGTTTAAGAGATGACGATTTCTATCTTCTACAACGGGGCTGTTCGATATCCTTATCTCGTTACTCATATCATCATCTTCTTAAACTATATCATCTACTCTATCTATAAATATTTATCATAAAACCAAATACAAAAATATAAAATCAACAAAAAGAAAATAGAAAATTATAAAATCTTGAAAAACCCATAAAAATAAGAAAATTTAAAAATTCTAAAAATATGTTTTCTCAAGACATGTCTTCTGGTATCGATAACATCTACGGTCTTAGAAATGTCATTCAATAATGGCACGAGACCATAGATGAAGTTCGAGCAGGAGGTGTAAATATTCTTTTTCAAAACATGTCTAAAACTATGGCTTGCAATTACTTCAGACTGTAACCCGTGCTTAAACAATAGCTTGCTATTATTTTCGATAGCAACCCGCTCTTCAAAAGAAGGAAAGTGCTGCGCTAAACCACTTTTCAAAATTATCGAGCACTTATCCTAAAACTAAATGAGGAAAGCGTGTCGACAAAAAGACGGCTGTTCCTACACAAATGTTTTTCCTTCTAAAATTCTTCAGAAAAATATTTGTTGTATTTCAAAATGGTGGAAAATAACTTGCTTTAAAATCAATCAGATTTGTAATTTTCATAAATTTGCAAAACCCAATCAATGACTTCAGCTTGTTTAAAATCTTTTATGAAATGAGTCATTGATTGAGGGGGAGAATGTTTTCAAATTTTTTTCATCTATCGAGCTTATCTAATTATCCTACATACTTAACTGAAAAATATGTTTGCCTATGTTGAAGGACTAGGAATCTAGGATATGGTTATTAGGATTAGACGATTAGAGTTTGATAAACACATAATTCCCATACTTTTTATGATTTGATTGGTATGTTGGATAGACTTTTATTAGTCGATTGCTGTTTGGGTGTTGTCGACCACCATATATCTGTTAGTGTGGACTAACGTATGCAGATAAGATGGTTTATAAGAATGTTCCCGATTCGGATCCCACAAAAGATTATGATTTGATGCCGAAAGAAAAGGCAACTATTTCTTGGGTTGATAAAAGAAGAAACGGAACTTAATTGAACCTCTATGGAGAGTTGGCATGACAAATGCAACGTCAGAGGTCTCGCTGCATCAGCAGATGGTTTTCTTCCTGCCCTACAACAAAAACTGAAGCAACTTGTGTTTTTCTCCACCTAACTTATCTTTGTGCAGGACAAGTAGTGAATAATACAATTTTTAAACAATTTTGAAAACATTGTGTTAAAATTGGAAAATTATTGTTTTGAAAATAAAATTAGACTAAAATCTTGGAAATCAACCGGACTTCATTTTATTAAATCTTAAGTCACTCAATCAATGACTACGGTCATTGATTGAGGGGGACAGTGATTTCATATTAAATATTTTCAAACGATATTTCATCATTAAAGTCCGTTTATACAAAATAAAGTGGTGATCTAAAGATTTAATGTTATGTCATGGTATGATTTTTCTTTAAAACTCAAAGATCTTTCAAAATAAATTTTTTTATGTTCTTGTTTGATTGTAAAATTGTTTTATTTTACTTAAAGATATTTTAAAACTATCATACCTGACACTAACAATCTTTAAATGTCTAAAATTGATCCTTATCAGTCAATTCCTAATTTAAAATCAAGCCACGTCTTTCCCCTAACATTTCTAAATGATTTAAATCACTTGGGATCACAAATCTCAAATGGTTTGATATTTTTAATCGAGGGAGAGATCGTGATTTAAATCTCAAACATGTTTTAGTCCTTTAGAGGCACTCCTGCCTCCATGTGCCAAACGATTTCAATATATGATGCACATGATAGAGGGGGAGCAGTTATCCAAAAACATGATGAGTATTTAAACCTGGCCACATATTCTCCCATGTTTTCTCAACCAAATTAAATCACTTGAGATAAAAAAATCTCAAAGGGTTTAATATTTTTGATCGGGGGAGAATTTGTGATTTAATTATGAAATCTGATAAAAGATGATTGTTTTGACTCAAAGTGCAGGCTGCTCTCCCATATGTGCTAAACGCTTTTGAATCTCGAAGCACATATTGAGGGGGAGCATTTCAAAAGAAAACAAACTCTCAAGGTACAAAAGCTTCTATGTTTTAACATAAGTACCTTGATTGATTTTCTAATGGTTTTCTTTATGGCTGTGTAATCGTGAAAGTACTTCAAAGAACTCTTTCCTCTATGTGCTAAATGATTTCAAACAACAAACGCACATTTTGAGGGGGAGAATTTACCAAGAAATTAAAATGGCTTTTTCCACGGAAATTGTGATTAAGAAATTATTTCAAAGAACTCTTGCCTCCACGTGCTAAACAATTTCAAAATCATATGCACATGTTGAGGGGGAGCATTTCTAAATGATCAAAACAATTAAGGTACAAAATGCTTTGATATTATATCACAAGTACCTTGATTGATTTTCCAAATGATTTTCTATTGGTTTCAAGAAGGAATGAACTATACCAAAAGACCGACCATTTTTACTTTATGCATGGTGTTATAAGGATGGTAAGGTTAGGTATTAGTTCCTACGATCCAGACAAAACCGAAGGAATCTACCCAGGGACAATCCGCTAGATAGTGTAGAAGTCCTTAGGTATGATGAAAAAAGGAGAAAAATGAGAATATGGGAAGAGTGCCGACTGAGACAGAGCTAGTACTGGAACAAACCCAACAAGGTTCTAGTAATGAAGTCTCGGTAAGCACTGAAGGGGTTGAAGAATGAAGAAGAAATGAATGTGAAAAGGGTGCAAAGAAATAGCCCTCTATTAATTCAACCTTAGGGCAGAAACCGAGTTCAATTCATATGCTACTGGCTATTACCAAGGTAACACCGTTATTGAAGACAAGACGTCATGGACCTAGTGACGCACTGCACTATAACTTCCCAAGCTACTCAAGTTCCTCTTAAAAGGACTTGTTTCATTCTCACGGGGAACCCACATAAGCTATCGACTCTCTCTTAGAGTTTGTTGATATTGAAGAAGGAGACCCTCTCCCTAGTCTCCGCATAGGAAATCAAAGTGCACAATTGAGTCTAGAGCCAAGAGATCATCCACAAAATCTCATTAGGACACAAAATTAATGAAGACTTGCTATTTTACACAATGTGGAAAGTAAGTATATATTGAGAGTCCTACGCATTATCCTTGTGATATTTGCTAGAACATCCGAGTGATATGTCAAATATTCACGTTGAAAATGGAAATCCTTCTAGAGCCAACATCAAACAAGCTCTTGGTGGGTGACATGTGAGATCTTTCCAAAAGATCAAGCTTGTGACAACTAGATAGAAACGATGGGGCGATTCAATCTTGAATCAACCTTGGTCCAGGAAATGAATTGACGAATACTTTTGAAAAATCGTTCGATGTGAAAATCTTCGTTTCTATAGCACATCGAATGTGTATTTAGTTTCAAATATAAAAATTATTTATGATTGAAAATTGATCTTTTTTATAAAACCTTCTCGTATTGCAAAACTCTTTCTTCAAGCAATACACGATTGTTTTTCAAATCAATTTTTCATCAATCAGTGAATATCAATTCGCTTGTTCACTCACTCCGTGTTGTCTACTTTGGGACGCTTCGGTTTGAGAACGGCTAGATCAAGCTGCGAAACCCTGTCAAGGAGATTCCTCGGAATTCTACTTGGTCACAGGCAGTATTTATACTGATCAACGGGGAACCGTGGTTCTTGCAACTATAATTCAACGAAAGTGAACAAAGACACTTTTGTGTGTTTTAGTGCTAACTGTTATTTGCAGGAACATTGGACGGTTGCAGCTGATCGTTATTGAGAAGTCAATTCACAACCGCATGCTCACAGCTTACACCAATATAATTGAAGAAAATCATGACAATCAAAGACATACAAAGATGCTCCCGCTACTCTGATGAAAAGATGTCATGATACAGAAAGTGTGAGCATGTCGGTCTAATAGTCACAACATCACATGAAGGCAACACAACAAAGGGTGATCCAGAGATTTACTGTGGCTGATGATCTCAAAGAAAGCTCGAAGATCATCAAGATGTGGATCAGTTCAAAGACCTCCACTGAAAGTACAAAATAATCGGACTATGAAGAGTCACTGCTAAAGCAAAAAGATTGCGAAAGTGAAGAATTGAAGTCTACGAGCTCATAACAGAAGACAAAATAGAATGCTAGGATTCAAACTGTAAATCATGGGGTGACCTCCCTTAGGGGGAGATTGTTAGGAATTGGAAATTCCATAGTGAAGTGTCGGTCACCCCAAATATAATCTAGCATAAGTTAGCTCGTAGACATATCGTTATTTACGTTATTTAGTAGTTAATTAGTTAGTTATTAGCTTAGTTATTAGTTTAGAGTAACACCGTGGAGGAAGGACGGGTATTTACCCACTGTATGCCTGATCCACAGTCCGACAGGAGGATGTATTAGTTGTAACTATAAATACCCCTTCCATCCTTGGAAGGGGTGGTGCTTCTAATCTAACATTTCATTCTTTTGTTTTAACTCTCTCTCTAAAACACCCTCTCTACTCTCTTCATCTCCCTAAACATGGCATACTCGTATTATCACCATCCTAGACCATCCGAATCATCAAACAACATAAAATGAATGATCCAACAGGTTTTCACTCTAAAAAAAAAACCATAGGGACGATTTATGTAATTTACTCTTTTAAAAAATAGAAAAAAAGAAACCTTTTCAATTTTATTATACGAAATTTTTTAAATTTTATTATAATAATTAAAAAAAAAGTAGTTTTTTTCTATTTTTTTTCTTAATTTTGTTGAAAAAAAATTATAATTTTACGTTGTCGTCCGCTTTTATAAGTTTTTATACGTTTTCACCTTTTTTTATACGTCTTCTACATTTATATACGTTTTCATTTGTTTTTACATGTTTTCATCCGTTTTTGTACATTTTATACGTTTTAATATGTGTTCATCCATTTTTATACGTTTCGTCCATTTTTGTTTGTTTTTATACGTTTTCGTCTATTTTTATATGTTCTTATACGATTTTTGTACAATATCATCCGTTTTTATACCTTTTTGTTTTTTTCGTTTTTGGACGTTATTACACGTTTTTATCCGTTAATATATGATTTTTTTCGTTTTTGGACGTTATTATACATTTTTATCCGTTTTTGTTCGTTTTTAGTACGTTTTTGAATGTTTTATGCATTTTCGTACAAAAACGTATAAAAAACAACAAAACATACGAAAACTTATAAAACTTACAAAAACGTGTAAAAATGGATAAAACCATATAAAAATATACGAAAACAACGTATAAAAAAGGATAAAAACGTACAAAGACGTATAATGACGTCCAAAAACGAAAAAAAAAATCTAGAAAAACGTCCAAAAATCTTATAAAAACATACAAAATCGTATAAAAACGTACAAACAAATTTTGTAATAAAATTAAAAAAATTAAAAAATAAGTTTTTAAAAAAATATTTTAATAAAATAAATTTTATTTTTTAATTAATTTTTATTTTTTTAAATAAAATTTAAAATTAAAAAAATAAATAAATATATTTTAATAAAATCAAAATTAACATTTTTTTTAAATTTGATTTTAATTTTTTAAATAAGATTAAAAAATTATTTAAAAATGTTTTCTTTTAATTTATTATAATAAAATTAAAAAAAAAAATAAAAATCATTTAATGAAATTTGAAAATTTTTATTTATTTATTTATTTATTTATTTTTAATATTTTTTTTTAAGAATAAATTACATAAATCGTCTTTGTGGTTTGTATTTTGAGAGGAAAACCCCAAATTACAAGGTCACCCTCACGTTAGTCCATTTAAGTCAAGTTAGGTATTTTTTTTAACGTCTGTTTGGACTTGGGTCAGAATTTGGACTGGACCCGTAAAAATCAAAAACCACATAAACATGACCCGCTTAGAAAAACCACAGGGACAAGATCCGTAATTTTTGGCAAACCGCAAGGCGATTTATAGTTTCAACTAGTTACACATTCAGTTATTTGTATAGTTTTAATTATAATGTATTTTTAAATCTTTATTATCTGCCCATCCTCAAATAAAATAAAATAAAATAAATTTGCTTTGTATTTGTCTTAAAACTTGCCACATAGATTTTTGTATTGTATGTTATAACTCTAACTTCTACATAAAAGTATTTGCCAATTTTAATAATACAAAAATAAAAATAAAATAAAAAGGACGTTATCACTAAAAAGCCACAAAAACAATAGAGTGACTCAAGTGAACAAAAGTTAAAAAAGTACAATGGCTTTGTTTATTAACCTTAATTTCAAAGCCTTATTCTCCCTTAGTAGTCTAATTAAAACCCTCTCTCTCTAAACCACTTAATTTAGTAAACAAGCCTTAAATATAGAGGTGTGAAATGTGAAATTTATGATCAAATAAATATAGTAACATAGGTGTAACGCTCATTTTACAAGAATAAAAAAATGGAAAGGAAAATGTGACTCGAGTTAAATGATCTGAAATGTAAAAAAAACGTGACTCAAGCTAACCGAACAATATTTAACCTCGAGTTTACCTAAACTATTAGGAATTCATTCCTAAGCTCTATTCTCTCTGAGTACAAGTGCAAAACATATACATTACGCGATATGAATCAAGGTATAACAAATTGTTACTTATTTATTCCTTTATGAACTGCATTTATTCGTAAAAACTAAATTACTAGTATAATGTTTGCCCAGACAAAACAAAGTTGATGCTTATGCGTGCACTTTAATCTTGATTTGAAGTTACTCTTTGAAGTTACTCGATTTGTTATTTATGTTTTGATCTATTAAATGTTATTGATTTTAATTCTAAATCTTTTGGTTAGATCTACTTGGTAGCATGATAGTGCGATTAATATTGTTCAGCTAATTCATTACTCCAAATTGTAGATGTTTATAATTTATAGTTCTTGCACTTATGATGAAATGATGAGATGCTATGATGACGTAGTTATAGTCTAGGGTCAATGATGCAACCTAGTTCTCTATAACCGAAGCTCTGATGCCAATCTGTCACACCCCCAAATTACCTGTTTTGCAGCGGAATGGAATTCCTGGGGATTGACTGTCATAGCATCACAATCACAGTTATATTGAACGACCTAAAGTGTCGTTTGGAAAATACATCGTTTGATTTAATAAAATAATCAGAGTTACAAAGTATAGGTCCCAAATGAAAGTTACTATGTGCGGAAAGTAAGTTTAGTACAAGTCAAACGATGTTTTTAAAGTGTATAAATCCCATGTGAGACGCGTCGTCACCGCGACTCTATGCTATGTCCACATGCATGCCATGAAGTGAATGCCTTAGTTACCTGAAAATACATTGCTAAAACGGTCAACACAATGGTTGAGTGAGTTCATAGAGTTTATGTAAATGTTTAATACGACTACCACAAGTATAAATTATGTATGACAATGTCGCCATAAAATGATACAATTGCTTAAGCACATGACACCGAAGCTTGACTGATGTTCGCCCCAACAGAGTGTTTTGCCAAACAACTCAATAATGATAATGAAGTGAAATGCATCCGTCCGGTTGGAATCCGTCAACCCGGATGGAGGTGTCACCCTCGATAGATCTATCCACTCACCCTCGCTTCTATGAAATTAACGGTTCATGATTATGAAATGGGGACATTTAACTGGCAATGAGGTAACTTAAGCAATGTAATGAATTTGAATATACTTGGCATCGTAGTAAAAATGATGTGCAATGTATTCTCCCCCGTAGGTTTGAAATAAGTAAAAACTTGAATAAATCGGGGCAATGAAAACTCACCTGTTGCAATGATTATGATGACAAAAGTGGATACACTGAAATGTAGCGTGAATCTCGAAACTGACCTATTATGAATGATATGATATGTAATAAGTCATGATGTAATGTTATGCATGCAATTCGGATGATATTTATACCACTTATGAATTTTTGAAAACAATACTTCTCGTCGAAAATATAATCTTTTAACGTCTTGACCATTTTTAAATTACTTCACATGTATTTACGTTGAAATGATATCCGACGATAATCATTTGGTGATTTATTAAGAGAATATAACTTTTCGTCGTAAAATAATGTCATTGATATTTCCATGAAAGTGACAAAAACGGCCTCTAAAAGCTAGTCGAAAAATGGTGCACGTCGAGCGTTAGGAAACAAACTCAACGGTTTTGGGAAGCTCGTATGATAATCTCAAAGTTTTAGTACATGAGTTTCTATCCTAGAGGTCTCGAACATAAGGAAAAATAGAGGTTAAGTATGGTACTTTTAGTCCAAAATATAGTTTAAGGATGGTTTTTCGGCAAAGTTTAAGCGACCGTAATTAATTCATTACAACTCCGCTAAACAAACAATCGGACATTTTAGAAAGTATACTTGGCGATTTCACTTTTACTAGAAGACTTCACTTTATGAAAAGTTCTAAATCAATGTTAAAAACAACTTTTAACTTGGTAACTAGTTTTTGCCGCAAAACTTGTTTATTAGAAATGTTTTATAGTTTTTCTTATATGATAATAGTTACGGCAACTTTTGTAAAGATGTGTAATTTACTCGTTACAAATCCGTTTTCTACGTTTTAAAGATCCTTAACTTCGTATCGAAGTATACTAACATATTTTTAACAAATCGACATAATTTACAACGTCCAAGCTTCATTTTTGACTCGTACAAAACAAATATTGTTTGCTGAAATTTCCAGAATTTTGTATTTTTCGTCGCCAAATTGAAAAATTCATAACTTCTTCGTTATAGCTCCGTTTTAATCCGTTCAAGCGGCCACGGTTTCGTTTTAAAGTATATTTTCTAAATATCTAGGCCAAAAATTTTTACCTACTGTCGGACTTTCCAGAATTTCAAAATAAGGACAGACCCTTTTCAAAACGTGTCGAAATGAGTTTTTCTCGCGCCAAACCTATTCTAACCCATTCAAAACAACTCCGAAGCTATTCTAATCCTACCATACACCTTCTTAGGGTGTCATGGGTTCCTAGACATCACCAAAACTAATCTATAACAAGGAGTAATTATAGGATGGATTATATATAGTTAACACTTAAAAACCTTAAAAACCTTAAAAACCTTAAAAATGGTATAAACATCATGAGACTTGCATGTTTCTCAAATAAAATGATATGACCATAAAAATGAATGTGAAATAATAACATGAATATGAATGCTTACTAGTGATATGATGAGGTTTAAGGACAAAAAGGGTTTTCCTAATCACTTGAGGTTTGTATTACAAAACCTATGCAACAAATGATACTAGAGTTTAATAAATCTTGTCTTGAAAATTTGAGATGATCCTCCACCTTGGTCCTTGGCTGCCGAATTTTTAGAGAGAAAAGAGAGAAGAGTTTGATCTAGTTTTTGTGAAATAAAAGAAATGAAATGAGATGATACATGAGTTAGTAGTATAATACATATTATACTTAGAGATATTATGTAAAATCCCTTGTGACTCACCCCTTGTGTCGACAAGGGGTGTTAGTCATCCTTTTGAAATGTTTTTTTTTTTTTTTTTTTTAAATTGTTTAAGTATAATAACTTGTAAGATATTTGAAGTTAAGTGGTAAGTTGTAGTCACTTGTGAATATTTAGGGTAGCGTTGGATAAAAATAAATTTTCACGGGTCAAGATAAAATATATTTAGGTCATAAAAATTATAAAAATACATTTCTTGCAAAATTTGAGTGATATAATAATAATCGTGTCGTATTTAAGAAAAACGTCGTAATTATATAAATACAACAATTTAGTTACAAAATAAATTTAAAACATTGGGTAAACTCATAATATTATTTTTATAGACTTAATATGAGTATAAAAATATATTGGAATAATTTTTGGAAGTAATGGATCAATTGTTCAAAATAATTAATTACGCGATAACGTTTATTTAATATAAGTTATACGTTTAATGAAAAGTGAAAAACCATGCGTGAACTAATATGATGAAAATGATGTTAATGAAATGTAGACTAAACTTAGTCTATATGAAATGACCTTGATGATATGATCATGAATTCACAGCTAAACCATTACGGTTACGTGAATTTGATGCTCGTAAACCTAGTTTACGATAAACGATAAATGATGAAGCATGAATAATGTTTTGAAGTATGACCTGAAAATACGAGTTGTCACATTCGCCCAACCAAAAAGGAATTCAGTCCCTGAATTCAGTTCGTGTTAGTCTATCGAATTTTTGAGTTTGTGATTAATATCGAGGAAAGAAGACATGAGGAGGTGTCGTTACGATTATCGTTGATTAAGAGTGTATAAAAACATCATAGTAGAGAAAATATCGGATGAATCTCCCACGAGCAATACTTTGATTTTTGGAATATGTGAAAATTTTGCTTGCACTAAGATTTATAAATAACTGCTCCCAACATAACATGATCCCTCCAGAATTAGACATAGTTAGCTAGGCTATGTATAATTAAGGAACGATGATGTGACGTTCGGTTTAGTTGTTATAACTCTCAATGTTTACAAAGATTTAAACCGTGTCGTTAAAATGGTAGTTAAAGTAAAAGGAATTAAAATTTTCGTAAGTGATAACAAATCGAATAGAAAATAAAGTACGATAGATAAGAATATTTTACAACGAGTGGTTTATCAAAAGTAGTACATATTAAGTCATAAGATCCGAATACGATGAAAGACATAAACTTAGTACAACATAGTACATAAAGAAAAATAAGACTGTTAGTTTCCGAACTTCTTCAGTCTTCCGCGTTGTTGAAATCCTGTTGAGCTTCACCTCCTTCTAACATGTATGCATTCCCATGAGCTCCTTCAACTTGTTGCCCTTCGTTTTGGGGACATTGGTTCCGATAGTGTCCTTGTTCCCCACATCCGAAGCATGTGACTACGGCTTTACCTTTACAATCCCTGGCTAGATGTCCCAGTTTTTGGCATTTGTGGCACTTGGCAGGGCAAGGACCCGAGTGATGAAAATTACATCGATTACATAGTGGGTGTGTTCCAGCATAACCTCTGCCTTCCATTGGTGCAGCGACATAAACCATTCCAGCTTCTTGCCTTCTATTTTGTTGTTGATGATGGTTAGTGTTACGGTTTTGGTTGTTGTTGTTATAACCTCCTTGGTCATTTTCCCATTTCCTTTTGTTGTTGTTGATTTGGTTATCGTCGTTGTTTTTGTTGTTTTGGTTATTGTTGTAGTTGATGTGGTTGTTGGTATTGTTGTTGTTTCGGTTGATGTTTGCGATTTTGCCTCTCTTTACTACCTGAGCCATGAGCTTTTGCGACACTCGAATGGACTCCTCAATCGTTTGTGGATCAAATGAAATCACATCTCCTTGAATAACTTCGGGAAGTCCCCCGATGAAAGCCTCCAGTAGCTTCTCGTTATCCGAAACCATAGATGGGCATAACGCTGCTAATTCTTGAAACCTTCGAACGTAAGCATCAATATCATACCCAATAGTTACCAACTCGTAGAATTCGGTCTCCAACTTTTTCACCTCCGTACGCGGACAATACTTCCTTGTTAGCAAACTCTTGAATTGCACCCATGTGGTCCTGTACGCATTTTCCATTCCCATCGGCTGAGCATACGAATTCCACCACGACATTGCTCCGTCCAGTAGTGTACTCGTAGCAAACTTAACCTTGCTATCCTCCGGGCAATTACATAACAGAAACACGGATTCCATTTTCTCGAACCATCTAACCATGGCAGTTGCCCCTTCAGTACCCTTGAACTTAGTGGGATCTCCACTTTTGAAATCCTTATACGAACAGCTTCTAACCCCGGACCCTCCTGCATTACCTGCAGCAGCAGCAAGTCTAGCGGCCTCAACAGTTGCCGCAGCCGCAGCAGCAGCCGCCATCGATGCTCTCCCGGTCCTTAGTGCATCGGCTATGCTATCATTCACATATTTCTGCATAGCAGCTTGAGTCAATTCAGGTGTGGCTTTCTTCGGCGCCATAACTTTTTCAAAATAAGAGGAAAGGTGAGACGTAGCAAAGTCTGATGTTAATAATAAATGCTCCAAAAAGATATGATATGAGGTGATAAGTTTGAGGTTATTTTTCAAAATAATCGATGGTTTCCTAAGAAATGGGTTATGAGATGTCGTAAGTGCTTCAAATGTATGATGGTTTGGTGACTAAATGTGTGAATAGCGTGTAACTCGACATGTTAGTGGTGAAACAAAGGAGTGAGAGTGACTTCGCCCTACTTAAAGGTTTTATCTCGGCATTCGACGTTATCGGTGATGAATCAGCTGATATTAAAATTGTGATAGGGAATGACAAGGCATTCTCCACATTAGAGTATGAGGAAATGATAATGGAATGGGTAATTAAAGGCATCCATGTGACAATCGTTTTGAAGTGAAAGTAAATAACTCGAAAAATGTACGTATAAACCGCATGTAAAGTGAACATGCACTTATGATGAAATGATGAGATGCTATGATGATGTAGTTATAGTCTAGGGTCAATGATGCAACCTAGTTCTCTATAACCGAAGCTCTGATGCCAATCTGTCACACCCCCAAATTACCTGTTTTGCAGCGGAATGGAATTCCTGGGGATTGACTGTCATAGCATCACAATCACAGTTATATTGAACGACCTAAAGTGTCGTTTGGAAAATACATCGTTTGATTTAATAAAATAATCAGAGTTACAAAGTATAGGTCCCAAATGAAAGTTACTATGTGCGGAAAGTAAGTTTAGTACAAGTCAAACGATGTTTTTAAAGTGTATAAATCCCATGTGAGACGCGTCGTCACCGCGACTCTATGCTATGTCCACATGCATGCCATGAAGTGAATGCCTTAGTTACCTGAAAATACATTGCTAAAACGGTCAACACAATGGTTGACTGAGTTCATAGAGTTTATGTAAATGTTTAATATGACTACCACAAGTATAAATTATGTATGACAATGTCGCCATAAAATGATACAATTGCTTAAGCACATGACACCGAAGCTTGACTGATGTTCGCCCCAACAGAGTGTTTTGCCAAACAACTCAATAATGATAATGAAGTGAAATGCATCCGTCCGGTTGGAATCCGCCAACCCGGATGGAGGTGTCACCCTCGATAGATCTATCCACTCACCCTCGCTTCTATGAAATTAACGGTTCATGATTATGAAATGGGGACATTTAACTGGCAATGAGGTAACTTAAGCAATGTAATGAATTTGAATATACTTGGCATCGTAGTAAAAATGATGTGCAATGTATTCTCCCCCGTAGGTTTGAAATAAGTAAAAACTTGAATAAATCGGGGCTATGAAAACTCACCTGTTGCAATGATTATGATGACAAAAGTGGATACACTGAAATGTAGCGTGAATCTCGAAACTGACCTATTATGAATGATATGATATGTAATAAGTCATGATGTAATGTTATGCATGCAATTCGGATGATATTTATACCACTTATGAATTTTTGAAAACAATACTTCTCGTCGAAAATATAATCTTTTAACGTCTTGACCATTTTTAAATTACTTCACATGTATTTACGTTGAAATGATATCCGACGATAATCATTTGGTGATTTATTAAGAGAATATAACTTTTCGTCGTAAAATAATGTCATTGATATTTCCAGGAAAGTGACAAAAACGGCCTCTAAAAGCTAGTCGAAAAATGGTGCACGTCGAGCGTTAGGAAACAAACTCAACGGTTTTGGGAAGCTCGTATGATAATCTCAAAGTTTTAGTACATGAGTTTCTATCCTAGAGGTCTCGAACATAAGGAAAAATAGAGGTTAAGTATGGTACTTTTAGTCCAAAATATAGTTTAAGGATGGTTTTTCGGCAAAGTTTAAGCGACCGTAATTAATTCATTACAACTCCGCTAAACAAACAATCGGACATTTTAGAAAGTATACTTGGCAATTTCACTTTTACTAGAAGACTTCACTTTATGAAAAGTTCTAAATCAATGTTAAAAACAACCTTTAACTTGGTAACTAGTTTTTGCCGCAAAACTTGTTTATTAGAAATGTTTTATAGTTTTTCTTATATGATAATAGTTACGGCAACTTTTGTAAAGATGTGTAATTTAGTCGTTACAAATCCGTTTTCTACGTTTTAAAGATCCTTAACTTCGTATCGAAGTATACTAACATATTTTTAACAAATCGACATAATTTACAACGTCCAAACTTCATTTTTGACTCGTACAAAACAAATATTGTTTGCTGAAATTTCCAGAATTTTGTATTTTTCGTCGCCAAATTGAAAAATTCATAACTTCTTCGTTATAGCTCCGTTTTAATCCGTTCAAGCGGCCACGGTTTCGTTTTAAAGTATATTTTCTAAATATCTAGGCCAAAATTTTTTACCTACTGTCAGATTTTCCAGAATTTCAAAATAAGGACAGACCCTTTTCAAAACGTGTCAAAATGAGTTTTTCTCGCGCCAAACCTATTCTAACCCATTCAAAACAACTCCGAAGCTATTCTAATCCTACCATACACCTTCTTAGGGTGTCATGGGTTCCTAGACATCACCAAAACTAATATATAACAAGGAGTAATTATAGGATGGATTATATATAGTTAACACTTAAAAACCTTAAAAACCTTAAAAATGGTATAAACATCATGAGACTTGCATGTTTCTCAAATAAAATGATATGACCATAAAAATGAATGTGAAATAATAACATGAATATGAATGCTTACTAGTGATATGATGAGGTTTAAGGACAAAAAGGGTTTTCCTAATCACTTGAGGTTTGTATTACAAAACCTATGCAACAAATGATACTAGAGTTTAATAAATCTTGTCTTGAAAATTTGAGATGATCCTCCACCTTGGTCCTTGGCTGCCGAATTTTTAGAGAGAAAAGAGAGAAGAGTTTGATCTAGTTTTTGTGAAATAAAAGAAATGAAATGAGATGATACATGAGTTAGTAGTATAATACATATTATACTTAGAGATATTATGTAAAATCCCTTGTGACTCACCCCTTGTGTCGACAAGGGGTGTTAGTCATCCTTTTGATATGTTTTTTTTTTTTTTTTTTTAAATTGTTTAAGTATAATAACTTGTAAGATATTTGAAGTTAAGTGGTAAGTTGTAGTCACTTGTGAATATTTAGGGTAGCGTTGGATAAAAATAAATTTTCACGGGTCAAGATAAAATATATTTAGGTCATAAAAATTATAAAAATACATTTCTTGCAAAATTTGAGTGATATAATAATAATCGTGTCGTATTTAAGAAAAACGTCGTAATTATATAAATACAACAATTTAGTTACAAAATAAATTTAAAACATTGGGTAAACTCATAATATTATTTTTATAGACTTAATATGAGTATAAAAATATATTGGAATAATTTTTGGAAGTAATGGATCAATTGTTCAAAATAATTAATTACGCGATAACGTTTATTTAATATAAGTTATACGTTTAATGAAAAGTGAAAAACCATGCGTGAACTAATATGATGAAAATGATGTTAATGAAATGTAGACTAAACTTAGTCTATATGAAATGACCTTGATGATATGATCATGAATTCACAGCTAAACCATTACGGTTACGTGAATTTGATGCTCGTAAACCTAGTTTACGATAAACGATAAATGATGAAGCATGAATAATGTTTTGAAGTATGACCTGAAAATACGAGTTGTCACATACTATATTTGAGTTCATCACAAAAGCCAGTTCGTTAACCATTTCGAAGACTATTGTTGAAGTTTCCCAGAAAACAAATGGAAAATCTAGTGCACATTCAAAGAATGGTATATACCAGGAATTTAATTGCTCGTTTATTATATTATTTGTTGTATAAATTAGCCAATGTTCTACTTCGTATAGGAAAATATATTGCAACAGAAGCTGCTCGCGAGTTTCTCAAAATGGACAAAAGTAGCAAATCTACCTCTATTGATGAAATTATGGATACTGAAAAAGGCCAGGATGAAAAGAATTTACCTTCGGTTCTCCAAGATGAAGTTGAAGAGAATGAATCTTAGCTACTATTGTAAGCTAAATCTATCTGAAGCATATATATAACTATTTGTTGTTCACCTACATTAAATTATGGGTAAGCGTTCACTAAGTGTAGCTGCTCTTAACACACCTCGCAAAACCAAGCTTACCAACCAAAATTGGATCATCATCTACTACTAGTGCCAAACCATATGTTGCATCTAAAAATATTGGTATTCCAGGATCTATCGTTAATTTTTATATATTATTTTATATGATTGTTATTTAAGTAGTGACATTAATATTTCTACTGAAAGCTCTTTATATACTTGTCGTAGGTAAGACGATCTATGTAAAAAACTTGCCACTAGAAGTTACACGTAGAACACTGACCAACGTGGTTAAGAAATTTGGAAATGTCAAGCATATGAACATCCAGATTAGATCCATCAGGGTTTGGCCTAGCTCAACTATATTATCTTTCAAGTATTTTATGATCATCTCTTTGATGCTGATAAGTATATATTCTGCGTATAGGATGGTTGTCGCTATGCATTTATGAAATTCAATAGCCAGAAAGCTGCAAAACAGGCTGTTGAGGTACGTGCCTTAAGTTTACAAGCCTCTGTCAATTATTATATAAAAATAACTAAACTAAGGCTCAAGTATGTCCATATATATTTATGTAGTTAACATATATTTAATAAAGTTCGGCTACCTTTATATGGAGAAATTGTTATTCTAAGTTTATGAATGTAGTGACTGTTGGTCTGTTATTCACTTAGATTTATGAGAATTTTCTAATTTTTAACTAATGCAGGCTGGTTATATCCAGTTTGATGGGTATGAATGCGAAGTTGAGTATAAGAAAGGTAATACACAAGGTTTGTGAAGAGTATCAATTTTATGTGTGTATGTATATGATACAAAACCAACCACTAAGTTATGGTAAAAACGTACATTTTTAGGTCGGGAAGGTTGTGATATGAGTACGGGCAGTAGCCATGGCAGTGTTGGGGACAATAAAAGTAGCGACAACAATGGCAAGGGAAATGGTTCAAAATATGTAGTTTAGTTGATTACTTTTCGGGATCATTGACCAAGTTTTTCTGGAGTTTAATCTTGGTCTAGTTTTGTATTTGAAAACAAGGTCTTGTATTGTTAAGTTTTATAAAAAGGACTTGGAGCTTTTTCAGTGTGACTCAAAGATTTTATTTGGTCTGTGAAATTTATATTGTTTAGTAATTTATGTTGATTTTATTGAATATGTGTATTTGCCTGGAATCATCAAAAATTATGATAAGTATATCTTTCAAGTATTTGACGATCATCTTTTTGTGTATGTATATGATATAAAACCAACCACTAAGGATTGATTAAAGGGAGCTCACGATAGATGCATAAGAATTTTTTTTGACATCTTTTTTAGGTTCTAGACGTTCGTCATATAGTACCAATGAACTCATAATTTGTGATGATTCCAGGCAAATATACATATTCAATAAAATCAACATAAATTACTAAACAATATAAATTTCACAGACCAAATCAAATCTTTGAGTCACACTGAAAAAGCTCCAAGTCCTTTTTATAAAACTTAACAATACAAGAGCTTGTTTTCAAATACAAAATTAGACAAAGATTAAACTCCAGAAAAACTTGGTCAAGGATCCCGAAAAGTAATCAACTAAACTACAGATTTTGAACCATTGCCCTTACCATTGTTGTTGCCACTTTTATTGTCCCCAACACCGCCATGGATACTGCCAGTACTCATATCACAACCTTCCCGACCTAAAAATGTACATTTTTACCAGAACTTAGTGGTTGGTTTTGTATCATATACATACACACATAAAATTGATACTCTACACAAACCTTGTGTATTACCTTTCTTATACTCAACTTCGCATTCATACCCATCAAAATGGATATAACCAGCCTGCATTAGTTAAAAATTAGAAAATTCTCATAAATCTAAGTGAATAACAGACCAACAGTCACTACATTCATAAACTTAGAATAACAATTTCTCCATATAAAGGTAGCCGAATATTATTAAATATATGTGAACTACATCAATATATATGGACATACTTGAGCCTTAGTTTAGTCATTTCTATATAATAATTGACAGAGGCTTGTAAACTTAAGGCACATACCTCAACAGCCTGTTTTTCAGCTTTCTGGCTATTGAATTCCATAAATGCATAGCGACAACCATCCTATACGCAGAATATATACTTATTAGCATCAAAGAGATGATCGTAAAATAATTGAAAGATAATATAGTTGAGCTAGGCCAAACCCTGATGATTCAATAGCCAGAAAGCTGCAAAACAGGCTGTTGAGGTACGTGCCTTAAGTTTACAAGCTTCTGTCAATTAATATATAGAAATAATTAAAATAAGGCTTAAGTATGTCCATATATATTTATGTGTAACTGTTGGTCTGTTATTCACTTAGATTTATCAGAATTTTCCAATTTTTAACTAATGCAGGCTGGTTATATCCAGTTTGATGGGTATGAATGCGAAGTTGAGTATAAGAAAGTTGATACACAAGGTTTGTGAAGAGTATCAATTTTTTTGTGTATGTATATGATACAAAACTAACCACTAAGTTCTGGTAAAAATGTACATAAGAATTTTTTTTGGCATTCAATAGCTAGAAAGCTGCAAAATAGGCTGTTGAGGTACGTGCCTTAAGTTTACAAGCTTCTGTCAATTAATATATAGAAATAATTAAACTAAGGCTTAAGTATGTCTATATATATTTATGTAGTTCACATATATTTAATAAAGTTCGGCTACCTTTATATGGAGAAATTGTTATTCTAAGTTTATGAATGTAGTAACTGTTGGTCTGTTATTCACTTAGGTTATATCCAGTTTGATGAGTATGAATGCGAAGTTGAGTATAAGAAAGTTGATACACAAGGTTTTTGAAAAGTATCAATTTTTGTGTGTATGTATATGATACAAAACCAACCACTAAGTTCTGGTAAAAATGTACATTTTCAGGTCAGAAAGGCCGTGATAAGAGTACTGGCAGTAGCCATGGTAGTGTTGGGGATAATAAAACTGGTGACAACAATGGCAAGGGCAATGGTTCAAAACCTTTAGTTTAGTTTAGTTGATTACTTTTCGGGGTCCTTGATCAAGTTTTTATGGAGTTTAATATTTGTCTAATTTTGTATTTGAAAACAAGGTTCTGTGTTGTTAAGTTTTATAAAAAGGACTTAGAGATTTTTCTGTGTGACTCAAAAATTTGATTTCGTCTGTGAAATCTATATTGTTTAGTAATTTATGTTGGTTTTATTGAATATGTGTTGCAAGAATTTGGTTGTTTTGGTCTTGTGTTGGATCCTTGCTTAAAACTACTTAAATACTAGAAACATATATTTTGTTGAACCTGTGTTGATTTGGTCTTGTTTTGTTAAGTTTGGATCCTTGATTTTATTATGGATACATGTGATGTCTCAAACGGGTTAAAAAAGCAGATGTGTGTTTAATTTAAAAGAAAATGATTTGATGGTGGTGGTTGTGTGGTGGTATAGGAGGCGGCGGTGCAAACTCAAAATTAAAATAAAAGTGGGGAATAAGACAAGGGTAAATTAGTCATTTGGCATGGGGTTTGACTTTGACTAACAGGGACTTTTAATACTCGTTAGCCAAAATACACGAATTGCAAAAAACTACCATGTATAGGGACATTGTTCGCAAAAAGTGCAAACCACAAGTACATCCTTCGCTATTAAGTTTGTCAAGGACATTTTTATCAAAAATGGCAAACCACATGGACATTTTTTCCTATTTGATAAAAGAAATTGGTATATGTGAAAAGACATACCTTTCCTTTATCAAAACTGACCCAAAATAAACCGGAAACGAGCCGTTAATGCCTAATATTTCTTTGTTTCTTGAGTTTATGCATGTGCAGGTACGGATATTAGAAAACAGACAAAAGAAAGACAAAACAGAAGAAAACCGAGCACGAGAATGAGAAGAGTGCAAAAGCCGATATCGGGATCCAGTTTTAAGGGTTTTATATGCTCAAAAAGTCAGATTACGAAGCTTTGGATCATGTTCGGGGAGTTTTCTCCTTTTCACCCTCACTTTACCAAAATTTCCAATCACACCCTTCATTTCACCAAATTTACACAAAAGCCCCTCAACTTTTACAAAATTACAATTTCCACCCTCAATTTACCATATTTACCCCTTTTACCCTCATAAAGCTCATTATACCAATTTTACATAATCGCCTTGATATAAATTACACATTTGGACCTTGGATTTACTATTTTTACATGAATGGTCCTTGTGTAATTTCGGATTACCAAACTAAATAACCAAATCCAATATTCAAATCCATGTCCAACAGCCCAAGCCCACTACAACTATCCCACATACCCGGTCCACCCATACATATTTCTGACCCCTTCCTTTTACAAAATGACCCCAACCAATACCCCTTTGTGACCCCCCATATCCATACTAGTCAACAATATAACTCCTCTGGTCAAACAACCCAAAACGCGCCCTTTTCACCCCCAAAATGCCAATTACTTTTTATCACCACTTACATTTACATTTACCCTGCTCCCACTTAATTCACATACACTTAACTCCCTTAGAAGCCTCTGACAAACGTGTCAGAGGGAATGACATAGGGATTGCCAAGTTGTACAAATGAAAGCATCCTATTGGTTGTGACACCTCATGGAAGTGATCCTAAGGCTGAGATCAAATGAGATGATACAGGATGAAGATCAATGGTGGAGATAAGAGTTCTTGAAGCTTCTGAATGATGCCCTAGATGCTCCTGCTCACCTATATAGAGCCCTACTCATCCACAAGAGAAATTCGTCCAATTTTTCATGCATTAGAAAAGTTGTTATCATTTAATTTCCTATTTTTAGTTTAATTGTTTTCCATTAATTTCAATGTAATCTCAATTTTAATACAAGTTATTTCCTTCCTTTGAATTCATTGTCAAATTTCTAAGCATTTAATTCTGTTTCAAATTGCTCTGCAAGTTTCCATTTCTGTTTGGATAAGCTCATATGAGCTTATGTTAGCTTATGTGAGTTTATTATTGTTTGAACTTGTTTTAATTTCAATTTATTCAAAAAGTCAAAGAAAACGTCAAAACAGTTTCAAGTTAATTTCTGGTTTTAATTAGTTAAAATGTTGAGTTTTATGTTTATTTGAGTATTCCATTTCATTTTAGGTCAGAATTTCATCAAACTTTTGAAGATTAATGCATTTGTTTCATTTAAAGGAGTGTTTGGTTTAAACATTTTATTTGTGTTCAAGTGAGTTTCAAAGGTCAAAATCTGGTTCTTATAGTTTCGTTTAAGTTAGTTTAGTTTAGAATACCTTAGGTCATTTAAATAAAAGTCAAAAAAGCATTTTATTCCTCATTTTTCTGCTTAATATGTTGAAATCAGTTGCATAATTTCTCTTATAGTTGCATTTAGTGCATTTAGTGTTAGGGTAGCTTTATTAGGTGTTCTTATAGTTTATTTCATCACTTTCCATCATTTTAGATAGATCAAAGTTCAAAAAAGTCAACTCTCTTATTTTCTCCAAAAAGTCAGTTTCTGTGTTCATCAAGTTTCTGATGTGATCTTATCTGGGTGGCTTTTAGAGCATCAAATTGTTTTAAAATTGTGTTTAATCTGTTTTTAGTGGTATTTTGGAGTATAGATTTCATTTGTTTTTGGTTAAATTGCATGTCCAATATCATTTGCTGATTTAAAATTGAGCTCAAAGTTGGTGGTTTTGCTCCCTTATATGCCCTTAGTTTATGTCAGCATATACTGTCCCAAGTAAGCTTATTCAAGTCAACTTTTCTACATATTCTTGTGATGAAATTGAATGATCAATGCTTCCTTAGATAGACTCTAGGACATATTTTACCTATTTGATCCTTACTTTGCCATGTGTGCTTATTTGGATAGCTTATTAGGTCTTAAAGTTGTCCCTTAGCTGCACAAGTTCTATTCTGCCCAATTGCTTATCAGCTTATTTCCTTTTGCTTATTCTGTCTCTAGGTGCTTAAATAGAAACTTAGGATTGCTTTTAGTTTGTTTTCTCTTAGATTTAGCTATTATGAATGTTCTTAAAGCTTATTTTCATATCTGTCCATTTAGCTTTTCCCTTAATGCCCTTAAACTACCATAGCTTTTTCCCTTAGTCCCATAGCTGTTAATAAGTTCTGTTAGCCTATTTTTTTGTTTCCTTTAAGTCCCCTAGCATAAACTTAATTCCCAGTAGCTTATTTATACTAAATTAGATTACTATTAGCTTAATTTAGCCTTTGTTTTAGCTCTAGTTTAATATGTGCTTATTAGATTAAACTGTGATAATTCAAGCTTATATATCTGCTTATTGTTCCAGCTTTCAAAAAGCTTGTGTTTACAGAAGTTCTTATCTCTAAGTTCATTTCAAGTTTATAAAAAAAATTCCAAAAATAAAATAGAAAACCAAAAAGGTGCATACCTAGGGTCGAACCTGGGTCACACCTCTCACAACACTCACATCCTACCACTGCGCCCTTGGGACTTGTCTTGTCCAAGGGTGCAGTTAATATTGTTTTACCCCTTCTTAATTTTTAAGCTTAACTAAATTGTTTGCTTATTTTCAGGTTAATCTGGTTGACTTTTTCCAAATTTACATTTTTCCTAGATTAGTAGTAGCATAAAGTATTTTTCATAAAATTTTCATAATTTTCCAAATTGTTTTGATATTTTTAATAATTAGGTTTTACGTTTTTAGTTTTTAATTCATAATAAATATTTAAAAAGTCAAAAAAATATTCCGCTTTTTCCCAAAATTTTATTTTATCAAATAGGAATTAGGAAAATTAGATTTGCATTCCTAGGGTTTAAATTGCATTATTTGGTTTTAAATCGCGTTTTTAATATTCCTGTAGTTTCGTTTTTAGGTTTAGATTACGTTTTAGGTTCATTGTGCTTTACGTTATTGTTTTATATACTTATTGAGTTTGTTTTAGTTCATGTTTCATTATGGTAGTGTAAAAACCCATAATTCTTCTTTTTTTTCCCCATTCGAAATCACGTGAACGCGACGAGAGTTATTAAACTCCATTCATCCTTCGCTAGGAACGATCCGGGGACTTAAACCTAACCGTTTGAGTTGCTCTCTTAAAATATAATTGAGAAATCAGGTATCCTGTAGAAGTCAGGACATTAACCACTGTGATCACAAACGAGTATATCAGCCGTGGAGGGCAATTGTCACAATCATCAACTTGTGTCTAACGGGAAAGACTTCGGGTTATGAGAGACCAAGAGCTCCGGTGCTGCAAATTCTTTGGGGAATAGTCAATCAAGCTAACATTGATTATGCTGAGAGAATTTGGGAGGAATTCACACGGTCCATTCATTCCTTCATTGGAGACAAGGAAAAGCGGTCACAAAACAAAAAGGGAAAGAAGAGATCACATTCACTTGTGATTCCAAGCATCAGATTCACTAAGTTGATCATCAATCATCTTCAAGGCAAGCACCAGTTCCACCAAAGATTGGGCTCTGCTCTTCACTTGCCTTCTGAGGAGCATGTTCTTGGAAATATCAAGTTCGCAGCTAAGGGTGCCAAACATGAAATCTTTGGGAAGGCAATACTTGAAGTACTCCTCACAAGTGAGATAGTCAATGCAACTTACTATCAGGAATAGTTGAACAAAGTGGCTAAATCTCTCTCAAGTGAACCCTCTACTCCTACACCAACTAAGTCAACCACTCAATCTCAATCAAAACCCAAAACCTCCAGATCATCTTATGCATCGCTACCCAAGAAACACGAGGAAAAGTCTACTGCTGAAGATGCTCCTGTTTAGGGTAAGAGAACCAGAAAGGGTGACAAAGGAAAGGGAAGAGGGTCAAAAAGAGCATGAATTGGGCCAAATCTACGAGATGAAGACGATGAGATCCTACAACAGACTCTAGAAGTGTGTAGAAAAGAGTTCGAAAGGACAATAGGGCATACGGCTAAGAGTGTGATAATTCAAGAACATGATTCTGGGAGATATCAACCACTGCCCGATGTTGAAGGTAAAGGGAAAGGCATTGATACAGTTGAACAAGTCACCTAAACTCTTCTGGATATCTCATTGCCTGCAACAAAAACCACCACACATTACATCCTGAAGAGACGAAACCCAGAACCATCTAAGGGCACTGTGTCATCTGAAGCTGCAGAGGAACCCTCACCAGGTGAGGAGCTTAATCTCGAATCAAGTGACACAGAATCAGAGATGCTACACTCTGTAACATATTGGTTTTCACTAACACATAATCACACATACATATGGGTCGAATGGAATGAGTTTTAGAGAGAGAAAGTGGAAGAGAGTTGGGAACTTTAGTGAGACAAAGAAAAATGTTTGATGAAAGCTCCAACCCTTTGCCTTGCTAGGCAAAGGGTATTTATAGTTAGTTACATGAAACGCCTCCTACGGGCTGTGGATCAGGCATACAATGGGTAAAGACCCGTCCGTCCTCCACGATGTTATATAACAAACTACGAACTATCACTAAATGACTACGACTACGAGCTTTCTAACGATTACATATACTTGAGGTGGACGACTCTTTAACTCCCGGATTTTCTAAATCCTAACAATCTCCCCCTAAGGGAGGTCACCTCAATTACAAACAGATATTACAATTTGGTGTTCTTGGATTCTTTGATAAGTTCTTTGCTATGTAGCTCGTAGTCTTTGATTCTTCATGTTCTACATGTTGTGTTCATTAAGTGGAGGTATTTAACTGATCTACGTGATGGTGAGTTTCTTTGAGCCATCTTTGAGATCATCAGCCACAACAAATCTCTGACTCATCCTTTGTTGTATCGCCATTGTGTGAAATTGTGACTTTTGAACCGACATGCTCACATTTTGGATCATTATATCTTCTCATCAGAGTAGCGAAAGCTTTGTTGATTCATGATATTTGCAACAGCGTAGCAGAAGAATGGATTGAAAATATCAGAGTCAGTTGATGAACATATGCTTTTATCATGATTTCTTTAGAGGTGAATGTGATGTGTGAGCATGCGGTTATGGATTGACTCCTCAATTCTAATCAGCTGCAACCGTCGGGTGTCCCTGCAAACAACAGTTAGCAATAAAGCGCATGAACGTGTCTTTGATCACTTTCGTTGAATGAGGTTACAAGAACCATGGTTCCCCGTTGATCAGTACAAGTACTGCCTGTGATCAGGTAGAATTCCGAACATCTCAAAGAAGACAACACGAAGTGAGTGAACCAGCAAATTGAGATTCACTGATTGATGAAAAATGATTTGAAAAACAATCGTGTATTGCTTAATGGAAAGTGTTTTGCAGTACAACGAAGGTTTTATGGAAAATCAATTATCAATCATAAATACCCTTTAACTTTTTTGAAAACTTAATACACAATCGATGTGCTGGAGAAAAGATTTGTTGAGCACAACGACCGGTTTTTCACAGGTATCCGTCAATCCATTTCCTGGACCAAGGTTGATTCAAGATTGAATCTCCCCATCGTTTCTATCCAGTTGTCACAAGTTTGATCTTTCGAGAAGATCTCACATGTCACCCACCAAGAGCTTGTTTGATGTTGGCTCTAGAAGGATTTCCATCTTCATTGTGAATATTTTAAATATCACTCGGATGTTCTGGCAATACCACAAGGATAATGCGTAGGACTCTCAAAATATATTCTTACTTTCCACATTGTGTGAAACAGTAAGTATTCATTAATTGTGTCCAAATGAGATTTATTGATGATCTCTTGGCTCTAGACTCAATAGTGCACTTTTGGTTTCCTATGCCGGAGACTAGGGAGAGGGTCTCCTTCTTCAATATCAACAATCTCTAAGAGAAAGTTGATAGATTATGTAGGTTCCCCGTGACAATGAAACAAGTCCTTTTAAGAGGAACTTGAGTAGCTTGGAAAGTTTTAGTGTAGTGCGTCACTCGGTCCATGACGTCTTATCTTCAATACCGGTGTTACCTTGGTAACAGCCAGTAGCATATGAATTGAACCCGGTTTCTGCCCTAAGGTTGAATTAATGGAGGGATATTTCTTTTCACCCTTTTCACATTTAATTCTTTTTCATTCTTCAACCCCTTCAGTGCTTACCGAGACTTCATAACTAGAACCTTATTGGTTTTATTCTAGTACTAGCTCTGTCTTAGTCCGCACTCTTCCCATATTCTCATTTTTCTCCTTTTTTTTTATCATACCTAAGGACTTCTACACTATATAGTGGATTGTCCCTGGGTAGATCCCTCCGGCTCTGGCGAGATCGTGGGAACGAATACCTAACCTAACCATCCTTATATCTCCATGCATAAAATAAATTGGTCGGTCTTTTGGTATTGTTCATTCCGTCTCGAAACCAATTAAAAACCATTTGAAAATCAATTAAGGTACTTGTGATATAAAATCAAAGCATTTTGCACCTTAATGGTTTTTGATATTTTAGAAATGCTCCCCTCAACATGTGCTTCAAGTATTAGAAATCATTTGGCACATGGAGGCAAGAAGACTTTGAACCTTAGATTGGGAATGAAAGATCCAATTCTTGATTAACATTTTCTAAAATGATCATCATCACTTCCTCTGATCAAATCTAGTATTTTAAGTACTTTGGATAAAACATTTTGGGAAGGATGTGGTTTTCTTTTGATTTCTCCCCCTCAATATGTGCATCGAGATTCGAAAGAGTTTTGCACATATTAGAGGGAACCTACACTTTGAGACAAATCAATCACGTTTTAATCCCTTTTGGTTTAAGATAAATGCTCCCCCTTAACATGTGCATGAAAAATTTGAAATCGTTTGACACATGTAGGGAGGAGTGTTTGTTATTATATTTCTAAAACCACTTATTGAATTATCAGTTTATATCTAATTTAAATCACAAATTCTCCCCCGATCACAATTTTCAAACCCTTTGAGATTTGTGATCTCAATTGATTTAAATTATTTTTGAAAGCTTTTTGAGGAGAAAATGTGACTTGCTTTTAAAACATTTAACTGATAAGGATCAGATTATAAGACTTTAAACTCCAATGATCAAACATGATTAGGTATCTTATGAAAACATAATATTAGCCTTGGTCTGGATCTAATTGTACAAAAAATTGTTCTTTTTGATTATCCAAAAATAGACCTTGCTCATTTTAGTGCCAATTGTTTGAAAAATAATCCTTTTTGTTTTGATTGAAATCATTCTCCCCCTCAATCAATGACATAAGTTGTTGATTGAGTTATAGAGATTTTGACAAATGATACGTCCAGATGATTTTCAAAATTAAGTCCTAGTTATATATCAAAGCAATTTAGTTTTCATTAGATTACAAATATTTTTCAGAAAAATATTTAGAAGGAAAAATATTTGAGAAAACATTTGTCTTTTTGGCGACAAATTTTCCTTATGAACATTTGTTTTTAGAATCAGAGCATGAGGTTTCAAAATTAGATTAAGCATTGCTCTGTTCTTTCTTTTTAAAAAACGGGTTATTGCCTGAAATGACAATAAACCTACATTTTTCTCCATCTCATTTTTTTTAATAAAATGTTTATTAATTATGTTCGAACTTCATCTAAAGACCCGTGCCAATTTTGAATGACAGATCAAAGTTCGTAGATGTTATCGAAACATGATATGAAAAACAATATTTTTGGTCATTTTCAAAATTTTCTGATTTTTATGGGTTTTGAAATTTTCTATTTTTCTATTTTCTTTTTGATGGTTTTATAATTTTGTATTTTGCTTTTTGATAAAGTATGTACAAAGAATAGATGAGAAAACACCTTTACTCCTCTTCTTCCTCCTGAAGACGTTTGAGTGTCTCAGGTTGTAGGCTCTTCAAGCCAAGTCGTGGAAGGATAAACTCAAATCGTTCTCTAGGAAGTGCTTTAGTGAAGATGTCTGCTAGCTGATATTCAGTCCGTACAAAATATAGTTCAACCACATCTTTCTCCACTTGTTCCCTGAAGAAGTGATGTCGAATATCAATGTGCTTTGCTCTTGAGTGTTGAACATTGTTGCAGCAGAGAGCAATGACACTTTTGTTATCACAACAAGATGACATGGCTATGTATTCAGCCTCTGTAGAAGATATAGACGCACTCATTTGTTTCTTTGAAGACCAGCTTACTAACTTATTTCCCAAAACTGAGCACCTCCTGACGTACTTCGTCGTGTATCTTGACACCCTGCATGGTCTGCATCTGCATATGCTGTTAGTGACATATCGGTGTCCTTCGGATACCAAAGTCCCATGTTAATGGTTACTTGGAGATACCAAAAGACCCGTTTAACCGCTTCAAGGTGCTTTTTGGTAGGCTTAGCCTGGTATCTAGCAGACATGCATACAACGAACAGAATATCCGGTCTACTGGCTGTGAGCTACATCAGGGATCCAATCATATTTCGATATTTCATTTGATCAACCATGATCCCTGAGTGGTCCTCATCCAGTTTTGTGCGCTCCACCATGGGAGTGTCAACATGGTCACAAGAATCAAATCCAAATTTCTTTAAAATTTCATTTGCATATTTAGATTGAGTAATAAAAATGCCTCCGGGACTTTATGAAATTTGTAATCCCATGAAAATGACATTTGTCCCATCATAGACATTTGAAATTTGGAGCCCATCTCCTTTGTAAATCGGTCACATTCATTAGGGTCGATCGAGGCAAAAATAATGTCATCAACATAAATTTGAACGTGAATTAAGTGTTTGCCTGACTTTCTGGTAAACAATGTGGGATCAACTGCTCCTTTACTGAATCCTTTTGTCAAGAGAAACTTTGACAGTGTATCATACCATGCCCTTGGAGCTTGCTTCAACCCGTAAAGGGCCTTCTTCAAGCGGTAGACCCCGGGTAGGATGCTCTGGATTCACGAAACCTTCAGGTTGACTGAAGTAAACCACTTCTTTGAGATCCCCATTAAGAAAAGCAGTTTTTACATCCATCTGATAAACCACCATGTTCTTGCTAGCAGCATTAGCCAGAAAGATTCTGATAGCCTCAATTTGTGCAACCGGAGCAATGATTCCTCAAATTCAATACCCTCCTCTTGTCGGTATCCTTTATCCACTAGCCTTGCCTTATTTTCAGAACATCACCGTGCTCATCAAGCTTTACTTTTAAGATACACTTAAGAGCAATAATCATAGCACAATCTAGAGCAGGTACTAATTCCCATACATCAAGACAATCAAACTCATGAATTTTTTCTTGCATAGCACTAAACCAGCTATCCTTAGACATTGCTATTTTGACATCTTTAGGTTCGATTTGTGATAATACAGAATTGAAGAAGCACCATAAGGCATCAGTGGCAAGTTGTTTACGATTGGATACTGGGAGAGAAGGGTTCCCAATGATGTTATCCAGTGGATGATCATGTGTCCATTTTCTGAGATATTCATGTGGTTGATGATGAGGAACTGATGTAGCAGAGTTTGGATCCCCTGATAAAGATGGTTCAGGTGTTGGTTCAGGGGCAAATACGTTTTCAAACGGGGCATCTTCGAGGGTAGCAAAGGGGTTATCTCCATCATAATTAACAACTACATTTCTATGATGTAAAGCCGAAGATTGAGGATTCGAAGATGATGATGATGAATGATCGACAACTGGCGCTTCTTGAGATAAAGTCATTGAAACGGATGGACCATTCATATTGGTTGGATTAGAAGCAGCTGCAGTTGGTGGTCCAGAATTGTCATTAGTCCGAGGTTCATAATATTCATCAAACATCGGATCAAGCAATTTCTTTAAATCTTCTTCTGATGGAGGTACATATGGAGCTGTAGGGGAGTGATTCTGTACAAGAGAAGAACTAATGGGACTACTTGATAAAGGTTGGGAAGCGGGTCCAGAACTGGATTGTCCTGGAGCCGTATGCTCAGTCAGCTCATCGAACGTGACGTGAATAGATTCCATGATGTCTCGGGTTCTTTTATTGTAGATTCGGTAACCCTTACGGTTTGGTGCATAACCAACGAAAACTCCAATATCCACCTTAGGTTTCAATTTACCCAAATCTTGACATTCATTAGTAGGATAACATAAGGCACCGAAAACACGTAGAAAAGAAAGATCCGGTTTTCGGTTGTGGACAAGTTCGTAAGGAGTTTTTCCATGAGTTGTATGAATTAGAGAGCGGTTTTGGGTGTAGCATGCAGTGACAATGGCTTCCGCCCAGAGAAACATTGGAACCTTTGAATAAATCAGCATAGTCCTTGCAGGTTCTACAAGAGTTCGATTTCGTCTTTCAACTACACCGTTCTGTTGAGGAGTATGTGGAACACTTCTTTGATGGCTGATTCCAATGCTTTCGTAAAACTGACTCAGTTCTTTATTTACAAACTCAGTTCCATTGTCAGTTCGGATAATTCTGACTATTTTATTAAGCCGAACCTGCAGCTGTTTAATAATTTTGATGATGACGTATGGAGTTTCTTCCTTTGATCTCAAAAACTTAACCCAAGTAAACCGAGAGTAGTCATCAACCACGACTAGCACATATTTCTTCCCGTTTATAGTTTGCACTCTCATGGGTCCACACAAATCCATATGAAGAGTATGAAGAACTTCCATAATTGAGTTTGCATGTTTGGGTTTATGGGCATATTTCTTGCTTTTTCCCAAATGGCATGCTGAACAAAAATGATCTTTTTCATACTTTAATCTGGGAAAGCCTCTTACGAGGTCCTTTCTAGTAAGATCATTTATGGTTCCAAAGTTCAAGTGATTGAGATGACGATGCCATAACCATGACTTTGTTTTAGAAGCCTTTAACAACAAGCAGATTGGAGAAGACTTCATCATATCTTCGATAGATATGGTGTACAGATTAGTGCTCCGTGTTCCCTTTAGAAGTTCAACACCATCTAGTTCTCTAACGAAGCAAGTATGTTTTCTAAAGGCCACTTCAAGATCAGAGTCACAGACTTGACCAACAGAGAACAGATTATGTTGGAATCACACCTAAACCTATATCAAGTGTTAGTGATTCATATGTAATAGTTAGCTTAATTATGGCCTTTATGTTTGTTATTAGCTTATGCTTATGTAGAAGGCCCATAAGCTTAGGCCCATGTCCATTAAGGAAAGGAAGGGAGTAGGAGTGTTGCCCTAGCTCTCCTTCCTATAAATACCTTGTAATAACCCTCACTTGAGGGTTGGTTGTTCAATTTACTCTTTCACTCATACTCTACGCATAACCGGTCTAGTTTTTACGTGTGTGTGTGTTTGATAGTTGTTCATCCGATCTCTTCTCCTCTCTATTCTTTATATTAATGCTTGTGTTGTAAACTTAGTGACCTATCAGTGGTATCAATCGCCTACTAGTTGGGTGAATCGTATTGTGTTTGAAGTAGGTTTTGGTCCTACGCGTAAAGCATACGGTGATACTTTGGTTCGCTTAAAAACACAATTTTTACACTTTTTAATCCAAGATTCTTGTACTTTCATTGTTTTAAGGTGTTAAAATAACTGTTTTTGGCAAAAAGTTTCAACCTTTACGTGTGGATCATCGTTTTTGAACTTGGTTTTTTACGTGACAGCTTTCCTACGCGTAACTGTTTTAGACACTTTGGATCATCAAGTTTCACACTTTTGTGTTATCTTGGTGATATTGAAGCTATTTCATCACAAAAATCTGGTTTAGAAACATCTTTGGGCAAAAGTCATTTTTACGAGTAAGTCTACGCGTATCAAAACCCTAAACTTACGCGTAACTTATTTCTTGGTTTGATCTTCAGTTTCATGGTTTACTCCGTGTTTTCTTGCTTGGATAAGCCTGAAAATACATCGACTTGGGATATCTTTTGCACTGTGATAGTGTAAAAGATCACTTGGGCTAAAAACCCTAAACGTACGCATAAGCTTAATCTTACGCGTAGAACCTCTTACGCATAAGATTCATCTTACGCATAAGCTTTGTCTTACGCATAAGGTAATCCTACGCCTAAGTTTTCTACGCCTAACTTACTGTTTACGCATAACTTTAGTGTTTTTCTCCTTACTTACGCGTAAGCTAAACCTACGCGTAACTCTTGCTGTTACGCGTAACTTTGGTGTTTTTACGCATAAGTGCTACTTGGCTTTCTTGTGATTTCTACGCCTAAGGATACTTCATCAACAAAGGTTTATTCGACTACAAAGATCCATTTAACAACACAAGTTTTTCAACATGTCACAACCACCATACTCTAACTATTTCCCTTACACTTATACTCAACGACAACAACAACTAAGTCCACAACATCAACAATGGAATCAACAACAAGCAATTTATCAACAACAATTTAATCAACAACGTACTCCACAACTTGCAGCAATTCCACAACCTCAAATGGTTCAACCACCACCAAGTCTTCAAGTTCAACCCTACACAAACAATTTCAATCAACACCCATCAAGGAACACTATGAAGGAACCCACTTGGTTGGCAAAGATGTGTGAAGCTTTAAGCAGCCAACAATCAATTCATGAGGCTGGATCACTTGATAGACCTCCAATGCTCACTCCAGGAAACTACGATCAATGGGTGATTAGGTTCTTTAGGTTTTGTGATCTGAAGAAGCCACATGGAAAGTTCTTAAAGAAGGTTATCTTGGAAGGTCCATTTCAGATTCCTACTGTCATTGTACCCGGAGATCCAAATGCTAATCCACCAAGAGATGAACAATCAAACATTGCTACTGTTGCAGACCTGAATGCATAAGAACTTCTACACTATGAAGCTGATGAGCTTGCAATGCAATATATCCTTTTAGGATTACCAAACCCAATTCTTCGAAGTGTTGATGCTCAAAAGACTGCAAAGGCAATGTGGGAACATATTCATCTTCTTATGGAAGGATCTGCACTCAATCAGGAGGATATGGAATCCAAATTTACTTGGCTTATGAACACTTCATGATTGAACCTGGAGAGACACTAGAGTCTTATCATCATCGATTCTCAGACATCATAAATGATTTGGATAAACACAACATCATCATGCCAAGAATTGCAGTTAATACTAAGTTCCTGAGTAGTCTTGGTCCTGAATGGGAGAAGTATGTCATTTTTCTCTGTCAACCGAAGAACATGCATCATTCTACATACGGATTGTTATACGATTACTTGAAGCCTCATCAAAAGGAAGTTGATAAGGAAAGGATTCTCCGTGCTCAAATTGCTTCACCTTCACATCCGGAAAATCAACAACTTGCCTTGTATGCTCAAAACAGTTATCCTCCTCAACCAGCAACGCAACCAACTGCCACAATCACACCACATGATCAATCACAGCAAACTCAACAAACTCATTTGGTTCCTTACAACAACAACAATGATCAGGCACTTTATAGTCAAGCTAATGAGGAATCCGATCCGTTCGAAGCATTGTAACAAGGATTTGTTATGATTGCTAATGCTTTTGGCCGTTATACCAACAAATCCAACAATCGTATTCGTTCCTCATCTAACACAAGGAAGCAGGCTGTTGTGAACAATGGATGAGTTGAAGTTCAGAATCGTGGTTATGGTCGTTAGATGGGCGGTGGTCAAGGGTTTAATGCTATGGGTAGGAATAACAACAGAGCTCAAGTGGTGGAACAGGGAAATGCTCAGAATGGGTGAATGGTCTTCGATGCTACAACTGCAATGAGAAGGGACATCTGGCTAATGCATGCCCAAAGCCGAGGACTAGGGGCAGTGCTTATCACAAGGAGGATCTACTTTTGGCTCTTAAGGATGAAGCTGGTGGAACTCTCACAGACAAAGAACAGAGTTTTATGGCAGATGCAGACTCAGACGATGATATGGAGGACTTGCAGGCCAATGCAGCTGTTATGTTGATGGCTAATATGCATGAGGTACACATGAGTGACACAGGCCCAGTGTATGACACTGATGGCTTGTCTCAGGTACCCAAACAAACCATATTTATCTCTGATCTAATATCTCTGCCAACATCTGAATCCGGCAAGGCTCAGAATGTTCAAAATGAGTCGTCCACATCTCATTCCGACGATTTTCAATTAGACCCCGTAGTTACATTTGACGATCAAGATGACCTTATGGTTTCCATTGATAATCAAATTGTGTTGGAATCACTCCTAAACTATAATTCAAGTGTTAGTCATTATTATGTAATACGTAGCTTATTATGGCCTTTATGTTTGTTATTAGCCTTAAGCTTATGTAGAAGGCCCATGAGCTTAGGCCCAAGCCCATAGGAGAATGGATGGAAACTAGGAGTTTTGCCCTAGCTTTCCTCCTATAAATACCTTATGTAAACCCTCACTTGAGGGTTGGTTGTTCAAGTTATTTCTCTCATTACACATCTACGCCTAACCGTGCTTTATATCGTGTGTGTGTGTGTGTGTGTTTTACTTGTTCAATCGCCTTATCTCTTTCTATATTACTTGTGTTTGTAAAACTAGTGACCTAACAGTGGTATAAATCGCCTAATAGTTGGGTGAACGTATTGTTTGAAGTGAGTTTTGGTCTCACGCTTAACGTACGGTACCATACCTTTGGTTTGCTTAAAAACGCATTTTTTACACTTTTTAATCCAAGATTCTTGTACTTTCAACGTTATAAGGTGTTAAACTAACGTTTTTTGGCAAAAAGTTTCAAACTTTATGCGTGGATCATTGTTTTTGAGCTAGTTTTTATTCGTGGGTGTAGTTCTACGCGTAACTGTTTTAGAAGGTTTGGTTCATAAAATTTCACATTCTTGTGTTATTTGGTGATCTTGAAGCTATTTCATCACACAAAAACTGGTTTAGTAACATCTTTGAGCAATATCAAATTTACGTGTAAACCTACGTGTAGTGAAATCCTAAAACTACGCGTAAGTCTTTCCTTGGTTTGATCTTCGTTTTCGTGGTTTACTCCGTGTTTTCTTGCTTGGATAAGCCTGAAAATACATCGACTTTGGATATCTTTTGCACTGTGAAGTGTAAAAGATCACTTGGGATAAAACCCTAAAATTACGCATAAGCATAAGCTTACGCGTAGAAATCCTACGCATAAGATTTATCTTACGCCTAAGCCTAGTCTTACGCATAAGATAATCCTACGCCTAACTTTCTACGCCTAACTTTTGTCTACGCATAACTTTATCGTCTTTTCCCTACTTACGCGTAAGCTAAATTCTACGCTTAACTTCTTATTGTTACGCATAACTTTGGTGTTTTTACGCATAAGTGCTACTTGGATAATTGTGATTTCTACGCCTAAGGACACTTCTTCAACAAAGGTTCATTCGACTACAAAGATCCATTTTTACCAACACAAGTTTTTCAACATGTCTCAACCACCATACTCTAACTATTTCCCTTACACTTATCCTCAACGACAACAACAACTAAGTCCACAACATCAACAATGGAATCGACAACAAGCAATTTATCAACAACAATTTAATCAACAACATACTCCACAACTTGGAGCAATTTCTCCACCACAAATGGTTCAAACACCGCCAAGTCTTCAAGTTCAACCCTACACAAATGACTTCAATCAATATCCATCAAGGAACACTATGAAGGAACCTACTTGGTTTGCAAAGATGTGTGAAGCTTTAAGCAGCCAACAATCAATTCATGAGGCTGGATCACTTGATAGACCTCCAATGCTCACTCCAGGAAACTACGATCAATGGGTGATAAGGTTCTTTAGGTTTTGTGATCTGAAGAAGCCACATGGAAAGTTCTTAAATAAGGTTATCTTGGAAGGTCCATTTGAGATGCCTACTGTCATTGTACCCGGAGATCCAAATGCCATTCCACCAAGAGATGAACAAACGAACATTGCTACTGTTACAGATTTGAATCCTCAAGACCTTCTACACTATGAAGCAGATGAACTTGCAATGGAATATATCCTCTTAGGATTACCAAACCCAATTATTCGTAGTGTTGATGCTCAAAAGACTGCACAGAAAATGTGGGATCATATTCGTCTTCTTATGGAAGGATCGGTACTCAATCAGGAGGATTTGGAATCCAAAATTTACTTGGCTTATGAACACTTCATGATTGAACCTGGAGAGACACTAGAGTCCTATCATCATCGATTTTCAGACATCATCAATGATTTGGATAAACACAACATCATCATGCCAAGAATTGCAGTGAATACTAAGTTTCTCAGTAGTCTTGGTCCTGAATGGGAGAAGTATGTCATTTTTCTCGGTCAAGCGAAGAATATGCATCATTCTACATATGGATTGTTGTACGATTACTTGAAGCCTCATGAAAAGGAAGTTGATCGGGAAAGGATTCTCCGTGGTCAAATTGCTCCACCTACACATCCGGAAAATCAACAACTTGCCTTATATGCTCAACAAAGTTATCCTCCTCAACAAGCAACTCAACCAACTGCCTCTGTCACACCAAACGATCAATCACAGCAATCTCAACAAAATCAATTGGTTCCTTACAACAACAACAATGATCAAGCACTTCATAGCTAAACTAATGAGGAATCCGATCCGTTCGAAGCATTGCAACAGGGATTTGTTATGATTGCTAATGCTTTTAGCCGTTATACCAACAAATCCAACAATCGTATTCGTTCCTCATCCAATACACGAAATCAGGTTGTTGTGAACAATGGACGAGTTGAAGTTCAGAATCGTGGTTATGGTCGTCAAATGGGAGGTGGTCAAGGGTTTAATGCTATGGGAAGGAATAACAACATAGCTCAAGTGGTGGAACAGGGAAATGCTCAGAATGGGTTGAATGGTCTTCGATGCTACAACTGCAATGAGAAGGGACACCTGGCTAATGCATGCCCAAAGCCAAGGACTAGGGGCAGTGCTTATTTCAAAGAGGCTCTTCTTTTGGCTCTTAAGGGATGAAGCTGGTGGATCTCTCACAAACAAAGAACAGAGCTTTATGGCAGATGCAGACTCAGATGATGATATGGAGGACTTGCAGGCCAATGCAGCTGTTATGTTGATGGCTAATATGCATGAACTACACATGAGTGAAACAGGCCCAGTGTATGACACTGATAGCTTGTCTCAGGTACCCGAACAAACCATCATCATATCTGAACTAATATCTCCGCCAATATCTGAATCCGGCAATGCTCAGACTGTTCAAAATGAGTCATCTACATCTCATTCTGACGATTTTCAAATAAACCCTGTAGTTACATTTGACGATCAAGATGACCTTATGGTTTCCTTTGATAATCAAATTGAATCCGTGGTTGTACTTGAGGATCTAAATAATGATCATGTTGTGACTCACGTTGCACAAGCCGAACTGTTGCCTCATCCAGATTTTGCTCGTTTAATTCAAGACCATCAAATCAAAATGGAGGAATGTTATGCATTAAATAAGGAATTAAAAAGCAAAAATGCACTGTTAACCAAGGATTTTGAATGCTTACAAATGCAACTCAACTTTTTCAAAACTCAAGAAAACCGTGAAAAAGGTTTTGAAGCCGCTTTTGCTAAATCTCATCAAAACGAAAAATATTTAGAGAGACAGATGCGTGATCTAGCCGCTTCGAAGAATGCTTTGTTGTCTGAAATAGAACAACTGAAACATGAACATAAAAAGCAAATTAGCGCTCTCACCTTGGAAAATCAAAAAGCTAAGGCTGAGTTGTTAACTTGTCAAAAACAGTTCTCTGCATACAAAAAGCATTCAACGAATCGGGTAGATGACCTTCTTGAAGAAATTATCGGCTTGCAAAACAAAATTAAAGAGTTTAAAACTGTTGTTTACAAACATGGTCAATCAGTAACAGCTATTGAAAAGTTTACTTTAAAACCCAATCCAAAAGGATATGGACCAAATCTAGCTGATTACAAACCAAAGCTTTCACTAAAAACTTTCAAACCAAATCCTGAAGTTTCCAGTGCAGAATATAAAATTAATGATACTGTTATGAGTGTTGTTGAATATCATCGTCAAGAGGAATTAGATGCAGAAGACGAGAGTCGATCAAAATTAAAAACTGTTGTTTACAACAAACCTTTTAATTATTCAAAACCGGTCACTTTCGTCACACCAACGGATTCTTCTAACACACCAAGGGTTATCATCAAAACACATGAGTCTTCTAATGTTAATCCCCAACCAGATTATGCACAAACTTATGGTCCTTTACCTTCCATCAGTGAAGTAAACTCAAAACCTGAAAATCAAAAAATTCTTAGATATTTTGACATTTTCATGGCTGACCTCAAAATTTTACAACATGAGATAGAATATCGTTCTGAAATCAAAATTGATCATTTTCAATCGCCTCTGGCTCGAGAACAAAGAGACATTTTTCAGAAAAATCTTTTACCTAACGTTAAAAATTTGAAAAGTTGTGCATTAGCTTGGGAAAAGGATTTTCATAAGGAACTTGGAGTGATGAAGGTCGTTTTCGAGAAAACCGAAACATCTATTTCTAATACTAAACGTAAAAAGAAACTGTTGAAAAAAGATGTTGATCGACTCTTGAAAGATGTTATCTGTGCTGATATCCATAATGTTGTGTTATTCCATTCTTTGCCACATGCATCTGATTATATCTCTGCTGATAATGTTGACTCTGTGGTAACTGTTGAGAATACTGATAAGATGCTTCAAATCGAGTCTTTAAAGCTGAAAATGAACGATTACTTAAAGAACTTTACAATGCAAAACGTCGTCTTAATTGGTGTGAAAAAGATATTCACAATCAACAACTTGGTTTTCAAAAGAAAATCGCTCAGTTTCAAACGAAATCTTTTGATCCTAAAATTGAGCAACTGGATGATCAAAACGTGTCTTTGAAAAGTCAGATCTCAAAATATGAACAAGAACTTGTAACAGTTAAATAGGAATATGGTGTCATATTTGATTTACTCAGTAAGACTCGTCATGAAGCATCCAACGAACTTGATCACTATCTTGCTCACACTAGAGAAGTCATGAATTTTGCTGGTAATATTCGTTCTGAAAATCAAGATTAGATTCACACTATCTCTAAGTTAAGAGAAATGTTAGGAAAGTATGAACAACTCCCGCCAACCATCATTAAGAGATTAGCACCTGTAACACTTAGTAATCGTGCACCTAGAATCCCTACTGCCAAATCACAAGTTGCTAACGTGCTTCCTTCTACTGAAACAGGAATAGTTGCGTCTTTTCCAAACGTCCGCACTTCACAGCCTAGGAGCACTTAATCGAAGAATAGGAAGTTGCGGCCTAAGAATAGATCAATAAGGAATGCTAAAGTAGAAGAACACCCTAGGATTATGAATAAGACTCACGTTGCTTCCACTATAGATATTGCGTCTGGCAAATGTAATAGAAATAGTGATGTAACGAATGCTAAACCGTTAAGTACTTTTGATATTCAGTCTGATGCACCTTGTGTTATTTGTCGTAAAAGTATGAATTCTGATTGTCATGACAAATGTGTTGCTAAAGCTATAATCTCTCGTTTACGGAATTCTAAGAATTGGAATACCTCTAGGCCCACTAATCATTCTAAGTTTGTGCTTGGTAGACCGCCTTCTTTAGATTCTACGTCATCCGTTGTTGTCCCTGTAGCTCCAGTTTCACCTCCTAAGAATGTAGTACCACCTAGTGCATTCACAAAGACTAAAGTAAACAGTAGTTATAGATGGCAGAAATGGATATATAACACATTAGGATTTAAATGGATGCCTAAAGTTATTAATGTGTGTATGTCTACTATCACTGCTTCGGAACCCTCTAACATTTCGGGTTCCACATCTACTTCTATTCCATCTGTGTCGTCTGTGTGTAATGCAGGTGATACAGATCATTCTCTGGATTGTTGATAGCGGATGTTCCCGACACATGACAGGAAACCTCAAACTGTTATCAAACTTTATTGCAAAGTTCATTGGCACTGTCAGGTTCGGGAATGATCACTTCGCAGCTATCATGGGCTACGGAGATTATGTCAATGGGAACATCGAAATCAGCAGGGTTTACTATGTGGAAGGCCTCGGTCACAATCTGTTTTCAGTAGGTCAGTTTTGTGATGGAGATTTGGAGGTTGCTTTCAGGGAGAAAACTTGTTTCATTCATGATCTTCAAGGAAATGACCTTATGTCTGGCTCGCGTAATTCTAGTCTCTACACTATCTCTATGCAAGACATGGTTGCTTCATCTCCCATCTGCTTACTTTCAAAGGCAACATCAACAAAATCCTGGCTATGGCACCGTCGTCTCTCACATCTAAACTTTCAAACCATCACCAACCTTGCTCAACACAAACTAGTTGAAGGTCTCCTACGATTCCGGTATTCAAAAGATCACCTTTGCTCAGCTTGTGAACAAGGAAAAAGCACTCGTGCTCATTTTCCTTCAAAGGTGGAACACAGCTCTCAGCATGCGCTTCATCTTCTTCATATGGATTTACGTGGCCCGATGCGCGTGCAAATGATCAATGGCAAACGCTACATCTTAGTAATTGTTGATGACTACTCACGCTGGACTTGGGTCTACTTTCTTCGAAGCAAAGACCAAGCTCCACAAATGATCATCACCTTTCTCATGAAAATTCAAGTTCAGCTCCGGAACACCGTCCGCCAAATAAGAACAGACAAAGGAACTGAATTTGTTAACCAAACCCTTCGTGCATTTTATGAGAAAGTGGGAATTCAGCATCAAACATCTATTGCACGTACACCAGAACAAAACGGAGTTGTTGAAAGACGAAACCGAACGTTAGTGAAAGGTGCAAGAACAATGTTAATCAATGCTAAACTTCCAGATTACTTATGGGCAGAAGCTGTATCTACTGCATGCTATACTCAAAAACCGTTCTATAATCACAAAACGCCACAACAAAACACCTTTCGAGCTTGTCCACAACCATAAACCGAATCTCAAACACTTTCATGTATTTGGATCCATTTGCTATCCGAATAATGATCGTGATGACTTTGGAAAGCTCAAAGCCAAAGCCGACATTGGAGTCTTTATTGGATATTGTGAGAATTCTAAAGGTTACCGGATCTGGAATCGTCGTACAAAACAGGTGATGGAAACGATTCATGCTCATTTTGATGAACTCACGGAAATGGCTTCTGAGTATAACAACTTAGAACCCGGTCACAACCGTTTAAACTTCCCTCAACCCCCATCATCAGCTGAACAAAGCCCCCAGCTAACTCGTCAACAAATGGAAAGGTTATTTGCTCCTCTGTTCAGTGACGATATTGATGAACGTGCTCCAGGTGTATCCGCTATTTCCGCTGCTCAACCTGATAATATTCCTATACCTGATACACCTGCTACAACAACTACTGTTGAAGATGCACCTACACCAGTTGACTCCAACACAACAGTTAAACAAACCGCTTCCAACAATGATGAACCGGCTGATGATATTCTGAATGAAGTACCCCCACCTGCAGATTTTGATCCAAATGCGTTCTTTAACCCGTTTGCTAATGACACTGCTGCACCTGATGTCGCGGAATCATCAACAAACCATTTGAATCCTCAGAATCTGCACAATGTATACCAACATCAACCCTCTACACATCGATGGACAAAAGACCATCCTCTGGCTAATATTATTGGCAACCCAAATCAACCCGTCGTTACGAGACAACGTCTTCACACAGATGGTGAACATTGCATTTATGCACTCACTGTCTGCCAATCTGAGACTAAAAACATTAAAGACGCAATGACAAAAGACAACTGGATTGAATCCATGCAAGAAGAACTCAACCAATTCAAACGTCTTGAAGTATGGGAACTAGTTGAAAGACCAACAGGGGTCTACGTCATTGGTCTCAAATGGATTTGGAAAAACAAATTGGATGCTGAAGGGAACGTAATCCGAAACAAGTCACGTCTAGTTGCTAAGGGTTATCGTCAGGAAGAGGGAATAGACTTTGAAGAATCTTTTGCTCCAGTTGCTCGTCTTGAGGCTGTTCGGATATTTCTCGCGTTCGCAGCTCATATGAATATGACGGTCTTTCAAATGGATGTCAAAACTGCGTTTCTCAATGGACAACTGAAAGAAACGGTTTATGTCAGCCAACCCGAAGGATTCATTGATCCAGAGTTCCCGAACCATGTCTACAAACTGAACAAAGCTCTTTATGGTCTCAAACAAGCCCCTCGGGCATGGTACGATAAGCTATCATCTTTCCTCATTGCTAATAATTTCACCAAAGGTTCGGTTGACCCAACTCTCTTTATACAATATCACGGGGCACATATCTTAATTGTTCAAATTTACGTGGATGACATCATTTTTGGGTCTACACATAAAAAGTTTTCAATCGCTTTTGCAAAACTAATGAAGAAAAATTTTGAAATGTCCATGATGGGTGAACTTACATTCTTTCTAGGATTACAAGTTCATCAATCACCCCGTGGTATTTTCTTGAGTCAGTCCAAATAGGCCCTTGAATTGTTAAACAAATTTGGAATGAAAACCTGTGATACTTATGCCACACCAATGACTCATACCAAGAAGCTAGACGCTGATTTACATGGGAAATTAGTGGACCCTACCAAATACCGAAGTATTATTGGGTCTCTCATGTATCTAACAGCTAGCAGACCTGATATTGTATTTTCCGTTTATCTATGTTCCCGTTATCAGTCGCGACCAACTGAAACCCACCTCTCTGAGGCTAAAAGAATCCTCCGATACATCAAGGGAACCATTAACTTGGGGATCTGGTATCCGAAGGATTCTGGTTTTGAACTAATCGCTTTTTCAGACTCTGATCACGCAGGATGCTTAGACTCAAGGAAAAGTACTTCAGGAGCTCTACAATTTCTTGGTGATAAACTGGTGTCTTGGCAATCAAAGAAGCAGGATTGTACATCGCTGTCATCAACCGAAGCAGAATATGTAGCCATGTCCGCGTGTTGTGCTCAAGTCATATGGATGAGAACACAACTCAAAGACTATGGTTACGTATTTGACAGAATCCCGATGTACTGCGACAATCGGAGTGCCATTGCGATCTCGTGCAACTCAGTTCAGCACTCAAAATCAAAGCACATTGATCTACGCTATCATTTCATAAAGGACCACGTGGAACAGGGTACCGTTGAATTATACTTTGTGGGTACATAATACCAATTGGCAGATCTTCTCACCAAAGCCTTGCCTCCCGCTAGGTTTAATGAGTTGGTCCACCGGATTGGTATAAGGTGTTTGACTCAAGAGGAATTGGATGACCTCCTAAAACAGTCTTAAAAACCTGTCAAACACCAAAATCTCTTTTGTAAATACATTTTTCAAAAACAAAATACAAAAATATAAAACCTGATAAAACAACAAAAATATTCTTCTAATCTAATTTTCTTTCAACATGGCAAGTACATTTCTTCCATCAACACTTTAATCTTTCAAAATTCAGTACTTTTCCGATCAAGTGTTGAGGGGGAGAAAATATTCACTTAACTGTTTCAAAACATATGTGTACTTGCATGTTATTATATCCCGGTTGTTTCTTTTATCAATGGTGGTAAACTTTTCTGGTTAAATGACACTCCTTTAAAATTTATAACCTTTCATCATTTATTAAGTCGAGGGGGAGTGTCGTCAAGTTTCTTTCTTAAAATCTTTGATTGGTAACCAAAATGGAAGTTAAATGGTTTTGTATGTAAAAGGAAAAGGTGGGGGGACCAAAACTGTCAAAATGTTAAAGTTATTTTAATAAAACACCTCCCACCTAACTTTTTCACTTCACATTTAATACTCTCAACCAAAAAAGATCCTACGCCTAAGAATCAATTGACAAATCCGTGCTTTTGATCATCATTTTGTAAGTGATTTCGTGTTTACAACATGTTTTTAAGCAATGGTTTTGAATTTTTCAAAAATCCAACGGTTAAAACGTTGTATAATCTTGTTTTTGTGGTCTACGCGTATGTGTATGATCACATGATCAAGATTGGGTGTTTATGGTTAAAAGGATAGTTTCAAAACGTTTCTAATACTTCAATGATATCGTTTTAATCATCAAAACTCGCCCAGAATCACGAATTGAATGATTTATGAAATTAGGGTTTATGAGTGGTTTTGGGTATTTTCAAATGTGAAGGTTCTTGGTCAAAAACATTATTGTGTGATACTCATATCATGTTGAATTAAAGGTTTCCAGGCTCTATAACCACCCAGAAACTCTCATTTATTAAAAATTGGATGTTAGGGTTTAATGTTCTTGAGTTTGGGTACTTTTGATTCACCACGATTTAGATGTTATAACTCCGTTATTAGACTCTCATAACATCAATGACCTACCAGAATTGAATTGGTGCTAATCCTATGGTTAAAACTCTTATGCGTAATTCATAACCCTTAGGGTTTTGACCTACGCGTAAGTGTTTCTACGCATAAATGTTTAACAAGCTTTCATGCCATGATTTAATTTTAGAATGAATATATGTGTTAAGATTGATGATATGATGGTTTTATTTCAGGCTTGCTACGCATAAAATTCAGAATCAAGGTTGATTGTTACTCTACGCATAAGGATTACCCTACGCGTAGTCAGTTATGCGTAAGAATAATCCTACGCATAACTATTACGCGTAAGGTTCTACAATGGGACTACGCGTATCCTGTGAAGGATATGCGTAAACAGTGACCTCTACGCATAAGGTCTACTCTTACGAGTAAGCCTTACGCGTAAGGTTTATATACGCCTACGCGTAAGCTCTACGCTTAAGGTTCCCTTTTCCTACGCGTAACTTTTCTTACGCGTAAGTTAGGATCCTACGCGTAAGCTTTCATCTAAGCGTATATCATTTCTGTTTACGCTTAACTTTGCCAAATCTACGCCTAAGCCTGGATTGACCTTCATTATGAATTGTTACGTGTACAAACTTGTTAATAAACAAATCATATCGTCACGAATCCAATAATGTCACTAATAAACTTAAACGTTTGATATATTGTGAACTATAAGTGATAACATAAACTTTAAAACTTAAAGTTAACTAACTCACGAAACATTTCACTACGTCATTGGATTATTGGACAAACAAGTGACTTAGGACTCGTAACAATCAGTGACACTGTACATTCAATAACTAGACAATAAAACCTTCTGTTGACTAACATTATGTCTTTTGATATGTTGGTTCTTTTGGCTAATGTTATTTCAGATCACGACATGGCTGCTCAAATGAATGTGGATGCACCAGAAGTTCTCACAATTGCTGACATCTTCCCCAATGGCTATCCTAGAAAGATTGGAAAGAACAACCTTAGGGTTGACTTTGAAACCCTCACATGCTCAGAATCTTCTTGTCTCATTGCTGTGGATATTCTAAGGAATCATCCCTACCAGAACATGCTCTCACACTCTGCTACTATACCGGAAATCTACATTCAGCAATTCTGGAATTCTATGCAGAGGATCACAGGTCAAAGTGCAGTGACAGTGACAATTAATCACAAACAAGTCACCATCACTCATGCTGACTTACGGGTTGTTCTTCTCATTCCTGAAATCGAGCCAACTGACTTCTTTGCCACACCTACTGAAGAGACAGTTCTGCAATTTCTTCTTGACATTGGCTATGATGAAGCTTCAGGGGTTGTTACTAAGCATTCTCACGTGGAGCTTGAGAACATTCCTCAACCGTGGAGAACCCTCTACATCATCATTACCAAGTCTGTTTCTGGTCGTGACAGTGGTTATGAGCATCCAAAGCTCATGGAACTGCAAATCTTCTTGTCTCTGATCAATAATAAGGATATCGAAATCGAAGCACTGATATGGGAGGACATGATGCTATTTCACAAGAAGCTTGGCTCAAAGATTCCCTATGTCATATACACAAAGCTTTTGATCCAGAGAGCACTTGGACTTAATCCTGATATCCCCATGAGGCTCAATGACCCCGACAATCACGACTTGTTGTCCGAACCTATCCTTTCTATCAGAATCAAGGAATCGACAACTAAGAAGCAGGGTGCCGTGCTGCCTGATCACCTTCTATCTAAAGAACTCAAGAAGCTTGAAACGTACAAAAGGTATCTAGTAGCAGTAAAAGAAGGCAAAGTTGGTCATCTTGATGAAAAACCTTCAGGAACTCCTACTCGGAGAACCAGAAGAGGAAGTGCTGGAAGTGCAGTAAGTTCTGAAAGTTATAGGAAGCTTCCCAAAAGGAATCCTCCTCGTAAAAGGATTGTTCCCGTAAAGGAAGCTGAACCTATTCCCACACCTGAACCGCAAAGAAAGCTTGTGGACGAAAGCTCTGAAGGTACTGAATCAGAAGAAGAGATTACATACTCTGAAACTGCAAAGGATGACACTCCATTAGTACCGAAACCTCCTAGTCCTCCAGCTATACATGGCAAAGGGAAGACTCCAGTGCTTGTGCCGTATGATCAAAGCTCAAGCTCAGAAAGTGATGAAGAGCAACTGGATAAATCATACAGGAAGAAGTTTAAATTCATCAGGCACCTTCAAAAAGCTGAAGAATTTGCAAAAGACCAAATGGGCGGCCCCGGAGGATCAAGTGGTGCTGCCCACTCGTCACCAGATCCTGATGCGGTTAATCGACCCGATAAGGGATCTGGTGCCACCACTCTTTTACAACAACAAAAGCTTGTGGAGGATACTATCGAATATGAGTTTGAGAAACCTGAAACTGAGAAGTCTGAGAAAGTCCTACACATTCACAGAAGGAAACTTCTGAACCGCCCAAGGACCCCGAGTCTCCTCATGTCTCTTCCTCATCAGACTCATCATCTCACTCTTCTCAACCACCATCAAAGAAATCAACCAAATCAACATCCAAATCTGTGAAGAAACCACCTCGATCTTGGATTTCTCATACTCATGAAAGAATTGTGAAAGCTGTCCAACAAGTCAGAAAGAAGGACATGCTCTACAGAAAACTGAATTGGTTTGCTGACCAAATACAGTACTTAAATGATGAGAATGACAAGATGCAGAAAGAAAGGGAATTTGTTCAGGAGTTCATGAAAAGTCATCATCAAGAGGAATTGAACGAAATGATCGAAGGTTACACTAACAAGTACCTTCTGGATATCGTTCCAGAAGTCACAAAGGAAATGTTTACCAGACAACTATATCCGAATCTTATGCAGATAGCCAAGCAAACTATAAGATCAACACCTTTAACTGTCACAATCAATCCATCTGATCCTGTAGTTTTCTCGGATAATGAATTGGTGGCCAAGCTCGTCACACAAATGTCTAAACGATCTGGGACATTTAATTCTGATGAAAGAAAGCTGTTTCAAGCATTGCTGGACTACCAACTCAAAGAAGCATGTAGATTCGAAGCAGAAAGGCCTAAACGTCCTAGAGACGATGAAGATAAGCATGATAAAGCTAAACGTCAGAAGAAGTCTGATGAATCATCTTCTCTGTTACCTCCTCTCCAACGGAATCCTACTCAACAAAGGTCTCCTCCTCGTTCTTCTATAGATAAACCTCAGGACGATTCCGAGTTACCACCCCTGACTCAGAAAACCGATGATCACTTTGAGTATACGGGTGGTGACGATGAAGAGGTCCTTGAGCCCCTACAACAACCCACCTCTCCCAAACAAGTTAAGAAACCAGAATCCTCATCTAGGCCAAAACAAAAGAAGAAGAAGGCGCCCATGGCTGACGTCGTATCATGGCTAGATGACGATAAAACAGAGGAATTTGAATGGTTCTCTACACTTGTTAACTCAACTCCCTACCCTGAAGAACGTCAAGATCTGGTAGACGGTAATACATTGGAGCATGCTAAGATTATGCAAGAAAAGTTCCATGTGAAGAAGATGACGAAATCCGAGTTGAGGCGAATCAAGAATGAAGCTTTTCAACTGTGGAAAGATAGCTCAGAAAGTGCCATCGAGGTTGAATATCACCTTGAAAACATTGCTCGAGCTATGTCTAACAACATGGATTGGCTCAACCCAGAAGCAAACTTCGACTTCACTAAACGGGACAACCCTCCATATTGCACCGACTGGTCAAAACCACTACCAATAATTGGCCAACCAGATGAACCTAGGATCCCATTCAGATATTTCTTCAACAAAGACTTGGAATTTCTTCTACACGGTGGCGATGGATCAAGGAAATACGCTACATCTTTGACACTTCCATTTCCTGCAGCCATATACTCAAACTGCATAGCCATCGAGGAACGTGCCAATCACTTGTGTTCCGACAAAGTGGAAGCATATGATCGCGATGCATTGTACGGGATTCATCATTGGCCGGAATGCCGAAGAATCTACTACAGAAGCTGTCAGGTTCAGAAGTCTCAACATGCAGTGTTCAGTACTAAGGATATTGTTGCCATCAAACACGTTGCTCTTTCATCTAAGTGGGACTACACTTTCCTAAACAATATCGTGGTCAAACGACAAGATGAAAAAGATTATGCATTCTCTGAGGCTGACTTTGAGAATTTGTCTATCAACGACATTGAAGACATGTACCTTGCCAAAGTACAAGGTCGCATGAGGCAATTTTCAACCGAAGTACAACGTGAATTCATCAAGTCACTGCTCATCTTCATCAGACGCATAGTCATCAAGGAACGTGTAGAAGATCTTCAGCTGGCAGTTGAATCTTATCAGACCCGTGTCAACTTCACACCACCTCAGCTAGAACTTCCCGACATCAACCAGCTCTCACAATATACACTCATCAGCAAACCTTTCGGCGTCATTTACCGTAGTAAACTACAAAGAAATTGCTTAATGGCGTGTAGTGAACTTCACAAGTTTGGGGATCACACTTTGAAGATGGTTAGGGACGGAATGGCATATAGGTTGAAGGACATACGTCACAAGATTGGGTCTCCTAAGCGAAGGAATTCTCAGGATCGAAGGGATGTGAGGAGGATCATCAGAATGATTGATAAAAGGTTGTTTCGAAGGGATCAGTTCAGAACGTTGGAAAGCTTTGTTGGTGGTCAACCCAGGATTAACATCACCGGCTATCAACGCCCTGTTCGCACTCCTGGCGACATCACTGCACTTCCTGGTACCCCTTGAATTGTTTCCTTCATTATTACATTTGGATGTGTGATTATATATGTCAATGGCTTGTGCACACATAACAGTGTACAACCCGTAATTGTCAAGAAAGGACCCTGTGGTACGCTTCAGTGCCACAATCCTTATAAAAGGAGCGAAAGCTTCTTACTTTTGAGTAAAACCTATCAAACCTTTCATTTTTCAAGGTTTTGCTCAAAAGGAAAAGTACTTACCCACATGATTTTCAAAACCTCAACCATTTATATCACTAGTTGAGGGGGAGTATTTGAATTAAAACTTTGTTCACAAATTGTTCATAGTGGTCATCTTCCCGCAACACTCGAAATGGTCATATTTATTCTCAACTGTTCAAAAATAACATATTATATGCCATTTTTGAGGGGGAGAAAATTATGTGATAAGAAATATGTTGTGTAAATGCAAATGAATCTTTGTGTAATAGACTTAACCTACGAATTGACGGTACTAAACTGTTAGTAACTCGAGAAGACTTGTCCGGGACGGGTAATAATTTCAAGCTAGTTCGCTAGTAATGTAAACGTGTCTCGCAAAGGACTTGTCCGAGTAGAAAGTACCATTCGAGAAACTCTTGGTAGACATGAACTCTGACGGGTATGACAACCTTTCGAGGTTTGCCTACACCTTCAAGGTAGTTATTAGAGCTAGTTGTCACCTAAAAGCTGACAATGTAACTCTTTAACTATGCAACGTAACCGTGTCTCGCGGGGGATTGTCTATCTTGAGTTGATCAATTCAAAAGTGCGCGCTCTTCCAACACAGTACAGATTTCCGTCAAAACTCCAAAGCAAATGTGGAGGGGGAGTATTTATGCAAAAATCTTATCTCAACAGTGGTTCAAAATGATTTTCATTCACAAACACTGTGAGAGACTTTTCAAGTAAATGGTTTTATGGCAACATAGGTTAGTCATGGAGTGATAAGGTGACTAAGGTTAGGAATAACCGTCCTATGATCCGCCAGAGCCGGAGGGATCTACCCAAGGACATCACAAATAGTTAGTACTTAGAAGTCCTTAGGTATGATTATAAAAAGGAGAAAATGAGAATCGGAGAAAGAAGGAGTTGAAGAATTAAAAAGAAATGCAAAGAAAAGGGTGACAAGAAATAGCCCTCCAAATTATTCAACTTAGGGCAGACACCGGGTTCAATTCATATGCTACTGGTTGTCACTTAGTGACACCGGTATTGAAGATTAAAAGTCGTCATGGACCCAGTGACGCATGCACTAAACCTTCTTAGCCACTCAAGTTTCTCTCAACAGAAGCTTTTTTCATTCTCACAGGGAACCCTACGTAAACTATTGGCTTTCTCTTAGAGATCGCTGGTATTGAAGAAGGAGACCCTCTCCCTAGTCTCCGCTCAGGAAAACCAAAACGCACTATTGAGTCTAGAGCCACGAGATTCATCAAAAGATCTCTTAGGTACACTTGACATTTCATCACTTGATGTTCAACAATAAGAATTTCAGTGGTACATTATCGAGTCCTTCACAGATCTTAGCAATCTGTCGAGAACATTTATGAGAGGTTCACATCTGTGATCCTCAGTGATTGAATGGAAACTCCTGCCAGGGTCTACATCAAACAGCCCTGACAGCAGGTCACTTCGGTAACTCCCCGTGGATTACGCTTAGTGTGTCTCAAACGGTCTACAGTCGTGAGGTGACGCTTCGGTGTACCTCAGCGACTCATCTGAACTGTAGATGTACTTCGGTACATTGCGTTATCTCACTTGTGGGACTCCAGTTCAGGAACGGCCTTTGTAAGAATTAGAGAGGCGTTTTCACACTATCCTGTTAACAATCTCGAAGTTCAAACTTGTAAGTGCCGGAATCCGCTTATTACTAACCGTTTGAAACGTTTTCTTCTTATGGAAGCTTCGGAGCGGGATGATCGTGCTGATTCATCTCATGCTCACGCCAACATCATCACTAATGGAAGTTCTATCCAAAAGCAACACAACAGTCAGAATGATTCTTCGTCAAATCAAAGAATCTGTAACACCCCAACCCGACAAGGGTAAAGATATCGCAAATACGGTTTCATATCAGAACTTTAAATACTATACAATAGCGAAAGCCTTTACAAAATATTCAAAAAGAAAACATAAATAGCTAAACTTCAAAATAAATCTAAGATCCCTATGGTCAAATCTTGCTCTTGTCTCTAATCTCAACCCAGATCAGCTATCCCATAAGCTCATCTTGAATGCTTAATACCTGCCGCAGGAAAAGAAAGTGCGGCTGAGCTTACAAAGCCCAGTGAACAGATATAACGAAACAAAAACATAAATACAAATTGAACAAAGAAACGAATAACAAAATCGTAGCGGAACGAGAATAATGAATTATTGAGGATTCCGCAGAAACACAATTGCACAGAAATCCGGAAAAATAATTAGCAATCAAGGACAAACACATAGCATATTGAAGACTACAACGCAAACACATCAAAATAACCAGACACTTAACAAATCAAAAAGAAATAGATTACATATAAACCAAACGAAAAGTCTAAGGCTAACGGAAACACTTTCTAGAAAATAAACATGGCATTCATACAAATCAATTAATCTACATTAACATACTTAACTCAATATTGCAGCAGCGGAAATAGCAGTCAACACATAGTAGTCACACATACCAATGAGAACACCTTACAAAAACTATAATTAAATGAACTAGAAGCATAACATAGCAGATAGTAAGTTAACAGGCCAGACATTATAAATTAAACCATTTTCCCAGATCAAACTTTAGTATAAGCAGAATTTAAACATGGCAGGTCACACATACAGACAGAAAACACAGTAGACAAACTATAACTCAATAGACAAGGACATAACATAGCCATTAGCAATTATCAGAACATAAATCACATGCTAAACCAGTTCTCAGATCAAATCCTAACATCAGCAAAGTTTTAACATAGCAGATCAAACATAAGCAGATAGATACCCTAACGTATAGACAAAGTTCATAAAATAACTGAACCATCATACATACTAAACTTCCAAAACACTCAATTGTACACTAGCATATTCATCTTGCAGATCAACGAATTCACATAACAATAAACTAACATAATATCAGATGACAGCATGCGAATCATGTTTAAACATATTAATCATATCCTAGCATAGCAGACGATAGTCTCATAAACATACAAAAGCATGAACACATATAATAACATATAATAAGCCTAGCACATAATTATAAACACTTGAACATACCGAATCAAAATCAGAATACTTAACATAGAAATAACATATAAGGATTTAGTTAACTACCACGAGCCCAGACATATCATATCAAAAACATCATACATATACAGAAATAATATTTGAAAATAATTTAGAGTAGCTAACTCCCAGAAGTTTTGTGAAGACGCGTATCGCACACGACATCATTCACTAGACAAATCATATCGGATAACAGATCAGATCTAGGATGCATCCATACGCCCCACAAACATATAATGGTCATATAATATAACTTGAGCTCATACTAGATAACAGATAAGGGACGTGGCAGAACTTCACTCTACTGCCCTAGAGTCATGTCAGAGGTGCATCACTGACACGGACATGGAACCCCCATGACTAGTTATTATTTTGGCTCGGGTGTCAAACTAACTTAGGTCAAACAAAATTGCAGATATGACACAGGTCATAATCAAACACAAAGATTACAGACAACATATCAGATAATTCATATTATAAGGGTCATATTCTAATATTCAGAGGTCAAAAGTTTATATCACAATCATAAATCATACATTCATAATCTAGAAGTTCATAATTAAACTTAGTGAGGTTCAATAAATATGCATATCAAAGTCTTCATAACACAAATTCAAAACAGATATTGCATGGTTCAATAAAACAGAAGTTCAAATAAGCAACAGATCACACAATCAGGAAAGGGTTCATAGCAATGGCACCGGAAACCCTAATAAGTAAAATAGGAAAAACTAACGAAAAGAACATCATAAGGAACCTTTACTAAAAAGGTCAGAATATCTGTACCTTAAAGCAAATGAGAGAAAAGCAAACGAATGAGTGAATCACGAAGATATAACGTCGCGTCTCCTTCAACGAATCTACACGGATTATGATTTATTTAATACTTATTAGCATCATTAAAGTTATAACGGATTAATCACATTAACATTCTTAGAGTTATAAGTATATTCTCATTTTATAAGCTTCTTATGCATTTGTAAGTGTGTTACCTATTGATATCATATTTTATCTTTCAGTTTCTTAAACTCATATTTGGACCAGACTTTAGCGATTTTTATAAAATACTTACTTAGCTCAAATGAAATCAAGAAAAATCCCAGGGTTTCCCATATGAGTTAAAAGACTCTCAAAAAAATTGGTGGGTTCTATATCTATGCCAAATGGCCTATGGAAAATCACAAGTCCAGACCTGTCCAGAAAGTGATCAGAAAATACACCTTAAACGTTTACACTTATTGGACCTGTTTAGACACATTGGAAAAATCCCCAGAACTCCCAGAAATTCATTTATGTCATAAATATCACTCCTGTAAAAGGAGAGCTCCCAATTCCTTATGGTTTGAAAATGAAAAATCAAACAATACAACTAAATTTCTGACCCGTTTTCTCAGCTTTGACACTTGATTTTGTAAAATTCAAAAATACGACTTAGACAACTCCAAATCCGACCAAACCACTTGGAAAACTTAACTAAGACATAAAATAAACTTTTCCCACAAAAACCCAGATTATTGCACTTATAAAATTGGATCTATAACACACACAAATTCGACATATGATGCTGTCCAGTTTTATGGTTTATTAAAACCACTATAATCACATGTTTAGACCATTAATTACACTTAGGGTTCCATTCCAATTAGGGTTTCGAATTTATTAGGCATGATAACATTTATATATATGTGATTCGGTTCTCTTGTGCTCGACATACCTATGATCCGATTCAAACAATACGTATTACATACATGTTCTCTTAATATTACAAGGTTCAATTCATATGGTTGTGTTTGTTTGGTTTCATACGGTTCGACCACAAAGAAAAGAAACACAACTCGACTAAACAAACATGATACAATACATTAACGTAAGGTGTATTAAAGGAAGACGAATAAAACATGTTATACCTTAGCTCTTGGGAACAAAACTCGACACAAAAGGTGTTTTAGTGTTCGGCCGAATGGAACAAAAAGAAAAGAAGAGGCAACAAAACTAGGGTTTCAATTTCATGTAGGTGTATTGTATTTATAGCTAGTAACATTTTAGTTTAGGGCTTTGAGGAGGGGGTTGGGTTTCGGCTTGGCCCAACCGAACACACAAACAAACGCCCATCTTGGGCTCACCAAGAATCGAAATAAGGCCCAAACGATTTAGCGAGACGTTTAACTTTCGTCGTACAAAGTCGATCACGTACACGTATTAGTTAAGTTTTTAATTATTCGTAAGTTAGGTTTTAATTTCGTTAAACGAATGTAAACGTATTTTAATAATTTTGATTTCAAGGGTAAAAGGGTCTTATTATGCGTTTATATTTTTAGGGTTTTACAACTCTCCCCTTCTAAAAAGAAAATTTCGTCCTCGAAATTGGACAAGACGGACAGAACGGCAACAAATGTGGATTTCGGAACTTCAAGGAATAAATGACGAACGCTAATCATATACTTATTAAAGTATTAGCAGTAAAAAGATGAGATGCAGAAAATCAAAAACACACTCCAACTTATTCAGGTATCTAATGATGAAAACAATCATATGCATAGACAGAACGAATCCTAAAGGTCTTACTAATCGCAGATAATCAAACTAAAAGGATCTAATGTTCCTCAAACACTACACGAAAAATCCTATGATCACAATAAGGGTACACGGAGACATACACATTTAGATCAAACATAGTAATCCATAGTTCACACAAATCATAAAAATTTCGGTCCAACGCGCACAAAACTTACACGTAACAGATATCGACGAAATCTCACAAATAGTTACAAAATTTCAAACAAACATGAGGAGTGCCAAATAACAGATACAAGTCAAGTCCATTCACGTATCAACCACAGGCATTTCCCCAGACGTCATATGATTTCAATAAGTTCAAATTATATGATCTCGGTATTATTACGTTGATCAGGCGTCATAATATTTGCATCATATAACAAGTTCTTATTGTCATCATATTCTGTCCCGGGTCATGGCAAACACATAACTATTATCAGAACAAAACATATCATATACAGATAACATACAGATAGCAAGTAACATACTATAACAGACCAGATACACATTCATGCAACATATAACACATTAGACAACTTACCATATCACAATGAAAGGAGGTGTATTGTATTTATAGCTAGTAACATTTTAGTGTATTGTATTTATAGCTAGTAACATTTTAGTTTAGGACTTTGAGGAGGGGGTTGGGTTTCGGCTTGGCCCAACCGAACACACAAACAAACGCCCATCTTGGGCTCACCAAGAATCGAAATGAGGCCCAAACGATTTAGCGAGACGTTTAACTTTCGTCGTACAAAGTCGATCACGTACACGTATTAGTTAAGTTTTTAATTATTCGTAAGTTAGGTTTTAATTTCGTTAAACGAATGTAAACGTATTTTAATAATTTTGATTTCAAGGGTAAAAGGGTCATTATGCGTTTATATTTTTAGGGTTTTACAGAATCTACAAAGTTAAAGACTTAAAGAACTTCATCAGTACTGACTTCCAACGTCAAAGAGCGTGTGAGCATGTTGAAGAATGACGTGGAGACACTATAGCAGCGAAGCAGACCTGAGGCAGACTTGATGCAGACAACAACATACTATCACTTTCATCACAAAGAACAATGATCAAAGAACAAAGTTAAAGATGACGTCAAAGCATAACCGTTCAAAGAAGACAATTTCTCTACACTGGGGAGATTGTTCGAATCAAGGCAATTCTTCTCACAAGAAAGAAGAATGTCAGAAGTCGTCAGAGCTACTATTACATCAACGCCTTCACCGTTCATCACCAACACTTGAGGGGGAGATTGTTGGAATCACTCCTAAACTATAATTCAAGTGTTAGTCATTATTATGTAATAGGTAGCTAATTATGGCCTTTATGTTTGTTATTAGCCTTAAGCTTATGTAGAAGGCCCATGAGCTTAGGCCCAAGCCCATAGGAGAATGGATGGAAACTAGGAGTGTTGCCCTAGCTTTCCTCCTATAAATACCTTATGTAAACCCTCACTTGAGGGTTGGTTGTTCAAGTTATTTCTCTCATTACACATCTACGCCTAACCGTGCTTTATATCGTGTGTGTGTGTGTGTGTTTTACTTGTTCAATCGCCTTATCTCTTTCTATATTACTTGTGTTTGTAAAACTAGTGACCTAACAAATTGACTCCGTGGTTATACTTGAGGATCTAAATAATGATCATGTTGTGACTCACGTTGAACACACCGAACTTTTGCCTCGTCCAGATGTTGATCTGTGGCTTAAAAACCAACAATCCATAGTGGAGGAATGTCGTGCAGTAAATCAGGACTTGAAAAGTAAAAATGCACTGTTAACCAAGGATTTTGAATGTTTACAAAAGCAACTCAACTTTTTCAAAACTCAAGAAAAATGTGAAAAAGGTTTTGAAGCCGCCTTTGCTAAATCTCATCAAAACGAAAAATATTTAGAGAGACAGATGCGTGAGCTAGCCGCTTCGAAGAATGCTTTGTTGTCTGAAATAGAACAACTGAAACATGAACATAAAAAGCAAATTAACGCTCTCACATTAGAAGATCATAAAGCTAAGGCTGAGTTATTAACTTGTCAAAAACAGTTCTCTGCATACAAAAAGCATTCAACGAAACGAATAGATGATCATCTTGAAGAAATTATCGGCTTGCAAAACAAACTTAAAGAGTTTAAAATTGTTGTTTACAAACATGGTGAGTCGGTCACAGCTATTGAAAAGTTTACTTTAAAACCCAATCCAAATGGATATGGACCGAATCTTGCTGATTACAAACCTAAGCTTTCAACCAAAGCATTCAAACCAAATCCTGAAGTTTCCAGTGCAGAATATAAAATTGATAATTCTGTTATGAGTGTTGTTGAATATCATCGTCAAGAGGAATTAGATGCATAAGACGAGAGTCGATCCAAATTAGAAACTGTTGTTTACAACAAACCTTTTAACTATTCAAAAGCGGTCACTTTCGTCACACCAACGGATTCTTCTAACACACCAAGGATTATCATAAAAACGTCTGAGTCTTCTAATGTTAATCCCCAACCAGATTATGCACAAATTTATGGTCCTTTACCTTCCATCAGTGAAGTAAATTCAAAAACTGAAAATTGCAAAATTCTTAGATATTTTGACCTTTTCATGGCTGACCTCAAAATTTTACAACATGAGATAGAATATCATTCTGAAATCAAAGTTCAACATTTTCAATCGCCTCTGGCGCGAGAACAAAGAGACATTTTTCAGAAAAATCTTTTACCAAATGTTAAAAATTTGAAACATTGTGCATTGTCTTGGGAACGGGACTTTCATAAGGAACTTGGATTGATGAAGGTCGTTTTCGAGAAAACAGAAACATCTATTTCTAATACTAAACGTAAAAAGAAAATGTTGAGAAAAGATGTTGATCGACTCTTGGAAGATGTTATCTGTGCTGATTTCCATAATGCTGTGTTATTGAATTCTTTGTCATATGCATCTGATTATATCTCTGCTGATACTGTTGATTATGTGGTAACTGTTGAGTATTCTGATAATGTGCATCAGATCGAGTCTTTAAAAGCTGAAAATGAACGATTGATTAACGAGCTTTCAAATGCAAAACGTCGTCTTCAATGGTGTCAAAAAGATTGTCAAAATTGTGAACTTGCTTTGCAAAACAAAATCCACCAGTTGCAATCCAAAACGTTTAATCTAAATTTTGAGTAACTGGATGATCAAAACGTGTATTTGATATGTCAAATCTCAAAATATGAACAAGAACTTGTAAAAGTTAAACAGAAATATGGTGTCATATTTGATTTACTTAAAAAGACTCGTGATGAAGCATCAAACGAGCTTGATCATTTTCTTGCATACACTAAGGAAGTCATGAATTTTTCGGGAAATCTTCGTTCTGAAAATCAAGAATTGGTGCACACTATCTTTAAGTTAAGAGAAATGTTAGGAAAGTATGAACAACTTCCGCCTACCGTGATTAAGAGAATAGCACCAGTAACACTTAGTAATCGTGAACCTAGAATCCCTACTGCCAAATCACAAGTTGCTAACGTGCTTCCTTCTACTGAAACAGGAATACTTGCCTCTTTTCCAAACGTCCGCACTTCACAGCCTAGGAGCAATACAAGGAAGAATAGGAAGTTGCGACCTAAGAAAAGAACAATAAAGAATGCTGAAGTAGAAGAACACCCTAGGACTATGAATAAGACTCACGTTGCTTTCACTATAGATATTGCGTCTGGCAAATGTAATAGAAATAGTGATGTAACGAATGCTAAACCTTTAAGTACTTTTGATATTCAGTCTGATGCACCTTGTGTTATTTGTCGTAAAAGTATGAATTCTGATTGTCATGACAAATGTGTTGCTAAAGCTACCATCTCTCATTTAAGGAATCCTAAGAATCGGAATACCTCTAGGCCCACTAATCATTCTAAGTCTGTGCTTGGTAGACCGCCCTCTTTAGATTCTAAGAACCGCATTGATGTCCCTGTAGCTCCAGTTTCACCTCCTAGGAATGTCGTACCACCTAGTGCATTCACTAAGACTAAAGCAAATACTAGTTGGAGATGGCAGAAATGGATATATAACACACTAGGATTTAAATGGATGCCTAAAGTTATTGATGTGTGTATGTCTACTATAACTGCTCTGGAACCCTCTAACATTTCGGGTTCCACATCTACTTCTATTCCATCTGTGTCGTCTGTGTGTAATGCAGGTGATACAGATCATTATCTGGATTGTTGATAGCGGATGTTCCCGACACATGAAAGGCAACCTTAAACTGTTATCAAACTTTATTGCAAAGTTCATTGGCACTGTCAGATTCGGGAATGATCACTTCGCAGCTATCATGGGCTACGGAGAATATATCAATGGCAACATCGAAATTAGCAGGGTTTATTATGTGGAAGGCCTCGGTCACAATCTGTTTTCAGTAGGTCAGTTCTGTGATGGAGATTTGGAGGTTGCTTTCAGGGAGAAATCTTGTTTCATTCGTGATCTACAAGGAAATGACCTTATGTCTGGTTCGCGCAATTCTAGTCTTTACACTATCTCTATGCAAGACATGGTTGCTTCATCTCCCATCTGCTTACTTTCAAAGGCAGCATCAACAAAATCCTGGCTACGGCACCGTCGTCTCTCACATTTAAACTTTGAAACCATCACCAACCTTGCTCGACACAAACTAGTTGAAGGTCTCCCACGATTCCGGTATTCTAAAGATTACCTTTGCTCAGCTTGTGAACAAGGGAAAAGCACTCGTGCTCATTTTCCTTCAAAGGTGGAACACAGCTATCAGCATGTGCTTCATCTTCTTCACATGAATTTGTGTGGCCCGATGCGCGTGCAAACGATCAATGGCAAACGCTACATCTTAGTAATTGTTGATGACTATTCACGCTGGACTTGGGTCTAGTTTCTTCGAAGCAAAGACCAACCTCCACAGATGATCATCACCTTTCTCACGAAAATACAGGTTCAGCTCCGAAACACCATCAGACAAATAAGAACAGACAAAGGAACTGAATTTGTTAACAAAACTCTTCGTGAATTTTATGAGAAAGTAGGAATTCAGCATCAGACATCTATTGCACGTACACCTGAACAAAACAGAGTTGTTGAAAGACGAAACCGAACGTTAGTGGAAGCTGCAAGAACAATGTTAATCAATGCTAAACTCCCAGATTACTTGTGGGCAGAAGCTGTATCTACTGAATGCTATACTCAAAACCGTTCTATGATTACAAAACGCCTATCGAGCTTGTCCACAACAGAAAACCGAATCTCAAACACTTTCATGTATTTGGATCTCTTTGCTATCCAAATAATGATCGTGATGACTTTGGAAAGCTCAAAGCCAAAGCTGACATTGGAGTCTTTATTGGATATTGTGATAATTTTAAAGGTTTTCGAATCTGGAATCGTCGAACAAAGGAGGTTATGGAAACGATTCATGCTCATTTTGATGAACTTACGGATATGGCTTCTGAGTATAACAGCTTGGAACCCGGTCACAACCGCTTAAACTTCCCTCAAAACCCATCATCAGCTGAACAAAGCCCCCAGCTTACTCGTCAACAAATGGAAAGACTCTTTGCTCCGCTGTTCAGTGACGATATTGATGAACGTGCTCCAGGTGTATCCACTGTTTCCGCTGCTCAACCTGATAATACTCTTATACCTGATACACCCGCTACAACAACTACGGTTAAAGACGCACCACCAGTTGAATCCACCACAACAGTTGAACAAACCGCTTCCAACAATGATGAACCGGCTGATGATGTTCTTAATGAAGTACCCCCACCTGCAGATTTTGATCCAAATGCGTTCTTTAACCCGTTTGCTAATGAGACTGCTGCACCAGATGTCACGGAATCTTCAACAAGCCATTTGAATCCTCAAAATCTGCACAATGTATACCAACATCAACCCTCTACACATCGATGGACAAAAGACCATCCTCTGGAAAATATTATTGGCAACCCGAATCAACCAGTCGTTACGAGACAACGTCTTCACACAGATGGTAAACATTGCATTTATGCACTCACTGCCTGCCAATCTGAGCCTAAAAACATTAAAGACGCAATGACAAAAGACAACTGGATTGAATCCATGTAAGAAGAACTCAACCAATTCAAACGTCTTGAAGTATGGGAAATGGTTGAAAGACCAACAGGGGTCTACATCATTGGTCTCAAATGGATTTGGAAGAACAAATTGGATGCTGAAGGGAACGTAATCAGAAACATGTCACGTCTGGTGGTCTCAAATGGATTTGGAAGAACAAATTGGATGCTGACGGAAGAAATGTACTTGCATTTTTGACTCCGGTTGCTCGTCTTGAGGCTGTTCGGATATTTCTTGCGTTTGCGGCTCATATGAATATGACGGTCTTTCAGATGGATGTCAAAACTGCGTTTCTCAATGGACAACTGAAAGAAACGGTTTATGTCAGCCAACCAGAAGGATTCGTTGATCCCGAGTTCCCGAACCATGTCTACAAACTGAACAAAGCTCTGTATGGTCTCAAACAAGCTCCTCGGGCATGGTACGATAAGCTATCATCTTTCCTCATTGCCAATAATTTCACCAAAGGTTCGGTCGACCCTACTCTTTTTATACAATATCACGGGGCACATATCTTAATTGTTCAAATTTACGTGGATGACATCATTTTTGGGTCTACACATAAAAAGTACTCAATCGCTTTTGAAAAACTAATGAAGAAAATTTTTGAAATGTCCATGATGGGTGAACTTACGTTCTTTCTAGGACTGCAAGTTCATCAATCACCCCGTGGTATTTTCTTGAGTCAGTCCAAATATGCCCTTGAATTGTTAAACAAATTTGGAATGAAAACCTGTGACACTTATGCCACACCAATGACTCATACCAAGAAGCTAGACGCTGATTTACATGGGAAATTAGTGGACCTTACAAAATACCGAAGTATTATTGGGTCTCTCATGTATCTAACAGCTAGTAGACATGACATTGTCTTTGCCGTTTATCTCTGCTCCCGTTATCAGTCAAGACCAACTGAAACCCACCTCTCTGAGGCTAAAAGAATCCTCCGATACATCAAGGGAACCATTAACTTAGGGATCTGGTATCCGAAGGATTCTGGTTTTGAACTAATCACTTTTTCAGATGCTGATCACGCAGGATGTTTAGATTCACGAAAAAGTACTTCAGGAGCACTACAATTTCTTGGTGATAAACTGGTGTCTTGGCAATCAAAGAAGCAGGATTGTACATCGCTGTCATCAACCGAAGTAGAATATATAGCCATGTCGGCCTGTTGTGCTCAAGTCATCTGGATGAGAACACAACTCAAAGACTATGGTTACGTATTTGACAGAATCCCAATGTACTGCAACAATCGGAGTGCCATTGCGATCTCGTGCAACTCAGTTCAGCACTCGAAATCTAAGCACATCGATCTTCGCTATCATTTCATCAAGGACCATGTGGAACAGGGTACAGTTGAATTATACTTCGTGGGTACAGAATACCAATTGGCAGATCTACTCACCAAAGCCTTGCCTCCCGCTAGGTTTAATGAGTTGGTCCACCGGATTGGTATGCGGTGTTTGACTCAAGAGGAATTGGATGAACTCTTAAAACAGTCTTAAAAACCAGTCAAACACCAAAATCTCTTTTGTAAATATTTTTCAAAAACAAAATACAAAAATATAAAACCTGATAAAACAAAAAAAATATTCTTCTATCTATTTTTCTTTCAACATGGCAAGTACATTTCTTTCGTCAACACTCTAATCTTTCAAAATCAGTATTTTTCTGATCAAGTGTTGAGGGGGAGAAAATAAATACTTAACTGTTTCAAAATAACCGTGTACTTGCATGTTACCTTATCCCGGTTGTTTCTTTAAAATGGTGGTCACATTTCTGGTTCTCTGACACTCCTCGAACTAAAATTTATAACCTTTCATTATTTTTTAAGTCGAGGGGGAGTGTCGTCAAGTTTCTTTCTTAAAATCTTTCGTTTGGTAACCAAAATGGAAGTTAAAAGGCTTTGGATGAAAATGGAAAAGGTGGAGGGACTAAAACTGTCAAAATCTTAAAGTTATTTTAATAAAACTACTCATCACATTTAATATTCCACCAACCATATCCTACGCTTAAAAATCGTTCAACAAATCCGTGTTTTGGATCATCAATTTGTAAGTTGTTTCATAATCTTAACGTGTTTACAAACAATGGTTTTGAATCTTTTATAAATCCAACGGCTAAAACGTGAGATATGAGTGATTATGTGTTCTACGCATAAGCATATGAACACACAATCATTGGTGTGTGTTTGTGGTTAAAATAAGTGTGTCAAAACGTTTCAATAACATCAATGATACTATGTTTATCCTCAAAATCCACCCAGAAACACGAATTGATTGTTTTTCAAAATTAGGGTTCATGAGTCGTTTTGGGTATTTTCAAATGAGAACGTTTTTGGTGAAAAAGATTGTTGTAGGAGGTTGTTGTCAAGTTGAATTGATCATATCTATGCCTAGATTTCACCCAGAAACACTAATGATTCATAAATTGGAATTTAGGTTTTATGTTCATTCGGTTTGGGTATTTTTGATTCTTGACACATTTGATGTTAAAACTTGGCTAAGACAACTCAATAGGCATCTTAGACTTACCAGAATAACTTTGGTGCAATTTCCATGGCTAGATTTGTTACGCGTAATTCTTGAAACTAGGGTTTAAGTTCTACGCATAAGGTTTTCTACGCGTAAACTATTTGATAAGTATTCATGCCATGATCTGTGATAGAATGAATGTATGTGCTAAAATTGATGCTATGATGATTTTATTTCAGGTTTGCTACACGTAAAAATCAGAATCAAGGTTGTTAGACATCTACGCATAAGGATCACCTTACGCGTAGCATGTTATGCGTAAGAGAAATCTTACGCGTAACGTTTACGCGTAAGGTTCTACATAAGGGACTACGCGTATCCTGTGAAGGATATGCGTAAACAGTGACCTCTACGCATAAGGTCTACTCTTACGAGTAAGCCTTACACGTAAGGTTTATATACGCTTACGCGTAAGCTCTACGCATAAGGTCCCCTTTTCCTACGCGTAATATTTCTTACGCGTAAGTCAGGATCCTACGCATAAGCTTGCATTTACGCGTATATTACTCCTGTTTACGCATAAGCTACCATTTCTACGCCTAAGCCTTGATTAAACCTTCATTATGAATTGTTACGCGTGCAAACTTGTAAATAAATAAATCATAACGTCACGAAACCAATAATGTCACTAATAAGCTTAAACGTTTAATATGTTGTGAAAAATAAGTGATAACATAAACTTTAAAACTTAAAGTTAACTAACTCACGAAACTTATCACGACTTCATTAGACTATTGGACAAACAAGTGATTTTGGACTCGTAACAATCATTGACACATCACATTCAATAGTTAGACAATAAAACCATCTGTTGACTAACATAATGTCTTTCGATATGTTGGTTCTTTTGGCTAAATGTATTTCAGATCTTGACATGGACGCTCAGATGAATGTAGATGCACCAAATGTTCTCACCATTGCTGATATCTTCCCAAATGGTTATCCGATGAAGATTGTAAAGAATAACCTTCGTGTTGACTTTGAAACTCTCACCTGCTCAGAGTCTTCTTGCTTGATTGCTGTGGATATTCTGAAGAACCATCCATATCAGAACATGCTCTCCCACTCTGCTACTATTCCTGAGATCTACATTCAACAGTTTTGGACTACAATGCAAAAGATCAAAGGACAGAATGCTGTGACGGTGACGCTCAATCACAAGCAACTCACCATCACTCCTGCAGATTTAAGGGCTGTCCTCCTCATTCCTGACATCATACCAACTGAATACTCTGATGCACCAACTGAAGAGACTGTTCTGCAATTCTTGATTGATATTGGGTATGACGAAGCTTCAGGAGTTATCACTAAGCATTCACATGTGGATCTTAAAAACATTCCTCAGCCTTGGAGAACCCTCTATATCATCATCACAAAATCTGTTTCTGGTCGTGACAGTGGCTATGAGCATCCCAAGCTCATGGAACTGCAAATCTTTTGGGCTTTGATCAACATGAAGCACATCGAAGTTGAAGCTCTGATATGGGATGACATGATGACATTCCTCAAAAAGCTTGGCTCAAAGATTCCTTATATCAGATATACAAAACTGTTGATCCAAAGAGCATTTGGATACAACCCTGATATCCCCAAAAGAATCAATGACACCGACAATCTTGACGTATTGTCCGAACCCACTCTAACAGTCAGATTTAAGGAGTCAACTACCAAGAAACAAGGTGTTGTGTTGCCGGATCTCCTTCTCTCAGATGAACTCTAACAACTCTATTCTTATAAAAGATATTTGGTAGTTGTGAAAGAGGAAAAAGTTGGCTTTCTTGGTACGCCTACAAGAAGAACCAGAAGAGGGAGTGCAGGGAGTGCTGCAAGCACTGAAAGTCAGAGGAAGTTCCCCAAAAGGAATCCTCCTCGAAAAAGGACTGTTCCTTCTAAGGAAGCTGTTCCCATTCCCGTGCCAAAGCCAGAACCGCCAAGAAAGCTAGTGGACGAAAGCTCTGAAGATACACAATCAGACGAAGAGGTCTTCTACTCTGAATCTACAACCGAAGCACCTCCTTCAGTAGCAAAACCTCCCAGTCCACCAGCAGATATAAGCAAAGGGAAGACTCCAATTATTGAGCCTGAAGATGAAAGCTCAGATGAAGAGCAACTGGATACAACATACATGAAGAAGTTCAAAATCATTACGCTCCAACACGTTGCGAAAGAATTTGATAAGGATAAAATGGGTGGCCCCGGAGGGTCAAGTGGTGGAGTTCTACCTACACCAAATCCTGATGCGGTTAATCAACCCGATAAGGGATCTGGTGCCACCACTTTGGAGCAAAAACAAACGCGCGTGGAAGATACTATTGAATATGACATTGAAGAACCAGAAACTAAAAAGTCCGAGAAAGATAAAGATGTTGATGATGATACGTTTCTTCTGGATAGTCCTACACGCTTAAAGAAGGAAACTTCTGAACCACCAAAGGACCCGGAGTCTCCTCACATCTCATCATCATCGGATTCATCTTCTCACTCCTCACCACCACCATCAAAAAGATCAACCAAATCAACATCCAAATTAGTGAAGAAGCCAAATGCATCTTGGATCTCTCAAGCTAAGACACGAATCGTTAAAGCTGTCAAACAGGTCAGAAAGAAAGACGTGCTCTACAAGAAAATGAATTTCTTCGCTGATCAGATACAGTATCTTCATGATGAGAACGACAAGATGCAAGTTGAAAGGGAATATGTCCAGAAGCTCATGAAAGATGATCTTCAAGGGAAAATGGACGAGATGATAAAAGGTTACACTCATAAGTACCTTCTTGACATCATTCCTGGAATTACAAAGGAGCTGTTCACCAAACAACTCTATCCGAATCTCTTACACCTGGCCAAACAGACTATGAAATCAACTCCAATGCATGTGAGCATCAATCCAGTTGATCCCATAATCTTCTCAGATGCTGAATTGGTTAACCGGCTGGTAGCTCAAATGTCGAAACGATCTGCAACATTTTCCTCCTACGAAGGTAATTGTTTGAAGCATTGCTGGAATACCAACTGAAATCAACATGCAGAGAAGAAGCTGAAAGGCCTAAGCGTCCACGCGATGATGAAGATAAGGATCAGGATAAGAATGACGAGCCTAAACGCCCGAAGAAGTCTGGTGAATCATCTTCTATGCAACCTCCACCCCAACAGACTCCAGCACAACAAAGGTCTCCTCCTCGCTCTTCTACTGAAAAACCTCAGGATTCTTCTGAGTTACCACCCCAGACTCAGAAAACCGGTGATCACTTTGAGTATACGGGTGGTGACGATGAGGAATTCCATGAGCCCCAACAACAACCCGCCTCTCCCGACAAAGTTAAGAAACCAGAATCCTCATCCAAGCCAAAGAAAAAGAAGAATAAGGCGCCTAAGGCTGACGTCGTATCATGGCTAGATGAAGATGACACTGATGAATACAACTGATTTTCCACACTTGTTAATTCTACTCCCTACCCACCTGAAGGTCAAGATCTGGAAGACGGTAGTACATTGGAGCATGCAAAGATACTGCAAGAAAAATTCCGTGTAAAGAAGATGATGAAATCAGAGTTGAAACGAATCAAGAATGAAGCTTTTCAACTGCTAAAAGACAGCTCAGAAAGTGCCATCGAGGTTGAGTATCACCTTGAAAACATTGATCGAGCCATGTCCAATAACATTGATTGGCTCAACCCTGAAGCAAACATCTACTTTACCAGAAGAGATAACCCTCCATACTACACCAATTGGTCTAAACCTCTACCTATGATTGGCCAACCAGATCAGCCTAAGATTCCATTTCGCTACTTCTTCAACAACGACTTGGAATTTCTTCTACACGGCGGTGACGGTTCAAGGAAATACGCTACATCTCTGACACTTCCATTCCCGGCAGCCATATACTCTAACTGCATAGCCATCGAAGAAAAGGCTACCCACATATTTTCCAACAGTGTGGAATTGTATGACCGAGATGCAATGTAAGGGATCCATCATTGGCCAGAACGCCGACGAATCTACTACAAGAGCTTCCAGGTTCGCAAGTCTAAAGATGCAGTATATAGTACTAAATGGATCGTTGCCATTATACATGTTGATCTTTCGTCTAAATGGGACTACACTTTCCTAAGGAATATCGTGGTCAAACAACAAGACGAAAGGGATTATGCCTTCTGTGAAGCGGACTTTGAGAATTTGTGTCTCAACGACATTGAAGATATGTATCTTGCAAAAGTACAGGGACGCATGAGACAATTCTCGACTGAAGTACAACGTGAATTCATCAAGTCCTTGCTTATATTCATCAGAAGCATAGTAATCAAAGAACGTGTAGAAGATCTACAACTAGCTGTTGAGTCGTATCAGACCCGTGTCAACTTCACCAAACCTCAACTTGAACTTCCCGATATCAACCAGCTTCCATAATACACACTCGTCAGCAAACCATTCGGCGTCGTTTATCGCAGTGAACTTCAACGAAATTGCTTGAAGAAGGTTAGGGACGGATTGGCTTATCGGTTGAAGGATATACGTGAAGACATTGGGAACCCTAAGCGATGGAACTCTCAGGACAGAAGGGATGTAAGGAGGATCATCACTATGATTGATGAAAGGTTGTATCGAAGGGATCAGTTCAGAACATTAGAGAGCTTTGTTGGTGGTCGTCCCAGGATTAATCTCACCGGCTATCAACGCCCGGTTCGCACTCCTAGCAAAATTACTGGACTACCTAGTACCCCTTGAACTGCTTCTATTTCATATTCATTTGGATGTGTGATTTATAATGACTATGGCTTGTGCACACATAACAGTGTACAACCCGTTCTTGTCAAAAAAGGACCCTGTGGTACGCTTCAGTGCCACAATCCTTATATAAGGAGCGAAAGCTTCTTACTTTTGAGTAAAACCTATCAAACCTTTCAATTTTCAAAGGTTTTGCTCAAAAGAACAAGTACTTCCCCTTATGATTTTTCAAAACCTCAACCGTTTATATCACTTATTGAGGGGGAGTATTTGACTTAAAAACTTTGTTCACAAAACGTTCTTTGTGTAATCTTCCCACAAAACTCAAAATGGTCATATTTATTCTCAACATTTCTTCAAAAACAACATTTATATGCCATTTTTGAGGGGGAGAAAATATGTGATAAGAAATATGTTGTGTTTTGCTAATTGAATCCTCGTGTGAAAAGACTTCAACCCATGAATTGACGGGATCTAAACAGTCTTACATTGAAAATATTTGTCTTCCAAGACTTATCCAAGTAAATTATACCCATTCGAGAAGCTCTTGATAGACATGAACTGTGACGGGTTTGACAACCTTTCGGGGTTGTCCACATCTTCAAGGTAGGTATTAAAGCTAGTTGTCACCTAAAAGCTGACAATGTATCTCTTTAACTATGCAACGTAATCGTGTCTCGCAAGGAATTGTCTATCTTGATTCGATCAATTCAAAAAGTGCGAACTCTTCCCTCACTGTGCAGATTTCCGTAAAAACTCTTAAGCACATGTGGAGGGGGAGTATTTCTGAAAATCTAAAACTCTTGAAGTGTTCAAACATGTTTTTCATTCACAAACACTTTGAGAGATTTTCATGAAAAATGGTTTTATGGCAATGGAGTTATAAGGTGATTAAGGTTAGGAATAACCGTCCTATGATCTGCCAGAGCCGGAGGGATCTACCCAAGGACACTACCATTAGTTAGAATTAGAAGTCCTTAGGTATGATTGTAAAAAGGAGAAAATGAGAATCGGAGAAAGAAGGAGTTGAAGAATTAAAAAGAAATGCAAAGAAAAGGGTGAAAAGAAATAGCCCTCCAAATTATTCAACTTAGGGCAGACACCGGGTTCAATTCATATGCTACTGGTTGTCACTTGATGACACCGGTATTGAAGATTAAAAGTCGTCATGGACCCAGTGACGCATGCACTAAACCTTCTTAGCCACTCAAGTTTCTCTCAACAGAAGCTTGTTTCATTCTCACAGGGAACCCTACATAATCTATCGGCTTTCTCTTAGAGATTGCTGATATTGAAGAAGGAGACCCTCTCCCTAGTCTCCGCTCAGGAAAACTAAAACGCACTATTGAGACTAGAGCCACGAGATTCATCAAAAGATCTCTTAGGTACACTTGACATTTCATCACTTGGTGTTCAACAATAAGAACATCAGTGATACGTTATTGAGTCCTTCACAGATCTTAGCAATCTGTCGAGAACATTTATGAGAGGTTCACAACTGTGATCCTCAGTGATTGAATGGAAACTCCTGCCAGGGTCAACATCAAATAGCCCTGGCAGCAGGTCACTTCGGTAACTCCCCGTGGATTACGCTTAGTGTGTCTCAAACGGTCTACAGTTGTGAGGTGATGCTTCGGTGTACCTCAACGACTCTCTGAACTGTAGATGTACTTCGGTACATCGCGTTATCTCACTTGTGGGACTCCAGTTCAGGAACGGCCTTTTTGAGAATTAGAGTTGTGTTTTCACACTATGCTGTTAACACTCTCGAAGTTCAAACTTGTAAGTGCCGGAATCCGCTTATTACTAACCGTTTTCATGTTTTCTTCTTATGGAAGCTCTGGAGCGGAATGATCGTGCAGATTCTTCACATGCTCATGCCAACATCATCACTAATGGAAGTTCTATCTAAAAGCAACAAAAAAGTCAGAATGATTCTTCTTCAAGCCAAAGAATCTACAAAGTTAAAGACTTAAAGAACTTCATCAGTATTGAAATCCAACGTCAAAGAGCGTGTGAGCATGTTGAAGAATGACTTAGAGACACTGGAGCAGCGAAGCAGACCTGAGGCAGACTTGATGCAGACAACAACAACATACTATCACTACCATCACAAAGAACAATGATCAAAGAACAAAGATTAAGATGACGTCAATGCAGAACTGTTTAAAGAAAACAATTTCTCTACACTGGGGAGATTGTTCAAATCAAGGCAATTCTTCTCACAAGAAAGAAGAATGTCAGAAGACGTCAAAGCTACTATTACATCAGCACCTTAACCGCTCATATTCATTCATCACCAACACTTAGGGGAAGATTGTTGGAATCACTCCTAAACCTATATCAAGTGTTAGTGATTCATATGTAATAGTTAGCTTAATTATGGCCTTTATGTTTGTTATTAGCTTATGCTTATGTAGAAGGCCCATAAGCTTAGGCCCATGTCCATTAAGGAAAGGAAGGGAGTAGGAGTGTTGCCCTAGCTCCCCTTCCTATAAATACCTTGTAATAACCCTCACTTGAGGGTTGGTTATTCAATTTACTCTTTCACTCATACTCTACGCATAACCGGTCTAGTTTTTACGTGTGTGTGTGTTTGATAGTTGTTCATCCAATCTCTTCTCCTCTCTATTCTTTCTATTGATGCTTGTGTTGTAAACTTAGTGACCTATCAGATTATGACAGAGTCCTTCAACATAATATACCCGAAAGATTACACTGTCACCAAATACATAATCTCTGTAACCCATAATTGCCCCAAAATGGTCGTTCCCGAATCTAACAGTCCTGATGAATTTATTCACAAAGTTCTTGAGCCGCGAACGATCTCCAGTCATATGCTTTGAACAGCCTGAGTCCAAATACCACAGAACGATTTGTACGACCTGCAGTTGAACACAGACAAGTATGGATGACTGGATAATTCGGATCCCCATGCGAGAATGGGTTCCACTTGGTTAGTAACTGAGATTGGAAAACCCACATCAGAAATAGAAGCTATGACATCAATAGTGGTGGATGCAAGACTAGTATAAGAACTTGGCCTATGTGTAGTATGACTACTTCTTAAGGGGATGATCCTACCAGTAGGTTTCCATTCCTTAGTGGGCATAGACCTATTCCTATTAGGACGAAATTCATTAACTTTGAATGTGCGGCCAGTGGATTTCCATTGATACCCCACATTATTGAACTTTCTCCCTGTAGGTTTCCAATAATTACTAACCTTTTTCCAAATTGGTTTTCTGGCATCCTTAACCTATTTAGCAATTCTTACAATTTTGACTGGGGATTTAACAACATTATTCAACTCATTTACAGCATATTCATGATAAATACCAGAAACCAAACATTCATTACATGTTTTTCAAATAGTAGCATAATTCGAATTAATTATAGCACACTTATAGCTAATACTAGAATCAACACAATTCGTCTTATTCAACTCAAACTTATTGTTCCTAAGGTGGTCTTCTACTATCTTCCCTTGATCACTCTTAGCTTGCGAGGTCCTATATTGCTTTGTATTGCCTGGAGGCTTTGACCCACTTACCTTAGTGTCACTGATTACTCCTGTAGAAGGAATGATGGGAACATTAGTTGGTTTCACTACTTTTTGCATTCCTGGTCTAGAAGTGCTGAGATCTGAGATTCTAGGAGGCACATCAAAGGTCACATGCTTGACTTTAGGCATAGAGCAAGGCATAATGACAATATATTTCCTAGTACCAGTTTTAGGACATATAGCTATTAAGCATTCTAAAAACTCCTGAGATCGTTTGGCATATAAGCATGCATCCCTAATCGCATTATCATTTGGTTTCTCTATCTTATCCTCTTCAACAATCTCACGGAGATATTCTAGACTATCCTTAAGGTACGAAAAATATGTTTGACATGAAAGTTCATTGTTTATAAGATGAGGGGGAATATACTTCACAGTCATAGCATATTTAGAACAACCAGGCACCTTTGTTGCAATATTCTCACCACTGGTGATTGGCATTTTCCCTTTTACCTGACTCTTCAGATTCTCAATTTCATTTTGCAAAGAAGTTATCTTTTCATTGTTGTTGTCACGAGTGACCTTAATTGATTCATATAACTCTTTGAAATGCAGCTTAACTTTTTCATTTTCTGCTAGAAAATGCTCATTTTCATGTTGTAATACATTAATGATGTTTTGAAGATGAAAATTTTGAGAATCTAAAGGAGGAGGCATATGGGAACCAGTCACTTCATTCTTTTCTCCCTTCAATTAAAAGATTTGGGCTTTCAACCTTTTGATCGTGTTGCACTGAGCTCGAATCTGTTCATCTCGTTTGTTTAATTCAAAAACTGCATCAAACTTAGGAGCATCCGACGATGTCTTGGCATTCGAGGTTTTAATATTTTCTTTGAGATGTTGATATTTTAATTGCAAAGCAAGATATTCAACTTCCAATTTAGAAAATTGTCTTACCATGTTATCATGATCATCCCTTTCAATTTTATCATGCAATTTTGAATTCGTGGTCTCAAGCTCAATGACACGATCGTGGGAGACTTTCAAAGAAACAGAAAATTCATGAAATTGAGAAGCAGTAATAGAATAATTTGTGACAGTGTAAAACACATCTTGAGCAATACATCTAGAAATCAAATTATCATTTAGGATGTGAAGATTCTTCCTCTCAATCTCATTACTTTTGAGCTCACATTCATAATATTTGACCTCGTTTTCCATTTCATTAAACATTCTTTTCATATCTTAAACCTCAATATCTATGGTCTTTTGAAGAGATTCAAATTGTTCTTTTAGTTGTTTAAAGAAAGGCATGACCTCAGTTAGGTAACATTCTTTTGTTTGCTCAAAACCCCTTTCCCCTTCAATAATTCCCGTTGGAGTGATTCTCTTCTTACATGTTTTCTCAAAGTCAACAAATAGTTGGTAAACTACATACAGGCTGACTAGGGTTTTGCTTTGAGTGGGAAGAGTTCTAGGCACTAAATGCATAGGTGTGTTTGGAGGATACACAGTAGCTGGAGGCAATTTCCTACAAGGGGGATTCTTTTCAACAAGATTCTCAGCTTTTTGCTTGTCCATATCTTTCTTCCAAAACACTTGTTCAGGGGTCAGCTAAGTCTGAGGTCTAAACTTATTTAAGGCAATCCAGTTTTCCTTAGCATAATTCGGTGTTTTAAATGTGATATTATACGCTATGCACCAAGGATCTTTTAGTTTCTTATCCATTTTATCTCTAGAGGCATCTTCTAATTCTCTATCTTCTTAAGTGTACTCTACACACGAAGGCTTTTGTCTAGGCTTAAGGATCTCATCACCATCATAGATTACCTTTTGAGCAGCTTTAGCTTCCTTACCAACCTCAGGATTGGGTTCATCTACAAGACTAGTACTATTCTCATCGCCTAACACTCTATGCTTATTGATCAAGTGAGCAGTCTAAATGGTATTACCTTGTACGTACAACTTGTTTTCAAGTTTGTTTTTCAAAGTTTTTAGGTTGGAAAAATCATTTAAAAGTTTTGTTTCCTTAGCATTGAATTCTTGTTTAAGCACTTTTACATTTTCTTGCAGTTCTTGCTTTTGCTTAACAGTTTTATTAAGTTTTTCTTGTAAGGAACTTAACTCATGTTTTAATATTTCTTCCCAAAATTCAAACTTTAACACTAAAAATGATCCAAATAATGAAAACTACTTAAAACTCATTCAAACCCAAAAACCTATGATGTCACACCCCCAAATTACCTGTTTTACAGCGGAATGGAATTCCTGGGGATTGACTGTCATAGCATCACAATCACAGTTATATTGAACGACCTAAAGTGTCGTTTGAAAAATACATCGTTTGATTTAATAAAATAATCAGAGTTTACAAAGTAGGTCCCAAATGGAAATCAACTTGTGTGGAAATAAGTTTGTTTCAATTCAAACGATGTTTTAAAGTACATAAAACCCAAGTGAGACGCGTCGTCATCGCGACTCCATGATGTGTCCAAATGCATGCCATGAAGTGAATGCCTTAGATACCTGAGATAAAACATGCTAAAAAGTGTCAACACAAAGGTTGAGTGAGTTCATAGAGTTTATGAAGAAATGTAAAGCCTTTCAAAAATCGTTTATGCAGCAAAGGCATTGAAAATCCACTCAGTTCCAAGTTCCGCCCATACAAAACTTGCAACCTGTGTGTTCACAACCCATTGCCAAAGTGTAATGTAGTTTATGTTCAAGCCCACATCGTCAAATGAATTCACAAAATAGTGCCTAACTTAATGTATCAATAGTTACTTGATATAACAAATATGAGTGTTGATCAAATCGTTCCAAGACCGTTAGTCCATGATTGTACCAAGTACATGAATATACCAAGTCCGTTAGCCCAATGTTATACCAAGACCGTTAGCTCAACATTATCCGAGTCCGTTAGATCAATATTATCCAAGTCCGTTAGATCAATGAATATCAATGAATATACCAAGACCATTAGCTCAATGAATATGATATGGAAGTTCTAAGTGTGGCAAAACTGTTACTACGCATGACTAAGCATTCAGTTCAGTTCAACATGTAGTTTCAAATAATCATGATAGATATGAAAATAATTGAGCATGTATCTCCCCCAAAACATTTATGAAAACAAGTAAAAGCAGGGGCTATGAAAACTCACTTGGTGGAATGATGCGAAGACAAAAGTGAGTACACCGAGATGTATTGTGATACGTTAATCTTGACCTATTGTGAAGGATATGATATGTCATGAGTTGCAATGTAATGTTATGCATGCACTTCGTATGTTATTTATACCATTTACGGGTTTTGAAAATACTACTCGTCGACGAAAAATACTCTTTTGACGTCTTGAGCAATCAAAAATGACTTTACATGTTTTTACGTCAAAATGTCATCCTACAATGGTTTTATAATGATTTTTGGTGAAATTAACACTTTTCGTCGCAAAACAATGTCGTCGGAAAAATCATGAAATTAACAAAAATGGCTCCGGAAAAATAGTCGTAAAATGGTGTACGTCGATCGTTAGAGAACGAACTCGACGGTTTTGGAAAGTTTGTATCGATATCTAAAAGTTTCAGTTCAGGAGTTTTCGTCCAAAAGGTCTCGATCATAAAGATATTAAAGGTTAAAGTTGGTGATTTTTGCTAATTGTGTGCAGAAAATAAGTTTCGGCCAATGTTTGAACATCCGTAATTTATTTACTAAAACTCCGCTTGACAAACGGCTTTTTGTTTTGAAAAATATGGCCGGTGAACTTGATTTTACTAGAAGATATTTCGTTCTAAAAAGTTTCACAACCTTGTTAAAAACAGCCGCAAACATGGACGTTACAGCTAGTGAAATACTTGTAACGTAAAAATAATATAGTTTTTCAGAAAATAATATTTACGGCAACTTTATAAAAACGTGCATATATTTGTCGTTTCAAATCCGTTTTCTACGTATAATATGTCCTTAGCTTCGTATCGAAGTAAACTAATATATTTTTGATAAGTCGAAATAATTTGTGAAGCTTAAGGCTCGTTTTTGACCCGAACAATGTAAAAACTGCATGCTGAATTTTCTGAAAAAGTTACGTTTCGTCGTCAAACTTTAAAAATTCACCACGGCTTTGTTATAAGTCCGTTTTTATCCGTTCAAAAGGCCACGGATTCGTTTTAAAGTATATTTTCTAAATATCAAGGCCAAAATGTCGTACCAACAGTAGGTTTTTCCAGAATTTCGAAATAAGGACAGAACCAAATATATAGTTATCGAAAATAGTTTTTCTCGGACAAAACCTATTCTAATCCCTTCAAATCAACTCCAAAGCTAATCTAATCCTACCATACACCTTCTTAGGGTGTCATGGGTTCCTAATCACCATCAAGACCAAAGAATACCATGGGAATATTTATAGGATGACCAATATATATATATAACTTCTAAAATCATGAAATAAATGGTATAAATCACATATCATGCATATAAGCTCCAAAAATGAAAAGAAACATATGAAAATGACAAGGAAACATGAAAATGATAAAAACATGCTTACAAGTGATAATGAAGAGGTGTAGGTAACAAGGATTAACTTAAATATCCTTGGTTTTTATTTCAAAACCATATAAAGGATATAATCTAGGTTGTAAATGACTTGATCTCAAGAAAAATTTTGATCCCTTGTGCTCTTTGATGTATAACCGGTTCTTGATGAAGGAGGAACAAGGGAGAATTATTTTTACACACACTTGAGAAATAATGAGGTGAATGAGAAAACAAGTTAAGTTAGACTTTATGTACAAGTAAAATTTATTATCAATCAAATACCATACCACATTAATTGTCTCCCCTCAAGGGCCGGTTTTTATGGGTCTCTTGTCCTCAAAATATCTATTTTTTTTTATAAAATGTATATACATTTACTTGTAACAAGTTGTAAGAAAAAGGTGCAAGTAGATATGTAGTTATTTGTAACTTATAAAGTAAATGATAATTTTTAGGTAGAAAGTATTTTTAGTAGATCAAAATAGAATGTAATGAGATATTAAAAATTGTAAAAATACTTTCCTTGTGAAAATTGAGTGATAAAATAATTGTCGTATAATTTTTAAGAAAACGACGTAATAATTAAACTTTAACGATTTATTTACCAAATAAATTTGAAACACTAGGAAAACTAAAAATATAGTTTTTATGAACTAAATGTAAGTTTTAAAAATACCTCGGGATCATTTTTGAAAGTAACGGGTTAAATATTTAAAATAATAACTCACGCGATAAAGATTATTAAATATAAAAATTACGCGTTGAAGGTGAAATGGAATGTCGTGAATGTACTAATGAGATGCACATGATGTCAATGAAATGTAGACTAATCATAGTCCATATGAAATGTACGTGATGTCATGATCATGAATTCGCCGCTAAACCTCCAAGGTTACGCGAATTTGAAACAAGTAAACCAAGTTTACTATAAATGTTGAAATAATGAGACATGAATGGTGTCGAGAAATGACCTGAAAGTACGGGTTGTCACATTCGCCCAACCAAAAAGGAATTCAGTCCCTGAATTCAGTTCGTGTTGGTCTCTCAGGGTTAGGGTTTGATATGGCAAACTTTCCCATTCCCGAGCAAAACCCTCAAAAGACTTTTTGGTAACCGATTTTTACTTAATCTCACAACTCATCAAACAAGAACTGTCATGAGATTAGGCTAAATCGGTTTAGGTAACGACTTGTTTCTAGCTCGATCTTTGCAACTCATCAAACAAGAACTGTCACGCGGATCAAACTGGAAACAAGTGGTTTGAAGAAAATCTTTTGAAAATTTGGCTCGATTACGGAATTGCTTACTCATATGAGACTACTACTCCCTTCATTGCATGATTCTTCCTGAATTAGACATAGGTGATCAGGCTATGTATAATTTAGGAGTAACTATGCAATGCTTGGACTAATCGACTCATATGTTGTTTGGTGTTGAGTCAACTGATGTTAAAATTGTGATGAACATCGAGGAGAGAAGACATGGAGAAGTGTCGTTAAAATGATCGATAAAGTAAAAAGAATTAAAATCCTCGTAAATGATAACAAATTGGAAAGAAAATAAAGTACGATAGATGAGAATATTTTACAACGAGTGGTTTAGCAAAAGTAGTACATCTTTAAGTTATAAAGTTTCGGATACGATGATTATACATAAACTTGGTACGACATAGTACATAAGGAGAAATAAGACTGTTATTTTCCGAACTTCTTCAGTCTTCCGCGTCGTTGATACCTTGACGAGCTCCTCCTCCTCCTTCTAACATATATACATCCTCATGAGCACCTTCGACTTGTTGACCTTGGTTTTGAGGACATTGACTTCGATAGTGTCCTTGCTCTCCACATCCGAAGCACGTAACTATAGTCTTGCCTCTACAATTCCTGGCATGGTGTCCTAGTTTTTGACACTTGTAGCACTTAACAGGACAAAGACCCGTGTGATGATACTTACATCGATTACATAGTGGGTAGGTTCCAGCATAACCTCTGCCTTCTATTGGTGCAGCAACATATACCATTGCAGTTTCTTGCCCTCTTTTCTGTTGTTGATGATGGTTAGTGTTGCGGTTTTGGTTGTTGTTGTTATAATTTCCTTGGTCGTCTTCCCATTTCCTTTTGTTGTTGTTGTGTTGGTTATCGCCGTTGTTGTTGTTGTTTTGGTTGGTGTTGGTGTACTTGCCTCTCTTCACTACCTGGGCCATGAGCTTTTGAGTCAATCGAATAGCTTCCTCAATCGTTTGCGGGTCAGAAGAAGTCACATCTCCTTGAATAATTTCGGGAAGTCCCCCGATGAAAGCTTCTAGCAACTTCTCATTATCAGAAACCATGGACGGGCATAACACAGCCAATTCTTGGAATCTCCGAATGTAAGTGTCAATATCGTACCCAATGGTTACTAATTCATAGAACTCCGTCTCCAACTTTTTGATTTCCGTACGTGGGCAAAACTTCTTAGTCACCAAACCCTTAAATTGCTCCCAAGTAAGCTTGAAAGCATTCTCCATCCCAATCGGTTGAGCATAAGAATTCCACCACGATAATGCTCCATCGAGTAATGTGCTCGTAGCAAATTTAACTTTACTATCATCCGGACAGTTACATAGCAAAAACACTGATTCCAATTTTTCAAACCATCGAACCATTGCTGTAGCTCCCTCGGTACCTCTAAATTTCGTGGGCTCACCACTTTTGAAATCCTTGTACGAACATTTCTTAACTCCGGATCCTCCGGCATTTCCAGTAGCAGCAGCTAGCCTAGCGGCTACAGCAGCAGTCGCGGCCTCGGCAGCAGCAGCAGCCACCGTTTCCCTTTCAACTCTTAAAGCATTAGCAATGCTATCATTCACTAACTTCTGAATAGCCGCTTGGGTCATTTCAACTGTAGCTTTCTTCGGTGCCATATCTTCTTCAAAACAAGAGGAAATGTGAGACGTAGCAAAATCCGATGTTAATAATAAACGCTCCAAAGAAATGTGATAAAAATGATAAGTTTGAGGTTCTCTTTCAAAATGATCGACGGTTTCCTACGAAACGGGTTATGATGTGTCGTAAGTGTTTCAAATGTATAATGGTTTAGAGACTTAATGTGTGAATAAGGTGTAACTCGACATGTTAGTGGTGAAACAAAGGAGTGAGAGCGACTTCGCCCTACTTAAGGGTCTATCTCGGCATTCGTCGTTATCGATGATAAATCAGCTGATATAAAAATTGTGATAGGGAATGACAAGGAATTCTCCACGTTAGAGTATGGGGAAAAGATAATGGGATGGGCATTTAAGGGCATCCATGTGACAATCGTTGTGAAATGAAAGTAAATAACTCGAAAAATGTACGTATAAACCGCATGTAAAGTGAACATGCACTTATGATGAAATGATGGGATGCTATGGTGATGTAGTTATAGTCTAGGGTCAATGATGCAACCTAGTTCCCTATAACCGAAGCTCTGATGCCAATCTGTCACACCCCCAAATTACCTGTTTTACAGCGGAATGGAATTCCTGGGGATTGACTGTCATAGCATCACAATCACAGTTATATTGAACGACCTAAAGTGTCGTTTGAAAAATACATCGTTTGATTTAATAAAATAATCAGAGTTTACAAAGTAGGTCCCAAATGGAAATCAACTTGTGTGGAAATAAGTTTGTTTCAATTCAAACGATGTTTTAAAGTACATAAAACCCAAGTGAGACGCGTCGTCATCGCGACTCCATGATGTGTCCAAATGCATGCCATGAAGTGAGTGCCTTAGATACCTGAGATAAAACATGCTAAAAAGTGTCAACACAAAGGTTGAGTGAGTTCATAGAGTTTATGAAGAAATGTAAAGCCTTTCAAAAATCGTTTATGCAGCAAAGGCATTGAAAATCCACTCAGTTCCAAGTTCCGCCCATACAAAACTTGCAACCTGTGTGTTCACAACCCATTGCCAAAGTGTAATGTAGTTTATGTTCAAGCCCACATCGTCAAATGAATTCACAAAATAGTGCCTAACTTAATGTATCAATAGTTACTTGATATAACAAATATGAGTGTTGATCAAATCGTTCCAAGACCGTTAGTCCATGATTGTACCAAGTACATGAATATACCAAGTCCGTTAGCCCAATGTTATACCAAGACCGTTAGCTCAACATTATCCGAGTCCGTTAGATCAATATTATCCAAGTCCGTTAGATCAATGAATATCAATGAATATACCAAGACCATTAGCTCAATGAATATGATATGGAAGTTCTAAGTGTGGCAAAACTGTTACTACGCATGACTAAGCATTCAGTTCAGTTCAACATGTAGTTTCAAATAATCATGATAGATATGAAAATAATTGAGCATGTATCTCCCCCAAAACATTTATGAAAACAAGTAAAAGCAGGGGCTATGAAAACTCACTTGGTGGAATGATGCGAAGACAAAAGTGAGTACACCGAGATGTATTGTGATACGTTAATCTTGACCTATTGTGAAGGATATGATATGTCATGAGTTGCAATGTAATGTTATGCATGCACTTCGTATGTTATTTATACCATTTACGGGTTTTGAAAATATTACTCGTCGACGAAAAATACTCTTTTGACGTCTTGACCAATCAAAAATGACTTTACATGTTTTTACGTCAAAATGTCATCCTACAATGGTTTTATAATGATTTTTGGTGAAATTAACACTTTTCGTCGCAAAACAATGTCGTCGGAAAAATCATGAAATTAACAAAAATGGCTCCGGAAAAATAGTCGAAAAATGGTGTACGTCGATCGTTAGAGAACGAACTCGACGGTTTTGGAAAGTTTGTATCGATATCTAAAAGTTTCAGTTCAGGAGTTTTCGTCCAAAAGGTCTCGATCATAAAGATATTAAAGGTTAAAGTTGGTGATTTTTGCTAATTGTGTGCAGAAAATAAGTTTCGGCCAATGTTTGAACATCCGTAATTTATTTACTAAAACTCCGCTTGACAAACGGCTTTTTGTTTTGAAAAATATGGCCGGTGAACTTGATTTTACTAGAAGATATTTCGTTCTAAAAAGTTTCACAACCTTGTTAAAAACAGCCGCAAACATGGACGTTACAGCTAGTGAAATACTTGTAACGTAAAAATAATATAGTTTTTCAGAAAATAATATTTACGGCAACTTTATAAAAACGTGCATATATTTGTCGTTTCAAATCCGTTTTCTACGTATAATATGTCCTTAGCTTCGTATCGAAGTAAACTAATATATTTTTGATAAGTCGAAATAATTTGTGAAGCTTAAGGCTCGTTTTTGACCCGAACAATGTAAAAACTGCATGCTGAATTTTCTGAAAAAGTTACGTTTCGTCGTCAAACTTTAAAAATTCACCACGGCTTTGTTATAAGTCCGTTTTTATCCGTTCAAAAGGCCACGGATTCGTTTTAAAGTATATTTTCTAAATATCAAGGCCAAAATGTCGTACCAACAGTAGGTTTTTCCAGAATTTCGAAATAAGGACAGAACCAAATATATAGTTATCGAAAATAGTTTTTCTCGGACAAAACCTATTCTAATCCCTTCAAATCAACTCCAAAGCTAATCTAATCCTACCATACACCTTCTTAGGGTGTCATGGGTTCCTAATCACCATCAAGACCAAAGAATACCATGGGAATATTTATAGGATGACCAATATATATATATAACTTCTAAAATCATGAAATAAATGGTATAAATCACATATCATGCATATAAGCTCCAAAAATGAAAAGAAACATATGAAAATGACAAGGAAACATGAAAATGATAAAAACATGCTTACAAGTGATAATGAAGAGGTGTAGGTAACAAGGATTAACTTAAATATCCTTGGTTTTTATTTCAAAACCATATAAAGGATATAATCTAGGTTGTAAATGACTTGATCTCAAGAAAAATTTTGATCCCTTGTGCTCTTTGATGTATAACCGGTTCTTGATGAAGGAGGAACAAGGGAGAATTATTTTTACACACACTTGAGAAATAATGAGGTGAATGAGAAAACAAGTTAAGTTAGACTTTATGTACAAGTAAAATTTATTATCAATCAAATACCATACCACATTAATTGTCTCCCCTCAAGGGCCGGTTTTTATGGGTCTCTTGTCCTCAAAATATCTATTTTTTTTTTATAAAATGTATATACATTTACTTGTAACAAGTTGTAAGAAAAAGGTGCAAGTAGATATGTAGTTATTTGTAACTTATAAAGTAAATGATAATTTTTAGGTAGAAAGTATTTTTAGTAGATCAAAATAGAATGTAATGAGATATTAAAAATTGTAAAAATACTTTCCTTGTGAAAATTGAGTGATAAAATAATTGTCGTATAATTTTTAAGAAAACGACGTAATAATTAAACTTTAACGATTTATTTACCAAATAAATTTGAAACACTAGGAAAACTAAAAATATAGTTTTTATGAACTAAATGTAAGTTTTAAAAATACCTCGGGATCATTTTTGAAAGTAACGGGTTAAATATTTAAAATAATAACTCACGCGATAAAGATTATTAAATATAAAAATTACGCGTTGAAGGTGAAATGGAATGTCGTGAATGTACTAATGAGATGCACATGATGTCAATGAAATGTAGACTAATCATAGTCCATATGAAATGTACGTGATGTCATGATCATGAATTCGCCGCTAAACCTCCAAGGTTACGCGAATTTGAAACAAGTAAACCAAGTTTACTATAAATGTTGAAATAATGAGACATGAATGGTGTCGAGAAATGACCTGAAAGTACGGGTTGTCACATATGAAAACCACTAGAAATCCAAGAACATGAAAGATAGATGATCAAACCATGGCTCTTGATACCAATTGTAACATATTGGTTTTCACTAGCACATAATCACACATACATATGGGTCGAATGGAATGAGTTTTAGAGAGAGAAAGTGGAAGAGAGTTGGGAACTTTAGTGAGACAAAGAAAAATGTATTATGAAAGCTCCAACCCTTTGCCTTGCTAGGAAAAGGGTATTTATAGTTAGTTACATGAGACGCCTCCTACGGGCTGTAGATCAGGCATACAGTGGGTAAAGACCCGTCCGTCCTCCACGATGTTACATAACAAACTACTAACTATCACTAAATGACTACGACTACGAGCTTTATAACGATTACATATACTTGAGGTGACCGACTCTTTAACTACCGAATTTTCTAAATCCTAACACACTCTAAGGATGATACTGAAACAATGCATGAGCCAAAAGCTTAAACAGAGACAAGATCAAACATCGATGCAGGCTCGGATTCTGGAAAAGTTGAAAAGGAAATCATGTCGCATGAGAGTGCTTTCACTGTGGATCCTCCACATGATACCGTAAATGATGATTTCGTGTCAAGGGTATACCCAAGCGTTCAAGAAAATCTTAAGTTGCGTACTGATGATCAGACTCACGTGGAGGAACCCAACAGCTCAACAGGCACCCTGTCATCTTACAAGAACCTTGAACATGACCCCACCTCTGGAGATCAATTTCTCGCACACAAGCATGCTGATACTAAAACCGAAAAGACTCATGATGAGAAAGAGGTCATTTCAATGGTATCGGTCACAATAAAGCAAGACACCTCAGCCAAACCAACAATGGCAATCCCTACACCTACGGTTATACCAACAACAGCTACCCCACCACCAGCAACAACCACTACAGCAACCGTCATTACTACAACCGAACTTCCACCACCCCCACCTACTAGAACAAGCTTAGAAGTGTTACTAGATGAAGCTTTGAAACATGTTGCAGCTTTAGAAAAACATGATCTACTAAAAATTGTCAAATATCACGGCTCCCGACTATCCAAGTTAGAGAATCTCAACATAGACTATCAGGTGAAGAATGATATTGACGAATATGTTGAACATGCAGTGAACTGGGCTATGAAAGCACCTCTGATTGCACACTTTAGAGATCTCCCTACCTCATATATGAAAGAGATTCTACTAACAAGCAACTGTATGAAGCTCTTGAGAGGTCTATAGATCGTGATAACTATGTTCAAGTCATGGAGGATTTGGCTTAAAAAAGACGGAAGAAAAAGAGGAGAAAGGGTTCACCTAAGACACCACCAGGGTCTCCTCCACAGCCACCTCCTCCTCCTCCACCACCCGGAGCTGCAGGATCTTCCAATACATCCGAGTCGTCCAAGGCACAAGCACCACCTCCTCCTCCTTCATCATCCGGTCAACCAGGACCCTCTGCAACTCCAAACTCATCAAAGACAACTGCTTCTACTGAACATACAGCTTGGACAACCATCTACTCCAGGTTCAAGCCATCATTCGATTCAATTCCAGAAGATGTTGTTATGAATGAAGAATTAGGTCTCAACCAGGAATCTAATTCTGATGACGAAGACATCTCAAACAGTCATATCCCAAAGGTGAACCTATATAGAGATTGGTGGAAGTCATTCGCATGGGAAGACAGAACTGAAACACCATATTTTGCTTGGTCTGTCCCTATAGGTGATATGATAAAGGAGTGGTGGAAGCCTGATAGTACTAAAGATAGACCAGCAACTCCAGAACCATCCTGGTCCATCCCTTCATTGGACGTGCATATTCCGGATCACAATTGGGCAGATGTTATAGCTGCAAGCCATGTGTCCCCACCGGAGAATTCATTACTGGCTAAAACTGGTGACATTAGAACCTTCATTAATTGGTACTGCGAGCATCAAGGACTCACAATACTTACACCGAAAGATTTGGAGGGTCCAACATATGAAATTGTCAAGGCTTTTCACCTTGATGTGATTCACCTGAAATATCAAATGGATGAATGCTACAAGCTGCTGGCTGATTAGGTGGACGACAAAATTTACAAATTCGACGTCAACAAGCCTCTTCAACTGGGCGGTCCACCAGGTTAAGTCACCATTCAATCAGACTTCTTCTTCAACAAAGGTCTGGAATATCTACGGTTCGGCAACAAGGGTAGCAGACCTGCATCATCAATCACGAAGATCAAAGTTGCATACTACCTTGATGATGGGTTAGAACAACTGGTTCCTGATCATATGTAGGTTGAAGAGGAATGTAAGTACGACATTGCTGCATCATATGGGATCTCTCACTGGTGGTTCAACAGACAACGATTCTACATTGAAATACATGGATCGGAAGGCAATAGAAGGGCTGTTCGAACTCACATGCGTATCTTAAGTGTCGTCAGTGTAGAGATCTTTCTGATGTATGGGTATGATTACTTGTAGAAGATAGTCCTTCGCAGAGCAGATCTGAAAGAACTCATTATTGCGGAAAATGACTTCAAGAATTTGTATCCTAATGACTTTGAGGGTCTGTACTTGTTAAATCTTCAAGGTCATCTGGACCATCTACTGCCACGTGAAAAGGAAGTTCTCTCTTCTGCTATCAACTTATAGATCATAGGCTTAGTTATCAGACAGCGTGTAGGAGACTTTCAGCTTGGAATTGAGAGCTATCAGACTCAGCTCAACCTAAATAAGCTTCGTTAGGAAGCTAAAGGTTTCGAGTTCAAACATGACTACTCTGTCATCGAGTCTCCAAGAGCTGTCAAGTTTAAAGACAAATATGGGGTTCATTTGATCATGCGGTTCAACGAGCTACACAAGTTCAACGATGGTACTTTACGTCAGATTGATGAAGCTTTGGACTACCGGGTGAAAGAGTTCAAGATCAACAAGATGAATTCGGGGCTGAATACTAAGTTTTGGACCAGGAAAGACATGGAAATAAGCGAAGCATTCATGTTTGCTATTCAAAAGAGGCTCAAGACAAGGAGGATCTTTCGCAACCTGGAAAACTTTGTAGGTGGAAGATTTCGAGAAGGTAAGTACAGACTGTTGCAGAGAACCGAAGGATGACATTATCTCTGCAATATTTATAACTCTTGTGTGGTGTGGTTGTTGTAATATGTTAATAAAAACTTGGTAATATGAAAGTAGTGATATGGATGTGAATAATATTCTCCCTCACTAATTGACGGGGAGCATAGTAATTTTTGTTGAATCAGAATACATTGAATCAGACCACATCTTTCCCTAAAATTTTATAACTTATTTAAATCAATTGGGGTCCAAAATCTGAAAAGATTTGAAATTTTTGATCGGGGGAGAGAATGTGATTTAAATATGAAATCTGATAATAATGCGATTGTGTAAAGACTCAACTAGGCACTCCTCCCATATGTGTTAAACTCTTTCGTATATCGATGCACATATTGAGGGGGAGTATTTAAATTTGAAATCTGATAATAATGTAATTGTGTAAAGACTCAACTAGGCACTCCTCCCATATGTCCTAAAATCTTTCGTATATCGATGCACATATTGAGGGGGAGCATTTAAATATGAAATCTGATAATAATGTGATTGTGTAAAGACTCATCTAGGCACTCCTCCCATATGTGCTAAACTCTTTTGTATATCGATGTACATATTGAGGGGGAGCATTTCAAAATCTTCTAAAACTATCGAGGTACAAAGTTTTTGAGACTTCATCATAAGTACCTTGATTGATTTTCAAATGGTTTATCATGGCAATTGTGTAAGCATACCAAAGACCGACAATGTTATTTATTGCATTAGAGTTATAAGGATGGTAAGGTTACGTATTCATTCCCATGATCCCGCCAAAGCCGGAGGGATCTACCGAGGGACAATCCACTTGTTAGTGTAGAAGTCCATAGGTAAGATTAAAAGGGGAAAAAAGTGAGAATAAGGGAAGAGTGTTGACTGAGATGGAGCTAGGACTGGAACAAACCCAACAAGGTTCTAGTGATGAAGTCTCGGTAAGCGCTGAAGGGGTTGAAGAATGAAAAAGAAATGTAAAGATAAAGGGTGAAAAGAAATAGCCCTCCAAATATTCAACCTTAGGGCAGAAACCGGTTCAACACATATGCTACTGGTGGTTACCAAGGTAACACTGGTATTGAAGACAAGACGTCATGGACCCATTGACGCACTGCTCTAAACTTCCTAGCCACTCAAGTTCTCTTAAAAGGACTTGTTTTATTCTCACGAGGAACCGATGTAATCTATCGACTTTCTCTTAGAGATGGTTGATATTGAAGTAGGATACCCTCTCCCTAGTCTCCGCATAGGAAAACCAAAGTGCACTATTGAGTCTAGAGCCAAGAGATCATCCATAAATCTCACTAGGACACACTTACAATATGCTTACTGTTTCATACATCGTGAAAAGTAAGAAAATATTTATTAAGAGTCCTACGCATTATCCTTGTGGTATTGCCAGAACAAGCGAGTGATACATATAGTATTCACAATGAAGATGGAAATCCTTCTAGAGCCAACATCAAACAAGCTCTTGGTGGGTGACATGTGAGATCCTTCATGGATCAAACTTGTGACAACTGGAAAACAACGATGGGGCGATTCGCATTTGAATCAACCTTGTTCCAATAAAGGAATTGACGTATGCTTTTGGAAAACCCTTCGATGTGCTCAACAAATGTTTTCAAGCACATCGACTACGCATAAATTTTCAAACAAAAGTATTTGTGATTGAAACTTGAATTTGCTTATAAAAATCTCGTTGTATTGCAAAAAACTCTTTATTCCGCAATACGCGATTGTGTTTCAAATCAATTTCTCATTAATCAGTGAGTCCCAATTCGCTGGTTCACTCACTCCATGTTGTCTACTTTGAGACGCTTCGGTTTGAGAATGGCTAGTATAAGCTGGGAAACCATGTCAAGGAGATTATTCGGAATTCTACCTGATCACGGGCAGTATTTATACTGATCAACGGGGAACCGTGGTTCTTGCAACCCTATTCAACGAAAGTGAACAAAGACACTTTCGTGTGTTTTATTGCTAACTGTTGTTTGCAGGAATTCCCGACGATTGCGGCTGATGGCTAATGAGACTGTCAGCTCGCTCCACAGCCCAAATAGGGGCGTTATTATGTCATGTATATAAGCTCTCTCCCACCAAGGGAGAGGGTTGGATGTTCATTTGAAGCAAATCATACAACTTCATTTTCTCTCACTAGAATATCACATTCTCTCTAGATTCGGCCAAACATCAATCCGTGTGTGAGTTATAATATCCAATATCCAATATCCAACAATATATATATATATATATATATATATATATATATATATATATATATATATATATATATATATATATATATATATATATATATATATATATATATACACTCACACACACACTAGATGTCGAAGCCCGCCCGATGGGCGGGCATGACTTATAATTAAAATTTTTATGGTGTCAGCTAACAGCAAAATTATTTTTAAGGACATCGATTTTATTTAATTTTGTTATGATATTAGTTTACGTTTAAAAAAAATTAAGAAAAGGGGGGCGGGCATGATTTATAAATAATTGTTGGCATATTTTTTATAGCGAAAGAAGGGTGGTAAAAAATGGTTGGAAAGTGTACATATTGAGAGAAAAATTTGTAAGCTTATGAATATTGTTGACATATTTGACTATAGCGAAAGAATGTGGGTAAAAAATGGTTAAAAAGTGCCAAGGGAATAAATTAAGCAATGGTTAATAAAGTACAAACATCGTAAAATACTTATACAGTGAATAACGAACAGAAAGAAATGAATGATAATCTTACAATAGGAAATAAAACTTTATAAATTATCCGTCATTACAAAGTATATGCTTTTAGTTAAAATGTGAAATAAAGTAAACACTTAAATATTGAGAACTGAATCAAACCTAAATAACAACACCTCTTCCTTGTACATTCTTTCCCTACACACTCCTACGGCGGTGCAAGTCTTGCAAGTGTAGAATGGTAGTAAAGTTACGTTTTAAAACATATGTAATGAGCAAAGGAACTTTAATACATTAGTGTCATATTTTACATAACGAAAGAAGGGTAGTAAAATTACGTTTTAAAATTTGGGTAATAAGCCAAGGAACTTTGAAATGAATTTAAGCAATTTAATATTATTTCATATAGTAAAATTACATTTTAACATAATGGTCAATATATTAAATAAAATTTTATGTTTACTCTTTTAGAATAGATTAATAAAACGACCCAATAGTATGTAATATTTCAATATATAAATCGAAACAAACCAACTACTAATGCCACATTAAATTCATTATCCTATACATTATAGAATTACTGGTGGAACTCATACAATACGTTAGAACAATAGAGGAAAATAACTTCCACGTACTTTGTCCATATTTTTTTGATGATATTGTTCATACTTATAATATTCACGGGAAAGCACGAGTCTTTAACATTCAACAAGAAAGTTTTTCAGCAAATTGAGATCGTCTGATGAGGTTGAAAAGACGCTTTTCACAGGGTTTCCCTCGATCTTCTCCAGGACATATGGCTGAGTTAAAAAAGTTCATGTCAGTTACAAACTTTCTTTAAAGCTAAGAGTACCAAGGACCTAAATTTTACTGAAGTGTATAAAAGCAAAGTATGTCAAAGTAAATAGTTCATTTGTTTATTTGTGCATTCTTATTACATCGATAACGCATTTCATTTTGTAATCCTGAATCTGACCATCACTTGAAACTTAAGCAAATTATTCAACTTTGTTTCAACAATGTTTATCTCTTATTGGCGTCGGCACATGATATATGAAGGTCAGGTGATCGTATTAACACTTTAAAGCATGGAGCGTGATTATTTTTTATCAAGAAATATGCAGCGAAAATGAAATGTTGATTTACGTTTATGTGTTTGGTTTGCCTACATTATCTACTTCCGCATCCGCAATGGAATGGCTTCACTGGATGATTATCATCATCAAAATTAATAGCATAGTCCTGCATCAATTATCAAAACATTAAACACACATGCTTAACCTTAAAACTCATTAGTTTAGCATGCCATGGCTTATGGTTACTTACCCAAATAACTCCTCCATATCCTTTACATCTCTGGATGTGAAAAAAGCATGCTGCAAATTTGAAAATTAAACTTAATAATCCAAAAATGTTTAAATTCTTTTAGTAAAGTAGCTATAGCAAAAGTTCATGATAGTTACTTTATGAAGAAATATAATGAGAATACTGGAGAAATATTAGGATTAAATTTAATAAAATGAGCCCAAAATAACTATACATTAGAAATAAAATACCATAGATAGAGCTTGGTTGATAATTGTTTTTCCACGGCCAAATGCACCATTGGTGGCACAAGTCCCACCAAGCACTGAGGGGAAAAGAGCATCAAGAACATGCCAATACATGGAATAGATTATTATGAAAGGTTGATGATATAAAAAAAACAAAATGTAAATAGATGTTTTATAATGTAGTAAGAGGTTTGTGCCTAGTAAGAAGAGGTGTGTCGCCAGCAGCATGCTTTGATGCAACGGGCCAATGTGTACGCACATGCCAAGTCTGTAAGCCAAAGGTGCAACAAAATAATATACGGAGTATTTTATAAGTACTCTCCATTGAAAACTTATAAATACGTTGTCATCATGTTAGAGAAAAGTGAGATCGAAAACCTGAAGCCTAGTAAATTGCTTTTTGACATATTGAAACTCAAGCTCTAAGACAATGTCCTGTATAGACACAGAAATAGTTAGATTCTCATAATGCCACGTAATAACAATCATTACTATAGGATTATATGGTCCCACTGTCCTATACACTCGTTAGTTATAAGCCGACATATATTTAACCACTTAGAAAGATTCATAGAAAACATGATATTATCATAAGGTTATACCTGTTTAACCATACACTCCCGCACTTTTTGATAAGGCCATTCCAAAGCACCTAGTCATTTTAAAATTGCCCTGGGAAATCATGTTAACATTGAATAACCTTTAATAACTTTTTAATAAAAAAAATATAAGTTTACCTCTCCATCGGTCTCTTATAACTTGGAGATCTTCTAAGATCTTTTTTCGCCATAACAATAGGCTGCAAAAAAAGAAGGAAAAGAAGTTTAGTTTGGAAACAAAGTTTTTAATCTTCAGTAATACTCAAAATATGTAAACAAACTAGAAAATAAGTGAATCAACATTCTTATACATCTAATACATAAACGTTAAACAACCTTAACACAATTATGTTGGCATGAACCGAATGTACCCTAACTTCTTTATTCGTGAACTGCTGCAATCTTCTTCTTCTTCTTCACCACTACTAATGCAAATATGAGAACAACCAACTCTCCAATTATTCTATATTAGATTTTATAAAATGAAAATCCAATCAAACACGACACACAAACTAATACAGGGACATATTATGAAAAAGTATCTATAAAACTAAAAACACACAAACACAACCACTTACTTTGGATGGAACCAAACTGAATACAAAACAACTCATCCTGCATGAAGAGGTCAAAGACAATAACAATGACATATGATCAAAAAGTGTCTATAAACCTAAAAACACCAAAACCCAATGTTTATATAATCGTAACAACTTACTTTCAACGAAACTAAACTGAATACAAAACAACTCATCGTGCATGAAGAGGTCATAGGCATAAATATACATCCTAAAAAAAATACAACATTTAATCAAGTAATAAAAAATATAGAAAAACACATACTCATCTCCATCGTCACTATATTGCTTGAAGAAGACGAGGTCGAACTATTTTCACTGTCATCATCTCATCTTGTAATTAGTTTATTAGAAAGTACCAACATGCATGTTAACATAAATTAATTAAATTAATACGCATAAAATAGATAGCATAAATCATGTGCATAGTTTAGGGTTTTGTGGAGACCATAAAGAGATAAAAAGGAGGCGTATGAATAGCTGAAAACAAATTTGTAAACATAAATTAATTAAATGAATACGCATAAATAGATATCATAAATCATGTACATACTATGAATGAATTTTTACGTGATATTTATGTTTATTGAGTTTCCTATATTATCACCTAAGATATAGGGATTCCCAAACTTATCTTATCAATGATTAGTTGCAATGTTTATAGATTTAGACTTGCAAGATATAATTCAAAAAATGTGTTGGTCTAGTGGTTATCATGCACATGAATGTTACCAACACTCTAGGTTCGATCCTTGCAAGTGGCAAAATTTTTAAACAATTTTTGAATTTTAGCTTGAATGCATGCTTAAGTGGAATTATGACATGTCATTTAAGGCTACTTACTGGACATTATGTGGCATTACTTATGTCTCATATCGAATTTAAGTAAAAAAATTAATTAACAAAGTGTGCTTAGGTGGAATTATGAGGTGGCAAAAAAGATGCTTACTGGAATAAATGAATTACGTGGCATTGATGACGTGGCTTTAATTCAATGATGTGGCTTTAATTGTGTTGAGGTGGCTTTAATTGTGATGACATAGCTTTATGACGTTGCATTATGGGATGCTAAGAGGAATTATATGCGGCATGCCTCCTCTTATATATATATATATATATATATATATATATATATATATATATATATATATATATATATATATATATATATATATATATATATATATATATATATATAGTGTAGGGTTATTTTTCAGAACCAAAAAAAGGTCGAGAACTGCGAGAACCGATCTGATCCATTCATTTTTTGATCAATGGTTGATATGAATGATGGCATAATGGTAATAAAGTAAAATATAAAGAATTATTTAGTAATGAATGGAAGGGTAGTATAGGAATTTTATTTCTAGTAACTGGCCCTATAATATAGCAGTTAGCGAAATAAAAGAAGAAAAGAAAAGGTCCATCTCTGTTTCTCACATTCAATTTCACGCCTCCTCATTTTCATCTCTCTTTAACCTACTACCATCATCAAATTCTATTAAAAAATATTAATAAAAATAAAAAAATAATAAATCAAAAAATGAGTGAATCAGATAAAGATTATAGTCAGCAGTACGATGAGCACCGTCAAGATCAACAGTATGAAACATTTCAAGGCGTCCACAACTACCCACCTCCGCCGCCGGTGATCAGTTTTCCTCTGCCGACTCCGCCGGCAGCCGCCCCCACTGGCAATCCATTTGTTCTCATCTGATCTATGGAAACTCGTCTTTTCCCATTGGTAATCCTTACGTTCTGCTTGGCTAATTAATTTTTTGCTTTCTCATTTTTTTTGCTTGCATACACAAATGGGAATTTACACTTTTTGTTGGTGGGTCGAGACCTTATGTTGGATATCTGGTCATGCTTTCGCTTATGATTTTGTTGGCTTCTCATTTTTTAGACATAAAATAATTTTGTAAATCTATATATAAAATATATAAAATGTTTCAAATTCATAATGGCGGTAGGTTATTTGAAGGTTTTAATTAGGAAAACGTTTCATGGTTGGTGTGGCACTGGTGGTTTATGTTTAGCTGTTAATGAATGTGTAGGTTTGAGTTTCGATCTTACCTAGCATTTTTCATGTTATAGGTACGAGTATGATGAACAATATGAAGAGTGCACATGTGTTTTGTACATATTATCTAGCGACAAGATAGTTATGCTAAAGATTCAAGGAGTAAGGACACAAGTGCATGGCGTAAATACATGTGCACATGCGGCAAAGAAATCCAAAGAAATCCACACACAAAAAAAACATATACGTACAAAGAAATCCAAAGTGTCCAAGGAGGGAAAATACATG
>BPTQ01000005.1:130866837-130911837 GCA_019973895.1 Chrysanthemum seticuspe | reverse complement strand
CATTTGTGCTGGATTCTTGAAACCAGAGTTTAGTGTATTAATGTGAATGATATTTTGTGTGTTTGTAGTTTAGATATACTTTTTAGTCTGTGTTACCGTGCGTTTTTTGTAGTGTGTTTGAACTCCTTATTCTGTATTTAATATCAGATTTAAGTTTTATCTACATTTGTTAAATAGCATATGATGAAGCGCGTGGGTGGGGTTTGGTTTTTTAGTTTGTGTTACTGTGCGTTTTTTATTATGTAAGTTTATTTATGTTATTTTTAAGAAGTTAGTTATTGCGTTTGTCTCTGGTGATTGTGTTTATGTACATATTATGGTTTTTTTAAACAGTTTTTTATATTTAATGCGATTGCATATTAGCATTTTTCAGTTGTTTTGTTACGCATACAGATGCTTTTTAAATAAAGTTTGTAGATGTTGTTTTAAATGTAGCAAAGTTATTATGAATTGTGCACTAACTGTAATTGACACTATTATTTATGTTAGTTTTGGAAAGAAAATACTGTGTTTGAGTTTGGTTTTTGTGTCCATGTCGTATGAATAATTTTATGTTTGTTAAACGTTACGGATGTCGTTTTTAGCTACATTTAAAAATGGTGATGAAAATGGTATCAAAGTTCCACTAAAGTTGTTTGAGCTAACTGATCGTAGAGGTTGTGAATGGTTATTTGCAAAATTTGTGAATAAGGTTTATGATTTTAAGATTCGTGTTGTTGATGGTGATTAGGGCATGATATATGGTGAACAATGGGAAAAGTATATTGAAGAAAATGAGCTTAAGCATGGTTGAAGTGTTTTATTTGATGTAAGAAATGCTCAGTATGTTCTTTTGAGTCATTTTGATGAGCATGGTAATAATGGTTATGATTTCCTTAACATAGAGGGTGGTCACAAATTGGGTAGTTATGTTGCAAAGAGTACGGAAATGAGTTTGTCGAGACAGGTACATTGTGTATTTAGTTTAGTTTTGTTGAAGGGTTGTCATATTTTGTTTTTGCAATTCCTGTCAATCTAAATATATAATTTTCTGGTTTTCTGTTTGTAGGAGGTGCCGAAAAGTTTGTTTAAATAGTATGTGTTTAAGAAGAAGACTTTGTATAGTGTTAGGACGTGTGATGGTTGGATGAGGGTTTTATTGGAATTTGATGGGGATGAACCATGTGGTTTTCGCGGGTTTCAATGGGAGCAGTTTTGCAAAAAGCATATGATCGATGACACTCAAACGTTTGTTTTGTATTTTCTTGTTGGTCATAATTTTATTCTTACTATCCATGATGCTATTGGGTTTTGTGAAGATCCCCTATTTGAGTGTAAGTTGTTTCCCCCGCCCTTTTTATTATCTTGGTTTGTAGTTTCATTATTATTATTATTATTATTATTATTATTATTATTATTATTATTATTATTATTATTATTATTATTATTATTATTATTATTATTATTATTATTATTATTATTATTATTATTATTATTATTATAAAACATCACTTCATTAGAAAATCATAAGAAATTACAAGAAATTAGTGGGGAGTCGAGAAACTAACTGGGCCCCCACTCCTCTAGCAATAGCAAAACAAACCCTACTAAAAATATAGTTAGCACCACGCGCGCCAATTTCTTGAGTGACCAAGAAATTTCGGATTCGCTTCAGCAGGGTCACCGCCTCCTTCTCGAGTTCACCAAAAGAAGAGAAAGAGAAGGGGATGAACCCATATCCAATATCAGCGCATTTGGTTTCGTATTTGACACGTTTGCGCTGTGCAACTTCAATCACAGCCCTCCCTGCCACAAAGTCAGCCATACCAGTTTGCGTCAAGGGTGATGACCCAGTAAGATCAAAAAACACATCAAGGCCTCTCTCCCATGAGTAAAGTAACAAGTCAGCTGGGCGTAGGTGTTTGTCCCTCTCTCCGCAGAGCCCGATATCAACTTCTTTACGAGCCGAAACCCCTACCCGGGAACAGATGTCAACGAGAGTATCACGCACCACATTATGTCGATGTTTAATGCCAATAACACCTGCGCATGATACAGCATGATCCCCATAGATATCACCTGTAAAAACCTTGGAACAAGCAGAGCACGGCATCTGAGTGGAGAAAAGGGGAACACCTAGACGATAGCATAAAACACACCGGTAGGTTTTAGCATTCATGGTCTGCCCCAACCCAACTATCGGGACTACTCTGAGCCAGTCTGAAGTATGGTCTTCCATTTGCGATCTCCATAGGGCCATCTGTCTAGCAGATAAGCAGAAGGTGGATTCAGCCTCTTTGGTGACACGTGTGAAATATAAATCTGCCAATTTCTTCATGAGTTTGGGGGCAGCGATCTCACAAGAGCTACCCAAAAGGTCGGTCTCCATTTTCTCGTTAAAAACATGCAGGGCATCATCAAAGGAAGAACCACGTTATGTCGATTTTTATTATTATTATTATTATTATTATTATTATTATTATTTTATTTTTTTTATAACATGACTTTATTAGAAGAACATAGGATTTACAAGAAATTAGTGGGGAGCCGCGATACAAGCTGAGCCCCCACTCCTCTAGCTATAACAAAGCTAATCCTACTAAAGATATGAATAGCAGCACGTGCTCCAATGTCTTGAGTCATGGACAACTTTCGGATTCGCTTCAGCAATGTCACCGCATCCTTCTCAAGTTCCCCAAAAGAAGATAATGAGAAGGGGAGAAACCCATATCCAATATTCGCACACTTAGCTTCATATTTGGCGCGTTTACGTTGTGCAACCTCAATCACCGCACTACCCGGCACAAAATCAACCATACAAGTTTGTGTCAAGGGCGATGACCCTGTCAGATCAACACAAACATCAAGTCCTCCATCCTACGAGTATAGCAAAACATCAGCAGGCCGCAAGGGTCTGTCACTTTCTCCACTAAGCCCAATGTCAACTTCTTTACGAGCCGAGATCCCCGACCGAGAACATATATCAACAAGGGTATCGCGTACCACGTTATGTTGATGTTTAATACCAATAATACCCACGCATGATACAGAATGATCCCCATAAATATCACTCGCAAAAACCCTGGAACAAGCTGAGCACGGGATTTGAAAAGAGAAAAGTGGAATACCTAACCGATAACACAACACACAACGGTAGTTCCTAGCATTCTTAGCCTGTCCCAACCCAGATATCGGAACCACCCTAAGCCAATCTGATGTGTAATCCTCCATTTGCGATTTCCATAACGCCATCTGTCGAGTAGAAAGGGAAAAAGAAGATTCAGCCGTTCGGGTAACACGTGTGAAATATATATCTGCCAATTTCTTCATGAGTTTGGGGGCAGCGATCTCACTTGGGTTACTCAAAAGATCAATCTCCATTTTCACATTAAAAGCACACAATGCAACATCAAAGGAAGGCCCAGAAGTTACAATACCAGAATATCGGAGCAACTTATTATTATTATTATTATTATTATTATTATTATTATTATTATTATTATTATTGTTATTATTATTATTATTATTATTATTATTATTATTATTATTATTATTATTATATATATATATATTTTTTATAACATCACTTTATTAGAAAATCATAGGATTTACAAGAAATTAGTACGGAGCCGAGATACTAACTGGGCCCCCACTCCTTTAGCTATAGCGAAGCTAATCCTACTAAAAATATGAGCAGTAGCACGTGCTCCAACGTCTTGAGTCATCGAGAATCTTCGGATACGGTTCAGTAAGGTAACCGCATTCTTCTCAAGTTCCCCAAAAGAGAAAAATGAAAAGGGGAGAAACCCATATCCAATATCCGCACATTTAGCCTCGTACTTGACGCGTTTACGTTGTAAAGAAAAACAAAGGGATTTTACAAGAAATTGGTGGGAAGCTGAGACACAAGCTGGGCTCCTACTCCTTTCTGGATACAGAAACTTAGTCTATGAAAAATAAAAGCACCACTCTTGACATTATTCGAGTGGCTAACAGCAACAGTCTTGATACGGGAAAGTGTATCCAAAGCTTCCGCGTCAAGCTCCCCAAATGTAGAAAAAGCAAATGGAATGAACTTGTAACCGTTTTCTTCACATTTGGACACATATTTCTTTTTCTTCTTCTCCACAGCATTATGTAAGGCTACCCCTGGAGCCCACAAATTTGCATCAATACCCGTAAAAAGAGAGATCCCCGTCACATCCAAACATGCATCCTTACCTTGGAACCAGTTGAATAATAGCAGGTCTGCTGGGCGTAGCTCTTTCCCATCCCTCGAAAGAAACCCCATGGGGGCCTCCTTTTTCACCATAATCCCAACCTTGGAACATATGTCGACAAGAACATCACGCACCAAGTTATGTCTGAACTTCACCCCTACTTCACTGGAACAATGAACTGCACGGTCTCCCCACTGGTCCATATAATGCTTGCAGCTCGGGCAAGGGCTACCTCCAGAGAACATAGGTATGGTAAGCCTATAACATAATACCGAACGGAATTGGCGATGATTCATCCTTTGGCCTAACCCATCAATAGATATGGTGAATAGGAAATCTTGTGCATGTGGAGCCCGGGTACAACTGAGGATAGCCACTTGCCTTGGACTTAACGAATACTTGGAAACAAGATCTTTCTTGATGACACCAAAGTAGCACTTTGCCAAGGTTTTCATCATATGGGGGGTAGGAGCGTCAGAGGCGACAGAGAAAGTGTCTATGTTACAAGCACTGTTAAAAGTATCGAGAGCATGCTGAAACGAAGGACCATGAGATTTAATGCCCGTTTTTACCAATATCTGGTCCTGTATATCACTGGTTTGCAAACGAGAGGCGAGGAAGGCATATTGGATAATGTCACTCGCCGCATGGATGCCCAGCCCACCCATCTTGATTGGGAGGGTGGCAAGCCGCCACTCCCAGTCGCCAAATCCAGGTCCGAAGGCTGTAATAATCTTCTCCAAGGAAGCACGTAACATTTGATCAAACCGGACTTGGGCCTCTCGCACGTAAGTAGGGGAACATGTCCTCAAAGCATAAGATGATTTCGCAACCCCGGCACAATTACGAAGAAGAAGGAGCTCACACTGAGGGTCATTAAGTTTAAGAATAGCTTCCATTAGCTAGATAGTTTCAGAAACCCTTTTCAAAGCTAGCTCCTGACAAAAGCTTTCATCCAAACTAACTGATCCACCAAGTAGTTTGACACCATCGACTGGACGAGAGATATTTATAGGAAAAACACCCTCTACCCTGCTTCTGGGGTCCTCCATAGGCCAGAAAAGTTCAGTCTTATCAACATTCAAAAACAACCCCCGAGCCGGAGCATCCGTCATAATAATGTCAAGCGCCTTGGCAACCATGAGAGTATCTCCCGCAATAGTACCATCGTCAAGATACCAAGCCTGAAGAGTGAGCTCGCATGACCTATTAATCGCCTGGACTAGGGGGTGTAAAGCGAGGGCGAACAACAAAGGGCCTAGCGGATCCCCTTGTTGCACCCCTTGACAGGACCAAAGGATAGAATCATCATAATAAAGTCTATCAGGCCTGGCATAGCAAAACTCAACCCAAGGAGCAATGGAAGGACATCTTATCCTGGTCTCCTGGAGAAGGACACCCCTATCAACCAAATTGAAAGCGTTCTGAAAATCCACCAACAACATAGAAAACCCAACATTGTGGCCCTTAGACTCAATAAGCCGATTCACCGAATGAAGAACAGTCTCACACCCACCGGGGACGCCAACCCCAAATTAAAAATCCTGCAAATAGGTATTTATAGAGTTGCCAATTGAAGAAGAAGCAACCTTCAATACAAGCCTGCGCCAGACCGTGCCGATAGCAATAGGGCGTATACCTCCACCCGGTTTCACCAAAGGAGTCAAGGGGGCACTAGCAATATATTCCCCTAGTAAAGCAGGACACTTTCCACCGAGGAACAGGTTGACAACCCCAGTGATGGAACCCAACAGGTCATCAGCAACAGTGGACGCAGCCCCTCCCAAGATATCCATTAAATGTTGTGCTCTAAGCCCATCCTGACCACATGATGTCCCATTTGGGAAACTGTGTATCCTATTCAACACCAAGTCCTTGTCCACAATAAGTACATCTTCACCTAGAGGAGACGATGACAAAATTGGAGGTGGGGCATGGGGATGTTTAGCCTCTAGCTCATGCAGGGTGTTAGATGTAGAGGGGGCGACACCAGAGGAAGTATTTTTTAAGAAATATTATTATTATTATTATTATTATTATTATTATTATTATTATTATTATTATTATTATTATTATTATTATTATTATTATTATTATTATTATTATAAACAACACTTTTATTAAAAACTCATAGGATTTACAGAAAATTAGTGGGAAGCCGAGAAACCAACTGGGCCCCCACACCTCTAGCAATGACAAAACCAATCCTATTAAAAATATGAACTGCAGCACGCGCTCCAATGTCTTGAGTAATAGAGAATCGCCGAATACGCTTTAGTAAGGTTACTGCATCCTTCTCAAGTTCTCCAAAAGAAGAAAAAGAAAAGGGGAGAAACCCATATCCAATATCTGCACATTTGGCATCGTACTTGACGCGTTTACGTTGTGCGGCATCAATAACCGCACGCCCTGGCATAAAATCAGTCATCCCAGATTGCGTCAAGGGCGACGATCCCGTAAGATCAACACATACATCACGCCCACTATCCCAAGAGTAAAGTAATATATCAGTCGGTCGTAAGGATCTGTCCCTATCTCCATAAAGCCCAATGTCCACTTCCTTACGAGCTGAAATTCCAGACCGAGAGCATATATCAACAAGAACATCACCCACAAGGTTATGCCGATGTTTAATGCCAACAATACCCACGCACGAAACAGCGTGATCCCCATAAATATCTCCAGTAAATACCTTAGAACAGGCTGAACACGGAACCTGAACAGTGAAAAGAGGAACACCCAATCGATAGCACATCACACAACGATAAGCCCTAGCATTCATAGTTTGTCCTAATCCAGATATCGGAGCCACCCTAAGCCAATCTGAAGTATGATCCTCCTTCAGTGAACTCCATAAAGCCATCTGTCGAGGAGAAAGATGGAATGTAGATTCAACAGTTTGGGTAACCCGACCGAAATATATATCTGCTAATTTCTTCATAAGTTTGGGGGCAGCGACCTCGCTAGGGTTACTCAAAAGGTCAATATCCATATTCACATTAAAAGTACATAGAGCATCATCAAAAGAGGGACCAGCAGTTACAATACCAGAACTAAGGAGAAGCTTAGTCTGTAAGCTAGCAGATTGAAGTCTAGAAGCAAGGAATAGTTCAAGACGTCACCTGCAGAATATACACCAAGCCCCCCAAAAGCAAAGGGTAGGGTGGCGAGTCTCCACTGCTAATCACCAAAACTGGGCCCAGAAGCAGTGACAATGCGCTCCAAAGAAGAACGAAGTGCCGCATCAAAAGAAACCTGAGCACACTCAAAGACCCAAGGAGAACATGTGCGCATAGAAAAATATAACTTGGAAATACCAGCACATGTACGGAGTAGCAACAACTCGCATTGAGGGTCATTAAGTTTGGTAACAGCACCCATAAGCTCAATAGTTTTAGCAACCCTTTTCAGAACAAGCTTACTACCAAACTCAAAATCCACACTAACAGGTCCACCCAATAATTTAACTCCGTGTAAGGGGCGAGAAATATTGGGGGGAAAAACATCGACAAATCTGCTTCTGGGGTCCTCCCGTGGCCAAAAAACTTTAGTTTTATCAACATTAAGGTGTAAGCCATGACAAGGTCCATCCGTCATATTATTATTATTATTATTATTATTATTATTATTATTATTATTATTATTATTATTTTATTTTTTTTATTTTTTTATTATAAACACACTTTTATTAAAAACTCATAGGATTACAAAAAATTAGTGGGGAGCCTCGAAATCAACTGAGCCCCCACACCTCTAGCAATGGTAAAACCAATCCTATTAAAGATATGAACTGCTGCACGCGCTCCAATGTCCTGGGTCATAGAGTATCGTCGAATACGCTTAAGTAAGGTGACTGCATCTTTCTCAAGTTCTCCAAAAGAAGAAAAAGAGAAGGGGAGAAACCCATATCCAGTATCCGCACATTTAGCATCGTACTTGACCCGTTTACGCTGTGCAGCATCACTAATCGCTCGCCCTGGTATAAAATCAATCAACCCGGATTGCGTCAAAGGCGACGAACCCGTAAGATCAACACATACGTCGCGTCCACTATCCCAAGAGTAGAGTAATATGTCAGTCGGTCGCAAGGATCTGTCCCCATCTCCAAAAAGCCCAATATCCACTTCCTTGCGAGCGGAAATCCCTGACCGAGAGCATATATCAGCAAGAACATCGCGCACAAGGTTATGACGATGTTTAATGCCAACAATACCCGCACATGAAACAGCGTGATCCCCGTAAATATCTCCAGGAAAAACCTTAGAGCAGGCAGAACACGGTACCTGAACAGTGAAAAGAGGAACACCCAAACGATAACACAACACACAACGATAAGCCCTGGCAATCATAGTTTGTCCCAATCCAGATATCGGAGCCACCCTAAGCCAATCCGAGGTGTGATCCTCCTTTAAAGAACTCCATAACGCCATCTGTCGAGGGGAAAGATGGAAAGTAGATTCAACAGTTTGGGAAACCCGAGCGAAATATATATCTGCCAATTTCTTCATAAGTTTGGGGGCAGCGACCTCGCTAGGGTTACTCAAAAGGTCAATATCCATATTCACATTGAAAGTACATAGAGCATCATCAAAAGAGGGACCAGCAGTTACAATACCCGAACCATGAAGAAGCTTAGTCTGTAGGCCAGCTGATTGAAGTCTAGAAGCAAGGAAGGCATAGTTCAAGACATCACCTGCAGAATATAAACCAAGTCCCCCAAAATCAAAAGGTAATGTGGCGAGTCTCCACTGCCAGTCACCAAAACCAGGTCCAGAAGCAGTGACAATACGCTCCAAGGAAGAACGAAGTGCCGCATCAAAAGAAACCTGAGCACACTCAAAGACCCGAGGAGAACATGTGCGCATAGAAAAATAGAGCTTAGAAATACCAGCACATGTACGGAGTAACAACAACTCGCATTGAGGGTCATTAAGTTTGGCAACTGCCTCCATAAGTTCAATAGTTTTAGCAACCCTTTTCAGGACCAACTTACTACCAAACTCAAAATCCACACTAACAGGTCCACCCAATAATTTAACACCATGTGAGGGGCGAGAAATATTAGGGGGAAAAACACCAACATACCTGCTTCTGGGGTCCTCTTGTGGCCAAAAGACTTCAGTTTTATCAACATTGAGGTGTAAGCCACGACAAGGTCCGTCTGCCATAATCAACTCTAAAACCTTACCCACAACCAAGGTATCACCAATAATAGTGCCATCATCCAAATACCAAGCTTGAAAAGAAAGGTCAAAAGAATCTCTAATCTTACATGCTAAGGGATGTAAAACTAAAGCAAAAAGAAGAGGCCCAAGCGGATCACCTTGTTGCACACCTTGATGGGACCAAAGAGTATGCTCACCATAATATAATCTAGCAGGACTAGAGTAGCAGAACTCCACCCACTGTGAAATAGCCGGGAAATGCAACCGAACCTCACGTAACATAACAGCCCGGTCCACCATGTTGAAAGCATTTTTAAAATCAACCAACAACATGGACAGACCAACATCACACCCACGGTCCTCAACCAAACGGTTCACCGCATGAATAATAGCTTCCCCACCCCCAGACACCCCAACACCAAGTTGTAAATCATCGAAATAACTGCCTGAAGAGTGGCTAAGCATGGAAGCACAAACCTTGGAAACTAAACGCCTCCAAACAGTCCCAACAGCAATAGGACGGATACCCCCTCCTGGTTTGACTAAGGGTGTGAGAGGAGCACTAGCAATGTACTCCCCCAGTGCCCTTGGACAGTTACCAGCAAGAAAGAGGTTCACCACTTGGGTAATAGAAGCGATCAACTCGTCAGAAATAGCCACAGCAGCACCACTCAAACAATCCAAAAGGTGTTGGGCACGCAGCCCATCTCGCCCACAAGAAGTACCACGAGGGAAACTCTTGATCATGTCAAGAACGATAGAAGGGGATGCGGTAAGGTGATGATGGTCAATAGGTATATCAGGCAAGAGAGGAGCAGACTGAAAAGGGTGCTTAGCTTCTAAGTCTTCAAGAGTAGAAGCATCATAAGGTGCAACACCAGAAGACGAAAGAACTCTGACCGCAGCAGTATAATGACCATCACAAATCTTCTTCTTACATTGCTTGACATTACGATCACCCAAAACCAAACTATCATCATCAATAGTAGACCATGATGGAAGGGGCTCGGCTAAAACCTCACGCACAACCTGCAAACTACCACCAGGAGAGCCCCATGCATGAATAGCATTAACAATATACTCTTCCTGACGTTGACGCTTAGTGACCGACCTACTCTCTTGACTACTCCTCGGGCAAAAGTTTTTAAGTAGACAAAGCGGCAGGACAAATAAACTAACCCAACAAGAAATGTCATCAGGCGTGCAGATCACCTTATCAAGAGCTCTTTTCAAAGTACGAGAGAACTCCAACCGACATTTGGGAGGGATAGATTTGACAGTCCGCAAACCCCTAGCAAATAAAGTATCAAGAAGGGGCAGGTCAAAACCACCAAGCACGTCCAAAACCGAATCCTCAACAAGGGCTACCTGGGAAGGAACCTGTGGCTTAGGGAGATCATATAGCACAAACCGAACAACACCATCACCACAATCAGGAGGAGATACAAAATCAGAACCCGCACCATGACGACACTTAGCCCGGAAAGTATGCGTTTTGAAACAACCACCACACAACCACAAACCCATACGCTTAAGAGTAACCTCAGCCCTTTCAAAAATAGTCAGATCCGTCAAAAGAAGTTTTAGCCAAAAATGCCGATACGCTTAAGTAGTAGCTTGAGCCTCAACACAAAAATGCCGATCACGAAGATGTGTGATCAAAGAAGTTTTAGCCAAACCATTACCACCACCATCACGACATCCATTAAAACCAACAAAGGGGAAATGAAATTTAACGCTAGGCATATGAAGAGCACTAGTAAGGAAACATGCACCAATAACAAATATCACCACATAACCATGCACCAATAAAAAATACACATCCACTTCATTAGAAAATCAAAGGAAATTACAAGAAATTAGTGGGGAGCCGTGAGACTAACTCAGCCCCCACTCCTCTAGCAATAGCAAAACAAACCCTACTAAAAATATAGTTGGCACAACGCGCGCCAATATCTTGAGTGACCGAGAATTTTCGGATTCGCTTCACCAAAAGAATAGAAAGAGAAGGGGATGAACCTATATCCAATATCAACGCATTTGGTTTCGTACTTGACGCGTTTGCGTTGTGCAGCTTCAATCACGGCACGCCCTGCCACAAAGTCAGTCATACCAGTCTACGTTAAGGGCGATGACCCAGTAAGATCAACACACACATCAAGTCCTCTCTCCCACGAGTAAAGTAACAAGTCAGCTGGGCGTAGGTGTTTGTCCCTCTCTCTGCAGAGTCCGATATCAACTTCTTTACGAGCCGAAACCCCTACCCGGGAACATATATCAGCGAGAGTATCACGCACCACATTATGTCGATGTTTAATACCAATAATACCTGCGTATGATACATCATGATCCCCATAGATATCACCCGTAAAAACCTTGGAACAAGCAGAGCACGGCATCTGAGTGGAGAAAAGGGGGACACCTAGACGATAGCATAAGACACACCGGTAGGTTTTAGCATTCATAGTCTGCCCCAGCCCAACTATCGGGACTACTCTGAGCCAGTCTTAAGTATGGTCTTCCATTTGCGATCTTCATAGGGCAAGAAAAACTCATGTTATTATTATTATTATTATTATTATTATTATTATTATTATTATTATTATTATTATTATTATTATTATTATTATTATTATTATTATGACTGATATTTTTTGAGAAATATTTGATTTCCTAGTGTGTACATGTATTTTTTTTTTATATATAATTGTGTATTAGATTCTGAGTTTTGGAAGAAAGCGCGGGCTAAGGCAACTAGGAATCAAAGTTCTGGTTTGAATGCCCTTTTGTTTGAGCTGGTTAGTATATTTAGATACTTTTATTTTTTCATATGGTTTGTTCGTCATAGTGTTTTGATAATTATTATATTCTCAAGGTAAAGAATTGTAGGGTCCGATTCGTGAGTTGGCTGTAAAGGTGGAAGATGATGTTGCCTCTGTTTCTGAGAAGTTTGTTGAACCTGAACATGTTGTTCTATCTTCTAAAAGGACAAGAAAAACTCATATTGCCAAGAGTTTTTTGAAGGTATTTAAAAGTTTGTTAAAGTTATTTGATATATGTGTTTAGTTTTTTCATTCCTATATATATTTTTAGGAGCACGGGAGTTCAAGCACATCAAATACATGTTTGTCAAACAACACAGATGATGATGGGTGCAATTTTTTAAAGAAGATTGGGGCAACTGGTTTGAAGGGTTATGTTGTAAGTTTATACTTGATGTGTATATTGTTTTTATATATCTTTTTGTTTTGTTTAAATTTATGATTGGGTTTTGTATACATTTGAACAGACAGTTCCAGCTGCAGCTGGTTTTGAGAAGGACGTTGTCTTTAGGAAGAACATTGACAGAATAAGAGCCAAGGAGTTTGATGACCATGTTGTTATGCTTGGAGAATGGAAATCCATCATGAAGGAATTGGGGGTTGATGAGAATCAGATGCTCAAGTTTACAATAGATGTTGAAGTATTGAAAAGCAGGGGGTCTTGTTATGAAAATTGGATGATATTGTCATAGTTTAATGTATGTTTAACTTAAAACAATTATTAGTGGGTTATTATGGGTTTGTAATTGGTATGCCTTTGGTTTATATGACTAACTACTCTATGTAATTATAATGTGTCTGAATTGGTTTCTTTTGTATATGCATCTATGGAATACTAGTAAATGATATTTAGGTATTCTGTTTTCACATTGTGTTGCCTAATTGGTTATTTAGCTGTTAATAATTAATTTTGTTTGCAGGATGTCATTACATTTTATATTCAAATGTTATGTTTTCTATATAACTAATTGGGCTGCCGTTTGGGATATACTTTTTTGAGTGTGATGGATCAGTTTTGTAAATGTTATTTGGGCTGTTTGTAAGATATGAACTATGTAAGTTGGCTTAATGGATTATAGTCTTTAACATGTAATGGGATTTTTTTAGTTGATATTTTGTTTGTTTGATTATATAATAGTCCAAAATCCATTTAGGAATTTTATACACTTTGTAGTAACTGACACTACAAACATATCAAATCATACATAACTTACTCTATACACTTTGTAGTAACTGACACTACAAACATATCAAATCATACATAACTTACTATACTTAATAGTGGCCAACTTGTCTGGTCATCTGAATCATCATCATTAATTTGGGACTTGTTTTGTTCCGGCCATTTGCTTGAAACATGTAATGCAGTTGGTTCTTCATGGTTGTGCCATATTCTATAGTTATAATCCTACGCATTTGTTTCGCAGTTGGTGTTGTTTTGTTTTTTAGTATTTTATTGTTAAAATATTATTGTGTTAAGTTTGATTTCACCAAATAGTATTGGACCTTTGGTGGGCATTTACAGGTTCTCAATTAGGCAAAATAGTATTGGAGTCTTTGTTTTCATATTCTGTTTAAAATTGACAGCTTTAGTAGAAAGTCAAAACCCTAAGTTTAATTGCACAATGATTTACCCTCATTAGTTGTTTGCTATAATTTGTTACTATATTCATTAGTTAGCATATTTATAAGTTAATAAGGCCATTTACAATTCTTGAAGTATTGTTTGTTTTTGTTTTTATTTGTAATCATGATTAATGATAATTGCACAGTTACGCGATATGGAGTTATTGCTCTTGTTATCTTTGAAATGTTGTTAATTGCTATAGTTATATTCTTTTGCGTTTGTTGCGTCCGTTATTAAAATGAATTGGTATATATTTCATTGATTTATCTTAGGCATGTGGACATAGCGGTTTTGATTTTACCATTGTTAGCATAAATTTAGTTTCGCGTATAACTTTTGACATGTTTGTTGCATTTCTTTTTTTAATGTTCTTTGTTATTCATAAAATTAGTGGGGTTTTAATATTTTTGTAACTGTTTTAGAAGGTAATCATGCCAATTGAGTTTGTGGTGCGACCAGACATAACTGTGTACCCAGGGTTACTCGAGCTTCCTCAAGAATTTGATGACCTTGATTTTAATGGGAATCAGCATTTATATTTAACTAGGATTCAAATATAACTTAAAAAAGTTAACGACTATTGCCTTGTTAAGAGGTCCCATTAGGATTTTAGGCAGCAAATGGGTGGAGTTTGTTCATGAAAACATGTATACAGATGTTCATATCTTACACTTTGTTCAAGAAGGAGATGACTCTTTTTACGTAACTGGCTATGACTCTCACGGGTTGGAAGTTATGGGACATACTGGTGTAGTAGGTCTTCATTTAAGGTTTCAGAGTTATAGGCTGCCATAGCCTCATATTCCACAGGTGATTTGATTTATATATTTATAAGGAATACATATTTTTGTTTACATTTTTTTACCAATAAGTGTACTTTATTATCTGTTATAATTGTGAATCATGTTGTTGTCTCAGACATTGCCCGTAAATTTGATAGCTGGTATAGGGTTGGAAGCTACCGTTGTTGTTGTTGTTGAAGGAATGGAGTTTAATGTGGATGTTAATCTTGTACATGAAGGAGGTCATGTTCATAATGCTGTGTATGTTATGGATGAGGAAATGTGGTTGGCTACTGTTAAATATTCTGATATTGAGATTGGGGACGTTATTGTTTTTACCAAATTGGGGAATAATAACTTGAATATAACCGTGTTTGGTGTTGATGGGAGGGCAAAGATACAGGGGGAGTTTCTGGGTGTGACGTAGTTGCTCTTTCAACAACATGATCTTGATAATCAAGATGGAGGTTGTCTATGTAGCTGTTTCTGTGCATTTTGTTTGTTATTCAGTAATCTCAGAATCTCATTCGGTTGTTATCATTAATTGTAAGGTATAATATGTTTGAAGATATATCTGTATGCTTTACTTTGATATTTTTGAAACAGGGGATCAGCGAATGCATCACATCTGCCAATGGTTTGGTCACTTTGATCATTTTGGCGAGAGAACTGATGTCTTTTACAAAAAGGTCTTCTGAAATTCTGGCGTTCTCTAGACTTGTAAGTTTGAGTTTTCTGTTTACTTTTTTTGTATGTATTTATAGTAGAATTGGTAATTCTCTTTTTTTGGAAATTCTTAAACACCAAGCTATACCAACTAATTTTCTTGATGATCATCCTATGCATTTTTTTCAAGCTGCACTGTTTAGACATGAGACAGTAGAATACATGATGCGAATTAAGATGGATTATCATAAAGAGAATCCAGACCGGGTGAATCATGTGAATGCATTAGGTGATTGGAAGAACTTTTTTGAAGATTGTTTGTTTGACTATGGAAAGATGATAAGGTTTAAGCTGATGTTTATAGATTCTGATGATGGTTTGGAGTATCTTGTCTTCCATGTCTGCTAGAAAAAAGTATACGTTTCATGAATGACATTTTATGGTTGTCTTTCTGGTTAGATGCTTATGTTTGGTGACATGAGTAAACTTTTAGTAGTGGGTATATATATAGTTATGAATTCTATTAAGAATGTATTTTAGGTGTGATATTATACGACTTAAATACGTTTTGGTTAATCTTATGTCAAATTTTGATGTTTAAGTTGTATTTTTGTGTCTTATTTCATGGTGTGTTATATTGTGTTTTGTTTTATATTCAAATATGATGTTTTTATATATACACATAGTCGAGAAGTAGTATCATTTTTCCAAACTGAATGGTATGCTTTGAAGCTGTTAGTTTCATATAGCAGGATTGTTAATACAACTGGCAATATTGTTGGAATGACACAACAACACCATCAACACCATCAACACCAACAACAACAATAAATATATATGAGATAAACTTTTAAAGACATGTTTTCATAGTAAATTCAGAAACAAACAATATCCAATATATAAAAATAATCCATGGAAAAATCGTTTAAACAATATCCTTATTTTCATTCGAAAATGTTTTTTTAAATTCATCTTCTATTTCTTTTGTCGCAAACTCGTGTGTCTCCACGTCGTCTTGAAAATCATGTAAACCGTCTAATGCTTATTCGTTGTTGTAATCCACATTTTTATTAGCAATTTCATCTTCATCTACTACATCTTCTTCACATGCGGCCTCTTCTTTACTAATATGTGAGTCCTCTGTTGCATCTTCATTTTCTGATTCAGAATCTTCTAATTCATTTTTCAGCTCCTTGCAACTCATCGCCAGAATCCTGTTTTGTAACATATGAAACAATGTTATTTTTTAAATAATATTCCAAAAGTGACAATTATTTTGTAATTATAACCATTTCCATGAGTTTATGTTTACAAAGAATATATTAAACCTCGTCACTTAGGAAACCATCTTTGAAGTTATTGATTATTTCTGCATCTTCCGTGACTTTCTCATTTCGATATATATATGCATGTTATTGTTGTGGTTAAATTCGGTGTATTTGATTTTGAACAAATACGGTTTCCCTATTATTGCATTGAGCTCATTTGGAAAAATATTCATCTGTATCCATGCCTTGTTGTTCCATAATCTCCCATGCTGAAAACCCAATCATCCTATGGACATTCTTGTTAAAAATAATTACTTATGCGGAGCCGCTTTCATTGAATATTCGAACAATGTTTTTGAACCTGCACATGTATTGATGATTAAGTTATTTTGTTTTTAAAATACGATAATTGAAAACATCTTACAGCCTCAACAATATATTTCAACACAGTGTATTTCGTACATGGATGCAACTGCGTATGTTTCTCCGTGGGTTCTGCAATGCCATAATTGATTCTTATTCTTTGAAATGGAGCTTCCTTTCCCCGTTATTGGTGTTACTTTTGTATTGCATACTTTGCAACCAATGTAAGTCCAACCACTCTCATACTGTACGTTGTGAACTGTCGCGTAAACACTGCAGCATGTATCCTGCTTGTGTTATTAATTTTAGATAAACATTGTTGATGTTTAAAGAATGCCACGTTTCAGTTGGAAAAACCTACATCAATAATCAGAGTAAAATTTCCAGACTTACCGGTTCAATGCTGCGAATCATGCCTACCAATCTTTTAACACATCCTTGCATGAATTTCGCTGGTGTAACTACATGGCTGACCTGGTCATAGGATTCAATCTTGAATTCCCTAGGGTCATATCCCTCTTGCGCTTCGTAGCTGTAGTATGTATGAATTTTATTAACTTTAAACAAATTACGTACTTATTTGTATAAACTTATATTCTTTACGTTACCTTTTCCGGAATGAAACCAACGGCGAAAGATCCCTATTAATAAAAATCTGTGTGCCAAATAAAGCGTTATGTATAGATAGCGTATCTGCGTTATGTGTAAGTTTAATGAAATCATATGAATGAAAAAACATAATTATTTTAATGGCGGCTATGGTGCGTTAAATTAAGCAAACAAATAAAAAAACTTACTATCCTAATATTTGACTTTCCCCAACACCAATAGAAAGTCTATATGTCCAAGTTGATTAAGTTTCTCTTCGTAATCATTCCAAAATAATGCCCAATTATCCTAAAAGGTACAATCAAGCCTGAAAGACCTGTGTGGAGTGAAATAGATATGTGTTTATTTAAATTTTAACAACACCATTAATATAATATTTTGTGAAAATAAATACGAATAACACATACTGAGCATCTTCAATCACAACACTCCTGTGGATCTTCCGGCCACCATGGCTATTGACAGGTGCAATTTTTCCAATAGCTACTACTATTCCTATAACGTCTGCCGACAATAACGAAAGTAAGGAAGATTAAAACATCACCTTTTGAATATAAAATTACAAATTTTTATAGCAACCAACACATACCTACACAATCATGTTCATGATACTCATTATCTGTGTCCAAGATATGTGTGAATGGCTCATTAATGAAACCAACATAATTATCGTCTATGTGCTCAACTCGGGTCACTTCCGTCCCTTTGTAGAAACAAATTTTGTACCTGTGTAGTAACAACGGTACTCTACCACCATTTTCGACCACTCCAAATTTTGAGATGATATAACATTGGCCCTCTTGTAGACTTGGATTCGATTGGACTGTTTAGACGTTTACAAATGTTAGATTCTATGATCAATACTTTTCAATATGTATAAATTATGCGCGTATGAATTTAAATTACCTCTGCGTCTTGCAAAACAAAATCCAAACTGTATGGATCATGTTCTTCATTAAACTTGTGAGAATACCAAATAGATATACATCTCCCTTTTATTACCATGCTAGTAATCATGGGGTCAAAATTTTCTAGAGGAGTTATTTGTTGTTTATGTATGTTTACTCCTATAAAGATTTAGAAATATATTTCTTGGTAAATATATTTATAAACCTTGCTATTATTAATAATAAACAAAATGTATACCTCGTGAACTGCTTTGGAAATTGAAACTCTTCCTTTGAATGTTTCTTTCACCAAATGGAGATCTCCCTAGAATAGAGTTATTCACTCTAGAACTTTTGTGGCAGTCTTGCTTAACTTCTACAAAATTTAAAACATAAAATATTAGGAGTAGATTTAATAAAAATCTATGTATAAACAGCATTATATAACTTTAAATAAAAAATATTATTTAATTATGAGCTAAATAGTTTGGAAAAATTACCTTTATACTTGAAATTAGAATCATGAATGGTGCTTCTGGTCTTCCCAGAACTTGATTGGGGACGTAAAGAAGATGTTTGGTTACCAAAGCTCATTTTTGAGTTTCTGTTTCTTCTTACACATTATTAGGCAGTGGGAAATTATATTGTTAGGAATTGGAAATTCCATAAGGAAGTGTCGATCACCCCAATTATAGTCTAGCATATGTTAGATCGTAGACATATCGTTATTTACGTTATTTAGTAGTTAATTAGTTAGTTATTAGCGTAGATTAGTTTAGAGTAACATCGTGGAGGAAGGACGGGTCTTTACCCACTGTATGCTTGATCCACAGTCCGACAGGAGGACGTGTAGGTTGTAACTATAAATACCCCTTCCATCCTTGGAAGGGGTGGGACTTCTTAATCTAACCTTCACATTTTTGTCTTAACTCTCTCACTAGAATTCCCTCTCTACTCTCTTCATCTCTCTAACATGGATTACTTGTATCATCACCATCCTAGACCACCCGAATCATCAAACAACATATTATGTACGATCCTACAATTGGAATTAGAGCCTAGGTTTGTGTTGTTTTGGTGATTCGTGGGGTTTTATACGGTTTGTGTATGCGGTTTGTATAGTTTTGTTGGTACGGTTTGATGTGGTTTGTGTGAGATTTTGAGGTTGTTTGCTATTTTTTGTTCCATATTGTTGCTGCTGTTAGATGTTGCTTCTGTTGATGTTGTTTACTATCTGTGGGTTTTAAATGGGTTTTTGCAAATCTGAAACTATCCTAAACATGTTCTTGTATGCAGTTTGATATTTGATTCTTTGGTGCGGTTTGTCAAATCTCTTTAAAGCGTTTTGTTGTTACTATGTCCAGATTCTATGTAAAAGATGTGTTTTGGTTCAAAATGGGTATGCGGTTTGACAGTTGAAAAAGTGCGTTTTGACGCCTTTTACATATGCGGTTTGATCCAAAAGTACTATGCGGTTTGTCTTTACAAATTGTCCAGATTCGACCGAATGAGGTTTATCTAGTATGCGGTTTGACTCTTGAGTCAACTGCGATTTGTCGAATAATGGTCAAAGTCAACTGTGTTTTGTTGAAAATGCGGTTTGTTAGTTCTAAAAATGAAGCGGTTTGTTTTAAGATTTTGTGGTTTGTTAGGTTGGATGCAGTTTGTGCAATATAATTTATAGGTTCAGTAATGGGTGTGTTTTGTTGACTACCAAAGACCACAAGCATCTAGTAACATGATCATATCACATATTCTACTCATTCTCGACCAGAACAAACAAGACGTTGTCAAACAATATCATCAATCAATATTAAAGCAGCACTTATATCTACAAACATGCATTCATTTCCTCACCTTCAACAAACAATCATCAACAAATAATCACACATAAAGTGATCCTACAACAGTTAAGATCTCATGTTAATATCACGAATCATCTTCGAATCAAATCATAGATAGTTAAGATCTTCAAAACCTTCAACAACATAACCCTCTCATCTCTCCAACATCACATATCGTTCAAATCTAAACCGTGACAATAACATAAATCAATATCTCAGTTAAGTTCGTGTGTAATAATTGAATACACCAACCATCTTTTAAGATCTCAAGTTTTTCGTGTGTTGGTCAATTATTATCCGACCACATAAGATCATCAAACACGAATGAAACTCATCATCGATCCTAATGGTTTACAAGGTTATACGAAACTGAAAATGATAACAAAATAACAACTTTGTTATCCTTTAATCACTTGTTCGCTCAATCGAAAAGTATAAATAAACAAATCCATCTCAGAAAGTTGTTCAATTTTTTAATCTTTCAAAGTTTATTCTAATCGAACATCAAACATCATAGATCGTAACCTTTTGATAAATATTCAAACATCTAAATGAGTTATAACAAGTGTTTTATACTCTTTTTATATGATTCGTTCATGGCACTTAACACAATATCAAATGGAATCATAAAGCTAAAATGGTCTGTTAATTTTCGAACCTAAAAAGATGACTATAACAAGTTTGTTACTTCATCTTCTTATTTCGAGATAACAAAAAATCTAATGTATTTGTATTTCTCTCAAAACCTACCTTGGTTTGATTCTGAAGCTACGTCCATATGCCTCAAGCCATCCCTGTGGCGAGGCACGTTTCATTGTCATACGGATTGATTGCTTGATATACGAGATCTTCCTGCCCCTTGGCACGTTTTATTGTGAGATTTAGATGGGGAATCGTTGATATGATTTTTGGGTTTGAAGTGATGTTATTATCTCTGAGATAGTTCGTGAAGGAGAAAAGGGGGCGCAGGTGTTATAAGAGACGGTTTTAGGTTTAAGATTGTGAAATTTTAGGGTTTGATGTGTGTGTGTGATATGAGTGTTATATACCCCGTCTCATTAGGGTATTATTTTGTTATTGGATCAGAATTAGAGTGGTGGTCCGAAAAGGTGGTACTAACGTATGTTATTTGGGCCTGGAATTTTAAAAAAAACGATTGGACCTTATAATTGATATCATACTTGGTCGATTGGATTGGTAATGGGCCGTGTATTACTTCATTTGGATCATGAATGGTTGTGATTGAATGGGCCTTGGAGATATATTTATCAAATCGTTTAATAGATATCACCTTGGGCAATATCGAAAACGTTTGATATTCAAACATTTTTATAAACATTGATGTGAGTGGATTATGGATTAAGTGAGATAATTGTCTGTTTTATACCACGGTTAAGCTGTGTTTGTATCCGAATTTGAGTGAGTTTGATGACTTTTGACATGGACCGACTTATTATTGTTTCCTTCGTCGTGAGTTATGTGTAACTGTGTATATTGGATAGAAACATTGATAGCATTGTTATGATTTGAATCGGACTTCATGCTGGGCTGTGAATTCATGCTTAAAAGAGTTATCAATGTGGGCTTAAGTTTCTTTCTTACATAACGTTGGAATAAATTGGATCGGGTTCAAAGTTGCAGTTAGGCTTCTCAAAATTGGATTTTGATTTTATGAGATTCTGAGATTTGGATAATATGTGGTTTGATGATGAGATATGTCGAAGTGTTTTGTTGATATGAGACTTAGTGTAATGATGAGATTCGTTGTGTCATGCTGATTGGTACTTTGGTTTCTACACTTTCACAAAGGATACTATTTCACGGCTTGAATTGATATTGGAACGAGGTTGACTATGGGGTTGTTTATGTTCGGTATTTCCTATTTGAGTTTGAAGTGAAGTTTTTCGGGCACCTTTACTTATTTTCGTCTTCTTTCTTTCTACCCTTCCGCGAAGATGACTTGTTTGGGCATTTATTGAGTGTGATAAAGACTTGGCTATTTAGTTACTCTTGTGATTTTGTCTCGCTTAACCCACAACGTAACTATCACTTTGGTGTCTCACGCAGTTGAGGATACGTAAAGAGGTTTTGTACATTAGGTACATCGTTTCTTGTTCACAAGGATTAGTAAAAGCTTAAGTAACAAATCTGGGGAATTCTACTTCATGTTCAAGTTTGGTATATTTGATTTACTTCAGCAAATGGTCACAGCAATTGCCGACTAAATTCGTGAATGATGTGTTTACCAAAGGGTTTGTTGGATGAGATGTGATCGGCAATTCCCTTGTGATATTCGACGCCACTGAATGTCAATGATACTTCACAGTCTAAGCAAAATCTTTCAAGAATCTTCAATGTCTTTCATGATTTTTCAAGATGTTTGCTTATGACAAGAACTTCTCATGAAAATGGTCGTACACGTTACGATGCTTCCGAAAGTTCGAAACCATCATGGGGAAGAAACGTATACTTTGATGTTACGGTCAACTTTCAGGGGGAATTAGTGTATACTATTTGACTTAGTAAGGTTTGTGAAGTTGTCTACATATGGGTAAAGAATTGTTGATGATGGAAAAGAATCGCTGATGAACCGCTGCATGTTCCCCTAAAACAGAAACTCACCGATACCAAAATTGTCATTACACATTCAAGCTAACATTGTTTACGGTTTAGTCTTGATTTTGTAAAATCCCGCGAAAGAATCTATGTTAGGAATTAGAAATTCCATAGTGAAGTGTCGGTCACCCCAAATATAATCTAGCATAAGTTAGCTCATAGACACATCGTTATTTACTTGTTTATTAGTTAGTTATTAGCATAGTTTAGTTTAGAGCAACACCGTAGAGGATGGACGGGTCTTTACCCGCTGTATTCCTGATCCACAGTCCGAAGGAGGACGTTTAGTATGTAACTATAAATACCCTCTACCTCCCAAGGTAGAGGGTTGGACCTTTCATTCTTAATCTAACCTTTTCTCTTTTGTTTACTTTCTCTCTCTAGAAAGGCTCCCATTCTACTTTCTCTTTCTAAAACCTCTAAACTATACGCCCCTTATTGTGATTGTGGATGTGTTTGTGAAATCCAATATGCTACAATTGGTATCAAGAGCCATGGTTTGATCATCTCTCTTACATATCCTTGGATTTCTTGTGGTTTTATATGGTTTTTGGGTTTGAAAAAGTTTAGTGGTTTTAGCATCATTTGGATCATTTCTTGTGTTAAAGTTTGAATTTTGAGTATACTTTTGTGTTTAGAATCATTGTAAGTGCTTGGGTTTTGATTTGGAAAGATTGAATCACTGTGGTAGAGCTTGTTTTGGATTGAAAAGGGTTGTGTTTAAGTTTTTCTTCCTAGCGACTTGGTTTTCGGATAAATATTCTTCGTAGCGACTTGCTTCATAAGTTGGTAGCGACTTGCAGTTTAAGAGGTAGCGATTTGAGCTCTAGCGACTTGTCTATTGAGACAAGCCGACAAACAGTACAAAGTAGTGGAGACACCACTTTGGCTGGCGACTTGGTTGACGTAGCGACTTATCTTTATTATTTCTAGCGACTTGTCTTTGTTGTTACTAGCGAGTTACTCTTTAGCGACTTGACCTCTCAGCGAGTTGTTCCTTAGTGACTTGTCTACTTAGCGAGTTGCTCTTTAGCGACTTGTCAGCTTAGCGACTTGTTGCTTTAGCGACTTGTGTTTAGCGACTTGGTTCATAGCGACTTGTGTTTAGCGACTTGGTTACTCTAGCGACTTGTCTTGCTAGCGACTTGTTGACTTTTCTTGACAAAACTTCAAACGACCATAACTTTTGAATCGTAACTCCGTTTTCAGCGTTCTACCCATCAAAACGACCGTGAGAACGAGGAGAATGGCACGTCGAATGAACTATTTGGGTCAACCTTCGAGGCCTAAATCCGTTCCGAACAGAAGTTATTGAGGTTTTTATGTTTTTTGACCTAAATTTCTCCGTAAAAACGGGCATAAACCAATCCAAATCTCAACCAAACAACATCTCTGCTAATCCTTCATACAATCATATGTCCTAACATACAATTGTATTTCATTTTGTCGACCCATCAGTCATCTTAACACATACCATTGGTCATTGCTTAACGGTTTGGTCTTGATTTTAGTAAAATCCCGCGAAAGATTCTATTTCTCAGTTTAAATCATAGACTTGTAAAATCCCATGCATACTACAATATCATGTCTTACACTACTGACCCAGTGATTTCGGAAGTACTTAAATTGTATGATGCTGTGGACAACAATGATAATGTATGCTACACTGAACGGTTAAAGATGTTTGAATTAATCAATGAGGATGTGAGATCTTCATGTTCTGAGTACAATGAGAATGAATTGCACCTGCTAATGCTACAGAATGCCATGCAAAAGGAATGCTGCATTATACCCTATCAGCAACTTCACTCTCACGTCATGTTACTTCTACCCACAACAACGGAACGAACATGTATTGCCCTTTTCCGTCAAGATTTATCCACATTAACGGGTACATTACTGTTGAACTTAGAACAATTGGAACAACAACTTGATAAAGAAAAGGTTCAAAAGGACAGTTCCAGTGCTGCACTTCAAGTGATCCACAACCAATTTCAGTCATTCATTAGTGGGGAATTTACATCAGATTATGATCAAGACATGACTGAAATGTCTTTCAAGAGACATACTGGAATGGAAATTAGCGTGTTCATAGAGACACTTATCCATCTCATGGATAATGTGGATAAGTATATTGAGGAAGTTACTCAGAAAGATGAAATAATAGATGAGAGTCTGGTGTTTTTGATAGAATGTTGTGATGAGTTGGGTAATGTATCAGTTGAAGAATCGGGTGTTGCTGAATGCAGAATAAAAGAGACAACAAAGAATGATGCAACAAATTGTTCAGTAACTCATGTTACACATGATGTGGATGCAGATACCAGACAGATAAATTAACAGGTGTCATGTGATGAGGTACCCTTAACTGTTCAACATAGTGCATCTGCTAATGTACCTAAACATACTGATCTTAATGCTGAACATGATTCTGATAAATGTTCCTTGGTTGAGGCTGAGTCTAATAATTTCAAAACAAATGATATGGTTGATAAAAAGGCTTTTGATGAACTTTCAAACAAATTCTCAAAACTTGAAAAACATTGCATTTCACTTGAAATTGCGATACAGAGTAAAGAAGAAAGTTTTCAACTTAACAAACCATGTAAAAATCTGGAACTTTTTGAATTCCGTGAACTTTTTGAAATTAACACTTTGAAAGCTCAGCTTCAAGACAAAGAGTCAACTATCAAAAATTTGAAGAAACATATTTCCGATATGCATGTGAAAAGTAATTTGGTTACAAGTAATTCTGATGTTAATGCTATTGATGATATTCAAATGAGACATGATGAATTAGCGGTTTATGTGGCCAAATTACTAAAGGAAAATGAGTCTTTGAGAAAGCATCACATAGAACTAAGTGACTCTGTCAAAGAAACTAGAACTAAGTAAATGGAACAAACAAACTCTTTGATAGTAAAAATTGATGATCTCAAAGCTAAACTTCAGGAAAAGAGTTTCGCTATTGTTGCCTTAAAGAATGAGCTTAGAAAAACCGTAGGGAAAAGTGTGAACACTAAGTTTACAAAACCATCAACCTTGGGGAAGCCAGTTTCTCATCCCACTAGAGACTGGTCCGTTGTTAGGCAGCCTACTGCATTTATATCTGAAAGAACAAAATCCATAAAGACAAGGCTTGCCTCCCAAGTTGATGCGATACAAGTTTTGTCAAAACCAGTCACTTCACCTGAGTTACCTAAGAATAATGCTTCTAGCTCCGTTAACCCTCAAAAAGTAGCTACTTATACTCCCAGCACCTCTAGGATTAGTTCGAAAACAGTGTCAAAACCAAGCATTAAAATCTAGAATTCATATGATATGATTGACTTGTGGAAGAACTATTATCTAAAAGAAGCTAGGAAAAAGGCACAAATTCGAAAAGATGGAATTTTAGGTGCAAGACCTAGGGTGACGAATTTTACAAGATTTTAGGGCACTGCTAATAGTTGTAAACCATTACCTAGGAACACTCAAAAGACTAGGGGTTGGCTTGCATCTAAGAGTAGTTATATGAAGAAGAATACTAAGCATGTAGAAAATGAAACTAGAAATTCTAAGTCTTTTCCGAATAAGAAACATTTTCCTAATTCACATGCTAAGGTACAATCCACTATGACTACTAATGTGAATAAGGTTCAACATGTTGTGAAGCAAAACAAACCAAAAACTTCGCCTAGATGGATACCAACTACTAAATCTTTGGAAACTAGGAATAAGGATAAGTCTTCCACTATGCATAAGAAGCCTAACAATCCTAGACCTTGCCATAAGTGGATACCGTCTTGTAGAATGTTTAAGGATGCTGGACTTAGGTGGATACCTACCGGAAAGCTGTTTTCTTATGACAAAATCAAGGTTGATCATGAAACCCCAAAGGGTTTGGATACTAATGTCACTAACCAATATATATGCAATCAAGCTTGTAATGTTAGTGCAGGTAGTCCTTACTCAGTTGCAGATACTTCGATCCTTCAATACATGGACTGGTTTAAAGTATGGATAACACAAGGATTGATATCTCATAACTAACGGGTTCAAGTAACTCAACCTTGATATTCAATCGACAATGACGTCTGTTCACATCAATTCAGGCCTCGTACTTCATCATTATGGCGTCTGCAGATATCTCTTCAGGCCCCGTTCCTCAAAGAAAAGAAAGGTGTACGCTTCAGTGCGCTTTATCTTAAGAAGAAGAGAAATCTTCATATTTATGACCATTCTCATCGACATTCTTCATCAACATACTTCATGTTTCTCCCATGCTCATTCAGTCATCAAGTGGATATACGTTCATTGGTGTATACTCTTATTCACTTGTTAAATCAAAAATGGCAACTTCGGATGCAAATTTTGAGGGGGAGAAGAGTGAATATACTACATGATGATGGATGTTTGAATAATGGTCATACGACTTAATTTTTGATGACTCTCCTCCAACGCCTAATGCTTCACTTACTAAGGATAACTGGGATTCATTGTTTGGGATTCATTGTTTTTCAAAGATATGTTTGATGAGTACTTCCAACCTCTAACAAATGTTGATCATCCAGCTTCTGAAGCTCATGCTCCGGTTCCTATTGACTCAACTAGTTCACCATCTAAGAAGTACTTCTCAGAATTATCAAGAAACCTTATCTCTAGTTACTTCACAAGGCGTTGATAATGAATATCATGATATTGTAGTTGCACTACTGAATAATGATCCGCTCTTTGGTATTTCTTTCCAAATCTTTACGGATTATTGTTCATGAATAATGATCCACTCTTTGGTATTCCTTTGCCAAATCTTCACGGATTATTGTTCCTCTCATTGTGCACGCTATAAATCAACCTCATGAACATTAAGGAAAATGACTACCTCATCCGCTCGAAGACATTATTGGTGAATCTTCCATATCAGTCTCTACATGTATACCTTTAGGAAGAATGCATTGATGTTGAGGAATCATTTGTTCCGGTTCATTCAGTAGGTCAATATACATCCGATTGTATGTTTATTCACATGTTGGAAATTTGACACAAGTTGATTACTTCGGAGTTAATCATTTATCACTTATTTGAGATTGAAGTTGACTTTCACAAAGGCGTGTTCTTATTTGATAACTTGCTCGGGCTTAAGAATTTGAGTTGAAGTCTTGGTTTATCTAGTTACCAGCAGTCGGGGTGGATGGTTGAAGACCTGGTTGACTATCACTATTAGGAGTTACGTTGTCTTACTCAGTGTCACACGCATATGACGGTGTGGATAATCGCAAGAGGTGTTAATGTCTCATACTTTGTTTGAGTAGTGAGTACTTAGAGATTTGCTTGAAGCATTAATTCTCGACGCCGTTCTTCCATCATTAAGTGCAAGCTTAAGATACAAATGTGGGGAATTCTACTTCAGTTTCAAATTTGGTATATCTGGTTTTCTTCATCAGTAGTCACTTCAAATTGTCTACATATGGGTTGATAAAGATAGTCAAAGAGAGCTTCTGTAGCAGTTGACTCTCACAGGATTCATTTGAGCTAATTTGTTGTTCTTCTCTATTTCAAGAATATTTGGTATGTATAATGTGTTGCTGATTCTGAGGTATCAAAACCAGCAAGGGAGAAGGAGACATACATCTAAACACACAACGAGTACACGTGATGAAATTAATACTTCTTCTCTATTGAAGTAATCCCGGGAAAGACAAATGTCATAACCGTAGAGAAACTCAGTGTTTAACTCGTAGCCTTTGGTGTGCTATTCCAAGCATTTGGGGGAAGTGGTCTCTGGATACTTTTGGTATGTGTTATCTCAGCTCTCAGTAGGAAGAAATTTGAGAAGAATATGTGGAACGTGAGATGATAATGATGATCGACATCTTCTACATGATTTATGATAAAGTGCTTCCGGTTAGTGCTTCATGTACACAATGTAATAATGATTCCGATGAGATCACAACCATCAAGGGAGAGATATGTGTACATCAGGGTCGCACAACATATTCACATGATCGAGCTTAATCAGTTATTCCAGAGTTGACATCCGCAGAGAAGATCAGTGATTTAACCAGTTACTGTGATGTCGTTGTCTCTACTCTGGTTGGGTACTTGTGTATATTATGGGCTGATTGGTTATATGGAAGATAACTGGAATGCACTTGGTAAAATGAAGATGTTGTGTTAGGAATTAGAAATTCCAGGTATTAAAGAGTCGGTCACCTCAAGTATATGTAAACGTTAGAAAGCTCGTAGTCGTAGTTATTTCTAGCTAAGTAGTATTTAGTTAAGTAACACCGTGGAGGACGGACGGGTCTTTACCCACTGTATGCTTGATCCACAGCCCGTTGTGTGGCATTTTATGTAAGACTATAAATACTCTCTACCTCCCAAGGTAGAGAGTTGGAGCTCATAATAATATTTCTTTCTCTCACTATAGTTCCCAACTCTCTTCCTTTCTCTCACTAGAACTTTCTCTCTCTAACATACTTATACGCCTACTTTGATCATGGTTTAGAGTGTTTGTGAAATCCAATATCCTTCAATTGGTATCAAGAGCCATGGTTTGATCACTCATCTTTCATGCTCTTTGTTTTGGTGGATTTCATAAGGTTTTTGGTGTATTAAGGGTTTAGGAGAGTTTGATTCATTTGGACAAATTCTAGTGGTAAAGTTTGAATTTTGCTTGTACTTTTGTGTTTAGGATCATCATATGTGGTTATGTTTTGAATTGGAAGGCTTAAATCATTGTGGTTTGGTTGTTTTGGATTGATAAAGTGGCTATTTGTGAAAGAAGGACTAAGCGAGTTGAGTCTCGGACTTGTGTTTCTTCAAAGCGAGTTGCTTTGTTATTTGATGCGAGTTGGTACATGCGACTTAGCTGTTTAGCGAGTTGATATTTATGCGACTTTGGTTCTAAGCGAGTTGTTGCTTTAAGCGACTTGAGATCTAAAGCGACTTAGCTATTTAGCGAGTTGTAACGCTAGCGAGTTTATTTAAGCGACTTAGTGTTCAAGCGAGTTGATTGTGTTGCGAGTTGATACTAAAGCGAGTTGGCTATTTAGCGACTTGATTCATTAAGCGAGTTGACTGTGTTGCGAGTTGATGCTGATGCGACTTGGCTATTAAGCGAGTTGATTACTTAAGCGAGTTGTTAATTAAGCGAGTTGTGTGGTTAGGTACTTATTCATTTAGGCTTGTTACTTCTTGGTGATACATTCTTACGGTTGTTCTTTTGGTTTAGTAAAATCCCGTGAAAGAATCAATTTCCCGGTTTAATCAAAGAATTGTAAAATCTCGTAGAGCTTGAAACATGTCTACAAACGTTCCTACTATCATCTCCACTGTTGTCGAGGATGTTCAAGCAGCTGGTTCAGATACTTGTCCACCCATGCTTGACAGAACTGACTACGACTCTTGGGCTCAACGAATCAGATTGTACTGTCTTGGAAAGGAAAATGGAGTCAACATTCTCGAATCCATTGATGAAGGACCATATCGGGTTGAGACGACTAGAGATGTACTTGATACTGCTGAAGATGGAACTCTGATTTACGGAATGGACAGACCAAAGATGTATGATGAGCTTGATGATAAGGAGAAAAAGAGATTCGATGCTGATATCAGGGCTTCTAACATTGTTCTTCAAGGTCTTCTAAAAGACATCTACAAGCTGATCAATCACAACACCGAAGCAAAGGCAGTATGGGATAATGTCACACCCCCAAATTATCTGTTTTGCAGCGGAATGGAATTCCTGGGGATGACTGTCATAGCATCACAATCACAGTTATATTGAACGACCTAAAGTGTCGTTTAAAAACACATCGTTTGATATTTATATAAAACATCCAGAGTTACAAGATAGGTCCCAAAAGTTGATAAAGTTTGCGGAAAATATAAGTTTATTACAAGTCCAAACGATGTTTTGAAAAGAAAACCATAATATACAATGAGACAAGTCGACGCCGCGACTCTATGGGGTTTCCTTAATCGTGCCATGATGCGAATGTCTTAGTTACCTGAAAATACATTGCTAAAACGGTCAACAATAATGTTGGTGAGAAATCATAGGTTTACGAAAATGATTTATACGACTACACAAGTATAGATTAAGTATGACAATGTCGCCACACAAAAATGTTACAATTGCTATAAGTCCATGACACCGAAACTAGACTGATCATGATGTTCGCCCCAACAGAGTGTTTGCCAAACAACTCAAATAATGATATTAAATGAAATGCATCCGTTTAACCAGTTGGAATCCACCAACCCGGATGGAGGAGTCACCCTCGATAGATCTATCCACTCACCCCGCTTCTATGAAATTAACGGCTCATGTTATATAATGGGGACATTCAATTGGCATGAGATAACTTAAGCGATGTAAATGAATTTGATATACTTGGTATCGTAATAAAAATGATGTGCAATGTATTCTCCCCCGCAAGTTTGAAAATAAGTATAAACATGTACAACGGGGCTATGAAAACTCACTTGATGAATTGATGCGATGACAAAAGTGAGTACACCGAAATGTAGCGTGAATCTCGAAACTGACCTATTATGATGATATGATATGTAATAAGTCATGATGTAATGTTATGCATGCAATTCGGATGATATTTATACCACTTATGAATTTTTGAAAACAATACTTCTTGTCGAAAATATAATCTTTTAACGTCTTGACCATTTTTAAATTACCTTACATGTATTTATGTAGAAATGATATCCGACGATAATCATTTAGTGATTTATTAAGAGATTATAACTTTTCGTCGTAAAATAATGTCGTTAAAATTTCCATGAAAGTGACTAAAACGGCCTCTAAAATCTAGTCGTAAAATGGTGCACGTCGAGCGTTAGGAAACAAACTCAACGGTTTTGGGAAGCTCGTATGATAATCTCAAAGTTTTAGTACATAAGTTTCCATCCTAGAGGTCTCGAACATAAAGAAAAATAGAGGTTAAGTATGGTACTTATGTCCCAAAATATAGTTTAAGGATGGTTTTTCGGCAAAGTTTGAGTAAACATATTTAATTCATTACAACTCCGCTAATCAAATGGTCGGACATTTTGGAAAATATACTTGGCGATCTCACTTTTACTAGAAGACATCACTTTATAAAAAGTTCTAAATCAATGTTAAAAACAACCTTCAACTTGGTAACTAGTTTTTGCCGTAAAACTTGCCTATTAGAAATGTGATATAGTTTTTCTTATATGATAAAAGTTACGACAATTTTTGTAAACGTGTATAATTTAATCGTTACAAATCCGTTTTCTACGTTTTAAAGGTCCTTAACTTTGTATCAAAGTATATTAACATATTTTTGACAAGTCGACATAATTTACAACGCCCAAGCTTCATTTTTGACTCGTACAAAATAAACAATGTTTGCTGAAATTTCCAGAAAATTATATTTTTCGTCGCCAACTTGAAAAATTCATAACTTCTTCGTTGTAGCTCCGTTTTAATCCGTTCAAGCGGCCACGGTTTCATTTTAAAGTATATTTTCTAAATATCTAGGTCAAAAAATTTTACCTACTGTCGGATTTTCCAGATTTTGAAAATAAGGACAGAACCTTTTGCAAACTTGTCGAAATGAGTTTTTCTCGCGCCAAACCTATTGTAACCCATTCAAAACAACTCCGAAGCTATTCTAATCCTACCATACATCTTCTTAGGGTGTCATGGTTTCCTAGACATCACTAAAAATAATATATAACAAGGAGTAATTATAGGATGGATTATTTATATATAACACTTAAAAACCTTAAAAATTGGTATAAACATCACATAACTTGCATGCTTTACTTGTGCATAATAAAAATGAACATAGAAATGAATATGAAAAATATTATGATGATAATGAATGCTTACTAGTGATTGATGAGGTTTATGAGAACAATGGATTTTTCCTAATCACCTTAGGTTTTTATTGCAAAACCTTTACAAGAAGTGATACTAGTGTGTAGTAATCTTGTCTTAGAAAATTTTATGATGATCCCTTCCTTCTTGGTCTTGGGCTGCCGGTTTTGGAGAGAAAAGAGAGCAAGAGATATTTTGTTTTTTACTTGTGAAATGAAGTGAATGAATTTGATTAAATTTTAGTATAATACATATATTTGGGGTAGATATTTGCAACAAACTCAATGACTCATCCCCCCTTGTCGACAAGGGGGGTTAGTCATTCTCTTTTATGTTTTTTTTTTATTTTATTATATAATGTAATGTTTAAGTAAGTTAATTGAAGACTTGTGGTAAATTGTGTACCCATTTGAACATTTAAGGTAGCGTAGATAAAAATAAATTTTCACGGGTCAAGATAAAATATATTTAGGTTATAAAAATTATAAAAATACATTTCTTGCAAAATTTGAGTGAAATAATAATAATCGTGTAGTATTTAAGAAAACTGTCGTAATTATATAAATATAACAATTTATATACAAAATAAATTTAAAACACTGGGTAAACTCATAATTTTATTTTTATAACTTAATATGAGTATAAAAATATATCGGGATAATTTTTGGAAGTAATGGATCAATTGTTCAAAATAATTAATTACGCGATAACGTTTATTTAATATGAGAATTATACGTTTAATGTAAAATGCAAAACCATGCATGAACTAATATGATGATAATGATGTTAATGAAATGTAGACTAAACTTAGTCTATATGAAATGACCTCAATGATATGATCATGAATTCACAGCTAAACCATTACGGTTACGTGAATTTGATGCTCGTAAACCTAGTTCACGATAAATGATAAATAATGAAGCATGAGTAATGTTTTGAGAATGACCTGAAAATATGAATTGTCACAGATAATGTCAAGATGCTTCTCTCAGGTTCTGAATTAACTATGGAAGACAGAGAATCACAACTCTATGACGAATTTGAACACTTCAAGATGAAACCAGATGAGAGTGTCTATGAGTACTATGTGAGATTTCATAAGCTGGTGAATGACATGAGGAACATCAGAATGATTATGCCTAACATTCAGTTGAACTCAAAGTTTGTTAACAATATGAATCCCGAATGGCACAAGTTTGTCACCTCTGTGAAGCTCACTAAAGGATTGAAGAATACAAACTATGAGCAACTCTATGCCTTCCTCCTTCAGAATGAGAGACATGCTATGTTTGAAAAAATGATTCTTAATCAGTTCAAAACCAATCAGGGAGAGACAAGCTCATCGAATGACTCAAATGCCTTCTACTCAAACATCGGAATCACAACCAAAGCCTCACAAGTCATACCCATGGGTAATGGTAATCACAAACTCATTCCTGATCCTATGTTCAAACAAGCTGATGCTGATGCACACGTGGGTAACATCATTAATCAACTAGCTCTTCTGATTAGTCAAAACATGAATTCTCTCCCACAAACCAACAACAACCTCAGAACAGCATCTAACCCACACAATCAAGCTACTGTTAAAGATGGGAGGATCGTGGTGCAACCAGTTCAGGAAAGATAGTATGATCAGGGAAGAGGTGGAGCTGGTAGAGGTTATGTTGGTAATCAGAATCGAGGAAGGAATGGTAATCAAGGTCAAGCTAAGCCGATCAAACGTTATAACTATGGTGGTGAGGGACACATTGCAAGGAACTGCACATCTCCAAAACGTCCACAGAATGCTGATTACTTCAGAGATAAGATGCTGCTTGTACAAGCTCAGGATAATGGTGCTGCTTTGGATGAAGAGGAATTGTTGTTTCTTGCTGAGGGCAATGCCAAGACCTATGATGCAGATGTGGATGAGCAGCCTATTCAGGAGATAGGTCACAATCATCAGAATGCCTTTCAAGTCGCTGATTGTGATGCATACGACTCTGATGTGGATGATGGACCTACTGCACACACAATTTTTATGGCTAGCATTTCTCCAATGGTTTCTCCCAAGGTCTCATCTTCACCACAAGCTGGCCCATCCAAAGACAAACTCATCTCAGAGGTATTAAAACTATACGATGATGCTGATGTGCAAAAGATGCATGACAAAGTACAATCAACTGAAACTATTGAATCAAATATTGAAAATATGGGTAATATCAATGTTGTCCCATATGATCAATATGTGAAACAAAGTGAAAGTGAAGTTATACCAAGTGATGCATCTTCTGCAGTCAATAATGATTATGTTTTTGATGAATTCACTGCATGTGCCTCTAATGATTCTGTTGATCTGAACTAAATGCCTATAAAGAACGTGTTGCTATTTATGAACAACGTGCAAAATTTGAGTTGACCACTCGTGAGCAGGAAATGGATGACCAAGTGCGTACAATCATTAGAAAAAGTAATTTTAGAGAAGAAGTATTAAAACAAGAGTTAAATTCCTTGCAAGAAAAGCTTTCTAAAACTGCTAAGCAAAAACAAGAACTTCAAGAAAATGTGAAAATGCTTAAGCAAGAATTTAATGCAAAGGAATCAAAACTCTTGAAAGATTTTTCTAATCTGAAAACTTTGAAAAACAAACTTGAAAACAAGTTGTACATACAAGGGAACACCATTCAGACTGCTCACATGATCACTAAGCATAGAGTCTTAAGCGATAAGCATAGCATTCCCCTTGTTGAGGAACCAAATCCAGAGGTCATTAAAAAGGCTAGAAATGCTCATAAGGTTCTTTATGATGGCAATGAAATCCTTAAACCTGGACAGAAACCTAGTTGCGTTGAGTGCACTGAGGAAGATAAGAAATCAAGTGAAGTCACTAGGGAAAAGATGAACAGGAAATTAGATGATCCTAAATGTAAAGAGAAGAAAATAAAGATCACACCCCATGATTACAAGAAGGAAAACTGGATTTCCTTGAACATGTTTAAGCCTCAGACATTGTTGACTCCTGAACAAGTTTTCTGGAAAATGGATTTAGATAAGCAGAAAGCTGAAAATATTGTTGAAACAAACCCTCCCCTTTGGAAAATGCCTAGAGCGACTGTGTACCCTCCTAATACACCAATGCATCTTGTTCCAAGAACAATTGCCACTAAAAGCAAGACCTTAATTAGCCAATATGTTATCTTTCAACTATTTGTTGATTTTGAGAAAACTTGCAAGAAAAGGATCACACCCACTGGTATAACTGAAGGAGAAAGGGGTTTTGAGCAAACGAAAGAATGTTATTTAACTGAGGTCATGCCTTTCTTTAAACTTCTAAAAGATCACTTTGACAGTCTTAAAAAGGGGATATATACTGATATTAAGAGAATGGAAAAGGAATTTGATGCAATGATAGTTGAGGTTAGTGACTATGAGCGAGCACTAAAATATAATGAGATTGAGAGGAAGAACTTGCATACACTAAATGAGAACCTGATTTCTGAATGTATTGCTCAAGATGTGTTCTACACTGCTACTAACTGTTCTATTACTGCTTCTCGATTCCATGAACTGTCTGTTGCTTTGAAAGTCTCCCATGATCGTGTCATTGAGCTTGAAAAAACTAATTCTGAACTAAATGAGAAAATTGAACTGGATGATCACGACAATTTGGTTAAACATTTTTCTAAACTAGAAGTTGAGCATTTTAATTTACAACTAAAATATCAACATCTTAAAGAAAATGTCAAAACTTCAAATATCAAGACATCCTCAGATGCTCCAGAGTTTGATGCAGTTTTTCAAATTAACAAACGTGATGAACAGATTCAAGCTCATTGCAACACGATCAGAAAGTTGAAAGCCCAAATCTCTCAATTAAAGGGTCAAACGAACAATGTGACTGGTCCCCAAATGCCTCCTCCTTTAGATTCTCAGAATTCTCAAAACTTTCATCTTCAAAACTTAGTAAATGCTTTACAAAAGGAAAATGAGGTTTTTCTTGAAGAAAATGAAAAGGTTAAACGTCATTTCAATGAATTATTTGAATCTATAAATGTCACACGTAACAAAAATAACGAAACGGTAGCCTCGTTACAAAAAGAAATTGAGAATCTAAAGAGTCAGGTAAAAGGGAAGATGCCAATGACCAATGGGGAGAATGGTGTATCAAAGGTATATGTCTGTAATAAATATGCTTTGTCTGTGAAATATGTTCCTCCTCATCTTAGGAATAACAAACTTGCTATTCAAACATATTTCTCATACCTTAAGGACAGCCTAGAATGTCTCCGTGAGATTGTAGAAGAGGATAAGTTAGAGAAACCAGATGATAATGCAATTGGCCATGCATGCTTATATGCCAAACGATCTCAAGAACTTCTAGAATGCCTAATTACAATATGCCCTAAAACCTTAGGTGAGCAAGTCAATCCCTTGATACCGTGTTCTATGCCTAGTGCCAAGCATGCAAGTCATTCAATGCCAAATGTTATGAATGTGAACCCTAATGTGCCTTCAAGTAGTTCAGATTTCAAATCTGTTAGTGCTAAGAATGTGAACTCGAGTGTGCCCTCTAGGTGTTCAAATCCCAGCTACTCAAGTGTTAAAAAAGTTAATCTTAGTGTGCCTGCATGTAGCTCAGATCCCAGCACATCTAAACAGGTGAAGCAAATAGTAGCCAAACCAACTAATGTTCCCATTCCCTCTACAGGAGTAATCAGTGACATTAAAGCAAGCAGGTCAAAGTCTCAAGACAATACAAGGAAGGACACGACCTCGCAAGCTAAGAATGTGCATTGGAAGAAAGTAGAAGACCTACCTAGGAACTTTAAGTTTGAGCCGAATAAAACGAATCGTGTTGATTCTAGTATTAGCCATAGGCGTACTGTAATTAAATCGAATTCTGATACTATTTGCAAACCTTGTATTGATGTCTGCTTGAATTCTGTTTCTAATCATGAATGTGGTGTTAATGTTTTGCCTAATGATGTTAATTGTCCAGTTAATATTGTTAATGCTAAAATTCATGCTAAGAAGGCTAAAAGGAAAAAACGAAAGAAAGTTAGAAAACAGTGGAAACCCACAGGAAGAACATTTAGTAATATAGGCTATTATTGGATACCTATTGGTCATAAGACTAATCAGACAATGCCCACTAGAAAATGGATGCCTACTGGTAGAACTATTCCCTTAAGAAGTAAGCACACTGTGAACAGGGCTAATACAGACACTAGTACTGCATCTATTCACAATGATTCCATTGCCTTATTTTCTGATATGAATGCTTCTATTTCTGGTGTGGGTGTTCCAACCATTGTTACTAACCAAATGGAACCCATTCTTGCATGGGGATCCCAATTATCCAGTTATCCATTCTTGTCTGTGTTCAACTGCAGATCGTTCAAATTGTTCTGTGGTACCTGGACTCAGGCTGTTCCAAGCATATGACTGGCGACCGGTCACGGCTCATGAACTTCGTGAGCAAATTCATTGGGACAGTTAGATTCGGGAATGATCATTTCGGTGCTATTATGGGTTATGGAGACTATGTTGTTGGCAAAAGTGTTATCTCCAGGGTTTACTATGTAGAAGGTCTTGGTCACAACTTGTTCTCTGTTGGTCAATTCTGCAATTCTGATCTAGAAGTAGCCTTCAGAAAACATACCTGCTTCGTTAGAGAACTTGATGGTAAGGAACTTTTAAGAGGTTCACGTGGTTCAAATCTATACACCATCTCTATCGAAGATATGATGAAGTCTTCTCCAATTTGCTTGCTGTCAAAGGCTTCTAAAACAAAGTCATGGTTATGGCATCGTCGTCTCAATCACCTGAACTTCGGCACCATCAATGATCTCACCAGAAAGGACTTAGTTGTAGGCTTACCTAGACTCAAGTATGAAAAGGATCATCTTTGTTCAGCATGTCAATTGGGAAAAAGCAAGAAGTATGCCCATAAACCCAAACCTACTAACTTTGTCACAGAAGTTCTTCATACAATTCATATGGATTTATGTGGACCAATGAGAGTGCAGAATATCTTTGGGTAGAAATATGTGTTAGTTGTGGTTGATGATTACTCTAGATTCACCTGGGTCAAGTTCTTAAGGACAAAGGATGAAACTCCTGATATCATCATCAAACTCATCAAACAGCTGCAGGTTCGACTTAACAAAACCGTCAGAATTATCCGAACAGACAATGGAACTGAGTTTGTTAACAAACAACTTAGTGAATTTTATGAAAGCATTGGAATCAGCCATCAAAGAAGTGTTCCACGAACTCCTCAACAGAACGGTGTAGTTGAAAGACGAAATCGAACTCTTGTAGAAGCCGCTAGAACAATGCTGATTTACTCAAAGGTTCCAATGTTTCTCTGGGCTGAAGCTATTGCCACTGCATGCTACACACAAAATCGTTCCCTGATTCACACTGTTCATGGAAAAACTCCATATGAACTTGTCCACAACAGAAAACCTAATCTCTCTTTCCTTCGTGTGTTTGGTGCATTGTGTTATCCAACTAATGAGGGTCAAGACTTAGGCAAACTTAGAGCTAAAGCAGACATTGGAGTTTTTGTAGGGTATGCACCAAACAAAAAGGGATACCGAATCTACAACAAAAGAACCCGAAATATCATGGAAACAATTCACGTTACGTTTGATGAGCTGACCGGTCAAATGGCTCCTGGACAATCCAGTTCAGGACCCGCACTTCAAAACAGTCCCATTGGTTCATCCCTTGTTCCAAACTCTTCTCAAGAAACTCCATATGTACCTCCATCTGAAGATGATTTAAAGAAATTGTTTGATCCTATGTTTGATGAACTTTATGATCCAAGTACTAATGAGGTGTCGATTCCTACAACAGAGGCTGCTCATATTCATGTGAATGAAGTCAATCCCTCAGTCTCAATATCTTTAAGTCAAGAAGCGCCTGCTGCTGATCCTTCAGTCTCATCAACAAATCATCATTCTTCAAATGTACATCATGGAAATGTTTCTGGCATCAATGATGAAGTTAATCCCTTTGCCACTCCTGAAGATGCTCCATTTGAAAACATATTTGCTCCTGAATCTTAATCAGAACCATCTTCTTCAGGAGACATCGACTCTGCTACTTCGGTCCCTCAACAACTACCATATGAACACCTCAGAAAATGGACTCACGATCATCCATTAGACAACATCATTGGAAATCCTTCTCGTCCGGTATCCACTCGTAAACAGCTTGCTACTGATGCCTTATGGTGCTTCTTTAACTTTGTACTCTCAAAGATCGAACCTAAAGATGTTAAAACCGCTATGAATGAAGACAGCTGGTTCAATGCCATGCAAGATGAAATTCATGAGTTTGATCGATTAGATGTATGGGAATTAGTACCAGCTCCAGATTATGCTATGATCATTGCTCTTAAGTGGATCTTCAAAGTGAAGCTTGATGAGCATGGTGATGTTTTGAAAAATAAGGCTAGGTTAGTGGCTAAAGGTTATCGTCAAGAAGAAGGTATAGACTTTGAGGAATCTTTTGCTCCAGTTGCTCGTATCGAGGCGATCAGAATCTTCTTGGCTAATGCTGCTAGCAAGAACATGGTTGTTTATCAGATGGACGTGAAAACCGCATTTCTTAATGGAGATCTGAAAGAAGTGGTTTACGTCAGCCAGCCAGAGGGTTTTGTGAATTCAGAGCATCCTACTCATGTTTATCGCTTGAAAAAGGCCCTATATGGTTTGAAGCAAGCTCCTAGAGCATGGTATGATACGCTGTCAAAGTTTCTTCTATCTACTGGATTCAGCAAAGGAGCGGTTGATCCTACTTTGTTCACCAGAAAGTCAGGCAAACACTTAATTCACGTTCAAATTTATGTTGATGATATTATTTTTACCTCGACCGACCCAATGGAATGTGATCGTTTTTCTAATGAAATGGGTTCAAAATTTCAAATGTCAATGATGGGACAAATGTCATTTTTCTTGGGATTACAAATTTCACAAAGTCCCGGAGGCATTTTCATAAATCAATCTAAATATGCAAGTGAGATGTTAAAGAAATTTGGATTCGATTCTAGTGACCCTGTTGACACTCCCATGATTGAACGAACCAAGCTGGATGAGGACCACTCAGGGATCATGGTAGATCAAACGAAATATCGTAGTATGATTGGATCCCTGATGTACCTCAAAGCTAGTAGACCAGACATCTTGTTCGTTGTGTGCATGTGTGCTAGATACCAGGCTAAGCCTACTAAAAAGCACCTTGAAGCGGTTAAACGGGTCTTTCGGTATCTCCAAGGAACCATCAATATGGGACTTTGGTACCCGAAGGACACCGGTATGTCTCTAACGGCCTATGCAGATGCTGATCATGCAGGTTGTCAAGATACACGTCGAAGCACGTCTGGAGGTGCTCAGTTTTTAGGTGATAAGCTTGTGAGCTGGTCTTCAAAGAAGCAAATGAGTACTTCTATTTCCTCTACAGAGGCTGAATACATAGCCATGTCATCTTGTTGTGCTCAAATCTTATGGATGAGATCTCAATTATCTGACTATGGCTTTGAATTCAACAAAATCCCTCTGTACTGTGATAACAAAAGTGCTATTGCTCTCTCATGCAACAACGTTCAACACTCAAGAGCAAAGCATATTGACATTCGACATCATTTCATCAGGGAACAAGTGGAAAAAGGTGTTGTCGAACTCTATTTTGTGAGGTCTGAATACCAGTTAGCAGACATCTTCACCAAAGCTCTTCCAAGAGAACGTTTTGAGTTTATTCTTCCACGACTTGGCTTGAAAAGCCTTCAACCAGAAACACTCAAACGTCTTCAGGAGGAAGACGAGGAGTAAAAGGTTTCCTTCATCTATCTCTTGTAAATATCTATTCAAAAAATCAAATAGAAAAATATAAAACTCTCAAAATCCATAAAAATTTGAAAAATTCGAAAAAAAACTTCAAAAAATATTGTCATTTTGTCATGTCTTTCTCGATTCGAAAATATCTACGGTCTTTGTGCCGTCATTCAAAGAATGACACGGGACTTTAGATATTGTTCGAATTAAAAAAAAATTGAGAGAAAGAGAAAATAAATGGTTTATTGTCATTTCAGGCAGTAACCCGTTTTTCAAAGAAAGAACAGAGCCATACTTTATCATGTTTTCAAAATTTCATGCTCTGATTCTATTAACATTCATCTGCTGAAAACTAACTGCTTTGAAAAATAACTCGGACTCTATTTTTGATAATCATCTGGACTTATTTGTCAAAATATCAATCTCTCAATCAACAACCTATGTCATTGATTGAGGGGGAGAATGATTTCAATTAAATTAAAAAGTTATTTGGCATTAAATTGTTTTCAAAAGATATTCATGCATGTTTTACCAATGGAGTTTAAAGTCTTTAAATCCGATCCTTATCAGTTAAAACGCTTTCATAATCATGTCACAATTCCCCTTAACAGCTTTCAAAATCAATTTAAATCAATAAGAGATCACAAATCTCAAATGATTTGATAATTGTGATCGGGGGAGAATGTGTGATTTAAATTGGATTTAAACTGATAATTCGGTAAATGGTTTTATAAGGATGTACATGATATCCTTCCCACATGTGACAAACGATTTCAAATTTTCCACGCACATGTTGAGGGGGAGCACTTGTTCTAAAAATATCAACAACAATTCAGGTACAAAATGTTTTGATAATATATCACAAGTATCTGGATTGATTTTAAAATGGTTTTTCAATTGGTTCCAATGGCAGATGAACAATACCAAATAGACCGACCAACTTTACTTTATGTACGGTGATATAAGGATGATAAGGTTAGGTATTGGTTCCCATGATCCGCCAGAACCGGAGGGATCTACCCAGGGACAATCCACTAGTTAGTGTAGAAGTCCTTAGGTATAATGACAAAAGGAGAAAAGTGAGATATGGGAAGAGTGCGGACTGAGACAGAGCAAGTACTGGAACAAACCCAACAAGGTTCTTGCTATGAAGTCTCGGTAAGCACTGAAGGGGTTGAAGAATTAAAAAGAATTGAATGAGAAAAGGGTGAAAACAAATAGCCCTCCATTTATTCAACCTTAGGGCAGAAACCGGGTTTAATTCATATGCTACTGATGGTAACATCGGTATTGAAGACAAGACGTCATGGACCCAGTGACGCACTACTCTTCAACTTTCCAAACCACTCAAGTTCCTCTTAAAAGGACTTGTTTCATTCTCACGGGGAACCGACATTATCTATCGACTTTCTCTTAGAGATTTTTGATATTGAAGAAGGAGACCCTCTCCCTAGTCTCCGGCACAGGATCCAAATATGCACAAATAGAGTCTAGAGCCACGAGATCATCAATAAATCTCATTAGGACACTTTCAAATGAAGACTCTCTGTTTCACATAATGTGGAAAGAGAGATTAAATCTTGAGTCCTACGCATTATCCTTGCGGTATTGCCAGAACATCTGAGTGATGTGTGATCATTTTCACAATGAAGATGGAAAGCCTTCTGGAGCCAACATCAAACAAGCTCCTGGTAGGTGGCATGTGAGATCTATTTTATAGATCAACCATGTGACAACTGAACAGAAACAATGGGGCAATTCAATCTCTTGAATCAATCCTGGTTCAGGTTATGGATTGACGGATACCTTTGAAAAACCGGTCTTTGTGCTTAAAAACTCTTTTCTATAGCACATCGACCGTGTACTAATTTTTCAAATCAAAAGGTGTTTTTATGATTGATAATTGATTTTCAATAAAACCTTCGTTGTATTGCAAAAACAATTTTTATTGAGAAATACACGATTGCTTTTCAAATCTCTTTTCATCAATCAGTGGACTTAAATTCGCTGGTTCACTCACTCCATGTTGTCTTCTTTGAGACGTTCCGGTTTGAGAACAGCTAGAGCAGCTGCGAAACCCTGTCAAGGAAATTCTTCGGAATTTTACCTGATCACAGGCAGTACTTATACTGATCAACGGGGAACCGTGGGCCGTGTACCTCAATTCAACTAAAGTGGTCAAAGACACTTTTGTACGATTTATTGCTAACTGTTGTATGCAGGTACGCCCGACGTTTGCAGCTGATCAGAATGAAGCGGTCAATCCATAGCCGCATGCTCACACAACACATTCATCTCTCAAGATATCATGATATGTGCTTCAATGACTCTGATATTTTCACTCCATGCTTCTGCTACGCTGCTGCCAATATCATGAATTATCGAAAGTTTCCTCTTGGTTCGCGCAAAACAGTCAAGTCTAAAAAGACTTAAAACTGCTCAAACACAAATACAATTAAGTCCTGGAGAATAGATTGAATTCCCGGGTCGTTAAGTCCCAAGGAGACTCAATGGTGTGTACAACACTGATTCAGAGGATAGAATGATCACTAAGGATAGTGATCTGTAAAGGTTATGATTAGAAATATTACACTACTGATTGATTGGAAAGGAATTGAACACAGAATTGGAAAGCACAACAACCAGATCAAAGAAACGTAAACGCAAGTTTTAAAAACTACGTAGACGTACAAAATAAAAAGTGAAAACTAAGAAATAAAAGGCCTAAAAATATAAAAATGACATTTTTGGAGTCCTAAAAATAAAAGAAAATTATAAAAAAAATAAAATTATTTTTAACACTATTTAATTAATTACTATTAATTAAAAACTATTTTAATTATTTAATAAATACCCTAAAATGCAAGAAAATACAAAATAAGGCTAGAAAAATAAACTTATGATTCTGAAAAATCTAAAATACTATAAAACTAATTTTAAAACTAAAACTATATTTTTCACACTTTTTATCTAATTATTATTAATTAATTATTATTTAAAATACACTTAATTACTAGAAAATAGAAAATAAACTTGGAAAAATAAAATTTTAACTTTGAAAAATCTAAAATATGATAAAACTAATTTTAAAACAGAAAATATATTTTTTAGACTTTTTAATTATTTATTACTAATTAATTACTATTTATTAACTATTTATAATTATAATAAATACTAAAAAGATAAAGAAAAATATGAAACTTTTTCTAAAAATCCTATATGATAACAGAAACCAAAATAAAAAGGTTCAAATAAAAGATAAAAGATCATTAATTCACATAAAATTTATTATTAATTAATTATTATTAATCTATTTTTCACACTTTTTATATCAAAATCAAAATTTTAATCAAAATATCATAAAATCTAAAAAGTCTTAGTATTCAAATAAAAAGATCGGAATAAAACATAAAAGAACGTAAAATCCCATAAATAATTTATTAATTTTATCAAAAATTAATTATCATTAATTAATTTATC